>CM061920.1:309884460-309936525 GCA_031002005.1 Vandiemenella viatica | reverse complement strand
ACCCTGCTCAGTCGCGCCTCTCTGGCGAATGCGAGCTCGTCATCAGCAAGCAGGTAGGTTGTCGACCACTGCGCCGCGGCGGCGAAGCTGGGAACTGCTCGCTCCGTCTGCTGTTGTTTGCGGGTAGCCGTCCCTCGCTCTGCAGGGGTATCTAGGCGCGCTGCACTACTGCGATATGAAGTTCGTCTTTGAGAAAACTGTTACTTTGCTTTGACCAGGCCACTTAGCCCATTCACTTTTTTGCGTTATTATTCCAACTTTTATTCCAGTTTATTCTTCTTTTCTTCCTTCTTGTTACGCTTCACACTTAATGCTTTGCAGTTTGCCGCAAACTTTCGACTAACAGTTCTACTCAACTTTGACACACGCTTCGGATTCAGAGGATGGTTAGTTCGATTCTTGGCGCTACTAAAATGTACTTTAGGTTTGAAACACAGTTCTCAAATTAAATTCTGCGTTAAGGAAGTCTTTTTTTTTAGACAAAGTCTTCAATTTCGACACCAAGTTCTAGCATCAAAATATAATTCCTGGTTTCTGCGGCACTAAAATAAATTCTGCATTCAGGTAATCTTGATTCGAAACACACTGCGATAGCCAAAATGTATCTATAGTTCTGGGTCTGACCTAATTCCGACACAAAATGTACTTTCCATTAAAAGTCAGTGCTGCATTCTGACGGTCTTAAGTTCACTAGTTCGGCACAAATGTACTGTTGGCATCCGCATTCAGATGGTCTGGGGTTCGACACACACTTCGACACCAAATGTAACGTCCCGTTTTACGGTGGGGGAAGCTATGGAGAAAATGTTCTGACACCTTAAGATTGAACTATTGGACGTACTAGTTAACACAGCTTCCCTAACCGGTCACAGACATTACTGCCAGGAAGGCAAGAGGGGCCTAGCCAAGTTGGACTGGTTGGCACTTACTTGGTTCGCTTCACTGTGTGATCCTCCGCTCACTCCTCCAGGATGCAGCTGCTCTTCATGCCTACAAACCTAACTAGAAGTATAACCGATAATCAAGAGGTGAAAGGTAGTATCCGATTGAAGCACAGTTCGTAACTCAAACCCGATTTATTCCAAATGGTTAGTTATTACACACTGATCATGAATCCTCGCGATAGCACTCCAGAGCGTGCACGGTACCAGTTAACTTTAATCTACCAGGTGCAAGAGCTTTAGGTCTTTTGCGACAATTACTATGAATGGCTAAGTTCGGTGTTAAGTGATGTGACATGGGCAAGTGCTGGCATCGCCGATCACTCGACGTTCACGCAGCGTAACGCGCTCGCGGATGTTGCTGCAGACAGACTGACTGCTTTGACCTTTGGCAAGACTATATAGCACAGCCCGAATGTTCTCGAAGGCTCAAAGTCCCTCGAACACTCTCCACGTGCCTGGCGTGCCTATTCTGCAAGATCATCGATCATCCAGAACCTTCTGGAACGGCGTTGAACTCGGTGGCTGTCCTTTGCCCGACACCCGATATTCCGCCGACACTGCATCAGCTGTATTTCCGCCGAATGCGCGTCTGGGCTGCCGTTGCACGGCGATGTACAGCTCAAGGCAGGCTAACTTCAATACTATTTTATAAATCCAATGTATATTCCTAAATACCTCAAAATAGTCCACTACAATGGAGAGAATCACACATACTTCACAGAGATTTAATACGAGAGTAAGTGTTTGTAATAGTAAGAATGAATATCATTGGAGGATTAAGATAGGTCGAAAAATTACTTCTTCCAAGAAGGCCATGGCTGAATTACTTCCGTCTCTCACGCCTTTCAAGTAGACAAGACGTTTAGCCGTAAGAAAAATATTCCTTATAATGTGTTAGTGCATGGGCAATAGACTTCCTAGGATAAGAAGCTTTCAGACGAATTAATCTCTAAAATGTCCAGACGTTTCTCCCAATTTTATTTGTTTAATTGAGAGATTGACAAGTACGCGTGTCATATATACAGAAGAGTTTTTTTTTTTACTTATGGCTTTATGCCTCGTCAACCTCGAGGTCATTAGAGGCGGGATGGGATTGGGGATAAGGAACGGGAAGGAATTCGGCCATGGCCTTTTGGAGGAAGCATCCCGGCGTTCGCCTGAAGTGATTTGGGGAAACCATGGAAAACCCAAATCTGGATGCCCGGACGAGTTCGAGCCGGTTTGCCCCCGAATTCGAGGCCAGAACGTTAACCTTTCACCCACCATGCTCGGTTATACAGAAGTATTTAGAACGCTTCTTTGTTCTCCTTTCGTTGTGGAAGAGGCTGGCTCAGCAGGGATTCACTTCAAACCCCGCCCACACCTGTTGTCAGGTTGGCGTGCAAACATGTGTGCGGGATCAACATTTACAAAGGCGGACACTTAAGTGAGGGCACCCGGAAGGCGGAGTACAGCCCCGCTAAGAAATTGGTGCGTCCCGATAGCGGACGGGATTCTACGCGGATAGATTCATTAGAGGGGAGTGCGTGGCCCACGTAACTCTGGGGATCTGTGCTAATGGGCGTAACCCGGCGCCAGATAAGGCGGGGCCACGTAGCACAGCTAAATCCGCGAGGACACTGACGTCTTGCGGCCAACAAGCCAACGCGCCTCCCACGCATTAATAAGGCAGTCGGGGCGTGTGCAGACAATACTCAGGGTATCAAATACAAGGAACGTCTCACAAATTGGATCTGGCACATCTCCCTCTCTAAAATATACATATTTGAGATAAAACTATCTGGTTCGTTTCAAACGTGACGATGCAAGAAAAGACGAAGGAGTGAAGTAAGTAACATATTGGGGTCTTGGATGTAGAAACAGAGTTTCAGTTTGTTGATCAATCCAGCACTCTAGTTGCTAGACCTACAGTTTACTATAGGTAGTCAGACCAAGGAGCGTTCTGGTGTACCTCTCCTGAGCGAAGCAAAGCTTAAGACGTGAAGGCGGCTAACATATTCCTAGATACACCAGGATCTGAACTGGCAATTTTAAAGTGCAGCATCCTAACCCAACACTTACCATAGGCGATGCGATCATCTAGATGTAGATATATGATGAATGTTGGGTTGAATTGTTCTATTCATCCTTACTTTCACTGTCTTAAAGCATTTTCATGTTACTTGGAATATATTAATGATCTTTCAGACAAAGTTAATAACGGTTCGAGATTGTTCACTTTTATCTATAGGGTAGTGTAATCCTCTTAAAATGGAGGATTGCATCAAACCAGTCGAAAGACTGGTGTCAGCAAAAAAAAGAGAGAGAGAAAGTTTTGATGATTAGATAGGTTATAGATCCAACGTTATGTTGATGTTACTTCAATGGAGTAAATGAAACCTAAATTCCAAAACGCTCGAAGTGTTCTACTTAGTTTTTTTTTTTTTTTTAATTAAATCGATTGTCCGTGAATACACAGTAACATCCTCGACACAAGTGAAACTCGATTACGATTCAAAGATTGAATGATGAAAAAAGTGTATAGGATATCCATCTAAGTTATCATCTCCTATACGTCGGCACCTAGAGAATTGTATTGTTTGAAAGTTTGCTAATCGCAAAAACTTATTAAGAGTATCGAGAAAGTGCAGTGAGTGGTAGCACATTTTTAAACCAGTTCCACACCTATTATGAAATTGTGGCATAGTTGAAACCAGTTAGGCTGTGATAATGTTACACATAAACAATTAATTATCTATTTAATTTTTTCATCACAATTCGAATATTATCCGTAAAGTCTGAGCGGTTAGACGATACAAAGAGTGTTTCGTCTAGAAAGTTATTCAACAGCAATTGACACCCAAAATAATTTGAGACTAGGGCGTTACCACTTACCCACAAAGTTAGGTTTCTTATTAGTAGTTGCCTAGAAATATATGAAGAAAAATGAGCTCTACGTTTATTAATAAATTGTTAAAACTATGCAGCCATAGTACAGAAAATGACACGGTGTTAAATCTGTGCGTATAACTTCTGAGACTCAGTAATGCTTTAATAAGTACTGAGATTACGTAATCTCGAAGGGTTTTTCTCCCCCTAGAGGACAGAACGAAAATGGAAACGGGCTCCTGCTGATATGTTATATTAATATTTGAATGGTTCATTGTCATTGGGGCAGGAGTTGAACTGCCCCAAGAACAGTAATGAAATGCGCTTAAAGAAAAACAGCCTGGTGCACATCGGGCTTCTTATCGGTGGTAAGCATACTTGATCTCGATTTACTTAATTAAAATTGGTTAAATTATAATTTTATTTCGTTTTTTACATTTACATAAGTTCTCTGCAGTTCACAAAATTTTTGGTGGCAGAATGTGATTTACACCATTATTAATCTTTACTTCATGCATTTCAATCCCGAATAGTACAAAGGAAGAAATAATTCATTTAAGCATCTCTAATCTTATCACTCCTGTCATTGCGGCCCAAATATGTTGGCGGACGAAATATTTCATCGCACTAGTAAATGGATGTAAGTGTACGCATGTTTATCAATATGTTCGAACGAAATTCATCGTCTACCGGAGTATCCCAGCCCAATCTAGGAGTCAATTCTGTGACGCTTTCATATGGACTGTGGAAATCAGTCACAAATCGATCGGTTCTTCTATGCGCTTTCTCTATTGTTAATCAGCTCCCTAAGAAACGGGTCCCAAACAGTGCAACAATAGTCCAAATTTGGGCGCACGAGAGTTTTGTACACTATCTCCGATGTTTGTGCATTACAATTTTTCAAGATTCTATCAATGAATCGCGGCCTAGAATGTGTTCTACCTACGACCGAATTAATGTGCATGTCCCATTTCATGATGTTTACTGTTACGCCCAAATACTTCACGTAATCGGCCATACCAATAACTGAACTATTTATTTATTTATTTATTTATTTATTTTGTATTTCTGAACAAACTCTTTTTGTTAGTTATGCCCATTGCCTCGCACTTTTTGCAATTTACTTGCCATTTGTCGCACCATGCCGAAACAACATCCAGATAGCGCTGAATGGTGGATAGCGTTGTTATACTGTGCGAAAGAGAGAGATGTTTTCATTCTCATAATTCTAATCTTAGTCCATGTTTACAGAAGAAATTGCTAACAGAATACGACAGTTACTATATCACAACAGTTGGAAAGAACTCCAATAGTTTCCTCGTATAATAAGTCATAAAAACGTAAATAAAAAGCTAAAGTACAGCAGAGCGTCGATAACTAATTGAGAGCGAGTGCGATTCAAATAATCGATTTGTTCGGATTGTCGATTTTTCGGATTATGATTTGTATAGTTTTTAATTTGCCTTTAAAATTAAATTAGGTACTTTATAATTTTACATTCCCCAAGAGAAAGAAGTCTCTTATTTTCTTCTGGTTCATTTTTAAGACACATATGCTTCCTTTTAGAAGATGAACACGATGTCATGCTCGTACGTATCATGCTAGTACAAGATAATAAAGTCAACAGACCTAACTAGCACAGTAGATCAATAACAAAGGCTCAGGAGGAACACGGCGGGTTTCAGTTTTCTAAACAAACTAAGAGCTACAAACACCGAGTTGTTGTCGCGCCTTGGTACTACAAACATTGAACATCAAAGCCAGTGTGCGGTTTATCACGTGGATATTGCGGTGATAATACAACAACAAACGTAAGGTGTTGGCACCCGGGACTTCTACTCAAGCTCTAAGAACAGGGTATCCCGGGGCCATACGCGAAGCTTCTAAAATCCTACTTCACCGACCAGACCTTCAGCGTCAATGTGGACAAGGCCTACTCCTCTACCAGTAACATCGAGGCAGGAGTCCCACAGGGCTCCGTGCTTGGACCAGAGCTATACCCCTTGTACACCACTGATGTACCGACTAGCAATGGTGTTCTGACTGCAACCTACCAGTCGCAGTAGGGCACTAACCACCCGGCGACTACAGTAAGTTCTTCAGGTAACCGAGACCTGGGCTAGCAGGTGACCTATAGATATAAATCCCACCAAGGCTCAAGCCATTTCGTTAACCAAGTGACTTGGGGCCCATCGATCAATTCATCAAGACCCATCACTTTGCCTGTACGGTAGAGAAATTCCATGGTCCATCAGAGTACGCTACCTGGGGGCGACTCTAGACAAGAGACTGAACTGATCTAGCCACATCAACGAAGTCCGTCGGAGAGCAAGCACAGGGCTCCACAGCCTTTACTCATTACTAAATAAGGACAGCAAACTAGGCCCTTCCACAGGAGACAGGATATACACCTCGCTCGTACGCCTCATTATGGAATATGCATGTCTTGTGTGGGCATACGCCAGTGACAAGCAAATCAGAAAGCTCCAGATCATACGAAATAGGGCCTTAGAGAGAGCCCTGCATCTCCCGTGCCGGTTCCCCACGGATGCATTCCATGAGACCACCGGTATACCTAAATTGACAGATTCCGTCAGCTGGCTGAAATATTTTACAACAACCCGGCGGTCAACTCAATTGGTCGCTATGGCAATAGTGACAGTAGACATAGAAGACCGCTCTGTCTCGTAGAAAACTGATAACCAACAACAAGACGCACCGACAGTAAAGAGTTGTAGCATCTTCATTACTTTGGAGGCAATGTCTTCGGACAAACACTCCACCTTCCTGTAATCTAAGGCAGTGACGGAGTGTGGTGTTAAATTATTGTACCTAATTCTTTGTTAATGGAATTCCAGAACAAAACAAGTTCAAACGTGTTCTGAACTGTAAAGCTGTAAATAGAAACAAAACTGACACTTCTAGAAAACAGCGCACAATTCGTCAAAAATTTTATTAAAAAAGATTCATGTCACCAGAAGATGGCGACAGCGGATGAGATCGCCGAAATATTGTGTAATTATAACACTCCTTTCACTTGGCTAGACACCCCAAAACAATTTTTATATTTATATATTCAAAAAGTTTTTGGGATAATTGACATTCGGATCATCGACACTCATTTAAAACGGTAGTAATTTACGTCACCAGCACTGTATTGGAATCGCAACGAAAGAACAGATATGATCAGGAAAGTAAGGTGCCTTCCAGCATACAGTACCATCACAATCTTCATACCGTAACAGACTAGTGTGATTAAGATTTTGTTGCCAAGTCAGATCGGTCATCTACAGCAGTGTAAACCACAGAGCGTAGATCTAAACGTGGAATATTCGCCAGTCCTATCAGTTAGTGAAGAAACGTGGCGGAGGTTCACTAATTCTGGCTCAGTGCGATCTCCGCCCTGTTTGGTTTTCTTAATGCTATTCCGTCTGCGTAAGCCCATTACTCACGGACAACTAACGAAGCCAATTACGAATAATAACAGGTGGAATCTGTGGCGGATGCGCCGCGCCGAATACCAATTGGCCACCGCGTATCGCGTTCCACACCCATGCAGCAGAGAGGTTCCCGCCTCCCTCGCCACTTAATGGGTCTTCTTTCAGCTGCTGCAGGCACCAGCGGACGTCTGCTAATTGATATTAATTTCAGCGGCCGGACCTGGTCCGTGACCTCTGCTTTATGCTCCAACAAAGCCGGTTCGTCGCCGTCAGAGGCAGCGTCCATTAGCCCCGAGCTCAAATGCAGAGTAGTTATCGGTCCAGTTTATAACCACAAAGTAAGTCCCATACTGAACAGTACTGACGCAGTAATAAAGACGCGGATTTCAATCTCATGCGGCTACTAGCAGAGTACCCGGCGTTGCCCGGTCTAGTGGGGGTTGTTTTACACTTACACTACATGTATACTGACTTTCATTAAATTGGAATTAAAGCAAACCTAGATTCAACCGCTTCTTACCTAGAAAGGGGTGTGTCGGAGCAGTGGTGGATATAGGAACTTTCCTAGTCGGGGCAAAAACTGTGAATTTCAACCCCTTCTAAAATTAATTTGCCTCCCCATCCGAGTGTCGTCGTCACGACATTTGCCACCCATTTTCGCCTCCTGGAGCAATAGTGGAGCTAAAAATAGATTGCCATCCCCCTAGATCCGGCTCTGTGTAGGAGTTGAATTACCCGTACATTAGTTTTATTCGTCCGATGAGATTCATATGTACCAAGTTTCATTAATGTGGTACGAGCCATTTTCAGCTGTTTATGGAAATATCGAAAACACGTTGCTGGAGAACATATTAGCGCCGAATATATTGTGATATACAAGGTACTACAGTATAATATTCTTCAAAATACCGGTACTAAAGCAATTGTAAATGAAAACACCATCTATTAGCAACTGGTTTTATTCATATATACTCAGACGCGTTTTGTCCTTGTGGAATGGGGCATCATCAGTGAGAATTATGGTTGAGATGCCCCATTCCACAAGGATAAAACGCGTCTGAGTATATATGAATAAAACCAGTTGCTAAAGACGGTGTTTTCATTTACAACTGTTTAGTAAGCAATTGCGGAAGGATGGCCAATTTACCATATAGGCACCAAAGGCTTTGATGCTAAAACCATCAGATAAAAATTGTTTAGCCATAGCCATTTTTGGAGTTTAAAAAGTGAAAACCCCAGATCCAAGGAAAGAATTGGTATATGCCGTAGTCTTTTGACTAAATGTGCAAGTTTTATTGTAGTTTGGAGTATGCAACATCTAACAATTCCATCTTTGGTGTTTCTTACGTTACGTTCAGAATTTCATTTAATTTTCCGGCGTCATGCAACGTTGGAAAGCAAGACATACCACATGGTTAAAATCTGATCCTAAATTTTGAAACAGTGAAAATCTCGACGAAATCTGCTCAGTCGAATTTGAGTATTTTATATATACACGCTTTTCGTTTTACAGATTAACTTCGCTGGCTCCCATTGTTAGTGGTCTGTTCGAATCATAATTGTTCAAGAGACAACAGATAAATTTTGTCTTTAGTAAATGAAATAATATACCTGCTAAAACAATAAACGATGAAATGAGATATGGTGATGGCAAAATAGTTGCGGCGTGGTATAGTTAGGACAGAGAAAGGTATGCTCCAGAGCTTTAAGACTCGTGGAGATCGAGGTATTTAGAGACAGCAGAGGGTTGGATTGAGGAAAAGAACTAAGATGGCCTTGGTCGTTTCTAGGAACTATCTAAAGGCATTCATATACAGTGATTTCGAGAAATATAGGGAATTCTGAATCAGGGTGATTGGACTAAGGTAAACCTATGTCCTCCAGAACAACTCGCCCATTGCATCAGTGCTTCATTCCCTCAGCCGGCCGTGACCTTGCATTCTCTCCAGACACGGTCAAGCTCTCCAAGGAAACAACTGGTAATATCACAGTTATTACTGATTTAATATAAAACTTTTATTATAAAAATAATATTAGAACGTTAAAAGTTCTAAAAATATTTCTCAGTGTCTTTTTAGGTATAATAACAACGGAAATTAAGAGATTTGTGTCTTTCTCACTTTCTGAACTAACTTTCCTAATTATCATCTTGGTGTAACTTATAGCTACTAGTCTAAGCGAGAGCATATACAGTGCAGATACAATTTTTTTCCTGGTATCTGTTGCTAACAAGACGTGAAGCCATAACGAACAGACAGACTATATGTATAATATGTTCTTCATCACACAGATATGCCGAGAAATGTAATATGGCCCGGCTTTCGGAATTGTTATGATAATTAACAATATTTTTAATTGGTGTATCCATGGTTGATACCTATTAATAACAATGGTACAACCATAAGATTAATAAAAGTATCATTTAAATACTGTGCGAAGTTTCTTATGTTTCCCTCGGAAACAATATTTCATAGTTTCCATCTATCATTACAACTGCCACATTTCTCTCCAATTTTGTCTTTATTATCTTGACTTCCTCTCATTTTTAATAAAATATTTCTTCCAGGTTTTATGACCACTATTCTTTAATTGGTATTTATCATTGGCACTATTATATATAACTTTATTCTGTAGTGCTTTTATTTTTCAGTCTGTAATTTTTTAACGTTTATTTGATAGGTATTTCATACTTAAATGAATTCTGACTCACAATAATAATTTAGTTTTACTGTATAAAGTAATCCTGTCGTAATAAATAACACACCTGCTTTGCAAATCTTAACCTATTTGTTCTAGACGTAATTTTTTTCTGAAATTTCAAACGTGAAAAGAGTGTGCATTGCGCTTACAGTTTTGAATACAATATCCTGCTTTTTACCATAATTGTTTTGTAGTGCGGGAAAGTTGTGACCATAGCTTTATACCGTCTAATTAACAGCTCTAAGGTAGCGGATAAAGAGGAACGGGACAAAAGCAACACAAATTTAATGGTTTGCAGATAATACCAACACTGCGCTAAAGCTGTTTGTTTAAATTCTCTCGGCTGGCGCATTACGCTATCTTTGCTTGCAGTTTCAACGATAACCGCGGTAATTGGTCCATCTAATATTTCTTCTTCGCATTGAATTTCACAAAATACGTTAACGCATTAGTCACTGTGTAGTTAACATTTAATTTCTCTATTTCGATGTTAGCTAATTCTTTCGTGATTCCAGTTAGAAGTACCGTATACAAAAGTTCATACTCATGGAGCCTAATAACAATTTAATATCAATAATAAACTTCATTATTTAAATGTAGTAAACGTATTACACGTTGGTGGATTTTCGTGATAATTTCTGTTCGTAATTACGTTGTGTGAAATCGAGGTAAGACTCTGCATGTGAGACTAACTCTTTATGAGTAAGTCATGTCTGTCTGGTGTCAAAGCATTTAGGAAAGAATATTAAAAATTTTCCGAATGATTGCAAAATAACTCTTGAAAATATAGGTTTTTCGAAGAAGAAGCCAGTACAGCTAGGAGTGGATTAGGATCAATTAAAAAAGGGGGGGGGGACGTCGCCGATATTTGTTTGAAGGAATCGTGCATCATTCGCCTGGTGTGATTTCAGTAAACCAAGGAATAACTAAAGCTGGATGGCCTGACGGAGATTTGAACATCCGTCCACCCGAATGCCAGCCCCGGCCATTACGATTCACCCACCGTGATTGATACAGAAGCATCAGCCATAGACATTCCCAGCCCATTTCATGTACAATAGCGTCATTGTCTTTAGACATTTACACCTAGTATCTTCTGATAGGTCATATCTTCACTTTTAATATGTCGGTTTGTTGGATAATGTTTTCTTCCGCCAAGTAGAGGGATGGTAGTTTTTAGGTCTTCATAATTTCAGAGTTGGTCAGAGTCGCTACCAGAGGTGACTTGAAGACTTGTTAGTGTTGGAGGGAGACCCTTGTGTTGAACTGATAACACATTGACGAGCTGCGTAAGTAGTTCGATGATGGACTTGATCTTGGTGTTTCGTTGTTCTGGATAGTGGATGCGGCAGAAATTACGGCGTGCGGCGTTCTTAGAGTGGTTTCACAGCTGGAAACCGCAGGTGGGGCGTGCTTTTCGTCACACTGTCTTCATCTTGGTGTTGTGTTTGTGCCTTCATGGTTTGCTGCAGGACACGTATGGACACCATGTCATCTCGACGGGTGAAATTACCGTAGCTGCTGCTTACGTAAGCTACAACCCATATAACAGGCAGCATGCCTGGCTCCGCAGTTGCAGCAGGCAGCGTCATGGCGTGTTAGTTGGCAGTCCGCTGCTTGGTGACCACCTCTGTATCGAACGCACCTCAGGTCATCAGTGCATTCATACGCGATGTGCGAGAAATTTTGGCAGCGATAATAATGGACCAGTTTGCGATGTGGCTTTACGGCAAACTTTCGGTAATGGTTGGGATCGATACTCATAGTTAAATTGAAACTGATCCTCTGAATAGATATATTAATTTTAAATAGATATCACCAGTATGTATTTACTAAAACTTCACATGATCTTAGGATAAGATAATAAACTTCAAAATTTTGTTTTAGTTGCAAGTTGTTCGTCATAGCCATTTTCACTTTTTAATCCAACAATGTACATACGCCAAATAATCATAGGCAGTGCTTCAGTTACGAAATCTTGCCATAATCAGATAAAATGTATATTAATATATCTGAAAAATATTAAAATTTAAAAAATAACGTTTATACCGATAAATCTGTGATTATGAACTATTTTCTTCTAGTTTTCACATTGGCATGTAGATAATTATTCCAACATATATCGCAGGTAACAAGAAAGCGTTTCACTATAATTAAACTGAACAAGTACGAGCCATATGTAACCATCTGTTTTGTTTATAAAGTTATTTACATTTTCCAGCTACAGAGACTGACGATTAGCGATAAAGTTCAGGACGGGCTTCGCAAGGACACTTTTAGGAAGCCCGGGCCGACTCTTCAGCTTTACGTTTTCCATGGTTTATAGAAATCAGGTGACTACCGAATGGTTCCATCAAAACGCTATGGCTCAATTCCTTCTCATTTGTAGCACATAGTTTTCTGCCACGTCTAATGACCTGCACTTAGTTAAGTTTGGAGGTTCCCTATTCTCAACCACACCAAAAAAGCTGGGTTCATAGATGTCAGCAGAGATTGATAAAACAATTTTAGAATAGATAATACGCATTCGAATACCATAATTGTGAGTATTCGAAAAAACATACAGGACTGTATAGATTACACCATTCTGATCTACATGTTTCAAGAAAAAGCATACTTTAAATGAGACAAAAATTCAGAATTGTAACGGATTCAACAACAATAACTTAACTCTTTATTTAAAATTTTTGTATTAATTAGTAAATTTTTGGTCGTTTACCATCGTTGCAGTACCACGTCTGAAACAACTCGACTGCAGACTATGATTAGACAACATTCAGACCTCTTTGTGGTCTATACACAAAAATATTATTCAGTTATAACTAACAAGGATAATTACAAATTTCTGCACATTCCTCTTCCGTTGTTGTTTTAGCAAAATCCCGCATTTCAACCGAGTTCTGCGCTAGGATAAACGAATGGCAAAAATCAGTAGCGGTTAAAACCAATTTTAATTAACGGAATGATAAAATTCTGACGGTGCTAGGATTACGAATGTATAGTTTTCGACCTCCACATAAATTTAAGAAGTCGCAGTATATATTCACAAAACGAGCAGTTTCTAAAAGAAAAAATGAAAGTTATTAACCAGAATGTATTTATATAAAACGACTGAAAGACAATGAAATGGATTATAATATAAGGTTACTTAATTAACAGTTTTAATTATTACGAAATTGTGTTGTAAAAAAGGAATATGTATGGTGAGTAAAGAACTTCTCTGTGTAGTGTTGTTTTTGCTTTAGAGAAGTTAAGAGTAACGGCAATCATTGCGACAGAGGACGTACTTTTGAAAACAACTGACTTAACCACTTTCGTGATTACGGAAATAACTACAAATTTTTGGCTTCCTTCGATATGTAATAATTGGCACCTCATTCTAAATCTAGATTATCTCATTTTTAATTAAATATAAGGAAGCTATGTTTCTTTCTTGCCGCCACTTTGAATGATTTCAATTTGTTAACACTTTGTGACGGGACGTCATTTATTATAATATTTTAATACAGAAATCAGGTAAGTTTTCGAAGTTTCAATGCAGCCAGACGTCGAGTAAGCACGTCCTGTTGTTAGACTTTCTGCCGATCGACAGTTCGGATTACAAGCTACACTGCAGTGCTGAGCATGCAAGCCAATACTTTTCCAGCAAGCTAGAATACATTGATCACTCTCACTTCTTGACTGACGATGTACAAGATAACATCTAGGCATCGGAGATAGATATTCGCTGCACCAACCTCACCATTCTCTGTTAGTTGTGAACTGTAGGGCTAAGTTTCATCCCTAGGGTCAGTATTGCGGGTTACGGGATACCTCTTAATTTGTACAACATCGACTGTAGTTGATTTATGGTCCAGTGCAATTAAATGGGGTTTCCAGAGACATTGTTTTATTTCAAGTAGCTCGTAGCTGCCCGCTCCCTCTCCTATTTACAAGTTATCCCCGATGCTCATGTTTATTTGCTAGCGCAAGAGAAGAAGAGGATAGGCTCAAGAGAGAAGAAGTCAAGAGCAGAAGATACGAAGAAAGTCGGCGAAAGTCATAGGGCATCGTAGGTTAACCATTTAGAACCCACGTGTCAGTCATCCTGGCACACCCTTTCAATAGGCATAGCACGATCCTATATAAATACATATAGGGTCAGCCACAACGTCTTCTGGGTATGACCTTGGATATATCTACAAAGTTTCCTAAAATACCGCCATTCCTGGCTGGGTGTTACACTTTTAAATGCTGCCAGATTAACTTTGGCTCTACCCCCCGGCGTGTTTTAAACTGGCGGTTTAACTTTGGCCAGAATGCACCGTCACAATAAAACTACAGAGCATGGTGGATGAGCGATAACGTTTGGGTCTGGAATTCAGATTACCATCCAGATTTTGGTCTTGTTTCCTGAAATCACTGCAGCCAAATATCGGGATGATTCCCTCAAAATGTCCTGGCCGAATTGCTTTCATTTCTTTGTTCCCAACCCTCCGCCTTTAATGACTTCGACGTCGACCAATAAGCAAAAAAAGAATCTACACATCTGAACACAAGTATCAACCACGGACTGCAAAGTAGTGTTTTAAAAATCTTGGCTGCAACACGAACTTGCAGGAAACAATCGTGTGGTTCTGCTCCAAGGTTACAGAGCGGCGTGTGCTGTAGCTGCCGCGTGCAGGCTCTAACATTAGGCAAAGCCATCAGGCGGTGCATTACCTGGCTCAGGTGTGCGGTGTCAGCCAGGCGAGAGACTACGGAGCTCAGCAGGTGGCTCCACCACGAACAACGCCTCACAAAGTGGCCGCCCACCTGCGATCTCACTAACATACGCGCGCTTCTGCTCAATAGATGCTAATCAGCTCTAGGCCTCTAGTGATATATCTACACAATTTGCCTGTAATAGCGTACAGATGGCATGCAAACCCCTCATGAAATCAGATGTTTCGTTGTGTGTTAAATGTTTGAAACAATACTATTTCTAAACTGACACGATTTGGCTGCAAGAGTATCATATAACTGACAGTTTGACGTAAGAGCTTTTCGTTGGAGTGTCGTGCACGTTATTCCAGATCTGTGTAGGACAGTTCTTTTAGTCGACGCTACATAAAACGTTTTTAGGCTTTGTTCTCTAACACATGTCATTCAAGCACAGACAAAAATTAGTGAAGGTCGAATAAATTCAATGATGATTACTTTTTCAATATAAAAGGTGAGAGTAGAGTTCCATAAACGAAAAAGTCAAGAAAAAGTTTTGAACAAAGAGAAAGTGGAATCACTTCCTGGAAGAGAAATAAATCACTAGGAAAGGTTGAGATGATGGGGGAGATAAGGTAAATTTTTTGCCTCTCCTACAGCTTCCACTACATACGTTTAGACCAAATGAGCCATAAAATTTGACATAACAAATAATTCTTTCACAGATAATGCCACGAAGCTTTTATTTCTTCTCTTTGATAATAATACCGTCACACACATAATGATCAACGATTGTGGTGATTAAATTAAATCAGTGTTCAATAATTTCCTATTGTAAACAGTAATTAAATTTTGGAATATCTTCAGTACGATATATGTTTTGTATATTCTTAATGATGTTATTGCTCTGTTGAAGTAGCCAATTATTATCCTATCTCTCTCTGTATATAATCGGACTAATTAAAGTAACAGATGATTAATGCAGTCGCCGTGCAGATGTTACGTAAATTTCGACTAATGATCTCGTGTCTGCTTGCAGAAAATACTTCCCTATGTCCTGTAGGAAAATGTTATCAGAACGATGGCTGTAATTGTTTTCTCTCCATCTCTCCTTCTCTATCTCTAAAAGGAAGCCATTTGGTCTTATTCAGGATATATGTCTGCCCATCAATATTATTTATTACATCGGCTAATGTATTTTTATTTGTTACAAACCATGTATTATTAAACTGATGAAAACATTACAAGAAGAAACTATTTTGAGTGTCGGTATAGAAACGGGGATAACCCAATCATATGTGAACCTTATTAGGGCTACAGTCAATGCTACTAATCTGTGCCTGGAATGAAGTCAAGTTTTACGATAAAATTACATTGTTTACAAAGAAAAGATTACAGCGCCTAACAGACTATGGCTCGTAATTCAGACTGGGTAATTGATCGAAACTAACAGAATATTGTTGCTTTGAATTATTAGTGGTTAAAATGTAAACAATTCAGGGCTTTAATTTACTCAGTCAGGTAACTCAGTGGTTCATCTGAGTGTGGGAACTAGTGTCGTCCAAACGTTGTGTAGGCTCGCTCGGTTTATCGCTGCCAGTGCGACCTCTGTCGGCAGTACAGAGGACCAAGCCTGGTCTGATATTAACGTTGTAACGGAATGACGAAAACGGGTCATTCCGTACATTTTTATACTCAACATATAAAAAGAATAATTAGAGAGGCTTGTCAGCGTTTGCTGGACCTTGTGACGATTCTAGGGCTTTACAAAGTGTATTATAAGACATTAGTATGAGTTTTATTGTAAAAATTATTAATTTCGAGCGTGGTGTAATATTAGGATCCACGCGTAGCTGCAAACATTGCGACACAGTTCTGGTGTCTGAGAAAGCGTTGCATGAAAAAGAAGCGTCAGTATAAAAGTTTGTTTGTTTTTTTACTGCTTTACGTCTCTCAACAGCGAGGTCTTTAGAGACGGTAAAGGATGGGGGGCAAGGAATGGGAAGGAATTCGGCCATGGCCTTTTGAAGGAAGCATACCGGCATTTGCCTGGAGTGATTTGGGAAACCATGGAAAACCCAAATCTGGATGCCCGGACGGGGATTCGAACCGCCGTCCTCCCGAATGCGAGGCTAGAACGCTAACCGTTACACCGCCACGCTCGGTCAGTATAAAAGGACGAGTCGCCACCAAGCGCGGATTTTTCCCATGATTAGTCTTCGTCAGAGTCGGACCTTCGCTCCAGAGCAAAGTTTTAATTTTTGCGACAGTGAGTGAGATTAGCGTGTGCTTCTAGTTATTTGCGGTAACCGTCTGTGTTGGTCTATTGTTTTGTTCGGGGAGTAAGTAAGTTGTCTCGTATTTTATTGTAGTGAGGAATTTAGTATAATCACTCAAATTAAGTGTGTTCGTCGAAAATAGCAAGAGCTAAGTTTAACAAGTGTGTCATATTAGGGAAGCAATAATAATACCAACGAAATTAATTATTAATGGTAACTTAGCGGTTGCGCAATTTTTCAAAAATTGTTACGTCTATTCTGCTGTTTTAAATTCTGTTCCAGTTTAGAAGTTTTGTATCAGCCATCAAGTATTGATTTTATTATTTATAACTGTGCAACAAGTGTGCAAGAAATTCTTAGTAACGTTAGTAATTTGAAATCATAAATTTCTAATTTTTCACACATTTTTGGGATTGTTAGCGAACAGTATTAAGAAATTCAAGGGATTATTTGCGGTCGTAGCAGAACTGTCTTAAATAATATACCGGTCGGCGGGTCTAACAAAATTTAAGGAAAAGCTGTGCGTTAAAGACTTAAGTGAAAATCATTTAATCTATGATTTAGTAGTTTTGAGATTCCCTTCTAACCTTTCACATATTTCATAAAAGGTTTAAAGTGACCACGATCGAAGAGAAAGAGCCTTATATGTTGCTAATTACTTGATGCTTTCCAGGTAGGCACAAGTAAACTCACGAGAAAAAGAGCCAAGGTGAGAAGCTTTATTTTTAGGTAACTGCACAGACCAGAAGCTTCCGGAAATATATAAGCTGCGTGTTCTTTCAGAACCTACCAAATAGCCCGTCACCAAGAAGTCACGTCAGGCAGGCGACAGCCGGGCATACAATGGACAGGCAGCTACCCTACCTGGTCAGGCGTATAATCCCTTAGCTCCGGGAAAATACCCCACCAAGGTGAATGGACGTTCGGCGACCTCTTGTCCTCAACCGGACGTTACTTCAGGTCAAAATGCTCCGCACTGCTCCGACAGATTCCGAGATTGGTCACGTATTCCGAAGTCGGGCCGACCAATCGTTTTTAGCTAGAGAGGGCGGAACATGTAGCAGGAACCTAAAGAATAGCGAATAATTCTCCAGATTTTGTAATTCTTGTGAATTTATCTCTATGTTAAATATTGCACCCTGGGTAAGAGGCGTGGCTACCACGAGCGACGGAGAGGAACGTTTACTGCGGACGTGGGAGAGGGACTGGACGTCCAGTCTTCAGACTGGAAGGAGTGAATCTTCCGAGGTTGCAGATTGTCCTGCCTTGGCGTCGATCCCGAGGGTTCGAAACAAGTGTGCTGTGGCAGTGAGGTTGCTTGGCAATTATTTAGTACGTTGCTTGAAGGATGTACTGTCCTGTCCGCAATAGCTAATGTGCTATAACATTTTCGCCGTCGAGGGACGACAATCGCCATTACGGTAATAATGTTACGAACAGTGCTGTGTGGTGCATACATGTAATCATTGGGTACAGCCCTATAACGAACTTTCAAAGTATACCTTTGAGTGATTGAAAGTTCTCGCCTCCGGCAAGTATTGAGCTAGTTGGGACCGACTTTGGAAGCTCTCATAATTTAGATTATACTGGCGCCCGGCATTTGAAATCAAATGCAGTTTCATGTTAGTATTATATTTGATTTATGGTTCCAGATTGTTATGAAGGGGACTTTCCATTAAACCCAAATGTGAAGCGTTCTTGTTTGCTTATTAATATTGGAAATTTGTTTCATGATCAATTAGTAATGCGGTAGTGCTTAAATGTTGTTTGATTATTAATGTTGGCATTTGTAAGGCGAGACTCTGCATGTCCATAGATTTGAGATTCCATGTTTTAATATAAAAATAAATAAGCCTCAACCTGTACTCCAGTACGAATACCAGATAAAATAGCACCATAAGGATTTCTTTGAATGATAAATAGAGAAGTAAGAAAGTTTTCACCCTTTCCTCCCACCCAACCAAGCACCCTCTACAATGTACTGTGTGTTGACGAAGGGACGCTGGTATTGACTCGCTACAAGTAACTGAAAACTTACACTCTGTGAAGTATTGTCTTCTTATTGTTATTTTCTAAGTGCTGTTGTATTATTTTATAGGATTGTATACGTTTACTTAAAAAAAAATAAAAAATCAAACAAATCGGCTACTTAAAAACTGGACACTACGCTACGTTAATGAAACAGTAAAAACCGGTAGATTGAACTACATTGCAAAACATCTGTGGCGATTGTTCAGTTATCCAAATATGCTCTATGCATGCGAAAGAACAGCTGTAATGACCACATTAAAACGACGTGTACTTACGGGAAGTATATATCATCCTTCTTACATATATTTAGCTATGTATTTTGTGTATCTGTAGATTGGAGTGTAACCTCCAATTCATGTCAACCTGAAGTAAATGCATCTTGTCCTCCAAATATAAAACACAATCTTGAATTTCTTAAATACAGTAGAGTAAATATTACTACAAGAAAAAATGGACAAAGTTCAATGTTACATAGATTATTTATCTTCTAACGACGACGATGAAGAAGACAATCTGCTTAATAGGTTGATATTATGAGCAAAACAGTACCCGCTAGGAAGACACTGCGAAATTTCTGCATTGCCGAGCCTGCGTTGTCTACCGAGCGTACGTTTGTTCACCGAACCTGGGGAAGTTATACCGGACACAACTGGCCAGAGTAGAGGGCCAGTAATAGGAATTGTGAGTAGACGGAAATTTGCACGACACTAGTGCGAACACATGCATTGGACGACACAGGACTGAATGAAAATAAACTGGTGGGAAAAATCACGTTGCTAGTTAATAGTCATTTGTCTGCGGTGAAAATTCCATGAGACCATGAATGTCTCTTGACTGAAAGGTACTGTAGAAGCTAATAATAACGTGGGTACTGCTTACTTTCCATTTATTGTACAGGTCTATGCGAACATATTGTAATTCTCAGCAGCTTGGTGATCATTATTAGCCCTTTGTGAACTTCAGGTACCTTGGTAACAATGCAGACTTCAGGGATGATAATGTACCTTGTCAACGGCCCATATTGTACATGATCGATTTGAGGAGCATTCTAGATATTTCCCGCCATCTAGGCCGACAGGTTTTAAATCCATAGAGCAAATCTGGTGCACGGGACGAAATATCTACCACAACAACATAACTGCAGGCGTCCATAGAGACTGTATGGCTTTACATCCCTTCTGAAAACTATCAGCGACTAGTTGAGTCCATACCACCTCGAATGGTTGCACTTTGCAGAGCTAAATGGAGTCCTACTCTATAGGGAATGTCTTTTGTTGTACCAGTATACTGAGAAATAACAGTATAAGAATTACTTGTTTAATGTTACATTAAAGTAAATTACAATTTAAATTTCAAATTCCTGCTATTTACAGGGTGTTACAAAAAGGTACGGCCAAACTTTCAGGAAACATTCCTCACACACAAACAAAGAAAATATGTTATGTGGACATGTGTCCGGAAACGCTTACTTTCCATGTTAGAGCTCATTTTATTACTTCTCTTCAAATCACATTAAACATGGAATGGAAACACACATCAACAGAACGTACCAGCGTGGCTTCAAACACTTTGTTACAGGAAATGTTTTTTTTTTTTTTTTTTTTTTTTTTTTTTTTTTTTTTTTTTTTTTTTTTTTTTTTTTTAGTGGCATTTGGCAACGAAGGCCATACAGCCAGCCCAATGTAATTTTGTAGTTTTCAGTGTATAAGTCATCATCCAGTATATATTGTATGGACGCCACAGGACGGACAGGACATTCACACAGACACACAACACTTGCCCGTGGCCGGATTCGAACCGGCGGCCTTCGGCACGCTACCGAGGCCGGCTACAGGAAATGTTCAAAATGTCCTCCGTTAGCGAGGATACATGCATCCACCCTCCGTCGCATGGAATCCCTGATGCGCTGATGCAGCCCTGGAGAATGGCGTATTGTATCACAGCCGTCCACAACATGGAAAGTAAGCGTTTCCGAACACATGTCCACATAACATATTTTCTTTGTTTGTGTGTGAGGAATGTTTCATGAAAGTTTGGCCGTACCTTTTTGTAACACCCTGTATAAACTATGTGCCTCATCTTTATGTATTAGTGCGTCTAAATGTTATGATCAAAAATAATTTTGTCCGATGTCTTCTACAACACATCCTTAAGTCTATGTAACAAAAGTTCCTATTGCAATAGCTGGTTAGCAGTCACACCTGATAGTCTGGGTTTATATGTAAACAGCCAGTTACGTGTATGATCGGAGGACTGCGTGCTGCATTACAGAGTTGTGCGCCTGGTATTTTCCTACCATACATGTACATCATTTACAAAGCTCCTAACAAGACGCCGTCAACCCAATGTCTCCCAAAACGCAGTCCCTGAAATGTATTAAACACCTTAACAGTTGCCATGAAGTTCTGCCGCATATTCTCTGCAATGAGGTGAAGAGGAGAGGTGAACACTATTCATATTCGTTCGCTGCTGTTGTCCTCTATGTGGATGGTTGATACTTTTAAATTTTGCACTGTTAGTGTTAGAAGATTTTCCCCATCGATTTTTTTTATGGATAGTGTGCCGTAATAAATATTTTTCTAGTATAGAAGTCAGTAAAATGTTAGTCCTGAAGCACAAAATCTGTTGGTAGTAATTGGAGAGTTATTAAAACGTATTTATACATTTAGTTCATCGCATTATAAAAGAAAGAAAAGCAGAAGTTGGTAACATCTCCCGTGTGTCGTTCGACAACCAATGTACACTATTATTTGTTCAGTACGAATGAGCCGAGTGAATTAACGGATTATTATTAAAAAATTCTTATAAAAGAAGAGGCGAAGCTATCGGAATCTTGTAAAAAATCTCAAATGACAGATTCGTGAGTAAACTTTGTCAAACAGAAGCAACAGCAGGGAAAACTGCTAAGAATGAATTAAATAACTGGCATTATAGAATAATTATGCACTTAATTATGTTTATTATAACTCGATTCATGCAGGATAGTTAAAAAGATGAGAAAATATACTGAACAATAAAAAATGTAATTTTTTTTCTTAACGATTTACAATTTACATTTTACAATTTACAATTTTATGCCCTGTTTCGTCAAGAAAGTGTTACTCCTCATAAAGTCACTCAGCTACCACGAGATAAAATTTTATTAAAGAAAGACTATACGAGGGTGAATCAAATATAAACAAGACTTTATTTTTAAAAATATTATTTTTATTTTAAGTGCAAAAAAGTACATATCTTATTTTTCTACGTAATCTCCTGCTTTAGAAACACATTTTTCCCAGCGGATAGGCAGCTTCCCAATTCCTTCCATGTAGAAAGATGCAGGTCGTGTCTGCAGCCAATTGCGCACGTAGGCTTCCACCTCAGCATCACTGTTGAATTTTTGGCCTCCCAAAGCTTCCTTGAGAGGACCAAACACATGAAAGTCACAGGGTGACAGGTCTGGACTGTAAGGAGGGTTGTCCAGTGTCTCCCACCCCAGTTTCTCCAATTTTTCCCTGGTTAAGTCTGCTGTGTGGGGGCGAGCATTGTCATGGAGAATAACCACTTTCCTCATCGGTAGGTCTCGTCTTTTGCGGCGATATGCAAGTCGGACCTCACTCAAAATGTCGCAGTAGTAGGCCGCATTGATTGTCCTGCGCTCATGCAAAAAATCGAGGTGCAGCAAACCACGCTGGTCAAAAAAAAAACCGTAGCCAAAACCTTGCCAGCCGATAGTCGTGACTTGGCTTTCACTGGTCCAGGTTCTCCTTTTTTTCTCCACTCCATACTCGCTTGTTTGGACTCAGGGGTGTAATGGTGCACCCAAGTTTCATCACAGGTGATGATGTGAGTCAGAAATGGGTCCCCTTCTTCCCGAAATCGTGCCAGAAGACGCTCACACACCTGAAGTCGATTCAATTTCTGTTCTGCTGTGAGAAGGCGAGGAACCCACCTGGCGCACACCTTACGGTACCCAAGCTCCTCTGTGAGTATGGAGTAAGTGCTCCCATAACTTATTCCGTCCTTACTTGCAATTTCAGAAGTGGTAAGACGCTTGTCATCTTCAATAAGCCGTCTAACACAGCTGATGTTGTTCTCTGTAATGCTGGTGCGGGGTCTGCGATTATGGCTCTCATTTTCAACATGATGACGACCATCCACAAACTGTTTATGCCATGCAAACACTCTGGCTCGCGACAGTGTCTCTTTCCCGAACTGGGCAGTCAATCTCCTCAAGATTTCTGCCGGTTTTACGCCTTCTGCAGCGAGAAACTTGATTATAACACGTTGCGCAATCGACGAGTGTACCTCTTGCTCCGACATCGTGACGGTTGGCACTGAGCGAGTCGAGGGGGGGGGGGGGGCTAACGGTCTTCCCCCACTCCTGACAAACCTACCTATCGCCAAACGAAGCGGGAACGTTCTCCCACCACTATTGCGCCCGAACGGCCGAAAGTCTTGTTTATATTTGATTCACCCTCGTACACCAGTGGAGCAAGAAGGAAAGGCTGTAAAGTGGATGGATTTATTGTACGAAGAAATAGCAGCAGCGGATCTCCGAAAATGCTAATGGACTGACGATCCCTCAGTAGTAAATCGATACAGCTTAGCACAGTGACATAACTTCTTAATTTGGCTCATTAAATAGTCGTTCTAAAATAAAATATTCCGTACACTCGTTTTTATGAAAGTCACAACACAATAAAACAATCATGTTGATGTAAATTTAGGAAGTATCTTGAGTTTTATTGGTAAAGTTGTAGTTAAAATAATTTCCAAAAGTTGGTTTTAAATGTAAAAGTTTTAATTCAGTTGGTATAATAAAAACCGTACCTTAACCTCGTATCAGAGTGGATTTACCTCGCTTTATCAACTATCACTGGGTGCTACTGTCCCAGAGTATTGGGAACTATTGTGTTTTAGCGCGTTTCCTTACACATTATCAGTTTCTAGTCCAATATTGTTACATGCTCGGATTTAATTTGTGTAATTTTGTGTCGTCACTTCCTTTCCTGTGGTGACGGAGGAGTTTATACGGCCACCTAATTCTGTTACTGAAGTGAGCTTCTGACCGCAGGTCAGCTATTAGGGGTTAGTGGCTTTTCAGTTAGTAAGAATTTAAACGTCGTGTTAGAGGATGTAGACAGACCACATGTTTGGTGTAAAGATTCTGTTAGATAATGATATTGCTCGATTGTGAACCTCCTACATTCTTCTAACGTACGTATCCGCAATGTTGCCCCATATTGGCCTCAGAAGGGCGACGTGCAAACTGATCCCAAAATCGTGCTGTAAATCTGATATTGCACGCCATCTAGAACTATGTTGATATTCGTTGCCTGAAGAGCAGTGGAAGAACATCAAAGAGGCACCGGATGCGGGGTGTAATTAGCCATATGCTATATGGAAGGCGCTAAACAGATTAAGAACTGAAGTGTCCAGATGTAGATCTAATATTGAAAAATGGGGTTACAATACTGACAACGATCTATGTGAATGTGGTGAGCTTCAGAAACCGCAACATCTTCTGATATACAGGAATCTCCCTGAATCCTGCACTATCGACGATCTTTTTAGGGAAAACGAGAAGGTCTTCAAGATTGCGGAATTCTGGTTACATTCCATTTAACTGTGTTCTATAGTTTGATATTAATTAATTATTGTTATTTTTTAAAAACTGGTAACGTTATTCCCTGGTCACGAGAAATAAATAAATCCACACCGTGGACTTCAGACGACCACTGTTGAAGTAATTTTTGCATACCAGTCTTATGCTGCACCTGACTTCTGGTTACGTTACCCTGGGAATCCAACTGATGTTCTTACCGAAGAGGATTGGAGAAGCATCTACCTTCCCCAGACAAACATTGCTTGGCTCTTGAGAACGTTGCTCATTGCTGGGTGATACGCCAATATGGCCCTGAGATGAACAGTGTTTATGGTCGTGAGTTGGGTTCTCCATAGTTCACTGACAGCGAAGTTATTAGAGACGAAAGAGAATTGTGGCCAAAGAGCATTAAAGAAATGTGCGACAATCTTTATGCAGCAACCACCCCGGTATTCAGTGGAAAGAAGTTTAAGAAACCATGTAAAACTGAATTCTGCATAGACGGATAGAAGTCTAAACAGGATCTTCTCAAACGGAAGGTTCGAACCTATCACTCAACTCATTGGAAACTATCGTTTCATCTTAACCATGTAGCATACATTTCATATCGCAGAGGCCAACCGGACATATTTATCTACACAAGTGCAGGTAGCAGTGTATTACAATTGATGGTATGCCATTGGGTGTAATTGTAAGCCAAGTTAAAAAAAAAAATTGAGTAAATAGTCGTAAATTACCAGCAAGTAGAAAACATGTATACATGTACAAATATAAATGTTGGGGCCCACGCTCGGTCTTGTGTGGGAGAAGTAGGTTTAATAATTTGTCACAGTGAATGCTCCCCAGTCAGTCAGCCTTCGTTATGTCCAATGTAATGGACAGTTTCATCAACGTCCGTCACGACGCGTTACATGACGTAAATTTTTAACGTGACATTAAAAGCAATATTTTCGCTGCTGTGGAATAAATTGATTCTGACATCTGTTCGATCAATATCGTAGTGAATAATGAAGAATAATAATGAAGTCGTTCCAATCGCAGCCTGTATACTTGATTTAGAATGGCACTACGTGAAGAAGTTTCCTCTCTATCTATACCTCAACTCTGAGTAATAAAATTGGCATAAGAAGCTCTCAATAAATGAGATGTGTGAGTCACAATTTAAGTCATTTAAAATAGGTAAATAACTTTCGCATTGTTATTTTCAATATGTTCTCTCCTCCTTAACGCTGGTATTGATAGCGTTTATAGCAAATTTAATGAAATTAAATTCATTATCTTCTAGAAGAGTTACCATTTTTTTTAAAACTTGGTTAATTTCTGTTAGAATTGAAAAATTTGATTTAAAAAAATAACTAAATTCCAATTATTATTTTGTCAGTATTAGTGGTGCTGTTTGTAAGACCTTATAATTCTTAAATTTCCTGATTGGTTATAGTGTTGATTGTAGTGATACTAACTTTTCCGATTTCTTTACAAATAATTTTTTGCAGAACATTACTTATCACTACTCTCTTGATTGGCTTTTATAATAGTTACAGCATTTACTTCTCGTATTCTCGGACAAATGTCAGATTTCTTTAATGTCTAATACATTCTTGTGGAGTCAACCTGAATCGTTATTTCATTTTGGGGAAAGATCTTCAAGCTGGCCTCGTTCCCTTTTCAATATGTTGCATTGAGTCGCTTTTTGCGAACAAGCCAACCAGTTCAGTGAAATAGTAAACCTTTCCATAAGTGGGAGTGGTTGTTCACTTTCGGATATTAATCAGAATCGCCGCATACATATGAAACATTTTCTTCTTCTTCTCTTTGATATCGGCCATCTAAGGACCACGAAAAGTAATCCCCTGCATTCATTTCGATGCTTCTTTTCTTGATTATCCTCCAACACAACGTCAAGAAAGGATTATCTTGTGATGTAACTGTATTATAGCTTCTTACCTAATTATCGTTTGAAACTACATACAGTACATATAACGTTTAACCAATTAGGAATCTCGAAAGAATGTGACGCGCAAAAGCTATACGATAGAGAATTTTCTAATTAAATCTTGTCCTTATAAATATATATTACTTAGTTTTCCATTCTTTAACGTATATTTAACGATTTGCAAGCAGAATATTACAACTTCAATCGATCACTCCAGAGCTCTGCCTTTCATAAATTGTTGTTAAGTTTTCCTTTAAAGAAGGAAAAGCAGACGTTAGACAAGCTCTTCACGGAAGTGCCTAAGCCGAGTACTCACTAGGGAGCTGTAACCGTAACCGGGCACGTTACTGTTACCAAATACAGGGCGTTCGCCGGGAAACGCAACCCACTGTTAGCGCTACAAGGAAGAAACTGCTCCCGGCGAGCGAGCGCTCAGTTTCCGCCATTGTTCGACCGTCGGCCGCGGACTATTTCATAATAATTACGCTTCATAAACTTCATAAACTTGTGTGCTAAGCATTTAAATGTGACGTAATTCATTAGCTTACCTTATAAAAGATGCTGGAAGTGTTGACCCTCTTGTGTAATGCACATTTCACATCTTCTGAACATATTTCGAGACACACGCTGCCCTAACTGACTTAATGATTTTTTGGGTGACTGTTCTAGTCGAAAAGCGATATCGTCAATTTTCTCCTCTGTGAGAATACGGTTGACCGACAGTCTCTTTTGTTAAACCCGTTTCTCTTACTTTTTTAACCAGACGCAGAATTTTTGATTTAGCTGGCAGTAAAGCGCCAGGAAATTCGCGACGAAATTTACTGCGACACTTTTTAAACGACTTCTTCTTCACATATGTATCGTAGAGAAATATTCTTTGTTGCAAACTGTAACGTACCATAATTTTACTCACACTCAAACACGGTACAGATTAATAAGAGTATGAAGCCCCAAACCAGCCAAACCGCAAAGAAACGTTTATTCACAACACTGATTAATAAGAGACTGAAGTCACAAACTATCTACAATGCAAAGAAACCGTTCTTAACAATGTAAGGGTCACTGCACTGCACTGTTGGGGCAGCGGAGGTGTTAAACAGTGCGGTGATTCACGGTGGCGTGTGGCGGAAACTGCTGGGTCCACTGACCGAGCAAGTTGCCGACGGCAACAGACTGGGAGGGTAGCGTTTTCCGGCGAACGCCCTGTACAATAGTGTGTAGGTGGCTCGCGAGCCTGCCGCGAACGGAATGTGTTGCATTCGCAGCGAGCCGTCAAGAAACACGTCCACATTCTGTTACCGTGAACCATAGTGTATACGTGGTTTGCAAGCCTGCCGCGAGCGGAACGCGTTGCATTCGCAGCGAGCCGACGATTGTCGGTTTTTCCTGGGAATCAAAGGGCGCTCGTGAACGTCGAGAGTGAAGGTTTCTGCACGTTGCGAACCTACCAGTATCCTCAAGCGTCATGAGTGAATCGACAAAAGATAAATGTCTTCAGTTGATAGACGCCTACAACGAAAGCAGTGTTCTATGGAACCCCAAGGACAAGGATTCCAATAATTAATAAACAAAATATTTTATTTGTAGTTGTAGAACCTCAACGGTAACTCCAAAACTGAAAATGAACTATTCAACAAAAAGCTAAAACCAGATCCCAAATTACAAATGCTAAAACAGGCTTTCGGAATACTGAAAAATGCAACAGATAAACCGAAACAGGATACGGAACTACGGTCTTTCTTTGATTTTATACAGGAAAAAATGAAAAACTATACCATTGAAACAAAAAATGCAGTTCAGCATGAAATATTTCAGATGATTCTGCGTGCTCATCAAGGATATTACAACTCCATACAAAATTGTGGTTATTACTCCACTACACAAGCTCCACACCCTTCAGCTTCTTCCTCCACTATAAATCGAGATATAGCGCGCCCTTCCACTTCTACCCCAAATCAAAGCCAACAAACTCCTCTGCAGAACCCGGCATACTTCCCGTACAGCACCAATAGCGAGTATTCATTAGTTATGAGTTTAGAATATTATGTATGTATTTTTTGAAATAAATTACATTATTATGTTTTTATTACTGAATCAAGAATGACCTTGATTTGTTCTTTCAATGCTCCTATCATCGCATGGCACACTTCAGGGACAATTGGGCATATGTCTTGTTTGGAAATCCGAAAAAGTTATTGTAACGTTGTAAATCACCAGTAGCTATGTATCTCAGCGTCACAGCTAATCTGTCTTGAACCAACACTATTTCTCAGAATGAAGTGTTTCTTCGATCTATCTTTGAACAAATTATGTTTATTAGATATTCAAAATCCTTTGGAGAGATTCTCGTGAAATTTTTGTAATGACCACTCATTTGTTGATTTCTTAAAAGAAGAATTAGATCACTTCTTTCTCGATACATTCCATGAATACGCCATCTTCGTAGCCGTTTATAATCATCCAGCAAAGCATCTACAAGTATGTGTACTGTACAAGAGAGAGACACTTCGTCCGACATCGCGGAGTTCTAGAGGAACTATGCGAATAGAGTCGGCTTGTCATTACGGTTTGCAATGAGCGAGTTTTTTTTTTTTTTAATTATTATTATTATTTTTTTTAAAAAAAAAGGCCATTCAGCTAGCTCGATGGGATAAGTCTACCAGTGAACCAGTCTTCCCTGTATGTTGCAGCATTTTAAACATGGCCACCACAGGACGGATACGACATAACCACACACAACACTTAAACACCCATACCCTCAGCCGGATTCGAACCGGCAACCTTCGGCACGAGGCACGAGACCGGTGTTCGTCGCGAGCGAAGTTCTTTTCACGCGTACACACTAGAACGTTGTTACTGTATCTGTTCGGTTACAGTTACAGCTCGCTAGTGAGTAGCCGGCTTAAGAGAATGTAGTCAACGAAACCCACATCGTGGGAAGGTTCAGTCCGTGAGGTTTATCGCTTCTACGTATTAGGTGTTGGTTCCATATCAAGTTGTGTTTTCCGAGCAACAGCAAGCAAAGTCAATACTTCGTTACGTTTGGAAATGAATTATAAATGTACAGATATTGGGAAATTATGCTATATATTTTATACTACACTTTTCTATTGAACATGTACAGTACAATCACTCGGACAAAGAATGCAATTATGCTTTTTACGAAGGATATTAGTGATAACACCTTGGAAGGAATTAAATATTTAAACTGGCTGTTTCATTAATTGATTCTTTTGCTTCTTCTTCGCTTCTGTAATAAAAATGATGAGAAAACTACAAAATAAACAAACAAACAGACTTCTAAACGTTTTCAATTAAATTTTCCTTGTACAAATATTTCAGATTAATTCACATACACAAATTAAAAGAAAAATTAATTTTTAATCAACAACACATTCCCTCAAAATAAGTGAGACAAAATTCCTTACATTAATTAAGTATCACTTTTTTTGTTGAAAAAACAGTTCCTATTTATGAGCGTATTAATTTCATTACATCGTAAATACGTGCGCTTCAAATAACCTTGCTCATTACTCCAAATTTTTTAGCCAACAAAGTCCATTGTCTCATTAGCTTTTCATGATCTGTATTCGTCTAAGCCATCTTACTTATTCTTAAAACTACTACATATTCTCGTTCTCTACAGCTAACAACCAAAGAATTTCCTTTTACTAGTCAATGTTACCATGTTTACTTCACCTGCCTTCTCAGATATCCTCCCATACTTCGACAGTTACTGTTGGCATAAAAATTTGGATAAAGTTTGTGATTACATGAGCCCGAATGACTACTGGCCTCCGGTCACTTGTTATTTTGAAACGAGTGTGCCGAGGTTGTAATTCGATATTTTCGGTAGGGGACTGTAAATCTCTGGATGTTCGTGTTATTTTCTTGTTGAAGGGTTTTGATGACTTGTACAATTTTTTGGTGTACATAAGCGTGGTGGTCATTCTGTAAAATGTTTCTAGGCTTAGCGTTAATTAAGAGACAAGAAATAGCTGTAAGTAAATGAAAAATACCACTGGTTAAAGTATTAAATTGTTCATCATAGCTTCAAAAGTGAAGCCAGTATTTTCGAGATGATATTGCCAAAAATTTTGGGGAACAGAAGAGAAAAGAGAAGTTCGGCTGGGGACAGTTATTGTAAGTTACTGAAACGCCATTTTAAGTTCTCAAACGTAACAGAAACTATTTTATAGGGGAGAGTTAGACTAATATTTTTGAAATTTTTACCTAGTGTAGCGATTGGAATCTTCTGAGATTTCTCAATTTTTTTCCTTCTATTTTTTTGGCTAACTGTAGGTGATTTTACGAGAGAAACCTTATGAAAAATATAAAAACGGCGAATAGAATAGGTGAGTAAAAAAAGTAAAATAACACTTGACCTAAAGGCACCTTTTGGGAAAACACAAAACTTTTTTCTTTTTTTTTTTTTTTTTTTTTTTTTAGGGGGGAACTGAAAGAATAATCTTTTTACTTTTTTTTGCGAAACGTGTAACTTTGTAAGCTATGTATTACAGGTATACCTTTAGTTTGTGAAATGTGTAGTTTATGAGGCGGAAATTGGTAACCGCCTCAATATTCACCTAGATGATTGCGGGGAATCGCCTATAAACCACAATCATGACGGTTGGTACGCGGGGGACTTGACAAGTGCCCGATCCCGTTCATTGTGTGACAAATACAGCCGATTCACCGAAAGTCAGCACCTGTATTTGAAGTCTTCCGTAGAAATAGCCAATAGTAGGTGGCGTCTCCCGGAGTTCCTGACGTGTGCAAGAGTAAGAGTGTGTCTCCTCCAATAGTAGAATTAGTTAATAATGTTATATTTATTATTAACATTTTGTTGAAATGTTGAGTCGATCGAGAATGGGAGGAGAATATCTCAAGACAGAATTAGCATAGAGGGACACTACGAGGATTTTATGGAAGGGGGCGAAAATGACTTGGAACAAATACCAAGAGAGGAGAGAGCGAGGAATACGGCGAAACTTTGAGACGAAGGCTGAGGCTAGCCTTCACTCTTACTAACATGCACAGGTAATTTGCCACTTGTGTTTATTTCTTGTGATAGACATTTGATAGAACACAGTTATAATAACTGAGTACACGTTCTCGAGTGACTGCTGCTGCCTGATTCGACTGCAAATGTGAACGGTAAAGATAATTGTAATCTGTTCATTTGTCAACGTGATTGTACATACACTCCATCACACAAATTTGTCCTATAACTCCCCGTGCGGAGCTGTTTTCATGATTATAGTGATGCTCTATCGAAATTTGTACCCTGGGAAAAGTGGTTTGCATTCATTTTTTTTTTTTTTAATAAGTAAACTGTAGTAACTGACTCCCATTGATTCGACAACAGTTAAACTGAAATGAAAAATCTATTTCTGGTTTCATATACTCTATGGTTTTTCATTTCTTTGCAATGTTATATAACTTGTTAAAATATAAATTGTTAACTTCAGTATTGGCAATCACTTTTTTTTTGCATTAATTTTGTTTTGTAACTGATTGACTGACAATGTAGGGTGGTGGTGCTGCTTGCTTGCCACTTTCATCTTTGAATTTTTACTTGGAATAACTTTAAATACACCACATCCATTGGTCATACCAGTGATTAATAAACAGTCATTAGTAGATTGCATAAATTATTTAAATCCTTTAATAACCCTGCTCATCAAGGTAATTAAAATACGAATAATTAACAAGATTCTTTACTGGATAAAATACCGAAGCAAGAAAGAATAGCTGACTCCTTAACTTAGATAACGTCATTTCGTTTGACTCTACAGGGCTGCGTACAACACCACATCTGCATAACTCTAGCTGTAACTTAATCAACTTTTCTATAGAGTAGTTGCCTCCGGTGCATAATCTACTTCGCAGTTATCAATAATAATAAATAAAGAGACAACGAGAATGCTTATACGCAACATATTAATTTATACAGGCCATTGTTTCTCGAAGTGGGGTAAGCGAACCTCTAGGGGTTCACCAGCTGATCGTAGGGAGTTTGCGACAAGATTTACGTTATGGCGGCTGACTGACCGTCTCAAGCGTAGTGATGTTCCGATACCATCAAAGTATCGATACCTACTTAAATGAGTAGTACTCAAATTATCTTTCGATACTTACTCATATGAGTACTGCAAAAGTATCGATACTTACTCATATCGATACTTTTTTAATTAATGTAGAAATTTAAAAATATACGTGATATGTTGTTAAATTATTTATTTTATTTGTCTAGCGTAATAAAATCAAATAACACTCAGTAAACATTTGTATTTATTTATTAAAATTATAGTCTATTAAAGCTGACATTGTAAGCAAACTTTGAAGGTTTTTATATTATCTTTAAACATTTATTTATTATAGTTTTAAACACTTTTAAACAAAAAAGTCCGCTTTTCGAAGGTTTCCCAAAAAAGCAATTGTTCCAAATATTTTGGGGACAGCTTGTTTCTTTTGTTTGTCATTGTTTCACCCGCATTAGAAAACACATTCACTCAATACAACAATAAGATACTGTTTTGGGTATTTATACAGACAAGGAAATATAAGTTTCATTTATTCCCATTCTATAAATAGATATAAATAGATTGCTTTCTAGAGACATTACAGTGTTTGACAAGTAGAGAGAGACTTTGTCACTACCATGCGTTTTCATTTTCTTTGTGATGTTTCCAGAAGTGATATTCCTGTGAAACGCTAGCTGAAGCAGCTTCTTCTTCCGATTCACATGGGCTCATGAACCATATTTTTAGTTTTTGTGTGGGGCTGCGCGGGAGCGACCATTGGCCAGGTATAGAGAAATGCGCGCCAAGTACAACTTTATTACAATGAAATAGACACCTAAAACAATCTTTGAGGTTAGATTACCTATTCTAAGATTGATTTTGTTTGATTTTCAGTGCTACAAACTTGACGCTAGCGAGAAATTAATTTCGCAGGCGCGACTGAGTGGCGCAGTAGGGATGATGCATTTAGAAGTTAACACCGGGTGCGTTTCGATACTTTCGATTCGATACAACTACTTTTCTTCCGATACCGAGTAAGTATCGAATGAATTAATTCGAGTACGAAAAGTACTCGGTATCGAAACAAAGTATCGAGTACTTACTCGTATTTACTTGTATCGGATCATCACTACTCAAGCGTGTAACACGCACAATGGTGAATTGAGATTAAAGAATAACATAATACTTCTAAACATGACTCAACAAGCTGCAAGAAACAAACCTATCAGTCATGTTAATTAATAATATATTGTTTTTTGTTACTATATTACTTTTGGGGGTGTCCATTAATTACGTGGGGTGAAATAGGAGGGCGGGGGGCGGAGAAGTCCGGCGAAACCTCACCAAGTGGGGGGCGGGGTCGACAGAAATTTCACGTAATTTTTTTAAATTCCTTAAAGAACAGTAAAACCAAAAAAGCGTACAAAAGACGCCAATACCAACGTTACGGGGTGGTATAACCGCCCTTAAAAACTGAAGAGCTAAAAAAAAAGAGGTCTCGAAAACCTACCTCAAGATCTTACCTCACCATAGGGTGGGAGGGGGGGGACCAGATCTCACCAAACCTCACGATGGGAGGGGAGGGGGCTGGATTTCAGTAAAAACACACCACGTAATTAATGGACACTCCCTTTGTAAAATAAAAATACTTTTAAAAAAATGTAGAGAAATGGGCAGCGTAAGGACTACGCTGAGCTGTGTAGCAATCTGAGGGCCTCTGGGCTGCCGAGGGACCCCCCGTCTCAGTGACTGTGTGCTCGGCGTGAATATTTCAGCGGCGGCTGTCCCAGGCGGCGCGCTCGCTTAATGCTCCAGACCCCGCCGTGTAAATGGTCACACCGCAAATGAGCGGTCAGCAAGCACACTCCCAGCTGGCCATCACGGCGTCTCTGCCACCTCCTTGCACAACACTTTTTTATTCTGTTTTTCTCTTTTTTCCGGTTGGCCTCACTGCGGTGGGCCGTCAGCCTCTTTATACATATTCAACAACAGTAGTCCTCTTTGCGTACGCTCTGTGACGCCAAAGGTGTTTCTGCGGCTTCATAAGCGGCCGAGGTGCTCCGGAAATTAAAACACCTTTCACTCTACACTCCGAGACTCTTAGTAACTTGACAAGAAGACGTAACGATTTAGAATTTTCCACCACTTTCCGGAAATGTATTAAGCCTGCGGAATCCCTGGGGTAGTGAAATTTTTAATACTATGTTTCCTGTTTTCAAGATTCTTATAACGCGTACACTATTATTCTAAGGTCTAAGTTAGTATCAAAATGGTCACTACGATCCTTTGTAGTAATAACAGAGATGAAATTTCTTCTTTTCAACATTTTTCCTATATTTCCTAATGGAACAGTTTACTACAGAGTTGTAAAAAATTATTTTGATAGAGTTTTTTTTATTTTTTATTTTTTTTACTAATGGCCTTACGCCTTGTTAACGTCGAGGTCATTAGAGGCGGGATGGGACTGGGGACAAGGAAGGGGAAAGAATTCTGCCATGGCCTTTGGAAGGAAGCATCCCGGCATTCGCCTGGAGTGATTTGGGGTATCCATGGAAAACCCAAATCTGGATGCTCGGACGGGGATTCGAACCGGACACCTCCCGAATGCGAGGCCAGAGCGCTAACCGCTCGCTCACCCCGGTCAGAGATGTGGTTAGAGTTGGGAGAGAGTTAGAGGCAACTTATGGTAAGGAATACGCCATGGCTTTTTTGAAGGAACCATCCCCACATTTGCCTGTAGTGTTTTGGGGAAACCATGAAAAATTCAAATCTGGAAGGCCGGACAGCTATGCGAATCCGCGTCTTACCGAATGTGAGGCCGTTCATTCACACCGCCCGGTAGCAACCAACAGACGGCACCCATCTGTTAGGTGGTTAGGTATACAATTACGGTTAGGGACAGTGTGAGATATAGGACCTCACTAATGCTGTAAGTTACTATTAAAGCATATTTTTGTCATTAAATAGTCATTGTCATATACAGTAACTTTGGAAATTAAGTTTTTCAAGGTCAGAGAGAGTCAAACCAGACCGAATGATGTGAAGGATGATGTCTGGTTGCTAAAGAAGTTGATGAAAAGAAAATGGCTGAAATGAATAAGACGACCCATTCCTGGAGGGATGGATAAATAATTATAACATGGATATCCAAGATAATAAGCCCGAGGTCAATGAACAAGGAACAATATAAATGAATTCCAATGCTTATGTTTTGAATAGAATAATATATTGTAAAAGGAACAATAAGATAAGTAAATTCTAATTGATTTCTTTTTGTAAAAGTTAAATAAATCTTGTGGGTTTATCTTTGAAAAATAATTTTACTTTAATTGAAATACAATATATTTTCAGCAGTGGAGTTAAACCCAGTATTAGGTATAGAGGTAAACAGCCTATAATACTAACGCTACACGGGAAACTGGAATGTGTTATTGTTTTTGTAATAAATAAGTAAGGAGTGGACCCTTACAACCGATTTTGTTGCAAATTTCTGAAGACTATTGAACGGGCTTGGAAGAAGAAAATAAAATACCGAGAGTTGAAATTATTGCAATCCTGAAACCTGCTAGATGTGCAAATGAATGTGGGAAAATGCTGATGATCAAATTTTCAACTTCGTTAGGAGAAAGCTTCCTCTGCAGCAACATGACAGCAAGCAATGAAGCGCATTGTAAACTATGTGGCTGATTTCAAGAGCAACATGGAACGAGTAACTTACTTTCAGAGCTGTATGTGTGGATTTCTACAACGATTCTGGATAATCTTAAAGAGCACTCTGAAGCTGATACGTTACAAGAAATAGGTCTGAAAATATGGTTAAGCAATCAAAGCCGCTCGAGAATATTTGTAGAAAAAACCGTAAACATCAACAGACAATTGATTTATTTCCATGGTACACGTTATCTACCTGCGTAATGTAAAGGTTACAGGATATATCAAGAAATAACAAGTCGCATTAAGAACGTTATTCCACGAGTTTCTTTTGTCCTTCAGGTAATCCTTTACTGCTGTTTATAATCGTCACCATTTGGTTTACCCTTTCACCATTCTTTTTGATTACTGAAAGTTTCTTGATCTAACAGGCTGCAACTTCACTACGAATAAGAACTAACCTAATCGTGGAATTTCTCTGGCTTCGGTCACCAAAGAAATACCAAGACCGGAGTAAGATATGAATTGTAAGTACAAAAACATGTCGTGTGAGAACTGGTTACATTTTATATCAACACGTGCTGGTTACTGGATGAAAATGTTCCCGGCAGACTCATTTCGCGAGGTGGTAATCTTTAGTAGCGGAATCTACCACAACAACAACCAACCATTATACATGTTTATGTTGAAATAGGGACAAATTTAAAACTTCTGATTTCCATATCATCAATCTAATAATTATGAAAACAGATTGAATTTAAATATTGATTTTAAATATTCACAAAAGTTATTTTTAATCTTCTGAATTATTTCAATGAACAGTTGTATGAATTTTAATTCATGTGGAATATGTTGTAATACTATGCTTCTGTCATATAACCATTGATTCAATCATTTAAATACGAATATGCGTAGGTCAAAAGGAAACGTATTCGTTACAAATAGTGGACCCTACGTAATTCTTTATTTCAGAATAGTTAAAAAACGTCAGTAATGACATAATTTTTTTCCGGAAATATTCCAAGAGAAACAAGATTTCAAAAGAGACTAATGGTATTTTCTTATTTTATTTTTTTAACATAATATTTTCATCAACAAAATAACAATTTTATCCCGTACTTATTTTGTATATTTGGTGGTACGTATCGATAGATTTGATGATAACCTACGTTTCGTGTAAATTTTTTCTTATTATTTGATAAATTCCCTGTTTATTATCTTCTTAAAAAAAAAGAAGTAACCGCTAAAGTGAATAGAGCATAAAAATAAAAAACAAGTGATTAGTACCTAGTAGTTTTAAATAAAATAGGTACTTTTTTATTATGGTTGGTTTGGAAAGGTAAAATATACCTAAAAAAAAATTATTCTCTGTGTAGTATAAACAACTAAACTTCATTCTCAGCTTGATATAAGAGAGTATATCGAAAACATCCAAAGATAGCAGAGTATATTAATAATTAACATGTAGATTTAAACGAAAACACATTTTGATTTATGATTGGTTTGCAATTTTAATTTAAAGCGAAAACATTTAACCCATTACACAGAGATAAATAAATAATCTTCATTTTTAGCTTCCTGTATCAGCGATAGCATCACCGGCCACGATGAAAACTTCAAAACTCTGCTGGAGCATTATCACTGCTCTTTCAAGGAACCCTCTTCTCCGAGAAAACAGTTGGAGTAGGCGAAGATTTCCCACAGGTTATATCAGCCTCAAAAACAGAGAAATGGTTTAATATAACTTTAAAGAGTGGATATAAACAAAATAGCCCCAGGCACTGGCAACTAGTAAAAAAATAATTGGAGCGATCCTTCAATTGCCCCCCCCCCCCAACAAGAAAATCCCCTTAATTAACACCCGACCAAATAAAATGTCAACTATCACTTACAGGAAAAATCGGCTGGAAGGATGCAAATAAGAAGAGGAAGGCCATCTTGTTACTCCGCTACTTTAAAGGAACTAAATGCCTCAATCAATTCAATGAAAAACGGTAAAGCTGCTGGACTGGTCGACTTACGACCCAAACAAATAAAAATGTTTTGAAACACACGAGACTGGGTATAAAACTGCAAACTCCAGAGATCTGGGGAAAGGCAAAGATCATTGCCATACCAAAGCCAGCGGAGGAATAAACAGACACGAGATGCCTTAAAGAGAATGATTCTCAACGGTATCTCAGATTATGTGCACCGAATTATCATTGAGAAACCAGCCTATTTTTGATTTGGGAGGTCATGCTGTGTATTAATCTTAAACCTTACGTAACATATAAAACATGGATACAATAGAGACGTCGCATTTATCGACCTTACAGCCACTAGTGAAACTATCAACCATAATGGGTATTTACAAAAATAAGAAGGATGTCCGGCTGGCTCAGTTTATTCAATGCCTGTTACAGTACAGGCGATTCTCTGTTTAGCTGCAGACAAAAAACCGCCAATGGCTGAGTTAAAAAAATTGCCTCCCACAAAGCAGTGTTCTTGTTGCCTCGTCGATATACTACATACCAACGATCATCCGGCCAGTCTGGACACTCGCTGCTCTACATATGGAGATGCCACAGTCATTGCTGCCCAGGGTAAAATCTTTAATGAGCTAGAAATAAAACTGACAGCATCGCTCGAAAACTTACCCGAATATTATAACAATAACCACCTGCAGGCAAACCCTGCAAAAACACATGTCTATGCTTTCCATCTGCTCAACAGAGAGGAAGATCAGAGAAGAAACCAACGAAGATGCTGTTACGAAAGAAGTGAAATGCGTTCGAAAAACAAATAAACGAACAAAAACTCATTTTTGGCAGTATTTATTTATCAGTATTGTCAGCAATTAAGCAGGAAAATAATCCAGAACTTCCACATGGTCCTTTATTATTGCTGACGAAATTTGGGAGGTAAGAGTTTGAAGTTCTTGCACAGCAGAAACGTTTTAATATTATATTCACAAGTGTTTCTAACACCCGCTTTGAACGCTACCTAGACACTACAGGACTGATAAATCACGCATAGATTTATTTGTGTCTTTCTCAATAAATTTTAAATTGTAATTTAAATTTGAGGTTCCTCGTTTGCTAGCGTATAGAGCGTTCATCCTCACCTACTAACTCCAACAGGTGACAAAGTCCATGTATAATCTATTCCATAATAATACACCAAAATGCATTTTGACTAGGTGGACCATGTTAAAATTTCGTGAATGATAAACGATGAATAGCTAGGTTGGTGGTTTGTACTAAGGCGAAAAAAGAACCAGCTCATTTGAAGCAATTGTCTATTTGTCAACTGTAGCAGGTACGTAGCAAAACACTAACAACGTCTAACGAAACAGTTCCTTAATAGAATCAAAGTTATCCTGAAATCTCCTTACTCTATAAAACACACACTATTTATCAATATCTCTGCTATATGTGATGCTGCTATCTAGTGCTAAAGCGATCAACCCCAGCGAAACCTAGCTACTTGACTCTGAACTGTCGCATACTCGTGACCTTGACTGTTCATAATAGTGCCATTTACGGATTATACTTCCAAAAATTCGTTTCTTAATGTTACCAAAACGGAGAACTTAGTCTTTAAAATGATTCCTCACTTTGGATTTTAGTTATGTATGAAAGGAGAAAGTCATATATGTGACAATAGCAGCTTGAAGGTTCGACTCACCGAGGAGAACTCCATGACCTTGAGAACCCAGAGCGTGAGCGCCAGGTTGACTATGACCATGACGAGTAGTCCGAGGATGAGCAGGTAGAGGCACCTCTTGCGCCAGCCGTAGATACCCACCCGGAAGTTGTAGGCGTGAGGCGGGGGCGGGTGCAGAGGTGCCGAGGAGTCCATTTCCGGCCATTCGGCGGACCTGAGGTAAACACTGCTGTGAATACGGCTGCCACCTCATAACGCTCTGTACTGCTTGTATCGTTAAAAATTATTTATTTATTTGCCGTATAGCTAAGCAACTAATGTAATACATCCAAATATATGAGTATACAACATACGCAACTACAAAAACGTTGGTAGCATTTACAAATCAATGTCCAGTTGTTGCAGCCTCCCTATGAAGGAAGTTGTAGCACTGAAAACGTTTTAAAATGATCCAGAAAATCAAAAAACAAAAAACAAAAAACAAAAAAAAACACACACACACGTGTAAAACACAAGTCACAAACTTAAAACACGGAACAACATCCTGAAAAATCTATCTAGTACTTCGTGGGGAGCTGATGCGAACTCATTACGAACAACCGCCCTTACCATGGTTTACACAGTTGTTGAGTACTGTGCTCCAGTGTGGCAACGTACTGCTCACACTAGACAAATCAACGTCCATCTGAACTAGTGTATGAGAGTAACAATTGGCACACTATTATCCACCCTAGTTCCCTGGTTACATATCATCAGTAATATATTACCTTCAGATGTAAGATGCCAAGAAGCAAACGTCACGTTGTAGTAGGTGCCTTGGTGGGCAAACTACGTTACAATTATCTTTCATACCTTTATGATTAATAATTGTGGATTTTTAATTTTAATTTTTATGAAGGAGTGAAAATTTATTAATTTTGCAAGAATCTCGACGTTAGTTGGAATTTAGGAAAAATTGTCACAATCTGACATTTATTTTCTTATCACTGGCGATTACAGGTCTGAGCGAATTTACCGTTAAATTGGCAAAATCATAAAAGCAACGCTCAGAGGTACAATTAGCCGTCATGAGCAAGCAAAAAATTGTATACTTACTTTTAAATATATCTCAGAATCAAAATGCAAGAAATAATGACAATTGGAAACAATGAAAAATACAAGTTATGACGACCTCAGAGAAAGGTATCATAATACTGTGACTTTACAGTAACAAAAGAAAATCATGGGCACCACGAATGAACAATATATCATTCGAAAATAACTAGTTCTGGCAAATTATACCGCTAGCTCAGGGTTTTTTCATTTACAAAGTTAGAACATTGATCTATCCTCGCAAAGTCGTTTAAGGGTTCTGTTTCACGGAATGCACAATCAGATGGCTTGGTCGCAATAAGTTACTATTGTAGTTCTGCGTCTGATGTCTGCGGTGATTGGAGCGACCCACGGTATGTGAGACTATCTCACAAGTCGGCTACAGACATCTCTGGTCTGACAATGCGCGTCATCGCATTACCGGCTGTGCTGCTGTGATAAGCTTGCTCCATCAAGCCGGCAGCCAGAAGTCGTATAGCAGCAATTGGCGAAAGAAATCAACTTTCCAAGTCAACCTCAGACTAGACTCGCATAGCATGGACTCGAAGATCGAATTGAAGCTCGTCGCTGTTCTCTCTCGTGAGGAAACTTCTCGCTCCGCCCCTTGTTGTCTCGAAGCTAACATATAACAGAAAATCCCAGGATTTTAAGTTATATGCTTATTTGGATTGGATCTTCAGGTCGGCACCCAATGGCACGTGATATCCCCGATATCTGATTTGCCCAGCGTGTCTAACAGAGGTCGGACATATTCGGCGGCGTTCGGGGCAATACCACCTAGAGGAGAAGGCCTGGCCTCTCAGTTTGTGACGTCATTCATGTTAGGCCTAAGCTTCTGTCAGACGCGGCAGAACAGTACGACCAAATATTACAGTAATTGTTTGTCTGTTGTGCTACAAAGACTTCTTTTTACCTTATTACCTCAAAATATCATGGGTAGGCACTATTTCACATTTTTCTAAATAGAAGCAAAGGTGTTTGAAAAATATTACAAATTCTGCTAAACTCCTCAATGTTTCAACGTTCTTATTCATCTGAAAATAATTGATCAACAATTAACAGCCATTTAACCTTAATGAACGAATCTTTTACTATTTCCGATAAACAAAATTTCAGTGATAGTTCTTTTCCATTAGAAAAATTGATCGTGAGTTTGTTTTCCCGTTCCACATACTGTCGAAAAATCAGTATCTTGTTTTTTCATCAGCCTGCACTTTAACAAGCATATTGATGAAACATCAGCAGACATCTAGATAATATCTGTTTAATTTGATGAGAGCACCAATATTTTACCAAATACAACATCCAACATTGGTTTTTAAAATAATAATAATAATATTTAACAAGTGGAATGTTTTCAAATTTTACACACACTCACAAAGTAAGAGTAAACAAATGAGTTTGGCTTAGTCTTTATTGGAAGTGCAACATTAATTAACAAAAATTTCACAATTAGACACAAATGCATTTTATCACTTAAGCACAATGCAGAGTAAAATAACTGATAAACAGCAAATAGTTATTGAAATAAAATAAATTAAAATGGATCATACACATCTTTTAGAAGATTGGTTTACTGAATTTTTCACAGTCTGATTTTTCTTGTGTACTGAAGGATAACTATAATTCTTTATTTCAGTCATTTAACAGAGTACTGATACTGAGAAAAAGAACCACAGAACACTGTCCTTTGAATAGCCTCTTTCAGATCCAAAATAAATTAGAGTAAAACCAGACCTCTTAAATCTTATGAGTTACCCAGACCTCTCTCAAATGAAAACTTTTAAAATGCTTATTTTCACCACAATAAATGAATTTATAAACTTTAATGTAGTTAAAATTTCTCATGCTTAATGACTCTATGAGGAAATATTAGTGCCTACTAGTATTTTGTCACTCTAAACAGGCATAGCTAATACTAATACACATTTAATACATAATTCATATTTAAGTCTTTCCAGCATTGCATGGGAACAGTATTCAACAAAGTAAGCCAAAACAATTAGGAGGGAGTTAGTCTCCTTGAAATTAGAATCATTATGTACTGGAATATTAGAGGCCACAAAAAAGAAGAGCTTTCAGAGCATTCCTGGTCCCATTACTTTTTTATTCAAGTCCTTCTCTTGAAAGTTTAACAGTCAAAGGGAATATGAGCAGTTTATAAGTAGTGGTGAATTTAATTGTTGCCTCTAGTTGTGCCTGAATGCTGATATCCATCCTATCACTGCAAATGGTAGTAAATAAGGTAAAAACCATTGGAGTGGATAAGAAAGTCATTTGCTGGGTAGAAGAATTTTTAAAAGGTAGAAAACAGAAAGTTAGGGTTGGAAATGTAGTATCAAAAGAAGTGGAAGTAAAAATGGGTGTGCCACAGGGTAGCGTATTGGGAGCATTGCTATTCATTATTCTAATGAATAATTGTGTTGATTGTTTACTATCTGAAATTAGATTGTTTGCAGATGACATAATGCTGTATAAAAGAATCAAAACGATAGAGGATTGTAAACAGTTGCAGGGTGATCTGGACAGGATATCTAATTGGGTTGGTAAACATGGAATGAAGATAAATGCAAAGAAGAGTCAGCTTATTAGATACACAAATAAAAAACAAAAGGTTAATTTTGAATATAAGGTGGGGAAAGAATTGCTTGCTGAAGACTTGAAATGTAAATATCTTGGAATTACTTTTGATAACAAACTTAACTGGGCAGGACACATAGGACAGGTGGTAGGAAAAGGTTTCAAAGTTCTGCACTTGTTGGAGAGAGTGATGAGGGGATGTACGAGAGAAGTCAAGAAATTGGGTTACAAAACTTTGGTCAGACCATTGCTCGAATATGGTAGTGTAGTATGGGACCCTCATTTTACGTATCAAATACAGGAGTTGGAGAGGGTGCAAAGAAGGGCTGCTAGATTTGTTTCTGGAAATTATCGCAGAATGCAATCAGTGACTGGATATGATAAAGGAGCTGGAATGGGATTCATTGCAAGACAGGAGGAGGATGAGGAGGGTCATGGGAGTGTACAGGGCATATACTGGCGATGAGGCATGGAAAGATATTGCAATAGGTATGAAAAGTAGTTCATGGAAGGGAAAAGATGACCATGACCACAAGCTGGCACTCGATTTCAGGCACAAGGGTGTGGGAAGATTCTCTTTTTTTAGGTAAGGGTCTCAGGGATTGGAATGAGTTACCAAGAGAAATGATGAATAATTTACCGAAAACTTTGAAAGAATTTAAAGATAAAATTTGTAGAGGGCAAATGGAGGTAGGTGAAGGATAGGGGGAAGATGGGTGTGTAGGGAAATTGCCACCGGAGCCTGTGCTCCATTGCAATTAAATTAAATTCTAAATTAGCCTTCGTTTGCAAAATGTAGTTGAAAACCCGCCACAGAGAGATAACTGTATCAGTTATAAACATTCTAAAAAAATTAAATCATTGTGATGGAGAATAGAACTGTTCCTGTGCAATAACAGAAATTGTTCTTGTAGGCCAAGACGCCATCATCTAGAGTAGGATGCCTGTCCTCTGAGTTTGTGATGTCATGCATGGCAGGTATAAGCTATTGCTTGATCATTTCTGCAATACCCTATCCATGGAAATTTTCTCCAAACTCTCCTGGGATAATTTAGTTTGCAATACATTTTATCTTTCCTGTATATCTTCGAAAACTTCCAGATATGTGTTAAGAATGTTTCAACGTAAGTTTGATTTGTTATCTATATGAAAATCGACAATTAACCAGCCAAGCTAGTTTAATAAATGAATAGCTTATTATTTCCACTAGATGTAACTCCATATAATTTCAGCATTATTTCTTTTCCAGGAGAAAACTGTATCAGCCTACTGTCTATTAGCTTTTTTTATAACATACATAAAATGTTATACAGAATTTCAACAATTACAATAGGTAAATTGTTTTGATGAAAATATAGTTAGGAGGTTGAATTATTAAGAAATGTTTAGCAAATTATAGTTGATTTCAAGTCTTTATATATTGGGTTACAAAACTTTGGTCAGGCCATTGCTTGAATATGATAGTGTAGTATGGGACCCACATTTTGAGTATCAAATACAGGAGTTGGAGAGGGTGCAAAGAAGGGCTGCTAGATTTGTTTCTGGAAATTATCACAGAACACAATCAGAAACAGATATGATAAAAGAGCTGGAGTGGGACTCATTGAAAGACAGAAGGAGGGTGAAGAGGGTCATGGGAGTGTGCAAGGTGATGAGGCATGGAAAGATATTTGTGTAAGAATTGAAAGTAATGCATGGAAGGGAAAAGATGATCATGACCACAAGCTGGCACTTGATTTCAGGCACAAGGGTGTAGGAAAGATTCTCTTTTTTAGGTAAGAGTGTCAGGGATTGGAATAAGTTACCAAGAGAAATGATGAATAATTTGCCAAAAAACATTGAAAGAATTTAAAGTTACTATTTGTAAAGGATGGATGCAGAAAAGGGGGAAGATGGGTGTTTAGGGAAATTGCCACCAGAGCATGCGCTCCATTGCAATTTAATTTAACTCAAATAAGAGACAGCAATTAATTTGTGGAAATTTCAAATGCAGAAAATAATCGACATTAGAAGTACCTTGATTATTTTACATAATGATACGGTAAAATAAAGCTATTACAAGCAATAAATCCTTTAAAACTAAAAATGCAGTAAGAAAAACAAGTAAATTTTTTATGCAATGATTTGGTTAAATTTTCACAGTTTGAATTTTTCTTTTCTTTTTGACTGAAGAATAACCATCATTTTTCTTTTTAACATAATCATTTAATAAAGTATTTGTGGATGCTGACAAAAAAAGCCTCAAGAAGGTCTCTCTGGAATGACCTCTTTCACAATTGAAATCATTGAGGAAAAAGCCAGCTTTTTTAATCTCAATTGTTGTTAAAGCTATTACAACCTCTCTCTGATTTGAACACTTCAAAAAATCCCTTTCTGTCTCTCCATTAATTAATTTAGATACCATGATGTAATTAAAAATTTTGGCATTTACTAAATCAGCACTAGGAAGAACTAGCCCACCTCTATCCAAATTGTTGATCAGTGTAAACCCACTGTTAACAGGAAGTAATTTTTTATCAACTAAAACATGTTTGCTACAGTATTCACATTTCAGTCTTTTCAAAACAGCATGAGCACAGTATCCACTTAAATATGTCAAAACTGGCAGGAGGGGGTCAGTTTGCTTAAAATCAGCTTCACTCAATGTTATTCCAAATTTTGGAATGTTACTAGCAATTTCAGAAGCAACAGCAGCAGATTTAACAATAGAGCCATCAGGGTCCTCAATAATATTTGTACTGGGCTCAGTGTCACCTTGGAAAGAAATGCTTATTTTACCATACATGCTAGATTCCATGGTTAAGGGAAGAAGATTTTGCATCCTTATTTTTGATTCAACTTCAAATATTTGACGTAGAGAAACCAAGTACTGTGAACCAGCAAAAGTCCTGTAATTTCCAAACCTAGCTTCTAAAGCATCAGTCTGTATTTTTCCTGGTAAGAAATATTGGAAGCCCAACTCATTAATGCAATAATCTGCCAATTCCAGTAACCCATGTGTTGTCTGACTAATAGCCCAATGTGTCTCTTGAGTAAAACAGTTAGCTTTCTTTCCAGCTTCTTTCCACACATCAAGCCACTTGAGAAATTTCCTCAAAAAGAGTAAATTTTCTTCATCACCTTTTACAGTGAGGGGATTTTGGAGTGGGTTGTTAAACCTTACACCTTTATTCACTGTCTTCACATTAACAACATTCCACCACTTAACTATCAATGAAATGAAATTAGCAGTACCTTGGTAATTGGGAAGATTGTTTCTCTCTCCTAAATGCAACAGACCCTGAACCACATTTTCATTAAATATGTTTTGCACTAATTTCACATTCTGTCTTTCAAAATTTGTTGGAAATAAAGCTTTGAAAGATAATCCATATGAGTATCTTACTAGATTATGGCTTTCCAATGCATGGAGTTCTTTTAGTGATGAAAATGAAGCTACAGACATAGGTATATTTAAGTCAACACTATCAAAGTCTGGGTAATTAAGATTTTGATCCTTTTGATTGATCCAGTTGTTACGTATGTTCTTAAATATATGTACTGCATCTATAATGAAAAATAAAGGATCATGGGAATTACTTGGATGAGGGTAAACTAAACTAGTTTTTGGTGGGTCTGTAAAGTAAGTCATAGCTTTCTTATTGATAGAATTATTATCACTAACAACACAAATTACTTTGAAACCTATATGATGTAATTCTGTGACAGTTTTCCTTATATAAGTAAACAACTGCCTTGCCTGAAGCTTTCTAACTGGTAAAATGTGAACAACTTCTTTATATGATGACAGCATACTCTGAATCATAAACACATATGCAGAGGTTGCTACATTTTCACTGTCATAGGCTGCACCTAAAATATTACCTGCTTTGTAATCAAGATATGGCTTGATATGAATTTCATCTACCATGAGAGAGAGAGAGTGAGGTCAGATTTCTTAAGAGAAGGAAACTTATCTTTTAAAAAAGACAAGAAATTGCTATCAGATTGTTCATTGATTGGATTTGTGTTATAAGTTGAACATATTTTCCTCAAAGTGCGAGGATGTGGAAGAACGAAGTAATTGAGCTTCTCATAAATTTGTATGCATGTGGTGAAATAGAAAACAAAATGCAGCACATTATTAAGTAATGGGGAGAGTACCGTAAACGTTCTTGAGGAGTATTTATCAAGTTCAACTGTTCACTCAAAAATTCTAAATTAGTGGCCTTATCTTCCAACAAGTTTGCAACTGTCTGTAATGTTCCCTGAACTGAGGTTATATAATCACTAACTGTTTGGTTATCTTTAATACACACATCTCTCAACATATCCAAAATATTTGAAACATCATTTATACAACTAACTTTCCTGGGAAATGTTTGACTACCTAGTGACTTAAGCTGTATTTGACCATGGAATATTGATATAGCTAAATTCTCATCAATTACAGCAGATCCAATGATAACAGGTGCAGATGCACTGTCAATAAGAAGAAATAATGTCTTCACAGGTTTACTCAGAATAGTCCATTCTTCACTTAAGTTCTCCTTCTCTAAACACAACTTTAACTCAGAAAGAGTAGAAAAGTTTTTTTGCTGTTGATATTCTTTGTCAGTTACCAAACTTTGGGCTATCGCTTCTTGAATGTTCATGTTTTCCAACCTAACTCTCTTTTCATCATGATCTTCTCTTGTGTGTTTTACAGTTGACAGGTACTGTGGGCAGTTTGGAAGAAGGCATGGCACTGAAAAAGGTTTCAATCGATACTGCTTTAGAGGTATCTGATGTTTGTTGCCCGTCCTTTCATCATAGTATTCTGTGTAGGTTTGAATATCAGCTTCTGCAAAATGCAGCTCACAAACCTGCCAGGAAAAGATAGGTAACTGTATAAATGATCAATGTCCTAAAATATGACAAAATTATTTCATGTTGATGGAATATAAAAACATTACTGAGTAGGGCCTACTGATAAAATAGGAAATATAAGCTTCTGTTGAACAGTAACATGCCATTTACTTTAAAGTTTTTATCAGATAATGAGTAACATTGCGATACAGTGAAAGTGTTATTACGCTTGCTTTAGTCCAATTGCATTTCACACTGAAGATGTAAGATGAAATTGTGATAACTTATGCTATAAAAAACAAAAAAAATCCTGTTCCAGAAACTGTTTCTACTATTTGAAATTTAGTTCCAATGCATTTAAGGTGTGAGAGTATTGTTTGATTTTGTAGAGGCATTATTAGTGAAGATAGAGGTTAGGTTGAAATGCAGCCTGGACTAGAATGATCTTACATCATAAGCCACAAGGAATTGGGTTATTATTAGTAAATAAGCTGTTAGTGACGACGTGTATCGCGATGTAAACTACTTTCGAATATTGTATATATAAACGAACTAGTCAAACAAGTTCTAAAATTTAACACAAATGAACAGTGTTATAGAAGTGTATTCATGTATATAGAACTGATAGTCCACTAATATCATAATTAATTAACAATAAAAATACAATACGGAAAACGTGTAATATTTTAAAGCAGAAAGATACTTACTTTGGAATGAACTGTTGGTGTAAAGTTTCTGTGTATTGCTACTATCCATCGGCGGCGCAATTCATCGTCTTTTGGAAACGAAAATAACCGAACTTTCGGCCCATTTGTATAATTTCCATTGCATCTTGGTACGCAACACTTGTACACCATTTCTCCAGAAGAACAAATCACAATAACTAACGTAAAAACAGTTAAAACTTAGAAAAAAACAACTCGAAGTTCACACAAACCAACTTACAAATCGCTGCTTCCGGCCTAACTGGAGTGACGTCACAACGTTTTGGTGACGTAGCCACCAGGCCTGGGATTAAGATGGTGTTGTTCAGGGACGACTCTGTGTTCGGGCGGCAGGCATTTCCCACCTGGTGAGTGACCTTGTTGACCGCCCATCCCCAGGGAGCAGAGTGTGTGGTCCGGCAAATCCCAGATCCGCGACGTCCTGTCGCCATGGTTCGGGAAGACCACGATTAGCTTCAAGCCTACATAGCTCAATAATTCCTTAATATTCGCTTTACCAAGACACACTGTATGTTCACCATTTCATTACAGTCCTCACTTGGAATCTTGCGTACTTTATAAAATTACAACATAAATCTATTTAGGTGGTCGCCTAAGATTTATGTAAATTACTCTACCATTATGACATTTATCATAAAAATGCACCTTGTAACGTGGCGACAGCGCGTCATATTACAACGTGAGTGGAAAAGTTACACCGTCCTGTACATCCACAGGATCTACCAATCCACAATGTCCTTAATGACCTACCCCAGAAATCCAATATGGCATGACGTATTTGACTACAATTTAAAGGGAAAATGTGGATAAATCTAGAACTCTGAATCTGAGAAACAAAGATATTGAAGATCCTACAACAGGACTTCAGGGATTCCATCTAAAGAGAGACCGGTGGGTTAAATAAACCGCCTAAGAACAGTCCACGTCAAATGAAACGCCATGCTGTGTAAGTGGGGACTTCAGAATCTCCTGTCTGTTACTGCGGAGCTCCTACCCAGACTGTGGAGCACATCATCAAGGAATGCACCCTAAGGAAGTACAATTCGTTAATAATTAATTATCACTAAAGATTCTAAACAGTATTAAATTTTTCCATGTAACTTTAATATTTTAATATTCACTCCAGTGTAAAATAGAAATTTAATTTTGTGGCCTGGTGGCTCAATGGCTAAGGCATCTGATTGCAGATGGAAAGCTCCACGGTTCGAATTACTGTCCCTGGAGGGATTTTCATGGGCTCCCGACCTCGGGTATCTTGCTGTGTAATGTGAAGTACGCCAGCATGCTTCGGCGGTTCTGATTCCACGCTAAATTGTAGGTCCCCTTTACCAGGTACATTTACCGGGTTAGGTTAGATAAGGAGGAAAGAAATTAGGCGTCCTAACTCCAATACGAGGTCCAGTAGACCTCCAGCGGGAGGCTCCAACCAACCTTCAGCTTGAATACCAAGCTTAGCTTAGAAAAATGAAATATTTTATACGAGGGGAAAGTTTAGTTTTATCATGTGTTAGGCATCGTCATTATGGGGACTTCGCTCCTTCCTTTTTTTTCGGAGGTGATGAATTAAATGATATCACCATCTTTATTTATAAAGATGAATGTATGTTTGTTTGTTTGTTCTTCATACAAATCCACAGTTTTCATCCGATCTTGATAAAACTTTACACACTTATCCTTTGAAACAAGGAGAAAAATACTGTCTACATTTGGTTGAAAAATTATCTGTATAAATAACACATGTTGTCTCAAACTTCGAAATACGGCGATAGACAGACACGTTGGATATGGACGTCTCCGTACCGTGTTTCTGTGTAGTGGACTGCCAGGTTAGTTGTTAAAGCACTTGCTTACGAACGTCGTGGTCCCCTGGTTCAAATCTCCGTGGAGGCTAAGATTTTTAAAAATTGTTTTTCATCGTAATAGTCAGGCCTGGGCCGTAGGTTATTCGGATTGAATGTTAAACTGTAGATATTAGAAAGTTATGGGTGCAATGCGAGGCAAAATCGTAGGTAGTCTTGCAATGTTGTAGGTGTACACTTTTTTACGTTCGCAGTCAGTGTGTGAGTGTGAACCACAGTAATATTATTATAAATACGGAAGTAAGTCTCTGTCTTTTTGTTACGTTTTGACGACTAAATGGCTATATCGTTGTGATGGAATTTTATAAGGAAATCTGTATGAAGGGCACAGGATATTTTATCCAGTATGATTAACAGTTGTAGTCACGAAATTTTGAGACCTTATCGAATGGTGACAGAAATATGTTGGAAATTGATTCTCTTCAAGAGACAGGTTCGACGGTACAATGATATAGTGTTAGCTTTCCTGTCATATTATTCCGAATCGATATTGTTTGGGACCAATCCTTCGTAACCAACAACTTTCTATATTGAATTCTGGCAAAAAAAATCTTAATCCACGCGTATGAAGTCGCGGGTACGGGCTAGTAGATGATAATAACTGTATGCTCAGAGGATTTCATCCCTGGGACCATTCATTTTTCTCCAAACTGCCATTTAATGGTCCTAAATATTCTGGGAGTCTTTTACAGTGAGGTACCTTGGCAAGGATTCTTACCCGCAATAGCTGTAATTTACGTTACGGAAACGAACTTCGGAATAATTCTACATTTTCTTATTTTATTCCACTCTCACTCTTGATCTGATTCAAGGAGTTGGGAAACTTTCAGTATTGTTTTTTTTTTATGGCTATACGCTTCGTCGACGTCAAGGTAATTACAGACGGGATGGGACTGGAGACTAGAAACGGGAAGGAATTCGGCCTTTTGAAGGAAGCATCCCGGCATTCGCCTGGAGTGATTTGAGGAAACCATGGAAAACCCAAATCTTGGTGGCCTGACGGGAATCGAACCCGCGTCCTTCCGTCTCTAATCTGGTCGCTCATTTCGCACTATGTACGAGTACCAGTAAATTCGATTCATCGAAAACGGTTGTGGCCACACAGTTTTAAAAACCACCAGTCAGTCATAAGAGATTACCTGTGGGACGTTTTTATCGAAGGGAGTAACATTTTAGAACGTTAGTGGGAGAA
>CM061920.1:309836717-309883460 GCA_031002005.1 Vandiemenella viatica | reverse complement strand
TTTTACAGCATGTCGTGAGGAAGATAGATTTATTGCGGGAGATAGCTTAGAAAAACAAATTAATGGTATGTTATCTGTGGCTCGGCCTCATTGGTTATCCAGGCATATCTCTGGCACTACAGTGTCAGTTGTTAGACTGAATCATGCAGTAAATTCTTTAAGGTCAGTATAATATCGGTGTATCATCTATATGTTTCAGTTTTGTTTAAAAATGTTTCTAGAATTAATTTTAGATAAGTAGTAACATGATTTCTTACGTATTATTGTTTTTATCTTTTTGTTTTTCTTGTTTTCTGGCACCGACTCCAAAAATAACTAATTAATGTCAAAATTTCAATAACAGTAAAGTAAAATATTGTCCATTTAGATTTACTTTCTTCTAAGCAAGGTATAAAGTTATTTTCAAAATTTTAGTGCCCTTTTTTAGAAGGCGATTTTTATGTTTTTTTAAAAATTATTTATTTTTTAAATTTTCAGTGGTATTATTGTTAATTTGTATTTAAATATGGCGCAGAAGTTCTCATTTTGCGAACTTCCTGGTAGCTCAGTGGTTAAAGCGAATGTTTTCAAAAAAAAAATCTATCTTTATATACCCTAACAACTTTCAGAATGGGGTGAACTGGATGCTGTGTTAAGTAATGGTCCAGGCTGTGTTTCGATCTAATCATAACATCTGTTAAATCTGCTGCTCAATAATCGAAACATGTAACATCTGGACATTAATATATACCACATACACAAATCTGTCTCTGGAATATATCTGTTCGTTCCGGCATCACACAGAAAATATAGATATTTGATTGGTTTTCATAACGTAAAAGCTCGGCGTCCAAGTTGAAATCTGAAGTAAGTACATGTTGAGACATTAGGACGCATACAATTTATAAATATTCTGTAATGACTTAAAAATAGCTTAGTTGATTTTGACAGTACTTAAAATTGTGGATTTTGTAAAGAACATTGTAAATTACGATGGGGGTAAAGGAGAAGAGGGATTGGGTTTTTGTATACCAAATGTAGACTGTCTTTTATGATTGATTTGAAGTATACATTTGTAAATTTCTATTGATATCATATAAAATTTTTAGGTATGTATAAAAAAACAATTATGGGGTGTGGAGGTGAAGAGTAGTTTGGTTTTTGTGAAAGTAGTGTGGACAGCATTTTTCTCTTTGTTTTAAAGTATACATGTGCAAAGTTCCAACGAAACCAGATAAAAACTGTAGCTTTGTGTAAAGAACATTTACAAAAATTAAATGGGATAAGGGAGTGAGCGATTGGGTTTTATAAACAGAATGTTTCTCTTTGTTCTTAAGTATACATTTGCAGTGTTCCATCGAAATTTGATAAAAACGGTAGGTATCTATAAAGAACATTGGAAATTAGGAGGGGTGGGGGTAGAAGGGAAGAGGGGTTGGGCTTCTGCAACCTAATTTAAACACAATTGTTATGTATTTTTTAAAGTATACGTGTGCAAATTTTTTTCAGAATCAGATAGAAACTGTGCTTTGTATAGATTAAAGGGGTGGAAAGGGGGAGAGAGGTTTGGCTTCTCTAAACCAAATGCAGACAGTATTTTTCTGTTTGTTTTGAAGTATAAATGTGCATAATCCTTCAAAATCAGATAGAAACGGTAGCTTCATATAATGAACATTAACAGTAATTAAAGGGGTAGAAAGGGGAATAGGGTTTGTGTTTTTGTCAAAGTAATGCGAGTAGTATGTTTCTTTTTCTGTTTGCTTTAAAATATTGCGAAGTTCCACCGAAATCGGATTAAAATGTGGGTTTGTACAAACATTAAGGGACGTAAAAGGGGAACTAGGGTAGTTTTTTTAATTTTTGGTCAGAAATCTTCTCTTTAAAAAAATATATATATGTGCCAACTTTCATAAAGATCGGTCAAATGGTGTCAACTGTAGCTTTTCAAAAAGAAAACTGACAAAAGTCAAGGGGCGGAAATGGGGAAAGGGGTTCAGTTTTTGCAAACCAAACATTATTTTTCTCTTTGTTTTACAGTAAAAGTTTGCTTAGTTCTATCTAAACTGGATAAAAACTGTGGGTTTGTATAAAAATTAAACGATTTAATGGGGAGTGGGGGTGGTTTTTTGATTTTTGGGTCAGAAACCTTCCTCGTGGCAAAATACACATAAGCGCCAACTTTCATGGTAATAGGTCAAATGATGGTGACTGCAGCTTTTTATACATATATATATATATATATAAAAATGATAAATATTAAGGAGTTGGTAGGAGGGAGAGGGTTTGAGCTTTGGCAGACCAAATGTTGACAACATTTTTCTGTTTGTTTGAAAGTATACATTGGCATAGTTCAATCAAAATCAAATATGGCATAAAGGTTTCTATAAAATTAAGGAGTGTAAAGGGGGAGATGGGGTGACTTTTTTTAATTTTTTTGGTCAGAAACCTTCTCCATGAAATATTACATGTATATGACAACTTTAATGGAGATCAGTTAAATGATGTCGACTATAGTTTTGTATAAAGAACATTGGCAATAATTAAGTGGTGGATAGGGTGAGAGGGGATCAGTTTTTTCAAACCAAATGTTGACAGCATTTTTCTATTTATTTTTGACTATACATGTCCAAAGTTCCATTGAAATCGGATAAAAAATGTGGGTTTGTATAAAAATTAAGGGATGTAAGGGGAAAGAGGGGTGTTTTTTTTTAATTTTTTTGGGTCAGAAACCTTTTCCATGAAAAATTACATGTATATGCCAACTTTAACGGAGATCACTTAAATGGTGTCGACTTTAGCTTTGTATAAAGAACAAAAATTAATGGGTGGATAGGGGGGAGGGGTTTGGTTTTTTCAAACCAAAAGTCGACAGTATTTTTCTGTTTATTTTTTACCATACATTTCCAAAATTCCATCAAAATCGGATAAAAAGTGTGGGTTTGTATACAAGTTAAGGGGTGTAAATGGGTAGAAGGGGCGGTTTCTCAATGAAATTCATATGGGACCACTTTGGAGGTATACTCTATCCACTATAAAAATTTCATTTAAATCGGTTCAAAATTGGCGAAGATATCGCTGAACATACATAAAAACATTTAAAAAATCAGACGAATTGAGAACCTCCTCCTTTTTTGAAGTCCGTTAACAAGGTTGCACCACCTACTGGCTTTCTAGGCCTCTAGTACTGTTAATGGGGAAGCGAAAATGTTCGACCCCCCTTTTTTTACGCCTCGTCGACGGCTAAGGTCATTAGATGCGGGATGGGACTGGGGAGACTGGGGACAAGGAACCGGAAGGAATTCGGCCATGGCTTTTTCGAAAGATGGATCCCGGCATTCGCCTGGAGTGATTTGGGGAAACAATGGAAAACCCAAATCTGGATTCTCGGACTGGGATTCGAACCCGCGTCCTCCCGTAAGGCCAGAACGTTAACCGTTCACCCACCACCCTCGGTGATATGTTTCCATCTGTGTGTCAAGGTCGGGCCACACTAGACCGCACCGCAACCGGGGCGCATCGCACCGTCACTTTCCTTATTGTTGTCGCTCACTCGATTGAAGTGAGTTCAAACGACACCGCGTGTCGGCCGACACACGGCCGTGTGTTGGCCCGGATATATTTGGTTTATATTTTGACGGTGCGGCCCGGTGTCGGTCTGCGGTCGGGCTGGTCGATATGTAGAACTGTATAGAAAGAGTTCGGAAATTTCCGGTCCTTTACGACTAAATATTGTTTTAACGTTACTGATTGCTTTAGAAGTGTGTCATTTTTTTTCAGTCTCACTTCAGGTTCATCAGATATTCGTAAAATGTAGTTAGAGTCCTTGCATGTTCGCATTAACAAATCAAATCTTTGCCAGTGGTGAAAGTCGATTTTAAGGCCTGTAAAAATTGCATCCGAGATCCGGATTTTGAACCGGGGATCTTCCGTACCCAAACCACTCGCCGCAAGCATCTGAATCTAGAAGTACTGGCAAATATATATTCAATCATATAATAAAGTACATTTGTGTTTTGGCATGGCAAAAATAATTTATAAGTACGTTGATTTTATTATGTTTGAATAATAATTTTTGATTATAACCAGATTTGTATCTTGTCTCAGAAGGTTATGGCGTACGATTGGGGAAATGAAAGTCCCTGGTTCAAATCCCTGTCTCAGCTGTAATTTTTATGGATCGTAAGATTGACATTCACCTCTGGAAAAGCTTTGATTTGTTAATGCTAAAATGCCAGGACGCTCCGTGTTACGAATTTCACGTTAATCTGTAGTTTTCTTTTTCAAATTAGGTGACAACGATAGAGGTGTACTGCGCAGCCGATAAGTAACTCCGTGACTGGAATTTTTAGATCACATAAAATTATTATTATTTTACGGAATCTTTGCGGTCTGCATTAAAATAAAAATGTATAATAATCTTATTCTTTTTTGTTAAAAAAATACTGAGTGACTCGAAAAGGAACCTGAACTAAAACAAACACGTTAAATGTGAAGTGAGTGACGCTCGACATTTAATCGTGACTATATAGAATTACACGAAAATCTTTCAATACAGTGTGACGACAATTTGTTAAAACAGCTATGGAATACTATTTTTGTGCATAAGAGATCAAACAATTAGGAGATAACGGTAGTCGCACAAAAAAAAGTATTTTAACGTACTTTATTATCTTCGTAGATTAAAAAGTACAGTAGTCTATAATAAAGTACGGGTGGTAGCCGCAGCTACAATACCGAAATCACTTTTAAGGTAATTTTTTAACATTAATTCCGTGAAACAGTCAAGTGTATACGTTAAAGGAGACCGAGTAGGAAGCCGTCCGTCACACGGCCGTGCTACGGACCAGTGTGGACGCGAGGGGGACGAGCCGTCACACGGCCGAGTGACGGTGCGGTGCGGGCCAGGTGCGGTGCGGTCTAGTGTGGCCCAACCTTCAGACGTTTAGCTTGTGTTCTATGTGATTAGTTTTTGTTTGTGAAATGTGTATTTTATGAGGAGGATATTGGGCACCGTCCCTGTATTCCCCTATGTGATTTCGGAAAGACCGCCTAAACACTACAATCAAGACGGCCGGTATAGGGAACCCTGGATTTGCACCGAGGCGCATTGTACACACCAGATCCAGTAAGGCGGCGCCACCATACTGGCGTGTAGTGTCGAACTACTGTTCCTAATTAAAAATTGAGCTTTAATCATAAAATGAACGAACCTTCGTGAATTTTTCAACGATAATTTGTTTGGCGGGCAGTGCTGTAATTCGCCAAGGGCGGGACGCCACATCGCAGTGCGAGGGTACAGAGTCTTGCTCGGAGGAGAAGAACGGAGGAAGGGACATTCTGGTGCAGATCCTCATCTGATACAGCAACAATTAACCTGCCCTGCTCTGGGTGGCGGAAGCGGGCTCGCATCTCGACAGTCCAGGTCACCAGCGGGGGGACAACAGCAGACCACTGTGGCGCCATTCATCCATGGGTCCTGACTTCGACAGCAGTACAACGGTAAAACTTCGCCCACGACGAATACTTATGCAATCGATTCTACCCAGTAATCGACCCTGAGATATTGCTCTAACTGTTTAACATTAAAGACATTCAACGTTTTGTAATTGTTTATATCTTAATAAAACAAACTTCATGTTTGTATAATTTCACAATGATCAAATTTTAATAAATTGTACACCCACTTTTCAGTTTTTCTATTAATTCCAATAATATTTCATGTAGCTAGATAAAAATTCATTAATATTATGATATTCAAACTTGATAATTTTTTATTGTTGGAACAATATGATCCATAATTTACTTTACCTGAAAGCAAACGCCACAACCTTATCCATGAAAAATAAAAAGAGTCAGCTTATCAGAAACACGGATAAAGAAGTAAAGATTTTCTACAATTATAGGGTAGGGAAGGAATTGCTTGTTTAAGATTTTATCTGTAAATGTCTTGGCATAACCTTTGATAGTAAATCAAGTAGGTAAGTGATAGAAAGAGATTTCAAAATCTTTCATTTATTGGAGAGGGTGATGAAGGGAAGTACCAGTTAAGTGAGGGATTTGGGTTACGAAACTTTGGTTAGACGAGTATTTGGATTGCTCGAGGCTTATAATTGCGATAATGCATGGATGGATGTTAGCAGAAGGATTAAAAGTTGGACATAAAGATAAAAGATGAATGTGAGCATAAGCTGGAACTTTAAATCACGCGAAAGGGAGTTCTGAAAGAACCCGCACGTTATATGTTGCCAAAATATAATATAACAGTCACTCACTTTATGGTCTGTGCAGTTACCAAAAAATAAAGTATCTTGTTCTCGTGGTGTTACTTGTGCCTACCTGGAAAGCATCAAGTAATTAACAACATACAATGTTCTCTCTCTTCGGCGGTGGTCACTTCAAACCTTCTCTGAAATACACAGACGGAAAAAAAAATCCCAACACCAAGAAAAAATTATTGTAGAGTAATGAAATTTGGACAATGCATTTGTCAAGTTAACATGTTTAATTGATTAAATTTTCAAGATCACAGGTTAATTTAAGCTCAAGAAAATGCATTTCAAATGTGAAATACTGTTAAATTAATAGCCGGTGTAACCTCCAGAATTTTGAATGCAAGCCTGCAAACGTGAATGCATTGTGTCATACAGGTTTCGAATGTCACTTTGTGGTATGGAGTTCCATGCTTGTTGTACTTGTGCTGTCAATACTGGGACGGTCAGTGCTGGCTGTGGATGATGCTGGAGTTGTCGTCCAATGATATCCCATACGTGTTCAATTGGAGACAGATCTGGTGATCTCGCAGGCCAAGGTAACATGTCGACACTCTGTAGAGCACGTTGCGAGACAACAGCGGTATGAGGGCGAGCGTTATCCTGTTGAAAAACTCCCCCTTGAATGCTGTTCATGAATGGCAGCACTACAGGTTGAATTACCAGACTGACGTACAAATTTGCAGTCAGTGTGTTTGGTATAACCACAAGAGTGCTCCTGCTGTCATAGGAAATTGCTCCCCAGACCATGACTCCAGGTGTAGGTCCAGTGTGTCTAGGCCGCAGACAGTTTGGTTGCAGGCGTTCCCCTGGCCTCCTTCTGACCAACACTCGGCCATCACTGGCACCAAGGCAGAACCTGCTTTCATCAGAAAACACAACAGATCTCCACTCCGTCCTCCAATGAGCTCTGGCTTGACACCACTGGAGTCGCAAACGGCGATGGCTTGTAGTCAGTGGAATGCACGCTACAGGGCGCCTGGCTCGGAGCTGTCCTTGAAGTAACCGATTTCTAACAGTTCGTTGTGTCACTGTGGTACCAACTGCAGCTCGAATTTCTGCCGCAGACGCAGTACGATGCGCCACAGCTGTACGCCGAATACGGCGGTCTTCCCTCTCAGTAGTGCCACGTGGCCTCCCGGAACCCGGTCTTCTTGAGGCAGTACCATCCCTTGACCACTGCACCCAACAATCATGCACAGTGGATACATTCCGGCCAAGTCTTTCTGCAATATCGCGAAAAGAAAATCCACCTTCTCGTAGCCCTATTACACGACCTCGTTCAAACTCGGTGAGCTGTTGATAATGGCTTCTTCGTCTTCTTAAAGGCATTCTTGGCTAACATCAACTCACTATGTCAAATCTCAGCGGTAAATAACGTTCACAAACTTTACAGCGCGTATTTAAAGCAAACCTGATTTGCAAGCTCTGAGTAGCGCTACTAGCGCCACACTTATGCGCGAAGCGCGAAATTTGAATCGATGTCATCTTTCAGATGTATAAACACGCCTACCAAATTTCGTTTATCTAACACAAGTCTTTCTTGGTGTTGGGATTTTTTTTTCCGTCTGTGTATATAAAAGGTTTGAAGGATATCTCAAAACTACTAAATCATAGATTAGATGATTTTCTTTCAAGTCTTTAATGCACAGCTTTCCTTAAATTTTGTTAGACCCACCGACCGGTATATTATTTAAATTTCTATCAGAAGATTCCTTACACAACAGATTTTTCACCAGGTAAATAATTTCTTCTTCTCCAAAAAAGTCAGAAGACAGTTCTGCTACGACCGCAAATAATCCCTGGAATTCCTTAATACTTTCCGCTAACAATCCCTAACCATTTCTTTGAACATCACACAAATTGCGCAACATTGGAAATTTACGATTTCCAATTACAAAAGTTCCTATCAATTTCTTGCACACGTGTTGCACAATTATAAATTAGAAAATCAATACTTGATGGCTGATATACAACTTCTAAACTGGAACGGAATTTAAAACAGTGGAATAGACGTTGCAAATTTAAACAATTGCGCAACCGCTGAGTGTCGACTAATAAGAAATTTCGCTGGTATTATTATTGCTTCCCTAACCTGACACACTTTAAGTAAACTTAGCTCTTGCTAGTTTCGACGAAAAAAACCTAATTTGAGTGATTATACTAAAATCCTCACTTTCGATGAATAACAAAAATAAAATACCAGACGACTCACTTACTCCCCGAACAAAACCAAAAGACGAACTCGACGGTTACCGCAAAAACCTAGAAGTCACCCACTGCCACACAAATGTAAACTCTGCTCTGGACCGAAGGTCCGACTGCGATGAAGACTGGTGACGAAAAAGCGCCGCTTGGTGGCGTCTCGTCCTTTTTATACTGACGCTGGATTTTGATGCAACACTTACCAAGACGCCAGGATTGTGTCGCAATACCTGTGGCTATGCATGGATCCCAATATTACACCACGCTCGCAATTCATAATTTTTTATAATAAAACTCAGACAAATGTCTTAGAATACACTCTGTAAAGCCCTAGAACCGTCACAGAGTGGGAAAATTTTCTTTTGTATTTGAGGGAATCAGGGACTGGAAAATAATCGACAGTTTACCAGTTTAAAGTTGTAATTCGTAAAAGGCAGGGATATGTGAATAATCGTGACATCTAGGTGGAAGTCATGCCACCGAACGTGTATGCTCCATCGCATTTGAAATTGAAATCAAATTGACAAACCTTCTTAAAGAATCGCTATTATACACAAAATATATAATACCGATTCAGATTTAGTCGGTTCTGAGGTGACAGTTTATTCCTTAGAAAAACTTTGACGTAGACATTTAACACCCAAAACAAAACATATACAGTTCTTAAGGGGATAAAAGCACTTGACGAACCCTGAGTGCCCAAGATAGGTCAGGCAACCACCAAGAAGGCGGAAAAAACGTTCATAACTCTGTCATTCGGCAGCCGGACCTTACAGCTATTCTCCGATTTCAACAAATGGAAAAATTTGATTATAGTATTTGTTTTTGGCTGTTCCTTGTCGCTTTTTTTTAATTTTAGATCACTATTCCATAGATTACTACTTTAAACCGAAAAGCAGAGGACCTTTCCAGTCATATCGCACAGATTACAGAGGTCAACTACCCCCAGTTCAATGTTAGTAATGTAGGTACCACAAGCAGGAGAGTGATTTACCATAAATACCCACCCCGCTGCTTTCCCCACTGCTCGCATTACAGAAGGCGCCACGCTATACTTTGCCGGCCAGTACACTTCTCCCTATCATTTAGCGCGGCAGAGAAAGGTGGCTTTCTTTATTTCTTTCGGCACGGTCAGTAATAGCCTGGGAGTGGGTGGGCGCGCATGCGTGACGAGGTGCTCTTACTGGGCTGCCGATAGACATCAACAGTTGTTGGCCGTGGCGGCCACTTGTGGCGGTCGATACGGCAGGCCGCAGCTACGACTGTGGGCCACTCAGCTCAGCAAGTGGCACTCATCGTCATAGATAAGAAACACAGCTCAACTAGGTGCAGCTGTTGTTACAGAAACATTATGGCTCCCTTCCACCACGCGAGCTCAAGCTCCCAGACTGTTTCTAGGTGCCATAAATAATAATAATATCGAAGGCGGAAGGACTAGATCGATCACGCGAACAAGCTGACAGTATGAATTAATACTAATATTATCAATGCGAAAGTAACTTTGTTTGTTACGTTTTCACGACTAAACGGCTAAACTCATTTTGATGAAATTTGTCATGCAATTACTATGTATCATTAGGGAGGATACTCCTTTCGGGTTAAACAACATATTTTGTCATGAAATTTTGACAAATAACCGAACGGTGACTGACAGACGGATAGCGTGCGTAAGTCTCTATAATGTTATATCGCTCAATCAGGCTTTGTTTCTCGTGCAGTCTCTTTGTGCATGTTCTGTTAATTAATTTCATGTTCAACTAAACAACTTCATATATGCAATTCTAACAATAAAATTCTATGATCATGCGTCCGAAGATTCGGCTAACAGCTAGTAGTTAATAAATCAACAGGGAAAAGGGATTTAGAAGAATGTATCAAATTGTACCGAATCGTTATTATGAACCTGTAATAGTTTACTGATCGAGTAGTTTAAGGAGGTAAAGGACGATGGATCTATCAAAGCATATACTCTTCCGCGGGTGAGGTAGCTAATTTGTAGTAACTGTGAATGCTGATGCATACGGGATAACTGGTTTAAGCCTAGATGGAAGAAAAATTTGTGAGCATAAAGGATTAGGCCATTGGAGGAACGGAGGTGACGTCACACAATTCGTAATCCGAAATTTTGTCTCTGAGGAATGGCTTAGATCACAAGTTTCTTCTCACTGTGCAAAAAGTCAGGGTGTAGTAAATGTCCACTGACGTTAAAAATAGCAGCAGCCGGTGTCTTTTGAAAGAGTAGAACTGAAGCGGCCAGCCCCGGGATGAATACTTGACCGTCCTTCGTATCTATTGGATAACACGAACGAGGCGTTGAACTAAAGTCGTACAGATCGCCTAACCTAAAAATCACTGCCATACTAGGTTAACCAAAGCTAAACTACTCCGGGCAATTTTTCTCGTGGGTAACAGGATCAACTGTAACTCTCGAGTGCATTTGCAATCATCATTATCTTGTGTAGTGTTCCATCATTGTTTGGATTCGCTTAGATCATAAAACTTAGCAATGTTTGCTCTCCGTTCACCAGATATTTACATCCACTGTTTTCCAGCCCACTCTTTTGGATACACTTTCTTGCTTACTTTCAACCATCTATTCATTTTTGTTTGTTAATTTTTAAATATTCATTTCAACTCATAACATAACATCCATCTCTCCTGTAAAACTTCCATTCAAATTCCAAATTGTTTCGACGATTTTAAATACGGAGGGCCACTTGTCCTGAGGAAATTTTTTCCTGGTGTTTCCTTTGCTAAAATAATAATTTTTCTTTCAGCTTGGGCTCAAAACGAAAACTTTCCGTATATTCTTTTTCGACATACGCACAAAAACCAGTCACTTCTTTGAGCATAGCTAATACCTCATTTTTCTTGTTCCTTTTTGTATTCAACTCCATATTATTCGTACAATAATCTCAATAAGTGTGACACGTTTTACATTCTGTTTTATTACTTTCGTGACTAGGTTTTTGTAAATCATGCGTAAACAGCGTGTCTCTCTAATGTACAGGGTGTCCCACAATTATCTTTACAACTTTGACATTGAATAAATTATGTTTGGAACGAGATATCACAATGCAGTTTTTTGCATTTTGAAGAGTATCTCTCAAAGTTTTGTTTCTGTCTCTAGAACACTTCTTTCGAGCATCCCTTGATCAATTGTCGTAATTGCTGCAGAAATCCTCTGCCTGAGATCTGCCAAATTTCTAACCGGGGTTTGATACACGATGTCTTTTACATATTCCAAAAGAAAGAAATCCAAGGGGGTTATGTCAGGTGAAAGAGGCGGCCAGTCAATTGGACCCCGACCAGGAAATTGTTTATCTAGAAAATCACGGACATCAAGAGCCCAATGTGGAGGTGAGCTATCCTGTTGGAAGATGACTGTTGGTTGAAGGACTTCCAGTTGGGGAACAACAAATTTCATTAGCGTATCCAAGTAAACTAGGCCTTTGTGTGTCTTCTCAGCAAAGAAGAAGGGGCCAATGATTTGGTTGTGCATAACACCGCACCACACATTAACCTTTGGGCTGTCGCGCTCTCTCTCTAAATGCATGCGGAGGTTCAGAACCCCAAATTTGAATGTCGTCTCTATAAACCAGAAAACACACTGAGCTTTTTCCTGTGGGGTATACATTTTCAATAAATGTGATGTAACTACCTACTTGTCACCAAACTGCACCTGAAATGAAACAGAAAAAAACTTTGAGAGATACTCTGTAACATGCAAAAAACTGCATTGTGATATCTCGTTCCAAACATAATTTATTCAATGTTCAAGTTGTAAAGATAATTCTGGGACACCCTGTACTTTCATGGTTGTCATGGCCCAACACGCCATACTTATAGTTACAGATATACCGTTAACATTAGCATGTTGGCGATACTATCTCATAAGATTTTACCCATCCATAAAGCACCCAACGCGAATATCATACGCGCAACACGTCATAGCGTGATGGTGACGGCAAGTCATAGCATGTTGGTGATGCGATGTTGCGAAATTATAGATTTCCTAAAGATGTTTTCACTTAAAAAATTGTGTAGTGCCGACGGACTGTATAATTAGACACATAGTTTAACATATGAACGTCAAAAGAAGAAGAGATTCCAAAAAATAGCTTATCGATTACATAGGATTATTGAAACTAGTACTAAATAACGATTCTTGTCAATATGATAACGTCTATAAAATAATTCACTGTAGTAAGCAGCAAGTGCAGACAGGTAAATTTCATTGAAGTGTTTGAAGAATATGGATTTTAAACGAGATTTTCGTCGTATATTATGTTTTTTAGTAAGAATGTGGAATAAACTGTTTGCTGTACTCTCTCTGCATATACAGTTGCCAGGTGCGCTGCACAATACGCGGCGACTCAGCACGTCTCTCCTAAGCACGTCACACTTATTCACGAGCTGCAGACACAAGTATTCCTTTATTCAATTCTGCAGCGAGGCAGCGTGCTCATCAGCATTCTTATTAAGAGCGCCGTGCAGCCGCAGCAGTGAGAAACGCCGCCGCTAGTCATACACCTGGCCCAGGAGGAGGCGCCGCCTACACATCTGCATACATATGATTTCCAGACGCAATCTGGACGGGGCAATCTCCTGGCGCGGCTCTTAATGACTTTTCTAAGTGCCACTTAATTACAATGCGTCTGTGAGGGCGCCTCCGCCGCGTCTTGTAATCTCTTGCGGTTCAAGACGCGGGCGCGTTGTTCTCGGCATCCCGGGTCCCGCAGCCCTTCACACACTCCGGGAGTAATCTGGAACGCCGCACTCACAAGCGGAGCTAGTCGCGTCTCTGTAATGAGGCGCCAATTGCATGTCGTGTAACGCCTGTACGAATTGTATGTATTTAACATAACAGTATTATTAGTATTAGTCCGAACAGAAGCAAACTAATTCAGCATAAGATCTTCCTCCGGAAGAAACAAACCAACCTTAAAGAATGCGGTGTAATTTTGGGCGTAGCATTCCCATGCCGTTTCAGTAAACGTTTCGGTGATCCAAATTTAGTTTTTCCATTGTATAAAGCAGTGGTTTCCAACGGGGGTGTTTCCACCCATCGGTGGGCATTGAAGAGATTATAGGTGGCATTTCTGGTCCAAGGGAAATTTTGAGGACATTGAAGAGCAATATCCGGCCACCTGCTCTCCAGTATTATATCTGACTTCAAGGATTGCATAAAAGAACTTTCAATTGCATCCCCTTAATTATACGTAACAGAAAGAGAATTTAACGTAGTGATAAATTTATTAGCTAATAAAAGAAACAGATTGTAAATAGCGGAATGTGCCGATTTAAACAAATAAGGCACCAAATATCAAAAATCTAGTTAGTTTCATTGCACAAAGCTCAGCTCTTTGATTTTTAATATTTCTTTTTCCTAATATGTATTTGTTAATGGAACTGTGAATGATACACCCATACTTTTAATATTTTTAGTAAAATAATTTTAGAAAACTGTTCTTGTACTTCTATATTATATTGTAAACATCACCTAAAAAGAGCCCCATCGAATCACTGTCTCAAAAGGTGGGTTACTAGCTAAAAATCTGAAGAACTATGGATTACATTATTTACTACAAGAAGGGAAGTAAGAGTATATTTTTCTGAAAAGGGGGGGTATAGTAATTTTGTTTTCGGAAGAGGCGGTGGGTAAATTTGTTTTCGAAGAATGTGCGGGCGGAAGGCCAAAAAAGGTTGGGAACATATGATTTAAAGGAATAAGTCTAGGCGAATTTGGGGATGGTTCCTTCAAAAGGCCGTTTCTACATTTCATCCAATTTCATGTCCACAACCATATCCCAGTCCTATTAATCTCGATATTGATGAAGTGTAAAAAGCAAAAAAGGAAACTAACATAAATTAGTATGAGCTGCGTTTACATCCTACGTTCAATTTGCCTGTATCCTAAGTTTATGCACGAGTCAAACGGTTAGCAAATTAAAGTCCTTCCAAAATGTCTAGCCATTTTACCTGAGCGTTCTGTACCAGTTTTATTCCTTTCCGTTTTATGTATCACCTGAACATGACTATTCACATCACCCGCTGTCATTATTTTTGATCTACGGTTATCTAGTTGTGGTTCATATATTTGTTTTAGGTATTCCTGTATCATCGATTCGTTGTACGTGCCCATAACAAGTCTACGAAATCTGTTAATTTGGCAATGTCGCTCCTCTTTCGTGCCCGATTCTATCCAGTCTTAATTAATTATATAACTACTTATTAAGGTTATTTTTGAATAGATAAATTCTTTACACAAATGTATTCAATGGATTTTCTGTCTTGACTTAATTCTTTAAACAATCTGATGTTGAAAAAAGTTGGGTGGTGTGAGTTTTTCGGTTTAAACAGTACCGTATGTTCCTATGTTTGAACCAGAGTCAAATATTTTCTTTTTGTCGATGACTAAGCATAGCCCTGTCTCCAAATATTTCTACATTTTGCTCATTTCATACTCTATCACATCAATGAAGTTTTATCACCAACTTAAAATACCACATTTAAAATGCATTTTTTTATTTCTGATTCCCTAACAACTCACTTACATTCTAGTAAATGCGATACTCAATCAGTTGCTGAAAGTTTGGGAAGGGGGTTTGACCTTTGCCACTGTATAATGAATACCAGTATGTATACTAGTTACCTGTCCATAGTAACACCTAACTGCTTTAGATGAGGATTGTACTTCAGTGATTGATTTATTAATTTTATTTGTGATGTTTAGTGCGTTTGTATATTAATTTCGTAAAAAGTACTTCCTTTTTGGTTTTTTTATGTTAGGTTTCAGCTCATGGTGAACATGGTAGTCTTGGTGACTGATGGCCATTTAGTGATATGTCGCACTAAAATAACGAAGCTGCTATTAGGAAAAATACGCTACCCACTTAATCTTCTCTCACCTAGGATTTAGATGTTGAATATTGGATTACAGTTTGAAATAAATTTTCAATTACTAAGTTAGGTCTTTTTATTTCTAAAAATATGAAATTTTTTAAAACTTTCGATCATATACAGCAACGCAGAGCGCTTGAAACAGTTAACTGAAAATTTTTATTTAAATGTTGCTTACGAATTATGAAGTTTTTGAAATAAGCTGTGGTGAAATAACACTGAATTGTCGAAAGTCCTGAGATATCTTCTAAAATCGTGTAGGACTCCCGTTTGCATGGCGAGGTGAAGCAACGCAACGTGGAATTGAATCAACAAGTCGTCGGAAGTCCTCTGATGAAATATTCAGCCATGCATCCAACAGTCGTCCATAACAGCAAAAGCATTGGCACTGGAGAACATTATGCACAAACCCGACCTTTGGATCACGCCCCACTTACGTTGGACTGGACTCATATATGGCAATAACGGTGGCCAAATCATTCGTTGGAACTGCTAAGAATGTTCTTCAAATCAATCGTGGACGATTTTGGCTAGCTTTGTCGTCCTGGAGAAGTCCATTGATGTCTGGGAAAAATGAAGGCGATGAATGGCTGCAAATGGTCAAGTTGCTGAACATAACCATTTACAGTCAATGGTTGGTTCAGTTTCACCAGAGATATTCCAGATTGAAGGCACCTCCTGCTTGCACAATGCCTTACTGACCATCTGGTCCTTGGCCTAGTGATACCTGCGCCAAATTCAAAACCTACCATCAGCTTTTACCATCCGACCAGACAACCTTTCTCCAATCATCTAAGACGTCGCTAGTTTAGGTCATTAAGTAGAAGTGGTCGGCAACTGCGTTGTCTATGGTGAAGGTAATATCTGAAATTACATATTGATGGCACACTCTTGACACAGTGAACAGAGGAATGTTGAATTCCTGAACAATTTCCGAAATCCCCCATTTGTCTAACGCCAACTACCAATCCGCGTTCAGTCTGTTAATTCATATCGTATGGCCATAATGACGTCAGAAATCCTTTCACTCGCCTCAAGAAAGTAAAAATAATAACGTCGATACTTCACGGCGCATTTACACGTATCTTCCACGAAGCTACCGCAATTTGGATATTTGCATCTTACTATCCCCTTCAGTGTCTCTTACTTACGAAAATGTTAATCTGAACAGAAAATTTGATAAGTGGACTACAAGTAGTCATTTGTAGTGAGCATTAAAGCGTAAATATCTATTAAGTAAGATACAGCCAATATATTTCCTTTGAAGCTAAAACCGAAGAATAAGTGTTATATCAATCTTTAATGACGTTGAAAAAGTATATTCAGCCTAAATCTAAAACATTACTCAAAAAATGTACTTCAATAGACATGTTATATAGTCGATCTGTATATATTATATTACATTATATTATACGAATTATTACTGGTGGGATGTGATGCTTTCTCTACTTCCACAAAGAAAAGAAAATAATTTCTCACAAGAATAATATATTCTGTCTTAAAGCTTTTCTTCAAATTGAGGTAAATGGAATTCTCAGTATAGAGATTAACATAAACACAGCCATGCCCTGAAATAAATAATCCTGAATCTCTTACGCTGAACGCTTCGAAACTGAGCATAAATATTCCATGGTGGTAAGTGAATTTAGAACTAATTTCAGGTTGAATTTTCAGTCGGGAGAAATGTATGTGTCACTGAAATACTGGCGATGAGGACTGAGAAACGAAACAATGAGCGATTGCACCGCTAACGCACTCTAAAAATGTCTTTCGGATGATCATGTTCAAATTCCCAAACAGATTATACAGCTTTGTTGGTTTTCATATAATCATTTAAAAAGAGAGCTATTTTAACTGGTGGTATTGTTTTATCCTCATAAATGCCCAATGAAAAAACCTTAGCTACTCTGTGCTCCTTGGAAATGCATGCTATTGAATACGAAGTAACGAACGATTTCAAGATTACATATAATCTAAACAACTTTACATGAATTCAAATCAAGGAAAATTATTTTAAAATAAAGTCAACTTTGCAGTAAAACTTTACGGAAATAAAAAATTTCTTGACTGAAAAATTCCATAGAATATGTGTTAAATGTCTAACACTTTTATTATATCGGAAAAAGATGACAGCTGGATAATAACATTACACGAGACAGGCTTGGTTGGGAGGCGAATATAAAAATTGTAGCTCAGTGGAAGCTGCAAGGAAAGGACGTTCTCCTAAAGATTATTATAATATTTGTAAGAATAATAAATTAAAAGTTCACTTAAACAGTTAGCAAACTTATGAAACGACTGATTTTGGAAATTTTCATAAGAGTAAAGTCCCCACACCTAAGAAGAAAGTATAATTAAATAAATCAGAAAAAAAATCTGCATTTGGACAGCACATGGATTAGAATCACAAAATAGTGCAATATACAGAAAAGCGGAAAGTATTATGGATGAGGTATCATATTAATTTAAGTAGGATAATACGTATTAAAAGAGAATGAATTATGTCTTAAAAACTAATTATTTAATTTTGGCAACTGTAAATATGGAAAAAGCATCTAATAATATTTAACCACACAAGTTTAAATTGTTTAATAATTCCTGTATAAAATACTGAAATAGAAGAACGATGTCTAGCCTACCCAAGAATCAGGTCGCCATATTAAATATATAGAAAAATGAGGCAGGCTTGAGATAAAAAGTGGAATCAATAACATTGTTATACTTTTACCTAAGTGAAAAAATTTTAGAAAAAATTTGGTTGTGTTATTAAGATTTCCTCATGACAGTTCCATTTATAGAGAAAATTTTAGATGATGAAAAATTCTTAAAGTATATGAACAAAATGTTGGGATAGGAAATTGGAGTAGATAAATACAAATACATTACAAACGTCGCTGAGTAATAATGGTAGCTTTGTCAATATACTAAACACTAAAATATGCCCAGATGTAATAGAGGAAGTGAGAGAAGTTTTCAATTTAAGAACTAAAACTAAAACTAGGCTTACTAAAATATAATTAACAGTAGCAAAAAAAAACTATATAAATATTTAATTAACGGAGGGATTACGACCGAACGTGCTCTGGAAATGGTGGGAGAAGAAATGAATTTGTGAAATAATCTTACAGAAAGTGGAGACACGACGGTGAAACCCCATCTCAAACATACTAGATATTTAATTTATTAACAGAAGCTGTTGAGAAGGATAATTATAGACGGAAAAAAAATGTGGCATTTTGAAACGAATAAATATTTAAAATGGGTATGAAAAGATTAGGTAACGACTGAAAAATATGGAGATATTGAAACATAAGAGTCTAGAGAATAACAGATAAATTCTTTTTAACACATCCAAAATTTTAAGTCCGTAGTTTTGAGGAATTTTCACCGTACAATTCTCAGACGTAGAGAGGAAAACAGAATTTAGTGAAATAATGCCCACATAAGACACGATGACTTTAGTTTTTAATAATTTTAACTTCCATCGCGAGTGCTATGTTACCTAATAAGTTACAATATTAATCCAAAGAGTGGTGAGTTTAACTTTAATGTAATAGAATGTTTGGTGCATATGTACACATGTTACGAAAGGTGTGTTCATACTTTGTACTTTGTGTAGTGTAATCTCTGACACCTATCTGTTCGGTTTACGTCAACCATTCACTTAGAGTCATAAGATATATTGCAGTTTTTAAATTGCACCTTAAGCTTTGACAATGTGAAAACCCTTCCAAATCAGTTCCTTAGTTTTTAGCTGAACAAAGAAAATTTATGGTAACGGCCGCTTACAGATTTATGTATGTAGTAGAGTGAAGTGATAATATTTTTTTCCTGTATATGATGATTTATTAAAGCTGAACAGTGTTTGACTAGAATTCTATTTAAAATTTTATGTTACTTTATCAATTTTGAAGCCATTAAGGTCGATTTATTTCTAAAGCAAATTCAGAAGCAACAGATTACTTTTGACATGTGTTCAACCCATGTCTATTTTTTTTTTTTTTTTTTTTTTTTGTAACAGTTTAACGTCCCTTTTTAACAACGTGGTCTTTAGAGACGGGAAAGGACGGGGGCAAGGAATGGGAAGGAATTCGGCCATGGCCTTTTGAAGGAAGCATCCCGGCATTCACCTGGAGTGATTTGGGGAAACCATGGAAAACCCAAATCTGGATGCCCGGACGGGGATTCGAACCACCGTCCTCCCGAATACGAGGCCAGAACGCTATCCGTTACACCACCACGCTCGGTAACCCATGTCTAGAGTCAGGTGTTAGTAACGACTATTGTGGATTCACTATGCTCGCACCCTGGTTTTCTCTTGCGAATGCCAGAGTGAAGTGGCGCGAGGACTGTTCGGAGCTCCGTTTTAATGGGCGCAGTAAGGAGGCGACGGGAGCGGTTTAATCGCTCTATGAAACCGGCAAGTGTGTCGGGGTTATTGGACGGTCTCACTGACTTACTGCCGGCCTTAACACTCAGCGTCTCCCCATCCCTCCAACAAACTGAAGCACGCTTGGTTCTTGCTCTAAAAAGTAACAGTTTAGCTGGTTGACAGTGCCACTCATGAAGAGTTGCACATGAAATTGTCAGAACTGAAATCCTTGAAGTGTATTCCTAAATTCTGCTGGAACGCATATCACCATTTCCTTTCGAGTTATGTGTAAAGGTATTTCTTTTTATACCAACTTCATGAGTTTGTGGGCAATGTAAGAGATAAGGAGACAATGGAGAAAAATTATACAAAGTTATTTTATTTAAAGCTTATGTAGCTACTGAGTCAGAGATGGAAACCTTATGGATTCAATCATTTGCCCGTCTGTCATACGCTGATAATTTCTCAACCCTTATAGTTCGAAACTGGTAATTGCTTAAATTTTAGTTTTTACTAGACTCTACACGATTATGACATGAAATATGGAAAAATCTTGAAGGGTAGGGGAAATAATTTTCTAGCATTTAGTGAAGGTCTAAGGGAAAACTTTTCTTTAAAGCTATACTTGGATTTTAAAAGGAAATCCGCGTATTCACGATTTGGGCAAGCGCTCCGCAAATCTTTACATATATATTTCTTCTGTCCGTCACTGAACTCCTCCTAAGTGGTTGAACTAATTTTTATGAAATTTTTTGTGGTGATTCAGTTAATTAGATAATGGTTTAGATTAACAAAAGCCCACCCCTCTCCACACAGAAATCATCAACGAAGATAGCGGCCTTTTACTCGGCGAGCATTGGCGACTGTTGACATAGCAACTGTTGCTATGTCAACATAAACAGTATCTCTGAAGCGCGGCATAACCCGCAAAGCTATTAATGCACAAATAGTTGATAACCGTCGGTTAAATAGAACGGAAGAAGATCAATTGACGGACAATGTAAGTTTAAGAAACTAGGCTGCAAACACTCATGCAAATGAAAGTCGAGATCATCGCAATGAACGTCTTCGGGATAATGCACTGAGACAAAGAGAGGCACGTCAATGAGTCAACGACAGAGCACATGATCGTCAGCGCGTGCAAGAACGTCGCGCATTGACACGTGCCAACATTAACAGATTGTACGGTTAGGTTGAAATGCAGCCTGGAGCAAAATGTGAACTGATATTCTATATATCGGCATCCAATTCACCCCGTTCTGGGAATTTTTCGGGTATATTAAAGTTTAGTTTATTTCAGGAAATAGATGCTGCAAAATTAATGAACTTGGTATGCATGATTTACATCGGAAATATAAAAATTAGTGTACGGATAAATCAATACCGATTAGACCGGGCAATGCCGGCTATATGTATATATATGCCCTCGTTGATTCCGAAACTAACAGAAATTCTTTCATTAAAAGTTTGCGGTGTTCGAAACCTCATAAGCTTTGCAGGAAAACTATACAAATCTGTTTCTTTATACGAAGAGAATTCTCGGGGCAAGAATTTTAAAACATTGCAGAGACTCTGTTAAATTAACTAGAAGATATCCTTTTATCTGCATGATTGACTGGTATCTAACCTTTATTACAGCCCTACTGATTCAGCTATACTGAATTATTGATTCTTAATTCCCTTGTACCTCCACTTAACTCAACTTAGACAGACCTCTATCTCATGGAGAGTGCTTTATATTCACGAATGTTCTGAATTGAGTGATCTTATGAAAAAAAATACCCTTCCGTCCACATTCTACCACAGCCTGGCAAGTTCCGGGGGTTCCATGGCCGTCTCAGTGTTCACCTCGGTGATTCGGCGAGACCAGCTAAAAACTATAAACAAGACGTCTATTATTCTCGGCCATAGCTTTGAATCTGAAACTGCTGTACTTCCAATAGATCAGTATGGCATCGATTTAGTGCACCCTGAAATAATAGTGGGCAATTGTGTTATTAATCAGTACAAAATGAAACTCACAGCTCACAACAGCAATTTAGTTCTTCTTGGCATTTTCATTGTAGCATGACCATTCCACTAATGAAACCTAGAGGTCTAGTCGACGACTGCAGCCTCGGATACATATCTGGGATACCGACATTTAAGTGCACCACAAAAATCAATGCGTTATGATCGACTTCTGAGTGGTTTACAATGTAAAATCTAGACGGAGACGAGTTAGACCTGGCTTTGGATGACGGGAAAGTGATTTTGACTGTCTGGTGAGACAATTACAAATATTTAATAAATGATAAAGCTTTGCAGAAAAGCACTATTCTGTCATGTCTGATCTAGTTTCAAATTCTAATTAAACGTAAACAATATAACAAACTAAGCAACTGATTAAATTAACCCAAAAAACACTACTGAAGTTAATTGATGGCGATATTAATAAAAAAAAATAGGAAGATTATGTAATCTAGATTGCACTTAAGTCTATAGTTTAAATAGTTTAAATATTTTAAATGGAATAGAGCCCATCCCGATGTTCAGCTTCTGTCACAGGTTGTGCTGGTTCGAGTTTCGATATGGGAACAAATTTTCATCTTCGGGTTTTGGCCACCAGAGTAGAAGAGGTGTTGGTATACGATTCCTGTTCAACAGACTTTGCACCAAATTCCAGCATTAAATCCGAATCCTCTCCACAGAATGTATGTATTGCGTGCATACGATACTGTTGCTGTTGATTGCAATTCGACTGTCATATAGGGGTGTTAAATTTTGATTCCTCATTATGTTTCGGTAGAGTTACGGTTAATGAGCAACGCTCTACATTCTTTCTTAACATGACACTGAAGTGACACATGTTACGGTCATCAACAGAGAAGATAATACCTGCACATACTACCAACACTGGGGAAAGCAAGCGGAAGCCACTGTAGTTAAATTTACCAAGACAGTTGCCACGGAAGACATGTCAGCCGCCGATACCTGGGCCACCTGCTATTTCAATCGTCGTCAGTAAATAGGGTAATCCTCACTGTGTCATTACACGATGTTCAAATCCTTATCAAAACATTTAAAACATCTGTTCACAGCTTACAAAACAATAACAATAACCAATGTTTTGGAACATATTTCATTCCCTGATGATACCATAGTGACCGGTCAAATATAGATTACAATAAGCATGTTTTAGATTACATTTGCATTAGTATTCTCAAATCATATTTAACTAAGCGATGCTTATCATATCATTTAGTTTGAACGAAATTTATTTAAGCAGTCGAAATTCTTATATTTGACTTGTCTCTGATTTCGTATATTTTCTCTACCGTTCAACGGGCTATCAGACTTAGCGGGACGAAAACAGTAGCTAACTAATATCGATTACTACCAAGGTTGGATTTAAACACAACATTTCAAGCCTATTAGAGGGGAAGATAAACAAGAAAGGAATCTGGGTACTTGAATTTCTGTAAGCTAATTTTTCTTAGAGCTCCATTTAGAGTTTTTTGCACCATAATACACTATTTAAAATATAGTTTAGTCTGTAGGCCTTTATTGTTTGGGTTCCCCATCACCCGAAGACTATCATATTAGTTATTTTCAGTGATGGATGACCATTTCAATTCCATTTAAAACTATAGTCATATGCAATGGAAATCAAGAAGCTTTTTCATTACAGTTAAAACACGTTTGGTAGAGATAAATATCAGCTTAAAGGCTCATGGAAATGCCACCTGAAGCTTATATTAGAACCATGGAATTTCCTAAACTCCAGTCTTTCACTTAACCACTACTCTTCTATACAATATCACTACTCTCATCAACTAAGAATCATGAAACTTTTAATCGACAAATTGTCATAAAACTAGTACCCTTACGATTAAAATTTTGAAATAATTATTATTTCTGAAACTGTGAGTGCGGACATGTGAGGTTCATGAATAAAAGGCTAAGTGTGACCATAAGTGACATTTATGGCCCGGTTGATATTCTAGTGCCGAGTCTCACATGCTGTTATTCCGAAGATCCGGGGGGAGCGAATGACATCAGTCGTATTTGCCGGAAAAGTAACGCCTCCTGTGATAATAGTAAGCTCTCTAAACGTTATATAGACAAATAACGAACGAAAAATTTCGCCAGGTTTCTTAAAATTCCTCTAACGTGTTTAGTAGAAATACCTATTTTTTTTCTTTGTAATAGATACAGTATTAGAACTACAATAAATAAGGAACAATTTAATTCCAAATAATTGGGTAATAATTAAAAACAAACACTTAAGCTAGTAGATGTGTATATTGTACTAGCTTACTAATTGCAATGCATTTGTATTTCGAAAAATGCTTGTAATGTTATCTTTAATTCAGAACTCTTGCTTATCTTAGCAGGGAAGGAATTTAAAATTATAAAGCGAAGACAGAAAAAGAAATACCAAAGGGATGAAGGCTCGCCCGGAAAGCTCTCTGAGCTTTTCTGTGTAATAAAATTCTGGGAACCTCTGGAGCCGAGGTTACTCAAGAAATTCACACCAACGTTTCTTTTTCGTGACTCCATTTTTAGCAATATATGGCAGTGGGTCGGTATGATGCCACCTTCCAGTGAGCGTCGCTGCTAAATGAAAGCTCAGCAGGTTGGCTTAACCTCACAGCACAGCCCGGACGTGGCTCCAGTTGAAAGGGGGTGACTGGGCAGAAAATTAGCAGTCCGTAGATGTGTTCTCTCTTTGAAATAAAGCTTCTTAACAACGCGATAGAATCTTACGTTTAAAAACGTAATGAATGTTTGTAATTACTTTTCACTTGTGACAACATGAATAGGGAAGTAACAGGGACATCTAAGTGAATTAACCTGTCTGAGTTAGCAGATCTAATACGTGCTTTGTAACAGTAAAAGTTCGTATTGCTCTCTTTAAAGAACATGGACTCATATTATCATAAATAAAATATTAATTGTAGCTGCAACATTACCTCTAAACCTAAATTAGCACTTAAAAATTTCTAATGATTCAAGATTATCATCTCAAATTTAAAGAAAGTGGCTGAATATGTGTATGTATTGTCATGATCTTACTCCATAACTATAAAAATATAAATTTCTTGTATTTACTAATATCAGTGATCGCTTGTCTAACCACAATGTCAAAATACGTGTGTTACTCTACGATTACATAATCTTATTAACATTAGTTGGAATGTTATTCCATAAGGAATGCTCAAAACTTTACGTGATAACGTAACCAAAAGAACCAATAAATAGTCTACTTCGAAATTAAAAATTTATTGTTCCTGAAAAACATATCTACCTATAAGCCATTTAACTGGAAATGGAGGAATGATAGACAAAAGTAGTGTGGGACCATTAGTGGGTTTAAGGTAGTAATAGACAAGCACAAAGAAATTTCAAACATCAAATGGCTTATATGGGATCCAGACGTATGCCAGTAGTCATTCATGGTTTCATTTAATTACTGTATGCTTAATATTCCAGTTGAATCCTTATGACTGGCAAGAAGTTTCTATGATAACAACTATTTGTGCATGCTTAAAACCTATGTTTATAAGTTTCTGGATTTCTGTGTCGTTTTACTTTGTTTACGTCTAAAACTTGGTTTGATCGCTGAGAATGTTGCTAAAAGTTTGGCAATAGTGCAATACTTTTTTTGCAAAATGTAGTGATCAGTATCTCATTCAAGTCTATAAAAGAAAGGTGTAGTCAAAATAAATAAATAAATGTATCTATACAGTAATTATGTGTTTTTGAATGGTGTTTAGATTTCATAGCTATTTATCGTAAATGATTTGCATTGTATCTGTGAAACGATATGGATGCTCCTACTGGTTGTTCCATCAATCAAAAATAATTTTTAATCGTTGTCTTACATAAAAAATTGTATTTTACTTCAATTCTTTATGTAATAATGTGAAAGGTTCATAGTTACGAAATACCAATAGTGCATATCGAATTTAATCTTTTCATTTTATCTGTACCCTATTTGTTCGGCAAGTTTCCAGATGAGTTTCGGCATAATTTTGAGAGTGAAAGCAATTTGTATTTAAAGGATTGTCGTTCTAATTTCATAGAACAGAAAATATGATATAAAACGTTTCTTAAATTTTCGGTGAAATTAATTTGCTTGATTATAAACTAACTTAAAATTTGTATTTTGTGCAATGACGTTATACTGTTGAATAATGTCAAATGTTCTGTCATATAAATGAATTCCTTCATCCAATAAAAAAAAAATCTGTGACCATAGTAGGTATATAACATGGACAAAATGAAAAGTTTTGAGGAAATGATGTTCATTTATAATAGTTGAATAAGAATAATAATATGTCTAGAAGACGGAAATATTGTTCTAGTGTTTTAAACTTCGAATATATAGAGGGAGAAAACAACCAATTTTTCATGTTAGAACAAAGAAAGAAGTTTTTTTAGAATTGTTTTAATCTTATCCTCTAATTGTTTGATGTTGCATACTGAAGATTTACCTGTAATGTGATAGCAAAAAAATATCATGTAAGGTGTTTGTTATATATAGAGAAAATGATCTGAGTCAGCACTGTAGAAACATGGACGGAAGGAGAGCCAGTGGTCACCCCTGGGGCGGTATACAATCCCGCGACACTAGCAGTGTCCCTGCCGACTGCTGGCTGCGAGATTATAGGGCGAGAGAGTGGGACGGGCGCACGCGGCTGCGCAATTTGTCTCCGTCCGCCGGTTAGGCTCACCCCTCACCCACCCCGACAGGCGAACTGTATTTTCATTTACAATTTTCATTTCGCGCAGTTGGCGGCACCAGATGCTGCCTGGGTGGCATTGGGCGCGATGCCCACTGTTGTGCGACCCTGGCAGAGAACAACAGGAACTCTTCACAAAGCGTACACGTTATGCAGTTTCGCGAAAAACGTGACACTTTCTTATAAACGTCCATTGCACTTCTGTAAATGGAGATGAAAAGTAGTGTTCAACATGTAAAAAGTAGAGTCCGCGACCGCTACTATGTGACACTCAAAACCATGTCAAACACACAAAGACATAGTACCGAATTACGTTCATAAACATGCTGATGCCTAGAAAATAAATATTAAGTCTAATTTCTGTCTTGAATTTTGTTGGAATGGAAGTTATATGAAAGAAGTAGTAATGACGGCAATGATAGATTTTAGAGGAACTAAATGGTTGCCAACAGTCGTAAGATCCAGACTGAATTAAGAAAGAGACTAACTAAATATTATGTGTGAATTGTAGTGTCGTATGGACTGGAGACATAGAAAATCTTGAATAGGCCAAAAACTACTTGGAAAGTTTTGTGGAACGAATAGAGAAACTAAGGTGGACGCTCAGGTTAAGAAGACAGTGCGGAGAGGAAAGAAACTGAGGAGGATAATGAAAGAGAACTGATGGTGCTTATACTATATGAATAGTCTACTGAAGTATATCATGGGTGGAAAAAGACGGTTAGGAAGAAGAAAGTTTAGATTTTTAACTGACATCAAAAAAGCCAAATACTGAAAACAAATTAAGGAAAATTCTGACGACAGGAATAGATACAGACTGTCCAGTTGATACCTATCAAAAATCAAATCCTTTAAACAAGAAAATGTGGTACGGTTATAAATACTCGTAAATATATTCATTTTAGCGGTTGTATTGTTCCAAGAAGTCTTTGGAGTTGTTCCAGAGGATTGTAGTGGACTTAAATCACAGATTGCGAATGAGGTCAGGAGATTGTGGTGTCAAGCAAAGTAGCGTGCGATAACTGCAATTCCACCAAACGATAGCTTGGTGTAACTTTAAAACAAATTCCATACTGAGATTAAATAATACCATTAAATTCGACGGGTCAATTATTTTACATCACATATGAAAACTTTTGTATGATCAAAAGTGTTATCTTTAAGGCTTTACGATGGAGTGAAGACTGGGCAAGTGTCGAGGAAGAAATCTCCGTGATCCTTGCGCTGTAATGATGTTCGCCATGTTCTCTGACCGAGGCGATAGCGATGCCATGGAGGGAGTTACTCTGGAGTGGTTTGTTCTCGCCTTCCCCACTGATGAAAGCGTACGTAAGTGTTGCTGTTTGTGTTGACGGCTATAATGTATTTTGTTTTCAGTGTAGTGTTTTGTTTGCGTTACGAATGAATGAAATATTAAGGAAGAAAGAGGGCGAAAGACGGCGGAACCAATTGCTACCCCATTATGACCGAAAGGACCATCCCCGGATGCACCCAGTCCGTTCCTTCATATATAATTAATTTTCAAAACACTACACTGAACAAAAAACACATCTTTCAAATGGCACCTATGATGTTCGTTCTAATTACATACAAATATTGATTGTTATGATAAGCTACCTGTCGTGCGAGCCATGCAATAACCTATGACCTTACGTCCATCCTCTTGACCTTGCAGCGGTAATACGCCATGCCAGCCTATAAGTGAGGTTGAGTACGTATTAGAAGTTAGAATTTTTCTTCTTCTTCTTCTTCTTCCTGTCCAGTATTAGGCCTGGTGGCCTGTTACGGTCTCAATCCATCTTCTTGGTGGTCTTCCTACATCTCTCCTGCCTCTGGAATGGTATTTGAGAATTTTCAAAGGATCCGGTACGTCTTCATCCTTAGTACATGGTCTGTCCAAGATGTTCTGTAGGTTTGTACAGTTTGGAGAATTAGTTTTACTTTGAGTTCTTTAAGGATTTTATCAGATCTCTTTCTGTCTCGTAATGTGCAGCCAGCTGTTCCCCTCATGAATCGCAACTCAGCCGCCGTTAGTCTCCGTTCATCACCTATGCGGAGTGTCCAGGCCTCGCTGCCATACAATAGTGTAGGTTTAGCCAAGATGTTATATAGCTTGATTCTTGTGTGCCGTCGAACATATTATAATTTTTAACATCATATATTAATGGTATTCTTGGGAGCATCTTTGGAAGCAAAGAATAAACCGGGCGCACCAGACGCAAGACCAACGAGAAGACGATTTACATTATTATTAATAAAAAGGGAGAAGCGTGAATAAGGTGGCTTGATGATACGGGGCAGCTAGAAGGAAACTGCTTAAGTTATGGAAGTAGTTGAGGGTTAAGTGAAAAGGTTGTTTATAAAGGTTAAGTGGATGTAAAAGTTGTTTTGAATAGTAATTTCCAATATCCGAGCAGCTGATGTTATTTCTAAACTTGGGAAGCTTAGTTTTGGTAATATAACTTACGGTACCCTTGCAGTAACTAAAACACAAAATAAATCTAGCTAGAGTATGCATTTTAATTCATTTCAAGAAAGCATAACGGAGGGGAGATTGACGATATTATAATTACAACCGGACAGTTACGCTTGAAAGCCATTTATGGCCATTTGGTGGCAAGTAATGTTTTTCATACTGGGAGTAAGTTACTAAATAGATATTAAAAAAGTAAAGGTAGCGTAATTTTGAACTGTTTAAAACTGTCAACAGTGATAAGATAAAACGTTGTGTACTGTTGTACGAGAAGGAACCTTTATAAATGAACTGTGCTTTTACTGTGGTTTTCATTTTAGAGCTTTAAGAATCACACGTGGTTAACTTTGTCTTATTCAAATCACCGGCATTTCATCTTTCAAACTTCCATGGTTCCTAGAATCTACAAACTTTTTGTTGAAAATTAAGATCATGTTAATATATTTACCTATTTTGTTTTCATTTTGCGACAAGAAAATGTGAGTAAGAACATTAATGTGTAATTTCAGTCCGTCGGAAGTACAACCTGACTTAGTGCATGATCAAAAGTATATACGAAAACAGCGTCATATTTTTTAGTAGTATGTCATTTAGAGTTGGGTAAACAACATGGGCAAGGAATCTGCCGGAAATCGGCTACGGCCTTTTGAAGCAATATTCCCGGTAATCGCCTGGAATGATTTCAGGAACTCCCGTAAACCGATATATGAATGGCCTGACAGTGATTTGATTCGCATCCTGCAGAATGCGAGACCTGAGCCACGAATCTCGTTTACAGTGTTGTAAACAAGAGCAGTGGCATTCATATCATATAACAGTAACACGAAGTCTGAGTTCACATGGATTATCGAGTACCATTTCCTAGTGCTGTTTAATATAAGATTTTATCAAATTTTCATAATTGCGTTGCCAGCTTGTAGTTAATTCCGAATAATAACACCAAAATCGGACCAAATATTCAGCAATAAAATAGGAAATGACCCAACCGGACATTAAATCTTGTAGCTCATTTAGAAATTCAAATAGAAATTCAACTGAGTTTATTTTCCTATATATTAGTTTGGGAGAAACTTATATTAATAAAATTATTGTTTATCCTTTATTATAATCACATCACTATAAAGAACTACATTTGTTACTGTTATTTTCAATGTTTTGCTTTTCATGAGTAGTCAACGTCTGTATCATTTATCTTCTTCGTTTAGCGTCCGTTTAGTACTGTTTAAAGTTATGGCATCTGCTAAATAAATAATAATCGCAGTAAGCTTTATTTTTTATTTTAATCATGATGATATATATATTAAACGAACACCTTGTGTACTGGCTTCACCTCTCATTAAAGTAGCCGATGTTATTCAGATTCGCAAAATATTCAACTTGGAGGCGATCCATTAAGGAAAAGGTTTCAGCGGAATATATCTTGAACTCAAAATTTTCCAAGAAAATTGAAGGTACATTATATTAATTAAAACTGTTACTCTGGAATATTAAACGGAGTCAACAAGTTTGTCTCAGTCTCAAAACGAGCAGTACGTGACTGAATGCGAAATCGCAGGAAATATATTACTTTAATGAGCATCGAATTTATTAGTTAATTAATTATTAGTCGTACCGTTCGGTTGCTTTTCGCAGGTAATTCCTTTGTAAAGATTTACATATACGCAAGAAAATTTAGCTAACACTCCTAGGAACAAAATTAATGAGAATAACGATTCATAAGGTGTAGGAACCATTTCTTAGTAACCTTGCAGTAATGGGCATTGCTTGGCGTAAATTTGTGCGAGCTGTGTCTGTCTGAGGGTTTGAGAAATCATCCCCCAAACCCTACCGCAAAAGTTTGTATAGGGTTGACACAGATTGAAAACTTATGACCTCGCTTAAAATCTGCAGTATATTTTATGATTTTACATCGCAGGGGAATTTAATAAAGAATAGTATTTCTTTCTTACCGAGAGTAGATGGGCTCCAGTAATAACATTGCAACTCAGTTGAACACTTGTTTATGAGATATCCATCAAAGATTACGCTACAACACAGATGCACATCCAACTCGTTGGTTGCTGTATATATGTATCTTTTTAACTGCATAAATTTGGTTAATTATTTCTTCATTTTTGTGAATAAAACACATTAGAATACACGGAAAATTATAATGAAGTCACTGAATCAAAGATTAACACTCCCATAAGTATAAAAATATTAATTTAAATGTTTAATAGAAGAAAAAAAAAGGCATACTTACTACTGCCCACAGTAAAATCCCTGTGAGCGAAGCAGTGGAAAAATGATAGTTTTGTTCGACAGTTGTAAACAGTATATGAATTTAAAGGAATTAATTTCCCGCGTAAATGTAATATGCCGCTGCCATGCTGATACAGACGTCCATGTGTCAATAAGTTAAAGAGAAAGTCGCTTCGTATTGGAGGTTCGGGAACTACACAGACGGAAAAAAAAATCCCAACACCAAGAAAAAATTATTGTAGAGTAATGAAATTTGGACAATGCATTTGTCAAGTTAACATGTTTAATTGATTAAATTTTCAAGATCACAGGTTAATTTAAGCTCAAGAAAATGCATTTCAAATGTGAAATACTGTTAAATTAATAGCCGGTGTAACCTCCAGAATTTTGAATGCAAGCCTGCAAACGTGAATGCATTGTGTCATACAGGTTTCGAATGTCACTTTGTGGTATGGAGTTCCATGCTTGTTGTACTTGTGCTGTCAATACTGGGACGGTCAGTGCTGGCTGTGGATGATGCTGGAGTTGTCGTCCAATGATATCCCATACGTGTTCAATTGGAGACAGATCTGGTGATCTCGCAGGCCAAGGTAACATGTCGACACTCTGTAGAGCACGTTGCGAGACAACAGCGGTATGAGGGCGAGCGTTATCCTGTTGAAAAACTCCCCCTTGAATGCTGTTCATGAATGGCAGCACTACAGGTTGAATTACCAGACTGACGTACAAATTTGCAGTCAGTGTGTTTGGTATAACCACAAGAGTGCTCCTGCTGTCATAGGAAATTGCTCCCCAGACCATGACTCCAGGTGTAGGTCCAGTGTGTCTAGGCCGCAGACAGTTTGGTTGCAGGCGTTCCCCTGGCCTCCTTCTGACCAACACTGGAGATCTGTTGTGTTTTCTGATGAAAGCAGGTTCTGCCTTGGTGCCAGTGATGGCCGAGTGTTGGTCAGAAGGAGGCCAGGGGAACGCCTGCAACCAAACTGTCTGCGGCCTAGACACACTGGACCTACACCTGGAGTCATGGTCTGGGGAGCAATTTCCTATGACAGCAGGAGCACTCTTGTGGTTATACCAAACACACTGACTGCAAATTTGTACGTCAGTCTGGTAATTCAACCTGTAGTGCTGCCATTCATGAACAGCATTCAAGGGGGAGTTTTTCAACAGGATAACGCTCGCCCTCATACCGCTGTTGTCTCGCAACGTGCTCTACAGAGTGTCGACATGTTACCTTGGCCTGCGAGATCACCAGATCTGTCTCCAATTGAACAAGTATGGGATATCATTGGACGACAACTCCAGCATCATCCACAGCCAGCACTGACCGTCCCAGTATTGACAGCACAAGTACAACAAGCATGGAACTCCATACCACAAAGTGACATTCGAAACCTGTATGACACAATGCATTCACGTTTGCAGGCTTGCATTCAAAATTCTGGAGGTTACACCGGCTATTAATTTAACAGTATTTCACATTTGAAATGCATTTTCTTGAGCTTAAATTAACCTGTGATCTTGAAAATTTAATCAATTAAACATGTTAACTTGACAAATGCATTGTCCAAATTTCATTACTCTACAATAATTTTTTCTTGGTGTTGGGATTTTTTTTTCCGTCTGTGTATGAAGGTTGGCCGGAGTCAGATAGAAATTAGTAGGGGTCCTGCGGAACATGGCCCCGTCTGTGAGATAAAATATAAGGGACGACGAGAGGTGGGAGGTACTATGCGGAAAGGAATTTAGGGCGTGGAGAGACGAGGCGAGCTGCATGCGAATTAGGTAGGTGCAGAACTCGCCCGCAGTGCTTCGCCGGATGGGGCTTAAGAGCAAACTACTTGCTACTGAGGAGACCGCTAATACTTCTTAAGACAGTGGTCCCACACTTGTCATTTCTTAAGCAGACTAAATAGGTTTGTTTATAAGTTTCGTAGTCTAGGTTAGATGAAGCATTTCTTATGTAATGGTGCTTCAGGTTTGAAGCCAGGATAGAATCCTCCATCTTGTGTTAGTTTTGGAAAATAGTCTATAGTCTACTGTTTTTAAAATGGCTAGCCAGTATCTGTGGTCACTCTTTAAAACTTGGGATATATTATTTATGAGCATACATGGACATGTGTTTAATTAAAACCGTGAAACATAAGGGCCCGAATTCGTATTAATCTACTGGAACATTTCTTAGTCACTGGGCAGGTGAGGCTATATAACGTCTTCTGTCCTTCCACCACTATTGTTAAGTTTACTCCTGCATCTTTCAAACTTTCATTTATTCCCTTGATACATCTGTCCGTTGCTTATCCATGAAGATTCTTTCCTTCTGATTTCAAACTGCACATTTTCTTTGCCACGCTTTGTTAACTCGTCTTCTTTGCATGCTAACACCACAGATGTCTAGAGTTTCTTATACTATTCTGCTTTCCTCTCACGCTCATTTAAGAATATTTCCAGTTGCATTAATCTTGCTCCTCTGAAATTTCATCTCTCCACACTCCTAACGGTTCTATTTAAATACTACTCCTTTTAATTACATTAAAGTTGCGTGATGTAAATATTGTTTCAATGAATTAATGCCAATTTACTGAAAATAAAAGTTGTATTTTGGTGCAAGATTACGTTACAAAGTGGTCATAGGCTGTAGTACGAAGTATAATATTGTCTTCTTGAGATTTAAATGTTTGGTAGTTAGTTACACTTCACGACAATCGGAGTAATATCACTGGTTAACTTGCGTTTGGTGTGTTGTTCTGATTGACTGATGGATTCCTAAGGGTCTGGGTTTATCTACTATGGGCAGAAATTGTGAGAAAGTTTTGATTGTTAATTATTTGATTTTCACTCCAAACTTGAATCTTTTTTAAAACAATAGGTGCTTGTTCAGTTACTTGGGAATGAAACTAAAAGAGAAGTAGTTTTGAGAGGAATTTTACAGTTTGTCATTTAAAAAATCCTTGATAATCAATTCGCCACTCATATTCAATGCAGTTCTTCAGCAAATCACGAAGTTTTCTTCACATATCAGGATGAATACTTGCATTACTAGAATGTTACATATAATTAAAGTAATTATTAAAAGTTATATTGCTGGTAGATACGGTCGTAAGTTACTGAAGGAATTGTGGGATTGGATTGAAAACTTTCATTCCTAGTAGTGTTCCGAAAATAAAAAATATGCCATGCAGCACACACTTATTAGAAATTCCTCTTATTTAATATGACCACCAATACAATTAAATTAATAATTTAGAACAGTTTATCCAAAGATTAGCGGAATTCTCCTGAAACAAACATAAACAAACACAAGCAAACTAAAGTTTTTTAAAGTAATTATTCATGGAGTACTCTGCAGAAAATACTCCACAATTTTTCGATTCATCTTCTTTAGATGTTAGGTTGAAGGCTTGTAAACCACACCCGGGAAACTGGAGATGATCCCCAACGATAATGATGATGATGATGACGAATAGGTTATTTGCATACTATCGAGACACAATGGTCTGAAATAATATTTAGCATGACACTTTTATTTGAGGAGTAACTGTGCTGGCCACAATAAACAATATCTTCTGTCTTACAAACAACGATTGTAAAGGTACCAAAGCAATTGTGACTCTCAAACCGGCTTGCCTGTTTCAGAATAAGAGCAAACTTTTGATCCTTAGGAAGAGTAAAGCACAAATATTTGGATGGATCGAGTCTTCACTTGTCGTCAGCATCGGTATAACACTGCAGATAAACCCACTTTTCAGTTCTCCTATTAATTACAATAATATTTCATGTGGCTAGCTAAAAATTCATTATTGTTTTGATATTCAAACTTGATAATTTTGTTATGGATGAAACAGTATGATCTGGAATTTACTTTTACCTACCGGAGCAGACGCTGCAGTATGTAGCTAAATTTAAATCAGTCGTGTAATTAACAGTGGATGGAACAAACGTCCTTTAGCAACTGATTCTTGAAGACTGTAATACGAATCTCACTTTCGCGACTTAAAAATACGCAAAATCTCTATAACTTTTAAAAATATATAAAATTTAAACTACTTAATTACAACGAAACCACATATCAATTTATATAAAAGCCATTTATGTGAGATTATTAAATGAGCTATGTTTCAAGATATCGTACGTAACGGCCGTGTTACGCCGTATAGACAAGAGCATGAAGTACTGTTATTGTGGTAGCGCAATTACCACGGTGGCTCCGATAGCAGTCTGTCGATTGGGCGCAGTGACGTCACCGCTATTGCCCTGTAGCGGAGTCTCCTTGGCTGCTGCTAGAGTGTGAGATGCAGATGCGGGCGGCACATATCTAAATGACTGCTCATTTCCACCACAGAAGGCGGCCACCAAATGAAGATGGCGAGACAAGGCTGCTAATCTAAGGCCGTCCTCATTGTCTGCTTTGTGTCGTAATGAGCGCTTCCCTTCCCTCCGCCGCAGACGGAAACCTGTCCCCGGCCTCAGTCGCTGTCCCTCCTCTCCCGTGTGCACAGAATTAATTTACGGCGGCGCAAACAAACACCGGACCTCTCCATCTCGAGCGAGCGAGCGGATGCTAATAAAATGTCTGCGATCCACTTGCTGTGCTCATACGTAGCGCTGAAATACTCCGCAGCTGGAAGCGGGACTTCAAAGACGGCGTGAGTGCACCCCAGTTAATGGCGCTTTTCCTCTAATTGAGGACCAAATTATTGCATCCTTTTCTGCTCACTTTGCTTATGAGTGAGAAAAATTGTCAGCATTCTAAACACTTAATGTTTCGCAGGCTTGAAATCCACCAGACAGGTAGAAATATTTTTCCATAGGTTTAATTAATTTTCGTTCTTAAAATTAATAGATATTCATCAGATGATCCATACGAAAATTTTGCAAATAAAACACTATGAATAACAAAACCGAATAAAACTAAGTTGAACAAAATACACCCAGTATATCCATCTCTCTGTGATGTGGGGTGCTGCTATCTAGCGGATCGTGATGAATGGGAAGGAGGCCTAGCGGCTTGACTGTTAATTGTCTCATACGCGTGACCTGTTAAGGGACCACCCCCTGCCTATCTAACGCCATGTTAATTTAAGCAAGTATTTGACCCATTCAGGAAAAAAACTGTTTAATGCAGGACCTTAATATTTTTACTGAATAGTACATGATGCTAGTTCAGTCAACTGTACCAATATCAACTTTATACTTTTTATGGTTTTTAATAAATACTTTTTTAAAATTTATTGTTAAAAGTATTAAGTTTATTCTGCAGAAAATGATTTTTTGTGATCATCCTAATAGGGGAATATTAATGCTTCTAGTACCAGAGATGGCGTTTTTTGTTATGTAGAGTCTCTAAAAATTTAATTCAGTTATCTTTGATAGTTTCTGACATAATGGAGCATATCTACAGAAAATTTTAAATTGACTGTAAAGAAAACAACTGCCCGCAAACGCACTCAAACAAAACTAACAGCGTGTTTCAAGGTGTGTTGCTTACAAACGTCAGAAACAAGAGAATACTGACTGTTGCCCTCCAAGTATAGCCAACACAATACAGAGGTTACAAAGGTCTACAATATATGCAGAAAAGTGGGTGTGGCACCGAATTGCAAGTGGTAGCAAAATACTATTTAAACCCCCGAAATTTTTTTTCAGCGAAATCCTTTTCAGGATTCTTAAAGAATACTTTAATCTATAGAAATATGATGAAAACATATAAACCACGGGGTTTTCTGCTCAACGGGATGATTTCCAGTAAATTCCTTTCTTAATATATAACGTTTCGTAATTCAATATGATACCTCATTTATAGATTTTGATTAGGGAAGGAAGGAGATAAATTACTAATCATAAAAAACACAATTAGGAAAAAGATTGATACTTTTTCCCTTTAAGCGCGAATTCCGAAAAATTCCTTTCTTAATTTATGATGTTTTAAAAGCAGAGACTTATACATCACTTATCGGTTTTGGTTAGGTATGAACGAAGATAAGTGGGTTGTTAAAAAAATAGTATACATTATTGTCGTGCAAATTGCCGTCTGCTCACGCTCGAACTGACTCACCGAGCTGGGCGGTGTAACGGTTAGCGTTCTCGCTTCGCATTCGGGAGGACGGCGGTTCGAATCCCCGTCCGGGCATCCAGATTTGGGTTTTCCATGGTTTCCCCAAATCACTCCAGGCAAATGCCGGGATGCTTCCTTCAAAAGGCCATGGCCGAATTCCTTCCCATTCCTTGCCCCCATCCTTGCCCCCCATCCTTTCCCGTCTCTAAAGACCTCGATGTAAAAAAGAGACGTAAAGCAGTTACAAAAAAAAAAAAAAAAATCGAACTGACTCGGTTATTCCTATGACCCGTCCTCTCTATCCGGGCCATCCTTGGGCTCTGGAGCTTTCCCAGGCTCAGTGAACAAACGAAGGCTCTGCGGACAAACGAAGGATCGGCGGACAAACGAAGTCTCGGCAATGCAGGAATAGCGCACAGTGTCTTACTCGCCCGTGACGCGCAACTAGGGTGGTACAACATAGTAAACTGGAAGAGACTTTACGGCAGGGGCATTCCCAAGTCTACAGTACATCAATGATTAAAATCAATATTTTGTGTATGTTCTATCAACTGAATCTCCGCACACATGAAGTGCAACGTGAATGTGTTTGACAAACATATGTAAAGGAAGTATTACAAACTATGGGATCAGAACACAGTGTAATAAAAAACATAACATAAATAACTCATCTACAGGTACCGACATACGTAAATTGTACACTGAATCCATATTTAGTGCATTATGATTTATATAAAGGTTTCAAATAAATGTGATGTCTTGTGAGCATTTGTACATACCTATTAATGCTCAACATTGACCTCAGTTTAATGACGTAAATGATATCTAATAAGTGATTTTTAGTACCCATAATATCACTCAAATATTTAGAAGAAATTTGTTCCACTTTTTATGAAATGCCGGAACACCGCCATAGATATGTTTAAAAGTAGTGCAATCTGCCGATTTTTATTTTTTAATTAACAAAGAGTTGTGCCTTGTCTTTAAGTATCTGAATGTTCCTAAAGTAAATGTATACAATCTTATAAAATGATACAACTGCATGTAGAAAATAAGAAGAAGAAGACGTATAATCTCTACTTTTTAATTTTGCAGTTACCTCCTTCTTCTAATTACCGATTTTAAGACTACGATGCAGTTCGTGGCTGTTCCGATTGTACCGGTCGAGTATCAGCGTCGCTTCGTCACCACGTTGCACGCGAAGAACAGACCGAGCATACTGTCAGGCTGGAGCTGACCTCCAGACTCCGTGCTCGGCACTGTATTTCCAGCATTTGGCCGGGAGAGGTCACGTTGGTAGCGAAAAACTGAAAGAGAATCTAGACAGCATTTGGACGTCTCTAAGTATATATGTTACACTGATCAGTTAGTGTAAAATAAAATAGCCTTCAGAATTAGAATTCTTCATCATCATCTTAGAGGCTTAAAAGATTTATGATTTCTTCTGCCTTCACACATTTTGTTGAGTCCACAATTTGTTATATCGATCTACACTCCTCATACCTTCTTTTGGCTTGTATTCTAGCAGCAACTTCAATGAACAGGTGTCTTCTTTACGTATTACATGGTCAGCACATTTCTTCCTACATCTCATTGTTTCTTCATTTAGGTTAAAAAATTCTATTCATCCTTTATTACTACACTTGTTTCCTTATCCAGTAAACTGTAGCCAACCACTGCTGTTTCTCCTCAAATTTTTCTGTAGGCTTTATTTGTTGTTAAGTCAATGTCCATAATTCGTATCCATATAGCAATGTTGGTACAGCTGTAAATATAAACTTTTATATTTGATTTTCGCCTAGTATTCTTAAGATTAAAAAAATATACTCCACACAAATGTTGACATTTCTGCATCTTTATACTCACATCGTCATTTTTGGGGTGTCACATATATATAAATGCATTCTCTCATTACTTTCTGTTAATAATAATCTTAGGACCGACTGATTCATTTCTCTTGTGTATAATTACGTTCATTTTGTCTGAGGAGATTTGTAACCCTTGAACAACAGTATCAAATGCTCATTTATCACAATTTAGGAAAATATTTTCTCCACGTTATGTGTGGAACTGACCTTTATTTGTCTGTACCAGAAGCCAGAGATAAAGACGGCTACTTATTGCGCATTAAATTAAGACGAATTATACAATCTGAAACAGTTAAATAAGAAAATTATAACTGAAATAAATTAAACCCTGGTGTAAATTTCAGTTGAAAATTAATAATTTAAAATTTTTTAAGACAGCTATTCATTCACTGTCAAGAAACTATTCTTAACAGCATCATTAGGGGCTTCGCTGATTGTTTTTTTTTTTTTTTTTTTTTTTTTTTTTGCACAATGTTGGCTTGTTTTGAGATTTTGTAATAGCTTTTATTTTATTGTTAAGTGCTTAATCAGGTATAGATCTTTGTAGAAGGTGGAATTGCTTCAGGTTTTTTTTTTCTTATCTCCATTACCGCTTCCATTATCGCTTTATGTTTGAACCATCTTTAGTGTTCATATATAACGAAAGTAATAAATCAGCCACGCACATACTGAGAGCGTATGCAGTTGCAACGAAGGTTGTTTTTTGTTAATATTTTCTTCAGACTTAACGATTATTGTCATTTTTCTTTAGGTACGTTTTCTCTGCAGCTCTTCTTGCTGGTCTAGTTGCAGGCATTATTTACTGATCCTAGATGTTGTAGGAAGTTGACAAATGAGATGGTGAATCTTGTTACCAGCTGCGTTAACATCACTATAATCGACGTTAGCTTGGCGCCCAGGAAATTTGGCTGCATAGTGTTCGCAGCAGTGCCAGTAGCAGTTGACGTTGCTAGATGGTCGGGCCTGAGGTCTTGCTTGCGGGGTACTAGAGGTTTGGTGAGTAGATTTCCTCGTGTCTTGACGTGGTTGGAGGAGGCTCCTAGTTGGTCGATTTCCGCCAGTCTCCGCGGCTTGATGTTTCTCTTGTGCTAGTGGGTGAGTGCTATCTGATTGATCTGCGTAGTCCTCAAGAGCTGCCGTTTCAGTCCTCGAGACGCGATCTCGTGTAGGTCCTTCGCTTCTCTGTTAATTGTGTGCTGGGCATTCACGGAAGCAGGCAGCATGAGATCCCCCGCAGTTGCAGTATTTCGCGTCGTATTTCTGTTGAGTACACACTGATGAGAAATCTTCTTCCCGATGGTGCCTTGCTGGTCAAAGCACTGAGTAGTTCGTGGTGATGGCTTCTTAGCTTTAGTGATTGTTGTAGATCTTGACTTGCTAGCAGTTGGAATCAGTTCCTTGAAGGCTACTTCTTTCTCTTGCAGCTTGCTGACAACCGTCTTCCAATTGGAAAGGATGGAGACGATGATTTTAAGCCTGTGTGTCCCCGACCAGCCGAACAGGGACAGGACCGTAGGAGCCCTGCAGTAGGCAGTGCAGCTGTTGTTCAATGCTGAGATTGGAAGTACTCGCCCCTCTTCCATGGCAGGAGCAAGTACGTCCAGTGGACGGCGTGGAGGCGACGTGTCTTGAGACGTCGGAGATTCAGTAAGAGTTGTAGGTGCTCATGTGGATCTTGTAATGCCTGAATCCAGTTGGTTAACTTACCTGTTTGGTTTATCATTTCTTTATTTATGGGTAGAAAGGTAAGACAGATGTGATGGCATATAGCCCGGTGATTCCGTATTGTATGATTATTAAGAATTTATTCTGCAGTGGTAATATGAATACGATGAATATGTTCTGTACAATATCTCGGATGTAGGTTGAAAAATTCTGACATTTTGCATTACATCTGCTATAAGTTATACATAACGTCATAAGGAACTGGTAAAAGGATGCACTCACATACTAAGATTCGATTGAATTAATATAATTAGTTTAAAACTTTGAATTTTTTCATTAATATACAAAAAATATTATAAAATGACTGCGAGAGAAACAGTGATCTAGCATCAGACACTTCCTTGTGATAGCGGACTTGGCTGAAATTTTTACAGGGCTTAAAAGTGACATTCACTTCTGCCAAAGCTTTTCTTTGTTAATATAAAGATGCTCAGAGATTTGAGTTCCACGTTGAACTGTAGATTCCTTTACCTGTTATGATTATCTGGTTAGGTAAGGTGGCTACGATTGAGATGCGTTGAACAGCCGGTAAGAAACAGTCACTAGGTATTTGAGACAACATTAAATTATTATGCGTTGTGAACTACGCAAGTTCAAGTATTTTCTCAGAATCGTAGGCTCTGCTGCAAGTTATAAGAGTCACTTGCAGTAGAACTTCAAATCTGCAGATGAGTTGCTACTTCTAAAAGATATATTAAAATAAAGAGTATGTATTATTCAAGAATAATGCTAATTCGTGGCATCAGGTGAAAAGTAGTTATAGTTTTTTAAGTTAGATGGAGTAGGAGAAGATTTGAGAATACTTTATGTAAGTGAAACTGTTTCCATGTTATTATTAGTAAGTATAGAATCATGTTGACTGAAAATTAATTCTTTCATCTTGAAATGTTCTGTACAACAGGTCATATACTCCCATTCCTTGACATTACCTGTTTAATGACTAACTCCACCTTCATGTATGCTAAAACGGATAAGAATGAATATTGTGTTCAATGTCGATAGCCAACTGCCAATAATCAATGTCCACCTGAAACTAAAATGTATGAAAGAACCAAAGCTTCAAATCTTTCAACACATATATTTTACGAGTGTTTTGATTTGTGTAGAAGTTATTTTAGAAGATTATTACCGCGAAGGTATATTACCTGGATAAAGTATAAAATGTTCCTAAAACTTTTTTCTTTGTTTTCTTCTACTCTGTTTATTTCGAGAAAACATTTTTATTCAATTTTATCCTAACTAGAATTTTATAAAATTATTTGATGAGTAGTTTCTAATATTTTGATTGATAACGCATTAGAGGAAACAATTTCTGGCCCTGGGCCAATATTGCCAAACGGACTGGACAAAGCGAATTAGAGAGACCGCTAGAGTTATCAGACAGAGAATTGTCAGAGATCACTCTTCATGGAGAAAACTGTTGAATTCTCTTCTGTGCCCAAGAATCTAATCAGAATTGCGTGCTAAAATTCACTGATGTTAATGAATTCTTTGCTACGATGACAGGAAATTGTCTAGCAGTACTCCATTTCACCATTATCCACCTATAACAATTAGCGTAAACAACTCAGAATTGAAGCTATAACACTATACTCGGGATGTAAGTATTGTATAACCTGTAGGGTACTGATTACTAAAGGCAAAATAGTGTTATTATTCGATGATAGGGAGTATAAAATTTCATCAAATTTGCTAACAAAAATTACTTCAAAATTATATCCAAAATTAAATTACAAGAAGGCAGATATCACTAAAATATGTAATAAAAATTGCAGATACTTTTCTACCCCCATCCCCCCCCTCAAAAAAATCTGTAAAAGCAATCCGTAGGAACTTCGCATCAGAGGGAGTGTAGGAGTTTTTAAAAGATCTGTAGCTAATGCAAAAAAATATTAACATAAAATTTTACTATCACAGAAGTGGACGCTACATGAAACTAACAGGTACTTTTCGTGTGACAATCACTGTAGATGACGGTAGTACTGACACTTACCAAGATCATTAGTGTGTTCCTCTTCAAAATCAGAGGTCAACCAGCCAGTTCGACTGCGTCTTTAAAAGGTTGGTTTGGGGGGGGGGGGGGGGGGAAGAGCGGTCAATGTCGCTGTTGTTTTGTGCTGCCTTTCAGAGTCTGAACAGTTCAGAACGACACTTAATACGACTAAGGGGAATGCAGAGCCCACTATCGATAGCAAACTATCTAAAAAGTTTTTATGTCAGTGTAAAGATTGTAGCTTTTATTTTTGTAGACTCTCACAAAGAAAAGGAAAGGAATGGAACCATTCTTCTTTTATTTTTACCATAGAAAGGAAATTATTAATTAATTTACGTTATCAGACGAAATCACACAGACATACAAAATAATTCTTGTAAAATAATTTTAGTAATACATTAAACTAAGAAAGCGTTTTATTTTCTCTTTTTCGCCTCAGATGAAAAGTTTTCTATTAGTAAGTCTCCCATGTATTATTGCCGGCATGTACTCCTTATGCAGAAGTACTTCAAATCCCATTAATCCACTGCAACAAATATTTGTAGCCAAATACTTCATGAAACAGCCAAATATCCAATCCCTCGTTATGCTTTTAGCGTCAGGATAATTCCACATCTGTGGAAACATTATTCTATATGGCTGAATGCTTGTCAGCATCAAGGAACACTTGAGGAACTCGGATGAACTTTTCTGAAAAACATCGAAAACGAAATTTTTACAAAATTCGAATAGCTTAATGATTTAACAATAAAAAACTGAGTTTCTTTGTTGATATAGTTCTGAAGCTACTGGTAAAATACAATGGAAAATCATTGTGAGGGTACAACTTATGACTCAACATTATAATACGATGCGGTTTCAAATACTAAACTAGGCGCGGTGCATTTGTTGGTTGATCCTGTTGTATATAGATGATTACATTTTATTGACGCTGACTAGAGGAAGTTTTCCAGCAAATAAAACCAGCATCAGTGAATATGTATATCCTCTTACTAAATCTCTACTTTAAAATCAATAAAACAATGTTCTTTCAGTCAACCAGTCCTACAACCATTGTTTTACGTATGATTTTGTGTCACAATTTATGTCGAAATAGCAACATCGGTCTTTTAGAAAGATTTGCGGCATATATATATATATATATATATATATATATATATATATATATATATATATATATATATATATATTTCATGAAATTCATATACTTCTTCGTATGCAACATTATTCACTCGGAAAATTTTTCAAATGCTTCGAAAGCACCGCATTTGTAGGGCTTCCAGACATTGGCTTTCTTGGATTCCTATGGTCCAGCATTCACAGCCATATTAATCCAATTGTATACAATTTTTTTTGCAACCTTTTTCATTTTTGTCATATTGTTGGATGCTAATATGTATCTCCCTTTACTGAAATGAAGACAATTTCCTTTTTATTTGCTCCAAAAATTGTGAATTTATTTGAATTGTTCAATTTCTGCTAATGGTTATTGATAACGTTCCGTAGATATTTCCTTGTTTGCTCTATCTTTGCTTTACCTTGATTAATTATTAGGCTACACTACCCGCAAAAATGTTTTCCGAAATAGAAGTGTCTGGAATAACCCCCTTCTACATCTACAACAAGACTTTACACAATCAAAACAGCAACGCTTGAAATAAAGGTAATAGCCATGGCGCACAGCAATCGAGCTTGCAAGGTCCTCTTTCAACCTCAACTGTATGGGAGTAGTCATCAGTAGTCAGTAAACATCTAGTTGATAATGCTTCCACGAGGTTACCAAGTTCCAGGCGTCGATGGAAAATCATCAACAGGATTCGAACAACACGAGGAAGATGCGGTTAGCCACTCCACAAATGAGCTACAAGTTTTGACCGCGGAGCCACCTCAAAAACAACACTTCTGACTGTTTTCATCGGCCTCACAAAGGAACGATAATGGACATTCACCATGTATCGCTTAAAGAATTTGAACAATGCGCTTTGAACCCCCTCTGCTGTAAATAGCTGTAAATGACAGCCGCAAGTAGCGGTGAGAGGCGTGGTTTGGGCGCAGGTGTTTGGACGTGGTGTTCTCCGACGCCTGGCGTCGGTTTTGTCGTAGCGAGTGACGGATGAGGCGTCCGTGACGACAGAACGACGGCTTCACCCTCCGCATGTCCGGCTGTCAGCCAGACGCCAAGTGGCGTTTTTCATCATCATTCCCGTTGCCATTGTGGTGACTGAGCTTGTTGTATAAGCAGATAGATAATATTGTTTAGATAAACCTCTTTAATGGAGTATTAGCAGTTTTACAGTTTTTCGTTTGGCACAGTATTATCGGAGACATGTAAGGTATAATATTTTTTTAATTACGCCAGCAACAACAGTTATATATATTCACTTAAAATAGACGTGCACCACCTTTTCAGTTTTCAAATTAAGTTTTAGTTTTATTTAAAGTGTAATCCTTGGGAATAATAAGAATATTTACATGATAAACCAGTAATTTTCTAATAAATAAATAAAGCGGAAATCTTGTAAAATATTCCGGGTAAGCTTTCAAAATTTATTGAATAAGACAAAAAATAAGTAAAATTTAGAGGAAAATCATGATTTTCCGTGACGATTAATTCCTCAGGCGATTTTCATTCTCTACATAACTACGAAACATAGGAAATAAATTCGACTGCATTCGAAAAAAACATCCGTTTACTAGGTGATACGCAATGGCAGAAGTGAGTAAAACTTTTCACAGAGAGTGGTGGTGTAACGGTTAGCGTTCTGGCCCCGCATTCGGGAGGACGCCGTTTCCAATCCCCGCCGGGCATCCAGATTTCGGTTTTCCATGGTTTCCCAAATCACTCCTGGCAAATGCCGGGATGCTTCCTCCAGAAGGCCATGGCCGAATTCCTTCCCATTCCTTGCCCCCCCATCTTTCCCGTCTCTAAAGAACTCGTTGTTAAGAGAAGTAGTTAAAAAAAGTAAAGCTTTTACAAACTGTTCACTACTGATGTGTCATTCGTTCATTTGCTGGATTTCTCGAGCATCTTCTCTAAAGGAATGCAGAATAAATATATAAATCACACAAATCTGACATTTAACCATATGCGAAATGAATTATTTGCAACACTTAAAAACGAAGAAAAAACGCAAAATCTGTTGTAAGGATTGTCATTTGAAGAGGAATGAATAACACTATCACAAAATTGCCACAAGAATTAATTTTAGATCCAACAGAATGGATCAGCGAAGAAGTCAACCAAAACTTTATATCAATTTCAACTCGTTAAATACAAAATAACAATACAGTTACAAGAGTTGCTAGTTCTCCTAATGAAAGATTAATAGCTATATTAGGATTTCTTTTAACTAATGTCTGTTTTTTGTCGCCACATGCAAGGTTCACACATGTAGATTTCAAAAAATTCTATCACTTCATTATACATCCGTCCTGACACTACGTGAAAAAAATGTACTAGGCCTAGCAAAATAACACGAAATAAACACGGCAAACGTAAGTAATACGGACGCTTTCTGCAAACAAAACTGAACTGAAACCATTAATTTATTGTGATTACATTGTAACTAGGTTAGCGATTATACAACCACAGTTTCTGTTTCAACACCAGGTATTAATAAAACTAGTTGTTGAAAAACTACAAGCAAATCATGATACAAGCAATTGCATCATAGACAGTCCTTTACGAGACAACAGAAATTAAAGATTTCTTGATCGTACTCATGGAATACACACAATCGTCTCAATGAAATCTAGAGGCTTATCTTTGTATAATACTCTGATATATTCCTTTTTGTAGTAATCTAATATATTCCACATTCATGTGAATTGACTTAGCACTGTTAATTAATGTGACGCTTAAATTAATTGATTCCTTCGTAGTATTCTTATGGCGGGATTTTGGTGGCTGTCAACCGACGTAACGTATTCTC
>CM061920.1:309768989-309835717 GCA_031002005.1 Vandiemenella viatica | reverse complement strand
GTTTTTCGCCTCGCATTCGGGAGGACGGCGGTTCGAATCCCCATCCGGGCATCCAGATTTGGGTTTTCCATGGTTTCCCCAAATCACTCCAGGCAAATGCCGGAATGCTTCCTTCAAAAAGACCATGGCCGAATTCCTTCCCATTCCTTGCCCCCATCGCCCCCCATCCTTTCCCGTCTCTAAATACCTCGATGTTAAAAAGAGACGTAAAGCAGTTAAAAAAAAAAAACATTCATTAAGTTTGTTTTTCATATCATTTCATTCTTTAAAAATATGGAAAATCTTTATGGAACTAAGAGTACTTTTCAGTAATAAAATGACATAAAAAACTTAAGAAAGTACTCCCGATCTCTGCTGTAACCACGAATGCCAATTGTCATTCCTACCTACGTGAAATTTTAGTTTTATTAAAACTTTTGCTTAATTTGCTGCTTGACCAAAGTATATACGTTACAGTATTGTTCGCTTTTTTATGCATTTTACTGACCACTTTCGTCAATGGTCTTTGTTTATATTCGCTGTGTTATGTTATTTAAAGTGGACATAAGACCAAACATGTTACCGAGTCTAGTATTCTGGCAATTCATTTCATCTGTGTTGCTTAGATATTTAACAATCAGGAATCTGTATTAAGTTCATTATAACGGTTTTCATAGCCTCCGTCAAATACAACGTGATGCTTTCGAAGTAATTGCGCTCTCCCTTTGAACAGAAATTCTTCGAATTTTGTAGAATGAATTAGTAGGGTCAAATACTAGTCAAGTTTGTATTTCAGCAAGTTCCCGTCTAGCAACCACAATCTTTGAATAAAAAATATGATAACTCTGTCGGATCGTATCTGTCTGATTTAACAGCCTATTAATATTTCTGAGTTCTTCAACCTCAGGAGACTATATTCACCCTAACGGCGAAAGGTCGGTCAAGTTTTTATTTGGTCAGGTCAGATCAACCTGTCATAATCTTGGAACCATAGAAACTGGAACTATTATACCCGTGACGACACGCAAGAGAAGTGTAAAGTAATAATGGTATTTCCGTGAGTACTACTGGTAGCCAAAAATACCAGGTGACATTGGAGCCGAGACAAAGAAGAGTGTATAGAAACGAGAATGGAAACGCAATATGCAAATAATAGAATGGCTTGAGAATACGGCATCATCTTGGATGGAGGTTGGAAAAGATATAAAATAATTAGTTGGACTATAAGAGAGAAAACTAACTGAATTATGTGGAACTTATTATAGTGACGCAAGAAGAAGTCATACAAACGAGAAAGTTGCAATTTATTTATTGTAAAGTACGTGAAGTTCTGAAATAAAGTTGTGTTCAATACATTTAGGAATGTTATTTGGTGTTAACTTAGTTGACGGCTGTTTTGATGCAAACGAATAGGAAGCAAGATGAGGTAGTATAACCATTCTATTTCAGATTATAACAGAAAGCAAGAGGAGGTTTGGAAATATAATCGGAAAGCTAGCCAAAATGATGACTTAAGATGATTCTATCCTGGGTGGAAGCGGCTAAGAAGATATAATCAGGTAAAATTCAAATAATTAGAATTTGTGTCAGACTCGTTTTCATCGATTAATAGATGTGTATACAAAAGTAAAAAAGGAGAAGTCCTTTCATCCTTTCGGTAAGCTTAGATAACTTGTATTCAGTATTGATATACGTTATAACGCAACTCGTAACTAAAACGATCATCAAATATCTAGACAGTTCAAAAAAAAAAAAAAAAGTACAAAACACAATTTTTACTGCCCATAAAGGTTTACTACTATTTATTTAAACTGACCATCAATCGACACTTTCAACATACACTGATCAGCCAGAACATTTTGACTACCTATCTACTATCGATATAAACGCATCCAGGCGGTAGCAGCGTCACCTGAAGAGGAATGACTGTTAGTCAGACACCCGCAAGGTGCATGTAGTATCAGTGAGCGTGCTATCCGTGTCTAGGATGGGAAAGGCGCGTGATCTATCTGAGTTTGACCGAAGGCAGATTGTGATGGTCCGGAGCCTCAGCACGAGCATTTCGGAAATGGCGCGTCTTGTCTGGTGTTCGAGGAATGATGTGGTGAGTCTCTTCAACAAGTGGCGAAATCAAGGTTAAACCACGTTCAAACGGAGAGTGGTTGGGCAACCACCCTTATTGCAGATGTCGGACGGCGCAGGCTGGGCAGACTGGTAAAACTGGACAGGATGCGAACTCTGGCGAAACTAACATCAGACTTCAATGCTGAGCAAATCACAAGTGTGTCTGAACACACAGTGCACCGAACACTCCTAACGATGGGCCTCCGCAGCCGACGACCCATGCATGTGCCAATGTCAACACCATGACATCGGCAACTACGACTGAAATGGGCACGTGACAATCGTCACTGAATGTTGGCGCAGTGGCAGAGCATTGCATGGTCTGATGAATCCCGATACCTTCTTCAACATGTCGATGGGAGGGTGCTAATCCGTGGTTTTCCAGGGGAACAGCTTTTTGACAGCTGAACTGCGGGACGGGGACAAGCTGGCGGCGGCTCAGTTATGCTCAGTGGAACATTAACGTGGGCATCCACGGGTCCAGTGGAGCTCGTACAAGGCACCATGATGGCCAATAAGTATCGTACACTGGTTGCAGACCACGTACACCCCTTCATGACGACCGTGTTTCCCCAACTGCACTGACATTTTTCAACAAGATAATGCGCCATGTCACAAGGCCAGTAGTGTGATGGAGTGGTTAGAGGTAGGGCTGTAGATAAAATATCGATATATCGATACTTTTTTTAAAAATATCGATATTTATGAGTGATATTTTTAGGACGATATATCGATGTATCGATACTGAATTCTGGATACCGGAGTCCGATATTTTTAAAAAATAAGTTGTTATTTTCCGTTTTCCTAGTAGTATATTCCAAGTTACTATTGCAAGTGGTGCACGTCCAATAAATTTAATCATAGATAGAATTTTAAGAAACAATGAACATTTTTAAAACTTTTCTGACAAATTGCGCCTTATTTTAAACACTCAGTTAGTGCTTCTGATTAATTACGATTCGAGCACAAGGAGAAGTAAAAAAGAAGGCAAAAATAACTCATTCAATATTCATTCGAATCCTTATCTGGACATTTTGAAAGGTTTTTAAAATTTGTCTTCAATCAATGCAATAGTATTAGCATTAAGAAACTAATCGTAATGTACCAGGTATGGGCAGGGTTGCCAGATTGCCGGGAAATCCGGGAATGTTCCGGAATTTAGTGTCTGGTCTCGTGTCCATGAATTATGCGTTACTGTCCCGAAATTCCCGTATACTAGGTTTTTTTCTCAAACTCAGTTCACCACGGTGGCCAAGAGGCCAAGTATCCCATGCTCGCAGCGGGACGATCGAATGTACGAACAGTTTGAGCTTAAATCAGAGGAATTGAAACTGACAGGTAAATACTCTTTGAATTTCCTGGGATTTTGAAAATTCTAGATGCAGTTAACATCAATTCCATTTATACAGAGTTCACATTTCTGAAACGTCCATCCAAAAGAATTTCCAGACGATAAAATCTTGGTCAATTTCTTTAGAACAGCCGTTTCTAAGTATTTTGTAAATTTAAAGAAAATAGTTGGTTTTGTTTGGTCACTTCCAACAAGCAACACCTTTACGAGACAAGTTTTAGCCCGTTGAATAACTTATGGACTAAAGAGAGAAACAGAATGTTCATGGATTTGATCAAGGCTGAACTGTAAATTCAATCAGTTTTGAAGACTCTTGCTGAGAAATTTTATCAGTTTTGCAAAGTAGTGACGAAGAAAAATTTGTGAAAATGGCAAAATCTAGTGATAAATATTAAAAGGTAGTTTATTAAAATTTATTTTGATTGATGTTGATTTTGATTTAGCTAAAGATAGATGCTAATTTTTTTTATTTGTTGATAAAACCTGATATTGATTTTCTCCCTAAATTTAATTAATAATCCTAGCAGAAGTGTTCAATTTTTGTTTAACATTTTCGAGGTTTTGATTGATAATATCCAATGTTGATTTTCTACCAAAGTAAAAAAATTAAAAATAGAGGTAGTGGAATTTTGTTTTAGGTTTAGTATTTTTCCTTTTGATTCATAATACCTTATGTTGACTTTCAACCAGAGTTTAATTGATAAACCTAAAAGAGGTGCTATATATACATTAGATAGCATAGTTTTTACCTAAAATATATATATTTTTTATTAATTTGCACTAAAATCCTTTTTAGTGCCAGAAATGTCCCGGAAATTATAAGCCTGTACCTGGCACTCCACAGTTAAATATTTACAGAAGAATTGAGCTCCAAAAGTATGTCACAGCCAGTTTTGTTATACCACTTACAAATTTATTAAGATAAGAATTGAAAAAAGAATCTACCGCTTTTGGATTGTCTCTTGTTGTTAAAAACTTATTATGATAGATTGGCGCCTTTAAAAAACAATTTGTTAACGCCAAAGCATCCACATTGACAGTAGTGGTTCTGGGATTTTTCCAAGCCGGGGCAAAAATTGAGATTGTCGGTTCTTTGAACATTGTTGCCAGCCAGACTCCGAGAATCGCCTCCTTGGGTTGTTGGCCAAACGCATAGTTGTCTGCCAAACGCATTGTTGTCACCTGCTAGAATGGTAGTAGAGTTAACAAAAAAAAATAATAAAAAAAATGTCGCCGTGGGAGTAAGCACCACGGTTCCCTCCTCCCCTCCCCCTTCCCCCTAAATCCGGCACTGCACGTGGAATCTTAGCTTTTAAAAAAAATTGGATTTTGGTAAAGCATACCCGTTTCCAAATCAGTATCAAAGAAGGGGAAATTTTCACTTAATGTAGGGAGTTCTCCATTCATAGTAGAAGAGACAACGGGAAAAATATGAACTCATGCTCTTGAAAACTATGTCCAATGAAGTTCCCGACATGAGTTTTGGTTCAGTGATTGCTAAATTAAAAAAAAAAAGAAGTATTTGGTTCGGCTGAGTATTACTATGCTGTCATAAATTTTTGGTATCTTCTGCCGCATCATCAATTAGTCTTCCAGTACCTAATAATTGCAATAGTCTCCCAGCAGAACCTATAAAACAGCTGCTAACCAATATTGGTACACTTAACTTAATTTAAAAAAAAAAAATAATTCCTGGAAGCACAGTCCACATTTCTAACTTACTCTTTATATGTCACAAATTTTTTTGTAAACGGAGCTTTGGAAACATAATTAATTTGTAAAATTTTACTTCATTCATCACCTTAGTTTTGAATTTTGTGGAACTGAAACTATTTTAAATGGCTATGACACTCTCTCGTCATAATTCTATGCAAATTCCAGTTAGAAAATGGTAATTTGGTACACATACATGGTTTAATCCCCATAGTATAAGAAAAATTACTGTGTTTATCCAATGCCAATCTAAAAGCTGAAACGTCTTAGAGAAAATTTGTATGTTAATTGTTTTCTTCTTGATGAGACTATATACCATAAATTTCAGTTTTGCACAAAGTTCAGGAGCATAAAAAACACATTAAATTTTACTTTGTTCCTACATTTAATTTTAAAGTTATTGGTAGGCCTACACCGATGGTAACAATGCAGGCACGGCGTCGCTCGCAAAGAACGAAACGGTCTCGAGCCCGTTCTTTTACATGAGCGTTCGTTGTTGAGGTAAATATTTCGACATGAAAATTGGATGTAAGCAGGAATATTGATAAATTCGGATAGCAAATCTTTGCTAAGATGCAAAAATTTGAATAAAAAAAGTAAGAAGCTATAAACCTACCAAAAAAAAAATCCACATAAAATAATCCTTGTAAAAAAAAGTGACTTGGCCATTATGCAAACTCTGATAGTAGAACTTCTACCTAAATAAATGCATCTACAGTGTTGAATTATTGATCTTTTAAATTTTCCAAAGCCAAGATTTCCCTCGATTCTCTTTCGAGTAAATCATACACATTATGCCTTTGCTTTTAGTAAATATATATAATGGCTAAATCACTATTAATATATATATATATCTGTACGTCATGAAAAACCATTCCGTTTCAGAAAAGAAAAACTTGATTCAGAAGAATATCTCACAACTCTTCATTAGTAAATAGGCACAATACTTCGTCCTTTTTTAAAATTATTTCTTTTTGTAACATTATTTTTTTATTTTTTTTTTAAAATAGGGTCGATATATCGATACTTTTTCTTCGATATATCGGATCCGATATTGAAAATTTTAAAAATATCGATATATCGAAAATCCGATATTTTTTAAAAATATCAACAGCCCTAGTTAGAGGAACACTGTGGCGAGTTGCAGTTGATGTGCTGGCCCCCAACTCGCTAGTTCTCAATCTGATCGAACACATCTTGCATGTGGTTGAACTTGGCGTCAGAGCTTATCGCCCCCCTCCCCGGAAATTAAATAATTTGTGTATGCAGATGTGGTGCCAATTCCCCCCAGAGACCTACCAATGCCTCATTGCTTCCATACCAAGACGAGTCGCCGCTGTTATCCGTGCCAAAGGCGGACATACCGGTTAATAGGCAGTTGGTCATAACGTTGTAGCTGATCAGTGTGAAAATTCAATAGCATTTTGCAGATTTGATTGGAGAACGATATTAATCAACAGAGTTAAATACAATCTTTCTTAATGTTTCATATTGCTTGTCTCATGAAATAGAACACGATCAGTTTGTCACAACGTTTTTGTATTTATCTGGCCATATAACCTGTTTTATGTTCTGTGTTTGCTGTTGCTGTAATTCTGGTATAATATGTTTATTGTCGCTATCATTTCAAATGCTTATTGATTGTTGAAAATGGTAGTTAATGAAACGTTGTCAACCAGAAATACAGTATACACTATCAACGTTGACAAAACTACGCCCCCCCATAATGATTAACAAATAAGTCTAAAAGGCAAATGGAGCAACCCTAAAATCTTGCAAATACTTAAATTACCTTTAGCATAAAACTCGTCAACATGCAGGTATTGGAAACTTTTTAGAAAATAATACTTACTAAGCAATTAAACTTGTTTAAATAATTTGCAGAGAACATTTCAACTGCGAGAAGTAATTTCTGTTTCGTTGAAAGCGATTCACATAAAAATAACTGGTTGTATATTCCTAGGGTTTCAAACACTTCACAGCCCAGGATTACAGAATATATATATATAACTGGACAAGATTGTACGGCGGGGGAATTCTCGAATCTACATTCTGTCAATGATTACTACCTATGATTACCACTAACATATCAATTGAATCACCGTAGACCAGCGGTTCCCAACCTTTATTGGTACACGACCCACTTTTAAGTAAAAAAACTTTTTTCGCGACCCACCTAATATGAGAGTCTACTTAATACTTGAATGGGAACTGTTGCATGACCGATACCCTTTCGACTATCCTACCTACTAAAAGGCAGATTTCAGTGGTTGATTGGTAGGTGGATGCTGAAATTCCACGATTAGAAGTAACTCGACCAGCATATTACAATGCAACTGGTCTGCCAAGTCGCTTTTTGGTGGAAACCACCTGCAGAACCAATTTTAGTGGTTGATTGGTAGGTTTATCATTGTGTTTTGCTGCATCCAATTGTATGAAAACATGGAAGACTGGGATTTGTAGGTGTTTTCTCCCAAGATATGACTTGGCACTTTAGTGGCATTTAATTTGCAAATCTAGTTTTAACTCATCCTGGAATTTCGGCCGTCAACTCGATGAGGTGATGTTTTGTGCAGCCGCCTCCCGCTTTGTTATAAACATAATGCAAAATACGTTTAATTATTATAAAAAAAAACAACTTTACAATCAGTGATATTTCTGACACTGTGTTTACTAATGAGGGCATCGATATCAGAGTTAACACTGGCTAATTTTAACCATAAGTCACTTTCTATACATAGTTTGAAACTTTCTCACAAAGTTTTAATTTAAGCTAATAGCCCTTTCATGATTATTGCACTTGTAAAATATCGTGTTATATTTTTTAAATAAATGAAGTAAAATATATATTTTTGTGGCAAAAAAACTCGATTGTTCCGCGACCCACCAAAACACACGCCGCGACCCACCAGTGGGTCGCGACCCATAGGTTGGGAACCGCTGCCGTAGACATTAAGTATAACATGTATACCGTATACGTTTGATAAATATATGCAACGGCAGTATTACGAACTATGAGATCAGAAAACAGTGTAACGAAGACTATTACATAAATAAGTAATCTATAGTTTCCGGCATACATAAAGTATACCCTGGCCCATGTATCCACATTTAGTGCATTATGATTAATACGGAGGTTTCAGATATATGTGATGTCTTGTTAGGATTTTTCCTATAAATACACAATATTGAACTCACTTTAAAGACAGAATTGGTATCTCTCTAAAACGTGGTTGTTAGTAACCGAAATATCATTCATATGTTCAAGAGAAAGATTGTTCCACTTTTTTATGAAATGCCGTAAAATCGTGACAGAATTGTTGAAACGTGGTGCAATCTGCCGATTTTTACCTTTTTCTTTTATTATCATTGAGTTGTGTCCAGTTTTTAAGTATCAAATCTTTCAGAACGTAAACACATGCAATCTTATAAAATGATACAACAGCACGTAGAAAATAAGAAGAAGAATACATATCCTCTCAATTCCTTAATTGTTCAGTTCCTTCATTTTTAGATTTTGCGATTATAAGACTGTAATGCAGTTCGAGATTGTTCCGATTGTACTGATGGAGTACCAACGTTGCTTCGACACCACGCAGCACGAAAATAACATACCGAGCCTACTGTCAGGCTCGAGCTTACGCCTATGCTCTGTCCTCTGTACTATACTTCCGGCATTTGTGCGACACAGGTCGCTATATAATATTTCTTAACTCATCGCCTACGTCGAGGTCATTACCGGCAGGAAATGACCGTATGAAATGGCCGTTTGAATTAACAATCCCAGCATTAGCCTGGAGTGATTTCATGAAACCATGGAAAACCGAAATTAGGATGGTAGACGTGGATTTAAACCTGACGAATGCTAACCAGAGCGTTACCGGCTCACCCACCATGCTTGGTATTTATTTATTCTCTGAACGCTTTTCACTTTATTCTCAGGAGCATCTTCAGCGGTTGTTTACATTTTCCATCGTTTTACATTTGTTTATAAACAAACCGCTGATGATGCTTCTAAGAATAACATTGTAGTTTCGAGACCTTTTTTTTTTTTTTTTAGCTCTACGGATTTGAGGCCCGAGGAGGCTATAAAAACTACCTTTTTCCCGACTCAAGCCCCCCCCCCCCCAAAGCCAAAATCCACTGAAGGCAAGCCCTCTGAAACAAAATTCACTCAAGCCAAGGCCCCCCCCCAAAACCAAAGTCCGCTCAAGCCCCCCCCCCCCCCCCAAAATAACAAAATCCTGGATCCGCCTCTACCTCTGGTTATATAAGATTCACAATCACCTTACGGCGCTACGGTTATGTAATAAGTTGTAGAGGATCTCTTATTTGATAACGCAGAAGATGGAATGTGGGGGCAGGCTGTAACAGGTAGTTAAGTGTCTCACCTGTTGACAGCCACGGTAGGCCCGGCGGCAGCGGTAGAGGAGGCTGCGCTGGGCGCAGGTCCGCCCCCACTCCCGGCGGGCTTGCTGGGGCCATTGCTCGAATTCTGCAACACACAATACAAGCAGAGGTCAACCACAGGCACCAGCAACTTACCTGACAAGCTATAGTCTCACTAACAATACCCCGACAAGATCACGGTACAGGTTGGATGTGTGCTAACATAGACATTGTCCGCTGGGACGTGCTAGCTTTAACAAGACCCAATACTGTGTCTCACAGTTCTGATTCAGTGCAAGCATGTTTTTGTAAGTCAGGTTCAGGTATAAATAATTCAGACTAAACAGTAACGAACAGATCTTGGTGAATGGTTTATTATACACAATAATGAGTGTGTACAAGGAGGACAAAATCTGCTGATTATCCTCTGCTTAGAATTTATTAATATATTTAGTACAAGGAAGCAGAAAGAAGAAAATATCTTAGTAATTTCGGAACCTCCAAATAATTACGAGAATGTAGAAAAAAGTTGGTAGGGTGGTGTTTTTTACCATTGCCAAAATACTTGGAATAAAACACGAAATTAGTATTATTTGACATCATAGTTTCTGAACAAATTTCTTGTCTGGATAAAGGTTTATTCTTCCATATTTTCATTATTTTAAGACTTTTCCTAATAACCACGCTTCTGTTTCTTCTTAATCTAATGTTTCATTTTATTTAACTTTTTTAAAAGAAAATAACTGAAATATGCGTAGTAGACAACGCAGAACGAGTACACTATTGTTTTCATTGTGTGGAAGACCTTCTGCATCTTTTCTTCTATTAGGAAAGAGCGACACAATTCTTAAAGCTAGAATGTTCTTGCCCAAACCAGAAAAATAAGAGCGAATTTGTGGAACCCCCCCCCCACACCCCCCTCCCAAAAAAAAACCATGGCTGTCATTGGGGACTGCCGACAGAAGTCAAAACCTAAAACTATTAATATCATACGCGCAACACGTAATACTTACAGCTACAGATATACTAAATAATAACAAATAATTCCGTGTGGTTTTAATGAAATAGTGACCGGGTTTCTAGTGACTGCGCATTTCGCTCGTATTAGCCACCTTAACCTAACCCGGTAGTCCTACCAGGTATAAAGGACCTACAGTTTAACATGGAATACAAACCACGGAAGCACTCTGGCGCACTTTACATTACACAGGAAGCTATGCTAGATGTGAAGGTCGCGTTAATGGTCTATGAAAAACCTCGCCGAGACAGAGATTCGAACTGGGGAGGTTTAGTTGGCCAGTCAGACACCTTAACCACTGAGCCACGAGACCGCAACAGATATACTATTATCATTAGTATGTTGGTAATGCGAACTCATAAGATTTTACCCATCTAAAAATCGCCCGATGCGCCTAAAGAAGTTTTCACTTTAAAAACTAAAAATCTAACTTAATCTATAACCCAACGGTTGGTCGAATCTTCCAGAAAGAGATGTACAGCTACTGTGTCAGAGGCAAGAAGGCTGATTCCTTTCTTTAGAGGCTACCAATAAACGTCTCGGCGTAGCTCATATAATGAAATGCAACTCCTAAAACTGTGGGTTTGTTTGAACAACAGTGACAGAAATTAATTTGGGGAGGGGGGGGGGGGGGAGGAAGAGACGGTTTAGGTTTCTGTAAATGAAACCTCATCAGTGTTTTCTATTTGTTTTAAAGTATACGAATGCAAAATTTCATCAAAATTGGATAAAAACTGTGTGTGTTGGATAAAGATTTTAAGAAAAACGTCTTGTGTGCATATCATACGCGCAACAGGTTGGCCGTGACGGCCGCGATCTGACGCGCAACAGATTGTAACAGCCCTAATACTTGAATTTTGAATAGCATTGTACTGTATGAAGTATTTGTAATGAGCTAAAGTTTGCTTGAAAGTGATTTGGTATGTTTGTTTTGTAATTTCTTGTAAATCAGTGTATATAGACTTTGTTTTAGTTAAGAAAATTATTTAAAGGCCATTTAATATGTTTAAGAACCGAATGATGCAAGAGAAATTCTTAAATGTTTGTAATTACATGTATTAATGTAAGTTACGATGTCTACAGGACATTTTTCTACCGTTTGAAAGGATTTGTGTAAATAATTTTGTATTTAAGTATCTATAATTACCATTTCTGATCATTTTGTAATGTTGTTAATTAATTTTGTATTAATTCCGATTGTTTTTAATATGTTAGATTATTTGAGTGATTGTTAATGATCGAGAAATATCGGGCGGATGCCTTTGAAGAATTCTCGTAATTTCGATAAAGACTATATAAACAGATCGCCTGGACAGAGAAATTCATTCAGTTAGTAAGTCAGTTTAGTTGACAGTATTCAGTGTTACAGAGAGTTTCAATCATTCAGTTGAGTTCACAGAGAGTTTCTTTGCGACTGTGCATCTCTGTATTGTACCTATACTAGTGAATATCGCTGACTTGTTGATTTGATGAAAATAAACGAACATCAACATAACATTGTTTTTTGGTGGACTTTTTAATTAATTAATCAGTAATTAAACCACCGTAGAACCCTAATAAGATGACTTCTTGTTAAGGGGATAGGTACAGTTATGAGGTTTCAAAAAAATGATTTTTTTCTTTTGATTCGCAAAAATAGTTTTTACTTTTGACTTCATCTTGTTGAAAAAATTATTTAAATATCTTTGACAGTGTGGGAGTTATGCGTGATTAAGCGAAGTCCTCCACGATTGGCAGCCACTTAAATCTTCCTGCACTTGAAAGTAAACAAAATCTTTAACTTTAAATATCTCAAAACAGCAATTCATCAAATGGTTTGAAGATAACTTTTTTCAAATTTGTAGGACATGTTTTACATATAATTACTACAGTCCTTACCATTATTGTTTATGCAGCTTGTCCCAAATGAAAAATATTGCTTTATGTTTAAGCAAAAATTTTAATTTCTTGAATTTTTTATATTAATAACAAATTTGGAGTTAAATATGTTATATTATTGGTTCAACTTATTGCCTTGATATTAGTTTACAATATTAAAAAAAATTTCTGAAAAATTTCAAATACTTTACCTTCTGTAATTAAAACCCTTCAGAACAACATATTTTTACTGTCAATTTGGATTGTACATTAACCTATTGTAAACAATATTTTTATTTTAAAAATCTATTTTTACATCTAGCTATAACATTTCTATGGAGCTATGAAATTTAAACCTTCAAATTTAAATAGATTTTGAGAAAATTACATTTAAATTTTTTCAATTACCCCCGTCCAAGCAATGCGTAACACGGCTATAGAAATTTTCACTTCAAAAATATTATGAAAAGTATTTAAAATAAATCTCCTGTTACAGAGTTAAATAGCAAACAAAACCGAAATACCTGTATAATCACTGGTTCTAATTTTGCAATATGTCAACGAATATAAACTTTCTTTATTTAAAACTGTGCATCTGAATACATTAAGAAGGAAAACGCAGAAATTAGTAACTGTTTATTTAATGCAGTTTGAAACTTCGGCACCGCGAACTCGGGCAATTCACTTTGCACTGTTGTTAGTATAAGACTAGGATTGTAGTTGTAATTTTAATCCAAATTCTGCTTCTGACTAAAAGTTGCTAGCTCTGTGAATGTTTTGTGACTACATGTCAAGCGAGATGTTGCGTGTCTTAAGGAGGGAACTGGTAATAACCCAATTCATTCAAATAGTTACGCGTCAGTCATGTATAGAGGCAATATTCACAAGATGACCGGTTAAAACATTAAGAGTGATGACGTAATATCGACGTAGCACATTCTCGCGGCTCCAGCTGGTCTTATTTTTAAATCTTCTCTGAGTCAGTGGCTCGAGATGTGCCGGTAACCACAGGTGGCTGGATACTCACGCGATTGTTTGGGCGTGCTGCTTGCTATTTTTGCAACAGGTCTCAAACCGCTAGATACAACTTCAGGAATCTCTGCTTTCATACAGTTCAGAGAACTGTGGCATCTGAAACTTCCCTTTAAATAACCTTTGACTGTCGCTGATTACATCGACATCATTGAAACGTAAATAAAATAAAAACAGCCAGTTAAAACATGTGCTAAAGTTTATTTCGTGGTTTTAGAAGCGTTAGCTGAGATGGGTTCTGCTATAGATATCCTTCATAAGTGTTGTGAAAACTATTAGTGAAAAAACGTAAATTTGATGGTTGTTCAAATAATACGTACTGGATCTTGTTGGAAGCATTGAGTGCCTAGTAAAAGGAAACGTAACAAGGATTGCAAAAGTTTCGGATTCAGTTCCGACAGACTACAAATTTTATAAACGCTTATATTAGTTTCCACTGTTGTCCGTTTAAAATTTCGGAATCGACGTTTCACCAGTTTTACAGTGTCGCAATGGTTTGAAACATTTTATACCTGGTGACAATAAAATATTCAGTAAAAATAATTATTAATTAATAAATTAAATATCGAACATTAAGTAAATTTCATTACCTTTTCATACTGTAAATATTTACCGGGGTAACATACAAGAAAATCCAATGCGGTAGGCTTTCGATATTGGCTCACGCTTACGTTCGATATGGCAGTTTTTTAGAAAGCTCTCTAAGATGATTTACTTGCTGAATAATTCAACTGGTAGTAATGCTACTGCTTATCAACTCATTATTAACTTGTTTTCGATGGAAAAGCTGCTTGCTTACTTCCGAAACCGGATGACAGGACATGTTGGTAGCTTCCTGTTCCTACGTATGTTGTCTCTGATGAGCTGCCTCCGTTGAGAATGTTGTATGCGGTCTTCTTCCATTCCAGCATCACGTTATGTTGAGTGTTTCCGGAGCTCTAATTATATAGGAGTACTTTAGTTATTTATTTTATCCTGTTAAATGTTGTCGAAATTCTGTTAGTCTTAATCCTTACATTTTTGCTTTAAAATTACATGAATTACTTCAGCTTCTTCAAAAGGAACTTAAAAAAAAATGTACAAATGACATAAAATGAAAATAAGACTATCCTAAAGTAATTATTTAATATGCTACATTGTTTAGGCTTAATTTCAAATAATACTTAGTATGTAATTGCTTTAATGGAAGCAGCTTAATTTTTATTGCTGGAATCGGTTCTGGAAAACTGCAACAGACGCTGGAATTATCGTTTATATTAGCTGCCAATATTCAGTAAAAAGCTCACTTCATTAACTCGACAAGACGAAGAATGTATATGTAAAATTTCTAAAGCACAAAAGTTAAACGTTTTCTTTCCCACGTAAATTCGGAAATTTCATCGAAAGCAAGGTAGGTGAATTGCGCAATGAAAGTTCACATACAAGGTTTGCTTTTCTGCGGTATTACTAATCAATCTTTATCGATTATTCGGCCTCTGAATAGTTTATGTTCGTTCGGGAAGCCGTGGTCTGGACGGGGGGGGGGGGAGGGGGAAAGGGGAGGAGTCGGACCGAGCTGCTATACGTTGCACAAGTGTCGGGTATGTTTAAACCAGCCGACCCCTCTGCCCAGTATCCCAGTGCACCACACACACTTGCAGACGAACTGCAGGCCAATGCCTGTGACGAAGAACTGTAGGCTGAAATCTCACAAGACCACACACATAAACGACAACTACCTGTAGGTGATGGTCTATACACGTCATGGACTGTGCTGCTGCCCACTCACTATAGTTAGTGAACTTCAGGCCAGTGGACTGAAGCTTGTGAACTTCAGTGTGGTTCGAAATCGATCAACTCGCGCGGATGCAGTGTAATTGAGAGTTTCAAATTCACTGTTTCATTAACATAATTCACGTTCACAATTGGGTCGCATTTTATTACGAAGAAAACGTTGTGCGATTGCGATCTTGAATAATATTTTATTACTTGCAACAACGGGACGCAAAACAGGTTTTGGATGAAACAGTGGTTGCAAGAAAGGCGTAATCGTTCCCACATGACTTCGTTGCGTGAACTACGACAATCACATATGGATGACTTAATTAATTACTTAAGAATGAGTTACAAAATTTTAATTAATTATTAAGTATAGTTAGTCCATTCATCACAAAAGCAGACACCCAAATACGCCAAGCAATTAGTGCAGAAGAAAGACTGACAGTCACGTTGAGATTTTTGGCTACGGGTTAAAGTTTTCAAAATTAAAAGTTTGCTTCGAGAATTTCATCACTAGCGCTTGGTATGATAATACCAGAAACTGCCAATTTTATCACACTCTAAAGGATTTTTACATACAGGTAAGAATAATTTTTATTTTGTTTATTGTTCAGTAACTTTTTGTATTATAATAAACCACGGGAACGATAGAAATATATAGAAAATGTAACTTATAACCAAAATGTAGACAGAATACGTTCAATTCCATGTACAGTTGGTTATTGCATTTTTTTAAACATAAAAAACTGTGACACAGTGGCGTAGCTAGGTCAAAAACGACCCCGGTCCAAAAAATTTATTTTGGGCCCTCAGGCCAGATAGGCGACCTTTTTTTTTTTTGCTTTGTGTTGCTGGTAGGGGCCCCCTGAACTGAGACTGGCGGCCCCTTAGTTGTGCTTGGGGGCCCGCTGTGTCTCAGGGTCCCCCTTAGACGACGCGGTAGAGCTAAAAAAAAGGTTGTCAGTTTGCCGTGAAGGCCCGTGGACCCTCTGAGGTATGCTTGGGGGGCCCCCTGAGCGTAGGGGCCACGGTGCACTGCACCGCCTAGCCCCATAGTAGCTACGCCCCTACTGTGACAGTTCTGAAGCGTTAGGGTCTTTTTATATTTGCATACGACTCATCTTTTACCTTCCACAAACATGGAAATTGCCGATATAATTCAATAAATGAAGAAATGAATTGCGGTTTATTGTCCATTTTTTTGACAGTCCAAAACAGATTAAACAGCGCGAAAGATCTGTGGCCTGTCCTCAGGCATAGAATAACGCATCTGTCAGGCGCGGTAACTGCAGTCGAACTGCGTGCGTGTGTCCGTTTTGGCCTTAAGATAGTAAACTTCAATGATTGTTAACTGTAGACTGCTGGCAGTTCACGCCCCGATCTCAACAATCCACACACTGACAGTTACGCAATACCTGCAGTCTATGATATTAATATCGACTGTATGTGTGTTTACAACTACGATAAACTGACATTTCAGTGCCTTCAGATAAACTGTGTGAGGGGCGCTTAAAGCTTAAAGAATCATAAGATTTACGGCAACAAGAATCAAATTCGCATGCAGATGTCACGTGGGATTTCCCCTCCAGTGACAGATCGTATTGTTTGATGGTTACCGAATAAAGCTGCTATCATAAGCATCGACGCGTGTCACCAAATCGCTAGCTGAAAAATAAATCCCATTTTGTTCTGTTATCCCTAATGATCTATGAAGAGTTATTTCATGCTTAAAGTATGATGTGAAACGGCTCTATGCGAGTATAATATATATACATATATTTATTTTTTTAGCGAGTTTGTAAAATCCAAAACGACCTCTAAAAGCTATGGAAAACTATTAACCGAACAAAGAATAATTCACCGGTAATTTAAAATTGAAGGTGACAGAAAAGTAAAAAAAGTATAAAAATAAAAAATGCAAATTCATCTTTTTTCCACGCTGCAGGGTATAGTCTGTTCTGTATTATCATTTTATGTACAACGATAAATGGGATTAAGAGTGATTAGTAATAGGTTGAGAAGAAAAGTATCCGCTTGCTGTACCTGAGAAAATGTTTCTCCCATTAATTGTTCATTTGCAGGAGTGACTGTTATGATCATTTGGTTCACAATATTTATAATTATGAAAAAGTATATAAAATAAATATCAGTCGTCTTGATTATTTATCCAATAATTTTAATGTTAGTATGGTAAGCGAAAACAGCACAAAATACCTTCTAGTATAAAACAGGAAAATGGGGAAGAGTCAAGGCAAAAGCAATGATAGCCTGCATGAGGGAGGAGGGAGGTTAAAAAGAAGCCAAAATGGATCAACGCAGTTTAAGGACGTTCCCTATGTCAAATGATCTGTTGAACTTGTTAGATTCAAAACAATTAAAATTTTATTAAAATTTCGTTTCAGATTTTTTCCAAAGCATAGGAAATTAAATTTATATATTATGAACTTCGATTCATCTAATTGTTACATCGAAATTCTATTGTTGACCTAAAGAATAAAATTCGAATTTGTGCACATTTGGCATATTTTTACTACATTGGAAGTTTAAATATTACCTTATGAAATGGTAACATTAAATACCATTTATCCGGGTTGGTTCCGTCAAAAGGCCATAGCTTAATTTCTTCTCGTTTCTTGCCCCAGCCCTATCCCGCCTCTGATAACAATGTAGGTGAAGGGCATTCCCGATAAATAAATAAATAAATACTTAGTAACTCCAAAATTATTAGAAGTCAACTGAACAAAGTGACTCTAAAGTGTAACATACACTCCTGGAAATTGAAATAAGAACTCATTGATGCCGGCGTGTAAGACCCACCATACTTGCTCCGGACACTACGAGAGGGCTGTACAAGCAATGATCAAACGCACGGCACAGCGGACACACCAGGAACAGCAGTGTTGGCCGTCGAAGGGCGCTAGCTGCGCAGCGCTTGGGCACCGCCGCAGTCAGTGTCAGCCAGTTTGCCGTGGCATACGGAGCGCCATCTCAGTCTTTAACACTGGTAGCATGCCGCGACAGCGTGTACGGAACCGTATGTGCAGTTGACGGACTTTGAGCGAGGGCGTATAGTGGGCATGCGGGAGGCCGGGTGGACGTACCGCTGAATTGCTCAACATGTGGGGCGCGAGGTCTCCACAGTATATCGATGTTGTCGCCAGTGGTCGGCGGAAGGTGCACGTGCCCGTCGACCTGGGTCCGGACAGCAGCGACGCATGGACGCACGCCAAGACCGTCGCATCATACGCAGTGCCGTAGGGTACCGCACCGCCACTTTCCGGCAAATTAGGGACACTGTTGCTCCTAGGGTATCAGAGAGGACCATTCGCAACCGTCTCCATGAAGCTGGGCTACGGTCCCGCGCACCGTTAGGTCGTCTTCCGCTCACGTCCCAACATCGTGCAGCCCGCCTCCAGTGGTGTCGCGACAGGCGTGTATGGAGGGACGAATGGAGACGTGTCGTCTTCAGTGATGAGAGTCGCTTCTGCCTTGGTGCCAATGATGGTCGTAAGCGTGTTTGGCGTCGTGCAGGTGAGCGCCACAATCAGGACTGCATACGACCGAGGCACACAGGGCCAACACCCGGCATCATGGTGTGGGGAGCGATCTCCTACACTGGCCGTACACCTCTGGTGATCGTCGAGGGGACACTGAACAGTGCACGGTACATTCAAACCGTCATCGAACCCATCGTTCTACCATTCCTAGACCGGCAAGGGAACATGCTGTTCCAACAGGACAATGCACGTCCACATGTATCCCGTGCCACCCAACGTGCTCTAGAAGGTGTAAGTCAACTACCCTGGCCAGCGAGATCTCCGGATCTGTCCCCCATTGAGCATGTTTGGGACTGGATGAAACGTCGTCTCACGCGGTCTGCACGTCCAGCACGAACGCTGGTCCAGCTGAGGCGCCAGGTGGAAATGGCTTGGCATGCCGTTCCACAGGACTACATCCAGCACCTCTACGATCGTCTCCATGGGAGAATTGCAGCCTGCATTGCTGCGAAAGGAGGATATACACGGTACTAGTGCCGACATTGTGCATGCTCTGTTGCCTGTGTCTATGTGCCTATGGTTCTGTCTGTGTGATCATGTGTTGTATCTGACCCCAGGAATGTGTATATAAAGTTTCCCATTCCTGGGACAATGAATTCACGGTGTTCTTATTTCAATTTCCAGGAGTGTAGATGCTGCCACCCCAATTATACAGTAAATAATTTTTGAAATATTAATTCATGTCAAATCAATGGTCAATGTATATATATAAAAAATGTATATTAATACGTGTAATGTAATTGCTCACGAATTCCACAGACTAGTAATAATTATAATGTCATTGGGTGTTTTTAAGTTACTAGCGCGGCCAAAGAGTGGAGTTTAAGTCGCGCTCGGATAGAGTGAGGGGGTTATCGCGGTGGATATACCAAGCCCGCAGGGTGTATCATGGATGCTGTGGCATTACTTATTCTTGTTCATTAATTATTCTTGTTTTTTTGGAGGATATGTTGGTGTTTTTATTTAACATTAAATCGAAACATAGTGTATTTTCATCAGAGTATTAATCTTTAATTAGAAACATTCACCTAACATTGTGTTAAATTATAATCTCCATACTATGTGTACGGTAGAGAGACGGTGTAAAAAAGTGCCAAAATATCATCCAAAGACTTGTACTAGGAAGTCGTCAATAATCGCGAAGTTTATAGCAAGTAATTCTCTGCTGAAGCAGTTAATTAATATTTAATGGGAGGTTATATCTGACTACTTTTTTTTTGTAACTGCTTAACGTCTCTTAACAACGAAGTCTTTAGAGACGGGATAGGATAGGGGGCAAGGAATGAGAAGCAAGTCGGCCATGGCCTTTTGAAGGAAGCATCCCGGCATTTGCCTGGAGTGATTTGGGAAACCATGGAAAACCCAAATCTGGATGCCGGGACGGGTATTCGAACCGCCGCCCTCCCGAATGCGAGGCCAGAACGCTAACCGTTACACCACCACGCTCGGTCTGACGACTTCTATCAAGGTAATTAAGGATGATATAACTGTCGACTACTAACAGTCGGATTATAAAAGAAAGGTGTCCAATAACTCTCAGAAAATGATGCTACTGAGCTTCTTTAATTTATCAGAGACGAATTTTGTTAGTATAGGTCAAATCTCGAAGAGACCATCTGCATCGAGCAAACTGTGTGAGAGCATTTAATCCCAGAACTGAAGAGTCGGGTGCGAACTTTGCCCGTCGCAGTTCGTGATAAGGCAATCCGCGCCAACGAGCACTGGACGGGGCGGGGTGGCTAGCTTTGTTTGGTACAAGTTAGCAGCGCGACAGCTGGCCGCGTGAATGTTTCAGAGGCAGCGCCGTCTCTGTGTCAACGGCTGCGCCCGCTGAATTGTTGAACCACCGCTCCTCTTACCGGAAGGACAAGCGCCGCGTCACTTCATGCTCCCGTGCAATATACAGCACACGCAAAACACTTCCCGGGACACCTGAGACCGACCGTCTGTTCCAGACAGATTTAACAAGATCAGCAGTGTAAGCTTTGTGACACTCTTTAGGGTATGGCCACGAGTCTAGAAAGATCCAGATTTATCACGAAATATGTGACCTGGACCACGAATTACAATTCTGTTAGTTTGATAACCACAATAAACAAAGACACAAAAAGCACATGAAGAAATTCATGTTACAACGTAATCACACCAGATACAATTAACAAACACCAACGTAAAAATCAAATAAAACTTAATTTAAAAAATCACCAACATTTTAAACTTTAGAATCCAACTACGTCTGAGGTTACCCCAAGTCTGATGTCCGATGTAAGTATCTAAACACTTAAAGATGCGTGACAGTAGTCACTGAAAAATGGCACCAACGATATTGACTTCTGAACCGTAAAATCCAGTTTTATTCGGCGTTTTTACAGCGGTAAAGTTCTACAATATGTTTTTAACTAAAATGACGTATTTAATTTAAAGTTAAACGATACGAAAAGCAAACACAATGAAAGATAAGAGACTGAAATACGTCTTATAATTTGATCGGATCACGTCGGCTCACATCGGGCGTCATCGGCTGAGTTTAGCGCAGCTCCAGCCCGTAGCTAAACTGCCGAGTGCTCAGCACGCCGCGCCGGTGGTGGTGGACGGAGTAAGCCAACGAAACCAAAGAGTAGTATAATCCCGTGACTGTGTGTCTGATATGGTCATGAATCTATAATAGTGCACCTACAGTAAACACGTGGTAGACATAAAAGAAACGAACAACAACAAAGAAACGAAAAACGTGATAAGTTGTTCGGGGTTATAAATTTGATAAAAAAAAAAGAATATACGTAATAACGTAATAACATGAGAATACAGTAGACTCGCGCACAACCTTAAAACTGAATAATAACTTTAAAAAAAATCACCAACGTTTTTAGTTTCTATATAACTTTGACAACGAATCTGATATAGCCTCAAGTCTCATGAACTATGTAGAAATCTAAACAAAGTTGGCAGCGTGACAGTAGTGATAAAACAAAGGCAACGATGGGAAGGATTTCATTGAATACTAAAGTACAATTTTATTCCAGGTTTTTTTGTTTTTGTTTTAGCCGTAAGGTTTTACGATGAATGTAACTAAACTGGCGTATTTAATATAAACTGAAACGCTACAAAAAGTAAGTTAACTGAAAGTATATTGTAAATTCATTTCTTCGCAGTTAAATAACAGTCATACCCCTCGAAATAACCAATAAAAAAGATAAAAAAAACTTTTATGCTAGAGGGAGATCAATTATATTATCAAAATTATTGAAGTTAATTATTAACTGTCATTAGATGGGATTCTTTTGCATTTTTACATTGAAAAAAATTAATGGTTTGATTTATTTATTTAACATTTATTTATCTTGATCACGGTCATATTAGGCATGAACAAAACTGACAAAGTATGCTTATTTCTCCACTAAAGAAATACGTAAACAACTTAGAATGCTGTATCTAACACGAGACAGATACCAACATCTGGTATTATGTAAAATTGTTATGTCCCATCATTATAAAAAAAAAAAAAAAAATCATTAATAATCGGACGCCGCTCAGCAAAGCTCATATTTCCTTTTATAACAATAACAAATATAGAGTCACTAAAAAAAACTCACGTGTACAGGTGACCCTGTCAGGATGGTTCGGGTCGATTCGAAAAGGAGCAATGGATTGGAATACTTTAAATTCATATATTACAGATTTTTTATGTCATAAATCTGCACCGCTGCTATGTGGCGTTCACAACCACCACAATGCCACGTCACCATGTGGATATATCACCTCGGTACACTGCTCACTTTCAACGCTTCACGTTGAACCAACACCTTTCGCATTCGTCCCGACAATCACCAACTGACTGGAGTGATTAACTGTCTGTGATCTAATGTCGAGAAGATTAGGGTAAACATTGGTTTAGTATTTGTAGTTAGCAAAGAGCTACCAAACAATATAGACTATCTTCTGATAATATTATGGTAAATATTCTGACTTGACACTTAGTAAATTTCATCTAGTTTGACTCTTATAGATTATATGGAAGGAAACATTGGCGTTTACAGATTGGTTATTTATTGGTCAACAATTGTGAGGGAAAAACTACTGGTATAAACATTCCAAATAAAGATGTTCTTTCGTAAACACACTGATTGCAAGACAATTATGACGGCATTATTGATACTAGTTATGCAATGCTTAACCTAGGTGCTGGGCTTGGAACGGATTCATAGCATCTGATGGGAAGATGGAGTGACTTGAGATGGAATAGTTCTTAACTTAATACAATCATGAAATAGTTCAACATAGCAAGCAGCACGTTATCTCAGTGATGTTGAACGAGTCGATAGATGGTCGCGACTGGCGAGATAATGTACTCTCGGCCAAGCGAGAGAGATTCCTTAGTGGAGGGGGTAAGGATGGTTCATGATTCGCTAGTTGAGATTTTAGTGAGAGGATGAACTCTGATTGGTTGCTGATGACGTCTATGAGATGCTAAAAGTTTTGTAAAGCTTTTCATAGCAACTTGGTAGCCGACGGGTGGTTCTCATGTCATTTGGTTTGCCGCTTAGCTGCATCTATGATTCTCTACGTCGACCTTGGTTCCTAGACGTACTCAGGAGCCGGTTACTATTTCACGCGTAGCTTGGTGGTGATAGGGACTCGACAAAGAGAGCAGATAGTCCGATCGCTTAAGTTACAGGCTGGGGAACAGCTCTGAGCTTCTCTCGATTGCTACAAACAGAATGAAATAAAGATTTTACGATATTCCTAAACCCAGAAAAGCAATCATGCTGTAGTAAACGAGCGGCCATTCACCACAGCCCAGTTTGGATTCGCCTCTGATCAACCACTCCCCGGTCAGCTTCCGAAGATATGTGGCCCTAGGATCAGAGCAATTACGTTCTGCCCTCACTTATTGCTAGTAATGAGCAGGAATCAGCGATACAAATGAAAACATGTAGTTGAAAGAATGGAGTGACCTTTAATACTTCAATAAAAATGGGCACATAGACATACACTTGAAATAACTGAAAAATACTGCATAAAATAGCTCTCATGAAATAACTCTCTTACTAATAAAATCCTCATTCTAAGCCAGCAGAAGGGTATAAATGCATTAGCCTTTACCTAATAAAATATGCATGCCGTCTGGCAACGTGGTCTATCGTGAGACTCGGCGAATAGACTCCTCGAGAACTGCGCCAAAGTGAGCTCCCACGCAGTGAAGCGGAGTGGGGGAAGTCACGTGACATTAGTGCTATTCGTTTAAAAACCCTTGCTAAGGGCTTTCTGGGCTACCGTGGTAGGGGGACTGCTTCCCACGGGAAGTGACTTTTCCCAACCTTGAGTTCTGCTTCATTGGGTGGAATTAAATTACATAGCTGCAGCTTGAGAAAAATTATCCCGAGTAAAAAATTGCAATATACTATAACTAAAATCCCTAAATATACTACAATGCGACACAGTGACTGAACTTGGAACTGTTGTGTAAGCTCATAAAGAAGGTTGGTTCAATTAATTTGACAAATACGTTGGCACTGTACTCGCTTCTCAGAGGGGCTGACGTGAAATTATTTGACAAAGGAGAATTATTTTTTTTAGAGATGAAGTAAAGGCCGAATACTTCCCACATGATGCAAGATAATCAGTCTTGGTATTTGAACATTCTTAGGCAGTGATACTGGTCTTTGCTCGTCTTTCGTATCTTTTTAATTTAAAATTTAAAGTTAAAATGTTGATTTGGTATACTGTAAAATATCTGCAGTCAAATAACACTTTCGCTAAATATGAGTTAGGGAGAAAGTATTAGAAAAATGTGAATTTTTTTTAAATCAAGATTTCAGTTCAGAATTAACCTGACAAACATAATAGTGATATTTTTTTTAAAATTTGTGGCGAGAAGAACCTTTACTTCTGTCTGAAGGGAGCTCAAAGCAACAAGTATTATGTGACTTTAAGTAATGTTTCGTATTTGGAGGTTTATTCAGAAATTTTTGTAGTGACAAAATTTTCAAGCTGTAATTGCAGAGATAGTTCATTGCTTTTATTTGGTCGATTTACTATAATACCTTGGCTTATGACTCGTTTGGAGTTGGAGACCTCATCAGCAACACATAGGATAAGTGTAGTTAGCTTAGTAACTCCATACCTGAGTCGCAGTAATTAATGGAAGTGTTTTACGTAGCTGCGAGTAAAACAATGTTTGTGGCCATGATAATAAATAAACAAATATAAAAAGAAAACGAGAGCTATGGAATTAATGATTGTTAAACATCCAACAACCTGCACAAGGGAAAACTGAAAAGCTCTTGACATTCTACACGGTATTTTACGTTATAACCATATCACAGTTTTATATGTTTAAGTAAAGTGATGATCAACAAATTTATGTTTTCGTTAATTATTTTCTTTCAGTCACGTACTCCTTTACATTATCTAATACATACTTCATGTTTTTAGATCAGATAAGTCTAATAGCATGTATTGTGAGTAGCACGATAATTTTATGAATGAATGTTTTGCATCTTAATATTCGTTTTAAAACTTAATGCAATTACAGAAGTTTTAGTATTCTATTGTAAGTTTTTAACTAAATTTTGTTTGTTTGCTGACAATCTTCCTCACTTTCCTATTACTTGTTTTGTAAATGGTTTGTAAGTCTATGGTTTTGTCACTTGCATTACAAGTATGTTGAGCATACTCAGTTGTTTTAAAGCGGTAGCAGTATCCCTTCAATTTTTCATGTACATTGAACTTCACCGTTAAATTTGACGATATAGATACGTTAATGAGTAAACCTTTTAGAATGTTCGATAATTTTATGTCCTGAAGGCTTCTATGACTAGGAACAGGACTTTCTGTTTATCCTGCAGACAACCGATTGCAGGTAATGAAAGTGTTAATGCCATTATGCCAAGGAAATTAAGCTCTAACAGCTCATATGATTGATTAAACACCTTTACATAAAATAATAATAAGAATTAATTGCGACGCAAACATTTCGTATTTTCGATCCATCAAATTTTACCTAGAGGACAGAGTGCAGCTGGGTTCTCGGCGTGGGGGTGATGGAAAATATGAGTGAACTGTGCTGTCAATTGTCTGCAAGATGGAGATCCATTTCAGCACTGAAACCTTAAGGTATTTATCCTCTTTTCGATTTAAAGCAAAGTAAAGGCTATCTTGAAAGACTGAAGGGATGGAAAACAGATGACACGAGAGAAGAATGGTAGAAGTCAGGTTTTTTCTTGTACAAAAGAGAACACCGGGAGAGAAATCTAAGTGACAATAGAGGAAATACCCAATCAGGTGACAGAGTTTGTAAAATAACTTATTATAAAATATGCTTTTGAAATATAAGTCCTGATGACGAGAACTCAGTTTACAATCACCACTTATTTTCTTTATGCTTTGACCATGTTTGACGGTTATCGGAACTTCGTAAAACAAAGGAAGTTATTCAGGGGTAAATTTTAAGAACGGTCGCCTGGTTTGGTGGGAAGGAAATGATTTATCAAAGTTACTTACTGCTCAACACACATTCCAAGTATATTGACACAAGAACACTTTTTATTGCACAGCTATAAGAAGTTACATTCCGACCACCGAACCATATTTATTATTTGTACTGAATAGCATACAAGGACCACCCTGAATAATAATTGCCGAAGATTTGCAAGTTCTTAGCGAGTGAGAACTTTCTTTCAATCAACACAAATGAAACAACAAGATATTTCTTTTTCTACATTAGTGAACGACCTACGTAACAGTCTTCAAGAGTACATAAGGTTAATTGGTCACTTAACCGACGCGGTAGACTTTCTCAACAGGCGGTGACACTTTTCTGTTAGGCACAATCTTTTCTTCCCGCGCACACGTTTACTGTAACAGTTCGTGCGCCATAACACATACGACTGTCTTTAAATGTACATGAAGGTCACTGGGTACTTTACCGACGCGGTAGCTCGTCTGGAGGCTTTCTCTCAACAGGCGGACACTTTTCAGATCGGTACGATCATTTCTTCCCGCGCACACTTTTACTGTATCAACTCACGCGCTATGACACATACACTCTGCTACTGATACTCCTACTAGATCTTTGAAGTCGATAATCGACCTTTCACTCGCTACTCGACCTTTGCATCAAAATTGATAGGTGTGTTAACTATCGTAATGTGGCAAGTTAGCAAATGGAATAATAACAACTGACCCTGAGAGATGAAGGAATGGAAACAGCCAATCATAGCGCAGCACTGGTTGTTGGAAACTAACTTCCACATTAAATCATTTTCATGACAAATCACAACGACGTCTCTTTTGCCTGATGCTACGATTGGTCGCAGAAAGACGCCGTGCAGCACGAAGACGAAAGTCGAGTTCTCGTAGTGGCAGGGTTCATTCGATGTCTGCTCTGGAATGTGAAAGATTTATTTTGTATGTACTCTCAAGTGCAAGAGTTTCAATCTATATTTCCTCATGAATGCGAAACTTAATTTATGCATCTATCTCAGGACCTGCTACTGTCTGAGATTATTAAGCCAACACAGTTTGTTCAAGGAAAAGCCAGTAATGATTCGTCGAGTTTACTGGTCTGAGGTTTCATATGTGTAAAAGACACAAATCACATCGTAGCCATCCCAACAAGCTGATTGTCTGATAACTAGTTTAATTTGTAAACAGACGTTGGTTAACAACATGTCTGATAATAATCTCGTGTGCTCTGTCATCTATTTGAGATTCTAATTTAATTTTAAAATGCCTGCTAAACTCATTGTATTCACGTTCCATATCGAACTGATATTTCGCGTCATCTTTGTCTTATCCAATAAATTGAGTATTTAATTTGAGTAAATTTTGATAAATTTCTATGGATATTGTAATTACTCAATCGCAATGATTTATTTTAGCATATGACCACGCCTTTTCTGTCATTCAATTTTTGCTGTCTGCTGTGTTTTCACATTTGTGTTAAATAGAAGTATTTATATTAATTTTAAAACTTTATTAAATTTTTGAATAATTTTCATGGCGCCTTACCTTTATTTGTTAATATTAAATTAATGAACATATGGTAATAGTATCCTTAACAGGTGTATTTTAATTGTAATCGGTTTGTTTAAATTAATCAGTTCTAGATTGTTACGCTACAGACGCATTCACTGGGTGTTATGTTGTCACTGTTTTTGAACAAGAACAAGTCGTAAAACATTTTGTTGGAATTTATTAAAATGTGCTATCACCTTAAAAAAAATTGGTAAAATTAAAATCTTGTTCTTTCTATACACCGATCAGCTATTATAGGTATATTTTTCAGCACTGTTATTATTGATAAATTTTTTCTTTAAATCTAGTGTTTTAGAGACGGTTAAGAAAATCGATTTTATAACACTAAAAAGTACATTGTAAAATACATTGTTAGCTTGTATTATGACAGTACGACCTGTCGATTACTAATGTGGTAATTATTTCAAACGTGATAACTTTAGTTGAAGTAGCCCATCCTATACTTCTTAGGCAAGATTATCAAAGCAAGCAGAATATATCTGCTAACACCATCCTCCTTTTCTCTCTTTTTATCTGTAAAGAGTGCAGCGTAAAAAATTGAAAGATAAGATTCCGGATGTCTGGCGGTAGCTTACTGGAGATAACGCCACATTTGTCTCTCGCTTTCTAGAAAGCGAAGTAAAAGCGCTTGAAACCACGAACAGTGCAGAGGATTAACCCAATCTTGGAAAAACTTTTTACTAAAAGTAGGAATTCGGCGAAAACAATAAATTAATAGCTCAGGAAATAACCTAGATAAATATGTTGACAATTATTATTTCTCAATTATGTATCGAGGAAAAAGAAAAATTTATGGTCTTTAAAGTAATAGATAAATAAAAAACAAATTAAAAAGTTAAGTTATGATAGCTTTGGTTCCATACAGAAATAGACTATTTGTGAAAACAATTAGATACTCTTAAACTATTAATTATAACATGTTGCGAAACCTTTCGCAAGGTTTCTTCAATTTTATTCATGTATATGTCGCTGATGTTGCCATCCTAATAAGTAAAAACGCAGATTCTGTCCTATAACTATTAAATTACATAAAGGGTGATTCTGATTTCTGATCTGAACCAATAATTTTGTCGAATGCAATGCCATATCATCATAATTGATTTAAATAGGTATAATTAAGCCATCATCATTTGTTCCGACATTGTTGTCAGTAAAATCGTTCTTACAATTTGTGGATCATAAAGACAGTATTTTCTAATATAGAGTCATGAAACTACAAATTTCAAAAAGATTGAAGAACACTCCGTCAAAGAGCATACCGAAAGTTGTACTTGAGTTATTAAGAGATAATTAAGATTTAACTTGATTTTCATACATATTAAACATTAATTGTGTGTGTTATTTATGATATGAGAGTGACAAATTGGCTCCTAGTTGTCGGAAGCAGATAATTCATTCAGCGTGACATTATGTTACTCTACGAGAAACAATCTGGCCGAGCGTGGTGGCAAAGACGGTGGGTAAGACGCGTGGAAGACGCGTTTTCGAATCCCCTCCCGACTATCCAGATTTTGGTTTATCATGATTTTCTGAAATCACTCCAGATGAATGGACCGATAGTTTCTTCAAAATGATATTGCAGAATTCCTATCCGTTCTCGGTCCTTACACCTCTAGAATTTCTACTAACCTAGATGCCAACCATACGTAAAGTAATAAAAAACTCCTTGTTTTCATCTACATCTAAGATGTAAATCTCTCGATTTAGTGATGGATTAAGAGAAGTTGTGTCAAGTAGTAAACAACGAAACAGATATAAACATCAACACTTATGAAGGTGCTACAACTAAAAACAAATGCATATGGATTGAGGCTAAGTTACAGTATGGTCAGTGATAACATATGCTGCTGATACACGACCAGGCATATCAAAAACCAAACGATAACATGGATAATAATGGGTAGAAAACGTTATTGAGGTGAAGGGCCAAGACAGTGTCATGTACAGGGAATTAACGGGTGGAAAAAACCAAGAAATCTGTATAGAATAATACATCAATATAATGGATGAAGACGGAACAGATAAAGCAAAATGAGACGAAGTTACTTTAGATATGATACATACCGTTAGACAGCGGTATGGATGGCGTGATAATATGACAGCTAACTGAAGAAATGAGAGAGAACAAAGAACAAAGACAATACGTCAGTTATAAGGAAGCAACATAGGGAAATACTGCAGACAATGATGCAGCGTAAGTAATGGAGTTTAGAAGTTAATACAGTAGCAGGTAGATCTGAGAATTCGCATGGATTCAATCGACATAATATCGAAGTGACATACTCATCAACTGTGTTGTTACAGTTTTAAGTAGCATCTAAAATAGCAGTATAGTCCCCGGGAAAGATCTTATTAAAACAAAAGCATTGCTGAGTATAGTCAGTTACCCCTCGTGTTGAGACACGAGACACATAGTTAATACACTGATACGCACAGTAGTTGCGCGCTAGATCCTCACCCGACGTACGAAGCGCCTCAAGCTGGACAGCATACCCACACGCCGGAGGCTGCACTGGCACACACATGCCGCATCAAGCGGCTTCTATCAATAGAACTCCGGCGTGGAGGGGACCAGACCGCTGCCAACAATCTATCCCACAGACAATACACCGTCGCATACCGCATCCATGCGCAAGGCTCACATAGTTTACGGAAACGAGGCGAAAAGCTACGAACTTAGATCAAAGGTAATTCCACCCAGAGAGAAGTTGACTCTGTAGTCACATTGGATTCTTACTCTGTTGCCATACATTTTAACATTACTGATGATACTTTTGGATTCGCTCCAAATACTGTAATATATGGGCACCACTTGTGATGTCTGGCGAGGGAACACAAGCGGCTGTGTGTCACATCCAAATGGAGCTTGTCATAGTGAGTGATGTTACAAGTTATAAACATTTCAGATGAATGTTACAATTTTCTAAGCTACAACGAGGGAAAAAACATGACGAAAAAGGGACCGCATCCAATATACCGCTTTTGCAGGCTTGGTGTATGAGCAACTGATGTTGAGGTCTAGCGTTGGATCGATGGGTTTAGGTTCCGAGTCTAAATGTCCAGATTTCATCTTTTCATGAAATCATTCCATGGTTTGTTTATAAAAACTTGTGATAGGTATTACTAGGAGCTACCATTGGAAGTGTTAGTGTGAATACATCTTTCTTTAACCAAATAGCCAATGAAACAAAAAATAATGTTTATATCCAAACATTTTATTTAGATACATGAGAGAGACTACCGCTCAGTGCATAATTAGTACAACAAGTGTTTGAAAGGATGTTAACTCCCTTTCCCGCATTGCTTGCCGCCTACGAAGGCTTTCCTTCACTCGCCATTTTTCCTATGTTTACACCTCTCCCGATTTCCAAGGGGATTTGTTTCAATTCTGTCTGCGTTTCACTGGTTCTGGTTCCACTTTCTTACCATCTACTTTGACGTTTTCAGTATCAAAGTGCCACACTTTTACGAAATTTAATTTTCATCATCATAATCATGGGAACAAAAGCCTCGCCAGCACTTCCTGTCTAACCACCATCTCTCTTCTTCCACTGTCGCCCAATTTGCTCCTCTTTCCTTGGTAGCTTCTCCTCTCCCATTCTCTTTACATGCCCGTACCACTGTAACCTAGATTTTTCAATTCTCTGTTGTAGCGGTTCTTCCTTTATCACCTCCCTGATTCTCTTTCCTTATTCTGTATCTATCTTCTTGTTACTTTTACTCTACTCCTCTGAAATTTCATTTCCACAGATTGTACCCCCCTTATTGTCTCTCTCCTTCATCACTCATGTTTCTGTCCCATATGTTAAAATTGGCACAAAATATGTTTTATAGATTGCCTCTTTACTCTTTTGTGGGACATCCCAACTCCGTACCAGACTTCTAATACTTTTAGAAATCCATCTGCACATCTTCCTCTTTCGTTTATTTCCATCGTGTTTCCTCCATTTTCTTCAATACAGCTTCCCAAATATGTGAAACATTCCACTCTATTTAGTTGCTCTCCTCCAAGTGATATGCCTATGTCTGTCCTGTTCTTCTTTCTTGTTGCTCTCACCATTTCACTTTTTTCGCAGAGAACTTCATACCATAAGCTGCCACTACTCTCTCCCACACATCCAGCTCATCCTGCACCTCTCTTTAATCCCCAAACTAATAGGTAGTCCGCAAATGTCATTGCTTTCATTTTTCCTTCCCCAATGCTCTGCACCACCTTCTTCAATAACGAAATTTAATTTTAATGGTAATAAAGTGGTCTTAATTTCCCCTCTGTAAAGTATTTCATACGAAGTTAGATTTTGATGACTAATCGCGTCTCTCACTTGCGTTTTACTGTAGAACGCTATTGCGTTGCCCTCCGTTCAGTATTCTTTGAGTACTTATAGTTTAAAAAGGGAGAGTTTTCATGGTTTTCATGTCGCTCATAATTTTTGGATGCCACCCAGCACTGTATTTGGAAGACGAATCCGAATCAAAAGGTTATGGAACGTTTCCTCCCTCTCGTGTCTTGCTAACGATCTTCTGCCATTTTAAACATTTACTTCAATGAGCTACAGAACCAGACAAATTGTTCCCGGGTATTATTGCACTTGTTAGGGCGATACAGTACAAAATAAAAACGAAGTAAATTTCGATTAATCAGTCACATGGTCGGTGAATTTTAACTAAATAAGTCTTTCAGTTTCATATTTTCCAAGCTTGTAAGTGAATTAGAGCAGCATACAAATTATAGTAATTGCTTTATAAATGATAGATCACAAAGTCATAACAGCCAGGAGGGTAATGCGGGGAAGAAATGAAAAGAAATTCTGCGACGGCCTTGATGAAGAAACCAATATGGCATTCATCTGGAGTTATTTAGGAGAATCCATGGACAATCAGCATGGCTGGACCGGGAGTTGAATACACGCACTCCAGAACACAACATTACCCCTCACCAGAGTTGCTATTAAAGGACTGCACATTGCAAAAGTAAATAGTAAACTTCTTAAGATTCTAAACACAATACATTGGCAACCTGAAAGGCATAATTGATGGATGACGAGGATATAATAACAAAATTTAATCAGAGAGAGAGAGGAATACCTTTTTCGTCTGGCAGCAACCAGAGAAAGTTCTGCTGAAGATATGGGGACAAAATAGATGAAGAAGAACAATAAATAACATAGAAAAGTATTAAAATATTGCACTTTACCCAACCACACTGGTACCATTAATATTGAAAGCATTTTAATTTTTAAATTTAAGTTGCAAAATAGCGTTTGCTTTGGAATTAATAATTTAAGCAAACGTAAATTCATTTTGATGGACTTATCTTTATTTAAAACGCTATTGTAACTAAGAAGAAATTTTTTATGTCTCTTTGATTATATATAATATTTTTCGTTATTTGTTAATTTTCGCTGTAAAATGAAACTATTGAGCAGGGTTTTGTTGATGGGTACACTCCGAAGGGTAGTTCTTCCTCCAATAAAAATTCTTTCGATTGTCATACTTTCCGCTATACCCTGACATTACTGGACCTACAGTTTAACGTAGGATCCGAACCATGGAGTTTCACAGTGTACTTTAGAAGCACAAAGTAGTGGAGATCATGTAAAGTTCCAAATCTGACCGCGATTCAAACAGGGTCCTTTAGTAATCAAATCAGATGCTTCAACAACGTAGCAACCAAACCCGCTCAAACATGACAGGTGGTATAATTTTTCATGGTTATCATTTAGTAGTTAATAGTCTCTCTCGTGATATCTACAACGTTTTGCTTGTCGTAATTCCGTACACGATACAAGCTCATTACATTAAATAAACTAACGTATTAATTTATTGTACAGAGCGTAAAAAGTTCTAACTATTAAGGTCATAAACAAAGTAAAATAACCGAAAAATTCTTCTCAACTTGAATTAATTAATGTACTTTTGAAAGGCAGAGCCTTTAGTGGAGTTTGGTAAAGAACGAAGGCATTTATTGAAGAGACGTTTTGTCAAATTCATCGAAGAAATGAACTTTTAATTTGTTTGCGAATACAGAAACATAAATTTTTAAAACATACTATCGAACATTTGTTTCTCATCTAGTGGCCGTCGAATATCTACAGCTCCTGGTTTAGTTTCTTGGGTACGTTTTGAATCTGTATTCAGCGACGACCTATGAAATAAAATGGATAATATGCATCAAAGTGAACTGCTATTATTAACTGAATATTTTTATTGCAACCTATCACGTTTTTTGTGTTCGAATCTTCCATAGGTAAGTGAAGCAGTGGCAAAGTCGCAACTCTGCAAATTAAGAAAAGTAAATAAAGAAACATGCACAAGAAAACTCACCACATTTTCGATTCATTGCCGGTATGTTTTTCTTATTTATTTGGTAATTTTTGACTTTGTAGCAACAAATCATTCAACAAACCAACTTTAACAAAAACATATTTACTCACTCTGGAATAATTACGATTATGAAAGCCCCATTAAAAGTTTTAATTAACTGGTGTACTACTTTGTTTTCAAGTGTGGATGTCGATGTGTTTGCATCACCCGTGACTAATTGATCAAATTGCTAATTTTGCTTTTATGTTCACCCGCGACCAATACTGAACGCTGTAGAAGTATGGCACGTATTTAACTAACAGCATTCTTTCAGAAAGTGAAATTTATTTCTAGTCTGTACGTTTGTAAATTCTACAAGGTACGTCCATTATCTAGCAGAATAGCAGACGTCTGTGTTGGCTCAACCTTATCATTTATTCAGAACCTCTGTTTCCCGCGTTGCGTAGCTCCCTACATAAATAACCGATTAGTGACCCAGGTGTGCTGGTTAGAGAAAACACATTACTTCCAACTCATCATGCTCGTTGACTTTGCTTCATAGAATAATTTTTTATTAATATGTTTCCTTCTACATTGAGTACGTAGAGTTTTTCCCAATGGTTGCGTTTCTGCCACAAACCCTGTTCGTTCTGTGTTTCCTTTGATTCATGTTATATTCGTTCCATATTTCTGGCTAAATAAAAAAGAGGAGATATCAAAATAAAACTAAACCCGAATTTCAAGCCACTTATGCCTTGATTCATACAGGAACAGAAAATGTAATCCACGTTTCGGAGATTGCGATGAAATTTTTCACCGTCACTTTACTTTATTAAATGTATTAAGCTACGGTTTTTCAAATTTCAATTACGATGTTCCAAAATGACACGAATAAAGTCTTTAAAATATTTAAAGTCTAATCCAATAGGATAGTTGAATTTGTAGTTTGACATAGTTACCAGTAAGAGTTTCTTTCATTATCATCATTATTAGGATCTCCAGGAAAACCAGAATTAAAGGTCATATCATACAGGAAAGATACAGATTTAATCGCATAGTCAATAACCATCAATTTTCCAGGAAATGGTATATTAGATGGAGGAACATATGGTCAGAAGAACGTAGGAAAGAGCCCAGTGATAGGATGAAGAGATTTTTGGAAAAGAATAAAAACATACCTGCTAAATAAGTTCATACGCGCTCCTCAGTTAGGCAAACAATGGCAGAAGAAGAAGCATTCTTCTCTAAGGCAAGTTTTCATGTAGCTGTTCTTCATGCTCTCCTGTTTTTTGCCCTCCTCTTCAAGTCCGTATATTATGCGTTTCCTTTAGTGCTATCTAAGATCTTGTAGTTCCTTCTTTCTCCACTCTCCTCCTACAAACTAGTTCTTCCAAGTCTTCTGTTATAAAACACTCTCCTCTCAACAAGTGTCCCATCCAGTACTTCTTTCTTTATCTTATGACTTGCGGTTCTTACCAACACTTTACAGCATTTTAACATTACTCTCTTTTTCCATCCAGCTCCATTCTACTCCACTCCCACATCTCAAAAGATTCTATCCGTTTATCATCGTCTCGTCTCGGAATCCACGGGTCCACGCCTCTATCCAGAAAAGTGCCACACTATATACAAAACATTTTCTTATTCTTTTTCTCAGTGCTTTATGTACCTTTGCAATTAATAAATCTCCTCTTTCTATTAAACGCTTCCATTGCTTCAAAAATACGAGTAATCACCTCTTGGCGGAATGTCAAGTCCTCAGTGATTGTACTTCCAAGATATTTGAACGCTCTTATTTGGTTGATATCAGCTTATCCTATCTTAAAAATTTATCAGTTTCCTTCCTTTACCAACCACCATACTCTTTGCTTTTCCTGCAATTGACTCTCATTCCATACTCTTCACAAGCTTCACTTAGGTCTTTCAGTACTTTGTTCAGAGTTCAGTCAAGTTCTGCTAATGAGACCATATCATCGGCAAATATTACACATTCTATTCTCTTGCCACCTATATGCTCTCCTCTTTTACACCTAAGCATTTTCATAACCCCTTCCAGGTACATGTTGAACAATAAGGGGGGAAGGCAACTACCTAGTCTATTGCTCTCCATATGTGCTTTCTCCCGGCATTTCATTTCCAATCCTTATTCTTAATTTTTGCTAAATATAGATTCTGTACTAGCCATCATCAGTCTACTCCTTCCCTATAAAGCCCTGTAATTCTAATAAAACTACTAAATATTTATGAAATTTCCAGTCAAACAGTATTTTTCCAAGAGTTATATTAAATTGGATATAGTTGGTACGTTCTCTATCTAAAGTATTTTTTAATTCCAAGTTTTAATTTATTTTATCTAATAATAGTTTTTTTTATTTCCAAAAAATTTACTACGAATATTTTCTCATGTTCCATGCAGGCGCCTGTCATGTTTTACATTTACAGCCGTTAGCCTCATATGTTGTGCAAACTTGAAATTAACACGATGTACAGAGAGAAGCTATTTTAAATACGTACATGTAATAATTTTCCGTATACAAAAAGCTGTTATTAATTAAATACAGTACCAATACTAGTTGTGTTAGGAGAATTTATGTGTTTCTACGACATTCATTTAATTAACTGGTTTTCCTAACAAGAAAATTATGAGCCGATAAAGAAACAATACGCTTAGAATAGTTGGAAAATTTGTATGTCTCAGCATAACAGCTTTTAGTTGCTGGTGTGCTGAGATGTTTATGATAAGAGAACGTTGAAAATGGAACAGGCACTATAACTTCCCCGTGGGCACAAATTTTAAATTCAAATACTGTGTAGTAACATTTTCTAGGTCGCAATCCACCATGTGACTGCAAAGACACACGCAACCAGAGTTGTTACTTAAGCTCTATTCTAGATCTAAAATAGCGCCAATGCATCTGAGTACCATATTGTGACTGTATAAGCAGGGCCTTTGTAAACAGCGTGAATAGTTGGCTGTAAAAACAACAACCATTTCATTGATATCTATAAATATCCATTGCTAACTTTTTTAAATACTCGCTGGTGTCTTTAATAGTGGTTCCATTACTCCCTACAATAATATACGAGATGTTGGTATTCAAAGGCAGATATTACTTGCTAAAATAAAAAGGGTATCCAACCAGTAAATAAGCGCCGATTTTCTAAGCAGATAGGGAAAAATTACTTTAATCCATTTGCTGTAGATTTGCTGTTCTGAAGATTGGTAGTAATAACCAGTATGAAATAAGTAGAAATTTGATACGTTTTGTGATGATCTCAGTGCTTCATCACATGTTTATTTTAGAAGACCGTGAATGTGTTTCTCTGGACGCCAGAGAAGGTATACATAACAAAAGACGATACATCTGGACGTGGAAGAAATGAATGGGTGTTCGAGTTGAACTTTTTTTGAGAGCTGAAAATTCTTTTTTGAAGGTGGGATGCTATCAATGTTGTATTTGTGTTAATCCCATCAGAGTAGCCGTCGTCAGCAATGGTAATGTACCTCTTAATATAGTGACTGACTTTCTCTGACAATAAAAACAAACAAACAAGAATGCCCGAGATAATAGACTTAAATGAGAACTAGCTGTGGACTCTATTTCATATAAAAAAGACAGAAATAATTGCTTATATCTACGAATACATTGTGTTTTCTTTATTCATTAAATAATGTCAAAAGAATTGTAAGGTATAATACTGTGATTTATGTTTATTTTCATTTGTTTCAAATATAAATAAAATGCTCTTTAAATATTAAAATGGCTGACCATTTCATTGCAAATATAAATTAAATGCTCTTTAAATCTTAAAATGGTTGACCATTTCAGTTGTTTTTTTTATGGCTATTCGCCTCATCGACGTCGAGGTCATGAGAGACGGAAAAGGAATGAGGACAAGCAACGTGAAGGAATTCGGCTGTGGCCTTTTGAATTAAGCATTCCTACTTTTGCCTGAAGTGATTTGGTAAAATCATGGAAAACCGAAATCTGGATAACAGGTTGGGCAATTCGAATCCGTATCCTCCCGAATACTTGGATGGAGCGTTACCACTGACCGACCACACACGGTAAAACGTTTCAAAGATTTCAGAGTTCTTCACAGTTCTTGCTTTTATTTTTTAATCGCTAGGATACCTAGAAATTTTTGGTATAGGAATTAATTTTGCCAACGACTGCGTAATAATGTATCGGTAACTCAAAGAAATTTCGAAACAATACGAGAACGGGCAGGTTAATTTAAGACAAGAAAATGACCCCAGCGAGGGATGATTAGGTACAAACAAACAGAAAGTTTAAAACTTTGAATATAACTGAGACATTCTTAGATCTTAACCGATAATAACATGAGCTTAAAACACCCTTTAACCTGAGCAAACAAATGCAAAAATAGCCGGCCTCGGTAGCGTAGGGGCTTGAGTGCTAGCTCCACGCGCCGATGGTCGCCGGTTCGAGTCCGGCGAAGGGCATGGGTGTTTAAGTGTTGTGTCTGTGAATGTCGTGTTCGTGTTGTAGTGTCCTTGTGATTACGCTTGAAAATATGTACACTGGAGAAACTAATACATTGATAGAATCAGAATCACATTGAGCTGGCTTTGTGGCCTCAGTAGCCAAATTCCATTAAATTTAAAAAAAAAAATAATAATATTTTTTTTTTAACCACAGCAAGAGATTGAAGGAGATGGTTAATATAAAACTATTCTATCTATTTATTGATTTCTATTTTTTTAACTGCTTAACGTATCTTAACAGCGAGGTCTTTTAGAGACCGGAAAGCATGGGGGGCAAGGAATGGGAAGGAATTCGGCCATGGCCTTTTGAAGGAAGCATCCCGGCATTTGCCTGGAGTGATTTGGGAAACCATTGCTTTATAAGTAGGTCAACGAGTAATGTTAATGAAGGAAATTCAAAAGAAATTTGGATCCCACAATGGTGCTTTAAATTTTATAAGGTTGTTTCATGTGAAATTTCGACTGAAAATTTTTTGATTTTCTTTGCTTTAAGTGTTAAAGTATCATGAAAAAAAATAATCTTAACAAATATCGGATGAAGTGCTAGCCAGCGCTACATCCAGTGTTATATGAAATACAGCTATATCAGTTGTTAAGAAATATTTTTTTTTTTGTAAAACTACATCTTTGTCAAAATGAATTGGGCTAAACATGAATGAGTAGGAGATATTTTAACCGCAACAATAACATAAACAGTGCATCGGGTTAAGTTGACGGTCTGTGCAATTTTGAAATATGATCATGTTTACATGGTTTATACCGTACCAAATCAGTACAAGTATCTGGAATAAGCTTCTTTGGCTCTCGTACCAGCATCAGAAACGCAGCTGTTCTAAGCGAATGAACGCTGGAGTAGCAGAAACCAGTTAATCTCAGCGGCCGTGGTGGTTGGTCCTGCTGTCGCGTCAAGTTAGGCTGTCCCGCGGCGCGCAGTGTCGCCCCGGGGGAGGTGCGCCACTTGCTGCCGCTTGCAGCAGCAGGCAGAGGTCGGTCGGTCCTCTTAAATTAAGCGCCGCCCGGGGAGACTCGCCGGAGGAAATGAAACGCAAGGCCCAGACGGCCTGGGGGAGCAGACCGGCATAAAATGCCGCGTGCGCCTCCGTCCGCCATTTGCATGTTTATCCTGACGACTTCTTAGCTCCGACTGGCCCAACTCGCTGCTTCTTACTTGCATGGGCATCTGTGGTTACTTCAGCAACTCGTAAACAAGAATCTCGTTTCACTTATATAAAACACGAAAGATGGTAAGTACCATTGTATTTAAATACCAACCTTGGTATCCAACCGGTATATGAAGAATTTGTGCTCCTCCGGAGATCACGTCACAAATCTTTGTGTAATTAAGCGGATTAAATTTTTTTGACGTTCGTCATAGACATAACGGTGAAGGAAGACAAATATGCAACTTTCTATCATCTACACACTATAAAGTTTACAGTCATCATCATTATCCACAGTTTCCAATTACTTGGCGACTCTGCTTTCCACAATCACTTCATTTCATTCCTCCACTAACTCTCTGTCACTGCTTTGGTTCAGTACTTTACTCTTTTAGGCACGGTCTCTTCAATTCATTTCAGTCTTTCTGAGGGCCGTATACCTAATATCACCGTTTCATGCATTTTACTTGGTGTACTATCGTAACCCACTCTCATGTAATGTTCATAACAACTGAGTCTGGCATTCCCTAGCAGGCGTTTCTTTTAATGTGTCTCTAACCTTCGTTTTCCTTAACCTGAAGATTCATGTGATCCCTATTCAGCTTCTAATTAGTTTTATTTCAAACTCTTGTGTTTTATTGACAAGACACTTCTTCACTTTACATGTTTCGGGAACGTTTGCGTCAATAGGAACACAGTAGACCAGATAACTTATGGCCTTATCTCCCACCAAGCGTGGTGGTGTAACGGTTAGAGTTCTGGCCTCGCATTCGGGAGGACGGCGGTTCGAATCCCCATCCGGGCATCAAGATTTGGGTTTTACCAAATCACTTAAAGCAGCTAAAAAAAAAAAAGAGGCCTTATCTCCTAGAGCCAAATAAGGTTTCTGATACTTGTTAAAAATATCTATACCTGTCACTTCTATATATATATATCTCCACCGTTCCTCCCACTTCCTCCACAACGCTTTCGGTATTGAAAGTTGCAGAAAATTCAGACCTTGTACGTAAATGATATCTGTATTTGAGATTGTTCATCGTTATCTGCAGGGAAAGCAAACCTGCAATGGGAACGGATTGTAACAATGTTTTTTGTCGCATAGTAGCGGCGACTGATGAAAGACGTATATTATATTTTAGACAGACAAATCGAGGTAGAGAATGTGAGTTTCTGTTTGCTTCGCTACTTGAGGAAATTACTAAAAATCGAATGATGAAGACCATTCGAAAAAGTTTGATGTAGGAGACATATTGGGATTGATAAATAAAGAAAGTTAATAGCCATTGAGAGTCAAGTTCAGATGCCAGTTAGTTTTCTGATGGTATTATTTGAGCCTAAGGTTTATTTTACAATCTAAATGGAAATGAACGGTTTTGAGCAGTAATTTCTAGAATCTAAATGAAGCAAAGTGGAGGTAATGTCTGAAGATTTCTGACAACTAGTGTCTGTCTTTTGAATGTTAATAAAGAAGATATATATTTTTATTTCCTTAAGTGAGTAAACTTTGCAGTTCGTTCTTTTCTGTTGAATTTTATTTTTATTTCTGTAACTGATTTATTAGAGTTTACTAACCATAGATAACTGGAATGTGAACAAGTGGTATAGTAACGAGCGACAATCGGCTGATTAGACATGTAAATTAAAGCTCACAACATCCATGGTAAACAATATTTTTCTGTATGCTCACCTTCTACGGGTAGAGCTTCATCGATTTTTTCGTATCCACGGAATTCTGTGAAATTGTTGTTATTTTATGTTTGTTTCTTTACACTGCAACTTCTTTTATTACATCCGACCAACAACCAGCCGAAAGAGGCATTCGGAGAATATTAATCGCAATGAACAAACAAGTCATAAGCTCATTATGGCGATCCTGTTTGATTATTCATAGAACTATCCATCCGGTATCTATTCTCATACCTGGTATGAACAATGCACTCATATAATGTTCTGATACTTATTTCCCTGTTAGTAATAAACAGTAACATATACAGTATTTCTACATCCAGTCGGTTCATTATCAACCTATTCTTGGAGTTTTACCGGACAATGATCGTTTCTTTTCTACCTTCACACATAAGCTACATAACTGCAGCTAATCATGACATGGTGATGATGGGAAAACCAGTAAATTATCCTAATACGTACAATCATAACAAGCGAAACGGGCTGCTCTACAATTATAATCGCTCAATACCTCTAATGTTGATGTTTTTTTGTCTCTTTGCAGCTATTGATTAGTAATTCTGCCTATTACATATTTTTAGTGTGTGATAAAGATTTTGGTTTTTCATATTAAACATTCTTCAACTTACAAAGCAAATTTTCTTTAAAAAATGTGAAGATTAATATTGATTTTCCAAAAATAATATCTGTAGCTCACGACCGCAATTCTCAACTCACATGTTTTTAACTTCATTTCTATCGGCTTATGATGACACTTGGAAACGATAGGAGGAATTGGTTTCAAGGAAGCGATACAATAGCTGAACATCTAATGAGTATATTACGCCTCAGTAACAATTTCTTCATGAAATATAATCTTTGCGGTTTCAATGACGGATTATGTTGACGAAAGGCGAGCTTTCGGCGACGTCCTCTGCCGTCATCTTCAGGTCTGATGCTCCTTCTGTGGCAACCAGAGCTGCACTGCCGTCCTCTGGTGCCGACGCATCTTATATAGCCTAGTGCCCCATCTCTCCCCACCACATCATTGGTATAATACTTTTTCCATGCTTCCGTTAATGCATTTTTTATTAAATGTTTGCTGGTATAACTTGCAACTGTGAGGAGTTCGAAAAGTCGTTTAAGACGAGAATTAACGTAGAAATTATTTTCACGTATAGGAATAATATGCATTAGATCGTGAAAACTGTGTCAAAGTTAGATTGGTATAGTTAATTTATAATAATCAACTTCATGTGATACCACAGCTCATCCCACGACTATTAGAGTAATCTCCGATTATGTAAATACTTAAGCTCATACGCAAGTTCCTATTTACATGTAATAATGTCAAAAGTTGAGTTAGAGGCTTTAAATTTTGTACACTGTGTTTAGTATTGTATAAAAAATTTAAAAATTAATTTAAGAAGGAGATCCGAATGGTTTGTCCAATTTATTTAAGTGACTAAAAACTTATTTCCTGCAACAACTTCGAAATTATTTGTCTGTCAATAATTCAAAAAGCTTTCTCTCCTGGAGTTCTATGTTCTTTTCAGAGTATAATAATTTGTTTTTAGTCGACAACGAATTTAGAAATCAAAACTGTATATAAAACTGAACCTCTGGAACCATGTTTTCTCCTTGTCAGTACGGATTGTTTATCAAAAGGCACATAATGCTGGAAAGGATATCAGAATTTATTTCTGAGACATAGGTGAAAATACTGACGAAAGGAAGCCAAATTTCACATGTATCTATGAAACACAGCCATTCTTATAATTACTGCGGAAGCTAATTTCTAAAAGCTAAGTGCCGAAAGCTATTCCATCAATCATCCATTTTAATGCTTACGGTTGGCAGTGCTGTGTAGCAGGTGCTCCATGAATCGTAAAGCCACCTTCTGGTAGGTAACACAGCCGTTTCTCTTCCTCTTTCCCACCCGCCAGTCTCAAAGCGCATAATTCAGCGATTTGTCTCTGCCGCACCATCGGTGGGTTTGATGGTATGTTTTTGTTTTTACGGATGGCTTACCAACGGGGCGGGGAAAGATCTTAGATGCTATCCCCCAAATCGCTTTATGGGACCAAAGGAATAAAAAGAAACGAACAGAAGGAATGGGAGATAAAAAAATCTTGATACCGGCGGGGACGGTAGGTGGGTCGAAGTCGGGGGAGAGGAATCGGTGGAGAAGAATAAGCAAGAGCATTTGAAATTTCGTTGCGGCTTTTCCCCGACCACAAGCAAGCGATGCATGTGGCGGAGGCTGGCTGGCTGGAGAGATTGGAATCTCTGCGATACCATTATGTACAGGGCGAGTCGGCAGTCGAGACGGCACCAATGGAGAGGAAGCGCATAGTAGTTTTGTTTCCACCTTGATGTATGTTTGCTTACTAAATGAGGGGCGATCAGAGTTACATTGTTATTAAATACCGTTAATTTACTAAAAGCATAGCATAAAACATATAATTTATGCACTATTTTTCGTACTTATTGCTTTACGCCTCGTCGACGGCTAAGGCGGGATTCGACTGGGGACAAGGAACGGAAAGGAATTCGGCCATGGCTTTTTTTTTTTTGATGTAAGCATCCCGGCTTTCGCCTGGACTGATTTGAGGAAACCATGGGACACCCAAATCTGGATGCCCGGACGTGGATTCGAACCCGCGTCCTCCCGAATGCGAGGCCAGAACGTTAAATTTATGCACTACTTTTACTCGCTATATGGTCATAAGGTTTCAAGGTACTACAGCTATCTTCGCGGTAAGGTGTGGATTAATTCAGATAAAACATTTCTACACCTCCATTTTTCCTTTTTTTAAATAAAAATAAAGAACTAGCATTTTTGTGTGGGTGTTACTCATGCGCACAGATTGAGAGAATTAAAAGTTTATTTTAAATACCGATATAGTGTTATTTTAAATACTATTCATTACAAATGTGGTGGGATGTTTTTTAATGGTTTATTTAAATCAGGATGTAAGATTTCTTTTCCATATTTGTACAAAAATTAGATTTTACTTATGTGACTTTTGTATCTTACAACATGATCATTGAATATAACTATTCACTTACTTTTATTAATACTTCCTTTTACCTTTTTATTATTTCATCAACTATTTATCTCTTCTATAATTTATTTAACATTTCTTATTGTCTCCATTACAATAGGACTATCTTAAAACAGATTTATTCCCCCATACATACACTTGTGTCGCTTTTACTGCTAACTCTAACATAACCTATTCCTCGATATTGCAACTTACAACAACAATCTATGGTCCAACTAATTTTTCACAAACATCAATGACGAGTGTAAGGTGTTTCCTTATAAGTAACAAAGCATTTTACACAAGACGAATAAAACTTATAGTATAAACTATGCATAGCCTGACTGGATTGAACCCTCCAAACTTTGTAGCTTTACTTCATTCGCAGATCAGACGGTTATATCTCCAATAGACAAAGTTTTAAATCTCATTATTTTGTGATACTGCCTTACTCCAGTTCTCCACTACTACGAACTGTCAATCAGATAACACATAACGCTGATTGCTGAAAGATTCTTCCCGTATATTGGTTATTCCATGTTGTTTCTTTTGCTACGTTGTAAATTGTAAGCTGTTGTTTTTATATATTTGGACAACACAAATTGTCGAACGAAATCATTAGAGCAGGAACAGGACTGTTCACAGCGGACAGAAACGACCATTGAAATTTGAAGACAGTATCCATCCGTTCGACTGGAGTGATTTCGGGAAACCATAATAACCGTAATCCGAAGGGTCGAACCGAAGACTGAACGTGTGTTCTCCCAAAATTGAGGTTTGAATATTACCCCTCAAGCAAAGAGACTCACTAAATTCAAAACGTAATTTTAATTTTGACGAATCGCTTACTTCAGTTAACAGGCCACGAGTGTTATTATTATTAAAACAAAAAGTTTGAGAAAAAGAACTATCCAATCGCTGTCCAGATATTGGTGATTACAGAAATTTCACTGTCACTCGGATTACTCTTTAATTCCAACACAGCTTATCTTGCTATCTTATTTAACATCTGCTATAAAATTGTGTGTAGAATTTATATAACAGGTATAGTCATAAACTGAATGGTGATTTGAAGAAACGTTTTGGTACGCTATAGCAATGAATGGCTCAGAATATTGCTTTCATGAGATTAATGCTACATATGTTTTTACATTGTATCTGTTTCACTGTTGTACTAGGTTCTCCATTAGTAGAACTTTTTTTTAGGTTTAATTGCTTAAATCACTAGGGTCGACCGTTAGGCGTGCGACTTCGTTGACTTTTTTTCTTTTTATTTATAGCTTTACGTTTCGTCGACATCTAGATCATTAGAAGCAGTATGGGACTGGGGACAAGGAACGAGAAGGAATTCAGCCACGTCATTTGGAGGAAGCATCTCGGCATTCGCATAGAGTGATTTGGGGAAACCATGGAAAACCCAAATCTGGATGCCTGGACGGGGATTCGAACCGGTGTCCTCCCGAATGCGAGGCCTTAGCATTAACCGCTCACCCACCATGCTCGCTGACTTTGTTGAGTTGATGGGACTGGACTGAAAGGAGCTGGATGTCATTTGTCTGAAGTAATTTCAGAAATCAATTAAAAATATAATCTTCGGTTTAAACTAGGTCTTGTAGCGATTCATAATTTTTCGAATATAATATTAACTCTGTTCACTAGGTGATATATATACGTACACCATGTGATAATGTTTCAAATAGTATTATATTGATTGTAGTGCTAAAATATATTTGTAACTTCGAACCTATTTGTTGCCAAGAATGAGTCACCTCCTTCATGTCATCTTGCTTCTAAATAGTTTCAATATGGTTTGAAAATCGTTTTAAGTGATCAGTAATAGGATAAGTTATTGGGATGTTAATTTAAAGTAGGCACTGGGTTGATCACTGCACAGGCTTAATCAATTGAAATGTTTTTAAAATTTCTGGTACAAAAAGTAAAATTGTTGTTTTCATGGCCCTACTAAATTCTCAATCTTTCCTTGTCATGCTTAAGACAGCACTAGTACGTTTCTCGTTCCATGTTTCATTTCGTTGTAATTCTCTTCATTATAATTTTATTTCCTTCCTTTGAAATGCTGGTATGGGCTGAACGGCGAACATCTGAGGGACATAAAAGCTATTTGACGCTCTGTCGTATTTGGTAGCTTGATATTAACGTAAGTTTAAGTATAAAAATTAATATTTTATTAAATATTGCGAAAATGAAATATTATTGCTTTGCTGTGTGTAGAATGTAGATTCAAAACCTGAAGCATATTACGGAAACGTAAAATGAAAACTTAAAAATTTCAACAGTAAAATTGCTTCTTGTGAAATTGCTGGTCTGAAAATGATCATTGACAATAATTAGTTTGACCACTATTCCCAGCAAGAAAATGAAGAAAGTCGTTTGGCTGATCCTGATAGTTGTGTACGACGAACAACGGTTGAGAAGGAAAACTCAAAAAATATTTCACATAATGAATTTTACTAAATCTTTTACTATGTTTCCGAACTTGTTAAGTCACATGTTGTGAATATGGTATTATAAATGGGTGAGCCAAGTCAGAGACTGTTGTTGTTAGCTCCACATGGATCTAACAATAGATTTATTCATTGTTATTATTTCCTGTGATAAAAGTCGTTGTTTGCTTTTGATAGAAAGCAGTAATTCTGGATACATAGACCACGCGAGCGTGGTAGAGATGTTTGCCTTTTAAAAATTTTAATAATTTTTAAACATCATAAAAATTACGCTGCTCTTTGTTCTATAAAATAATTGTATTTTAACTTGGCACCTTGTTTACAATTACAGCAGGGAAAAATCGCCACTGCTTGCTGAAAGCTGTGAACTTTTGACACCATCCACATTTACTTTTGGTAGAGGCTGCGTTATATCTAATAGCTAAACCGTCAGTCTAAAAGCGTCATCAGCAGCCATTTTAACGGCAGGAAGCTAAAATCAGTAATTTTTCACTATTACACTGTTACACGGAAAAAAAAAAGGATTTGGAGCGAGTAATACTTGAAATGCACGCCATAACTTTTTATACCATTAATTAAACACATTACTACAATAATGCTGGTACAGTAATAAACAAAGATTATTTTACATAATGAACGGAGCTATAGTTAATCAAAGCCCCACTGGACTCCACAGGTAAACAGTAGAGTCCCGCAGGATCTGTAGTCCATAAATATGGCCGACACGGAAATGGATTATTGAATTAACGATTTTAATAACGCGCAATTCAGAAATACGATGTGTGGAAATAGTATTTGGTTTTAGTAGAGTAGAAATTGTAACTTAACTGTCACCCAGGCCATAACGTGAGTTAATGACAAACCGTGGTAACACCAAGAGTGTACCGAGCGTGGTGGTGTAACGGCTAGCGTTCTGGCCTCGCATTCGGGAGGACGGCGGTTTGAATCCCCGTCCGGGCATCCAGATTTGTGTTTTCCATGGTTTCCCCAAATCACTCCAGGTGAATGCCGGGATGCTTCTTTCAAAAGGCCATGGCCGAATTCCTTCTCATTCCTTGCCCCCCATCCTTTCCAGTCTCTAAAGACCTAGTTGTTATAGGAGACGTTAAGCAGTTAAAAAAAAAAAAAAAAACCCAAGAGTGTTGTGGGTTGTTGCTGGAACAATGGGTGCTACGTGACTGCACTTTGAAGAGAGCCAATGTAGAAGATTGTTCAGGCAGCTTACAGACAGTAAGGCTACAAGGAAAAGTTTTAGTTCTTAATGCAGAGTTGAGCGTTTGTGAATGAATTCATGATTTGTTAGCTGGCCGGTTGAAATGTGTTGTCGTGGTAGGTGAAGCCTCGGTTAATACTTAGGTAATACATCTTACGTACACCAAGGACGTTTAATATTACAATTTTTATACTCGAGAATACCGTCTTAAGATTGCATTGATTTATCCGTTATCTATTGAGAAATAAAGTCTCATTATTTATAAATTCAACTAAATCTTGATTTAAAAAAAAAGAAAATTAGGATAAATACATTCTATCTACTGTTGTGCGGTATGAATCCGTATCACAAAAGTTTCGTCGATAGCACAGAGAACGTATTTTACATAAATGGAATAGCATCCCGTTTTCTCTTCACTTGACAAAACGTTTACGAACGCGTCTCAGGCTTGATAAATATACTGGACTGGGGTTGTCTACTAATCAGACCATACTGGCAAATATACAAACATTGACTTTCTTTTGCGCTTGCGGAAAAATCCTTCACCAAGAGAGTACTGGTGTTGCAGCTACTGCAGAAATAGGATGAGGGAAAGAATGTGCCATACTGATGCCTGTGAGGTTTTTCTTCTTGAAATATTGGGAGGAGAGATTGGATGTATGTAAAACATCCTCTACGATCCACAATTCCATTAACTATAGGGCATAAGGGTAAATTCATGATTCATACCAGACTATTTTCTTCGCCTGTTTTATTTTTATTGACAAATGGCTTACTAGCTTGATACAATGCATCGTTCAATTTTTGTCTAAGATTTTTAATTATCTGTGATGTGGCTTTAGCCTAAGCTGCTGTGCCCATTAACAAGCTAAAGACGTGACGATTTGCTATGCACAGGCATTTATTCTTTATGTGTATTTTACTTTAAATTCTTTCTCTGTTCACCATTCCCAGGATATCATATTCAACTCCCTGACAGTATTACCCATAATCCCACATTCATGTGTCTGAATTTAAGTTCTAGCTTACATTCATCAACATCTTTTCCATTCCTGATTCTACACTTTGTCCTTTTTTCCTGGTCCGTACTTCACCGCCACAATATGCCAAATACTATACTATCTTCCAATGACTTTATTCAAGCTCACTTATCACTTCAGTCATTTTATTCTACGGTGATTACAACCAGGAATGTTTCCTTGTTTCCATTACAACCAGTCCAACTCACACATTAGATATCCATAATGTTGGTTAGTTAATTTATTATTTCTGTGTAGCTGTTTTTATTATTAAAATTCAAACGAAATGCTAAGGAATTAATGGCTGCATTTTTAACTTGCTACGGAGCTGAAAGTACAGCTACACTATTCCAAGTTTGAGTATGGATGGCGGAGGTTATGGGGGAAGGGAAAATGAATTTATTTACGGTTTGATACGTATACAGACTTTTTTTGTTAATTGTGAATGAAGTGATGTATTTTAACGGTCCACAGTTTGTCCGTCTATACAAGGACATTTAAACGACCTTTTAATAATCGCCATCAAACTTAATGGTTAGAGCCACTGGTCGTAGCGATTTATATTGCCACTTTTTTATGCGGTATTCTTCGTTCCTCGTAAATTCCGTGCTTTACGAAGATACTAACACAATTGCTTCAAAGACTATCGATAACATGAATCTTTTTCCATTTTAAATATTTTAAAACGGATAACTGTGAAACATGAAAGTTTAGATGCAAACGTGTTCAATTACATACTGCACGAAATAAAACAGTTTATAGTTCTGTATTTTTTCTATTTTTTTAAAGTGACTAAAACTATTTAAATTGTAATGAGGTATACAAACTAAAACACCGTTTTCAGTCATAAACGAGGAATCTCACAGGCAATGCCAAGCCACGGATGAAGCAGTTACATTAAAATCAGTGCGTTTCGGCACAAATCACATATGATTTCATGCTTGATGTTTTCTGTTATTCCTCTCGTATTTTAATGTGTTTATATTTCCCAAGATCATAAATAGTTCTTTTCCTCTTGATTGTAAAACGCTACATCTAAGGTCATTTCGCTTAGTTTACCTCCTCCTAGGATTTCTCAGCGATTCACTTGTTTAGTAGGTGACGGGGCGCCTCATAAATAGTGGTAGAAACTTTAAAAGGAGACGAAAAGCATCAGAGTGATTCAAAGTAGACGTCATCGTTGCTCGGTAGGTGGCGTTGTTCGTGAGTTTGGTGGTCCAGTTATCTAATCGCCCAGCTCTCCGGATCTAAGCTGCTGGATCCATTTGGTTGGTAGGCACTAAAATACATGTTTCCATGGTTTCCCAAATCACTCCAGGCAAATTCCGGGATGCTTCCTTCAAAAGGCCATGGCCGAATTCCTTCCCATCCTTGCCCCTCATCCTTTCCCGTCTCTAAAGACCTCGCTGTTGAGAGACGTAAAGCAGTAAAAAAAAAAAATTACGTGTGTATTCTGAAATTGATGTGGTTGCAAGAATCGATTCCACTGCTGCTGATAATCAAGAAAATCCAAGGAAGAAATCCATGGAAGAAATTTCTAACATCTCTTGTAACATAACGAAATGGAATAAATGCTTTACCCCTAATCCTCAGCTTGCATCGTTTCATTTCTTGTACCTCTGCTACCATTTTTCCATGACGTTTCGGGACTAAGGTTCCTAATCAATTCTTCGCCTCTTCTTAAAATTTGTTCCTCAAATTATGGGACCTCCAGTATATTTGTGACAACTTTGTTCACCGGAGAGTTCGTTACGACAGCTGGCCGGTACCGTAGAGCAGATATCGTTTGTTTGTGATCGATGTTTCTGAGAGTACAAATAATACCGTTGCAGGAGATTGATTTTTTTTTTTTTTTTTTTAGTATTCACTTTGCTTATGACGAGAAACCACCTGAAGACCTGAAGTTCGTCAGGCCAGAGGTATGAACCTAGTCATTTTGTGTCTCGCCAGTTAATTATATCGGGTCTTCAAAATGGGCAGCGAAAGTGGCTAATCAGAGCGTTTCAATCAATACTGGTTCCCTGATTCTTTTAATGACAATGGCTTGTTTCAGCGAGAAACCCCATATTTTAGGTGGCGCAGTTGTGCAATGAATGAATAATGCTTTAGAAATTGTAGTCATTATACAGGAGCTGTGGAACGCATTATCCTGTTATTTGATATATGAATGCAGAAGTATTGTGTGATTGTAACGTGAGTAATATGGCAGGAGAGAAAATGGTTGGGTGGAACTTATTTTCATTTCTCGGGTTGTGCTTCTTGCCAAATGCTATTTCATTTAGTTGTATTACCTTTAAAAAGGTGCTTTTAAGGACATTAATACCCTGTGACGTAATGGAAAAAATGACATTACAGGACTCAACAGGTGAGAAATATCCCGGACTGATATTTTTAGAGTAATGGTAGTAAATGTGAGAATTATTCAGCGTATAATGTATTACTAACATTATTCTCCGAGATACTAATTATATATAAAGCGAAAAAATATTGTATGAATGTTGATCTCTTTTAATCCTGTAAGGCAAACCGCATAATTGGTGATAACAATTATTTCAACATACTTTCGAGTGACTAGTTTCCAGATGTCTCAATTTATCAGTCATTAGAGACTTCGTATTTCACTCAGTCGCTATTAGAAAGTCTTTAATACTATTTCCTCTCGATGTTTCTGGTGCCTGGGTACCTTTCGTAGACGACTAAATGTATAATATTCAGAGTCAAGAAAAAACACAGTGTATGCATCAATTTAATGAAAAAGCCTTGCTTCCTCAGTTTTGAGTCATCAATTTCCCTGACCAAATTGTAACACAGCAATTACATGACATTACGCGTATTAAGCTACTATTACTAAGGTTATATCTACTATATACATTTGTTTCTCTTATTACAAAGAAAAATGTCAACAGCTTAAATCATTACCTAATTCTAGAACCTTTCATCGCTAAAATTTTTCGTATTTATTTTGTACTAAAATGTGAGAGCATAATATAACGTTATGACCATCAAAAATCTGTCAACTAATTATAATAATCATTCCTCTACGGTTTTAGGTGTTATTAATTTAAACCAGCCGTTTACATAATTCATAATTCTGAAAAATGGCATTAAAAAGAAATGTTATTGAATTATAAACATTAACATATTATTACTCCTGTCTCATATTACACTAGAGAGCCAAAGAAACTGGTATAGGCATGCGTATGCAAACACAGAGCTAATATATTATGTAAACGCTCAGAGTACGGAACTGCGATCCGGAATGCCTATTAAGACAACAGGTGTCTGGCGCAGGTGTTAGATCGGTTACTGCTGCTAAAATGACAGGATATCACGATTTAAGTGAATTTGAACGTGGTGTTATAGTCAGCGCACGAGAGATCCTACAAGAACGGGACCAACGACGACTGAAGAGAATCGTTCAACGTGACAGAAGTGCAACCCTTCGGCAAATTGCTGCGGATTTCAAAGCTGAGCCATCAGCAATTCTCAGCGTGCGAATCATTCAACGAAATATCATCGATATGGGCTTTCGAAACCGAAGGCCCACCCGTATACCCTTGCTGAGGGCACGACACAAAGCTTTACGCCTCGCTTGGGCCCGTCAACACCGACATTGGACTGTTGATGATTGGAAACATGTTTCCTGGTCTGACGAGTCTCGTTTCCAATTCCTGCATGTCAGCGGGGGGCTGTTCAAGCTGGTGGAGGCTCTATAATGGTGTGGGGTGTGTGCAGTTGGACTGACATGGGACCCCTGAAGCGTCTAGATCCGACTATGATGGGTGACACATACGTACGCATCCTGGCTGATCACCTGCATCCATTCATGTCCATTGTGCATTCCGACGGATTTGGGAAATTCCAGCAGGACAATGGGACCCCAACATGTCCAAAATTGCTGCAGAGTGGTTCCAGGAACACTCTTCTGAGTTTAAACAACTCCGCTGGTCACCAAATTCCCTAGATATGAACATTATTGAGTATATCTGGGATGCCTTGCAACGTGCCATTCAGAAGGGATCCCCCACTCTCTAGTACTCTTACGGATTTATAGACAGCCCTGCAGGATGCATGGTGTCAATTCCCTCCAGCACTACTTCAGACATTAGTCGAGTCCATGCCACATCGTGTTGTGGCATTTTTTCGTGGTCGCGGAAACCCTACACGATATTAGACAGGTGTACCAATTTCTTTGGCTTCTTAGTGTTGTTCTGCAGAAGCAACAATACAGCCACCTCCAAAATATAAAAAAAACCCGGCGTGGATGAAATTTAGTTAAAAATCATGATTTTTATTCTATTTATGACGTTATATACAAATTACTGCAAGCAACTACTGAATACTGTAAAAATGTGAAAAAAGTATCGTAATTTCCTTCGCCCGCCAAATATTCTCCTCTTTACTATTGACTTCTTCAATGATATTCTGCGACGATACCTTCATTCAAAAATATTTTTAAATTTGCTTTCTATGATAAATTACCACTGTTAATTACGATTGCCATTATGAGTTATATGAGAGGAGACAGAACAGAATTTGAGAAGGAGTTAAGGAAATCAATGGGAAAACATGGCCTGAAAATCAGGTAAAAAAGGTAATGAACATATCATTAATCATTTGCTCGGCGGTAAGAAATTCGAATGAGTAGAATGGTTTGTGTGTTTGGGAAGCAAGGTATATCAACGGAAAGATGGAGGAAGAAATGGGACAGAGAATAAGGAAGAGTGGACAGTCAGATAAATGAAGTAGTCAAGAGATTGAAAGCAGGGAATGAACCAAAAATTTTGGTCCACATAGTATATTACCAGTCAGTACTGACCCATGGCTATGAAACCATGACGTGGATAAAGAAATACACTAGTAGATTACAAGTGGCAGAGATGAGGTTTCTGAGAGGGATAGAGAACGTCACAAGAAAAGATAAAAGCAGAAATAAAAACATCAGGGGGAGCTTACAGGTTGAAACATTAAAAGATATGTTAATAAAGAAAAGACTGCAGTAGCTTTGGCTGTTATGAGAATTGGGGGAAGAGAGAATGTCGAGGTTTGAAATCTTCAACACTCGGAACGGAAGTAGACCAAATGGAAGACAAGTGCAAGATGTATGGACTAAGTACAGAACGACGTATAGGCGAAAGGAGTTGTTCGGAGTCAAGTGGTATAGGAAAAATCCTGGGGTGACCGCCAGACATGGAAGAGAATGTGCTGGACGACCCGAAAAAGCCGAAACGTCTATGATGATGATGATGATGATGATTATCAGTTAAGGTGTTTCTCATGTATCATCTTACAAGGCCAAAAACATTTGAATATATCCTAGTGATCCAAGTCCAGAGACCTGTCCCGCGCATCCTCCAACCACCCACGCGGGCAGCTAACCACTCTGTCAACCGGCCAGTTGGTTACACCGAGCAATGCACAGTTTGCACCATTTATCGGCCGGAAGTTGGCCGCTGCGTAATTGATTGCTTATTTCGTTAGGCGGGTTTTGTGCGGCGGCCGAACCTCCCCGGGCGCCAATTTCCGGCACCATTTCCTATCGCAGCCCACAGCAGCAAGTGTAATCAGCGACGGGGCTGCAGCGCAAACACTGGTCGTGTTGACAGTACAGTCCGGGCCCCAGCCGTGTTATGAATTTATTAAGCCCACCGCATTTTATAGTTTGCCTTTCTATTAATTGAATTAAATGGCAACGGCGTCCGTACCGCCAGAGAGAATGAAAAACATGGAAATCATGTGTGTTTTCGTACTGTGTAACAGTAAACCAAAATTTTATTACGTTCCCAAACAAAGTTTTTATTATTATCATTTATTCCGTCTGCGTGGTGCCAAACGAAGTTGGGTATAGAGAAAAGGCGATTCACAACGGCCAGAAAAAAAAATTAATTATCTCAGCAATTTTCGTCCTTTATCTGACTTTGCACTAAATCTGGTACTACTTTTCTGTTCTGTTAACAGAACGATAGGACGGAATCCGTTTTAAAGCTTGTGTTAACGACCAGACTATCGACTCAAGCCAACCTCTCCCTTATCCTCTTTATTCATTTACTGGATAAATATCTATATGTAAAAATAAAATAACCAATTGGAATAAATAACGGAAGTAAAAATAGGTTGTCTTTTGGTTGAACTGTCTTTCTGTTGAGATTAATTGCTTAACTGATAATGACACACGAAAGCTGTATTATTAACCAGCATATCCCTGCAACTTCTCTCACATTGCTAAAGAATAAAAACGAAGTTTCGTTAAGTGCTGCCCACGTAAAACGTGATGAATTTAGTTTAATATTTTACATTGCATTCACGAGCGCCTTGTTACTAAACACCCAAATTTACTTTGAAGAGTAATGTGTATATCTTTGATTAAGTGTTATCATTGACGCCTATCTGTTCACATTACTGAAGGAGCGTTGCTTTTATACATTTGAAACATATTTGTTCAGTTTACCAACGGATTTGTGCCACCCATGGTTCACAGAGAATTACAAGATATACCACGGTTTTTGAGTTAGAGGTTAAGCTGTCAAACAGTAAACATCTCACCAAATAGGTATGATTGCTTTTGTGCGATGCGCGGACAAAGAGAACTCCCACAAGCGGCTGCTTTCAGGTTTATACATGTGGTAATAATGATACTTAACAAGGTGAAACGTTTATCACGTTTGAAGCAGATGGGCTTATTCTGATGTTTTATATTAGAAAGAAACTTTCTAATTTAGCAGCGAATACACATTAAAGTTTAACTGAGAATAAACAATATTAATTTTTGTTATTCTGTGACTGACACAATAAACATTACGTGTCATAAACCACAGTGAACATTACATTTTCCACTTCCACATAGCTGACACCCCTCTCAAAATATATCAATGAGAACATGGCTTCATACTCTGTATCCCCGCCTGCAAGGCAGTCTCCGTATAACAGAACTTTTCTGAGAACATGTACTCGACGCATTTTTTATGCTTCCAGACCTACCCGTAGATTATGTTCCTCACAAGCTGATTCAAATTCACAGGGATACCATGTGAAATTTGTAGGAAATTAAAGAAAATTGTTTATCCTCGGAAAAAGGTTCCAGACACATGAAAGAAAGTAATGGAAAAACTGAATTAGGGGGACATTTTCTGAGCTTGGTGCAAAACGACATCTTGGTTTGAATTTTAACGTAAGAACTTGACGAACCTTTTAGATATTTAATATCAAATAATGTAATATAAGTACATGGTGTCCCTCCGGTTTAAAAAAAATTACAGCCAAAACATAAAATTAAAAAACAAACCAAAATTTGATAAAAGTCCTTGGAGTAGGACTAGAGATGTACAAAATAGCTTTTAAAAAGCATTTAAATACAAAATCAATGAAGAAATTTGAAATTATTATTCATAAACGGCAAAAGTATAAAGGTGGAGGAAGTGGAACAGGATAATAACAAAAAATTATAACGAACGGGTAATTTGGTAACTAGCAAAATGTCACTGAATTTTGCCCTCCATCCCAATTCAATTTTAAAACCACTAGAACTTTGTTAACAATTGTTAAATTAACAACACAATGTTGTTTCAAAATATCAGAAGTACATGTTATGATACTTTGTATCAATCTAAAACGAGGGACTTTTGGTTTCATTCATAAATATATATTAATATAAAATATGAGAATATAACAAATAATTTATCTACTGTTTCTTTCAAATAAATAGTCTCTCTCCTTTTTATTGCAGTAGCAACAGTTATTTATCTTTAATCCATACATACAACGTTTCGTCTGACAATGTTTCATCACCAAATGCGTTTTATATCGTCTCCAGCGTAACTAAGGCTAACAAAACAGCCTCTAATTGCAAAAGCTTTCATTTCGAGTAGGGCCTAGGGTGTGACTGTTTTTATTTAAGCGTTGTAATGTTTCAATTACTTCTGTAGTATTCAGAACCAATGGAAGAGAGAGCGCAAGTACATGCATTGATGGGATCAACAACACAAAAATGAAGGTCTATCATATACGCTTTTCAACAATTCCAAATTCAATCTTTCAAAAAATTTAAAAATATTTTTTTTTATGGGTTGGATACTTTTACTCCACCCATACTTGTCAATGACTGACGAACATTAGAAATGGAAAAGTTTCAGCAAATAACTCAGTGTAACAATCTTTGACATCTGTTAATAAGCGTTACATTCAAATTACAATTTAAATTTTAACACGTGCTGAATACATTCTCAACTGTTTTTGAAACTTTAATCCAATCTTTCAGGAATGATAAAATACCGAAAAACAATTTCTCTTCAAAGTGTCTATCCATTTTAAAGTATTTTTCTATTCGTTCCACGTTTCATATTGTAAGAAACTATCTCGTTGGCGTGAATTATTGCACGTGGAGCAGAGAAGCTACAAGTCGTAAATAATTGTCGTAATTATTAACTTAGCGGCTCTAAAACTATGCCAACTATAAGGTTGAAAATGGAATATACAGTGATTAATCAAAGAACAGATAGATGACTAGTACAGCAACACAAATAGTTCTTTTTTAGTGTGTGAATTAGATCTTAATTTCATTCTGTATCCCTAATAAGATATAGTGGTGATATGAATTTTAAGTCTCATTTGACTTTCAATTTGAGAAAAAAAACCAGAAAAATCTTATCAGCAGATTTTTTTTTTTCCAGCCTACTCCATACAGACAATATCTCCAACTATCCGCTTTTGTGTACCTCTTCGGTTCTTTCCTTCTAATGTTTCCTTCATTAACACATTAACCAAGCCGCATGTCTTAAAATGTGACCCAACATCCTGTCTCTTCTTTCAGTAAGACTCTTCCACAAGCTTCTTTAATCACCCATCATTTACAAAATATATTCATTTCGTACTTTATATGCCCACTTAATTTTCAGCATCCGTCAAAAGCGTCACATTTCAGATGCATCAATTTTACTTTTTTCTGGTAATTATAAACTCCGTGCTTCGCTGCCATAAAGTTTGTGATCCACACATAGAGTTTTAAAGAGTTCTATCTGAGTCTTAGATCAATATACTAAACCAGAGGTGGCCAACCCAAATGATCTTGCGGGCCTCTTTGGAAAGGCATCATAACTCCGCGGGCCGCATATAAAATCATATATCCCCATTTTAGATTTAGACCCACTATACACATTCTTTTTTTCTTGAGCGAAACATTGAAACATAATGAGTTATTATTATAGCGTTTCCTATTATTCTTACATGAAAACATAAACAGTATAATAATAATGATACTCATAAGTTCGAAAGTTAATTATTGAATATACGGATGCACAAATAATGTATTTTTATGATACATTGGTTATTACTACTTTGTCCATTATAAAATAAATGTATTTTGTAAAAGTGTGATGAATCTCGCGGGCCGGAAAAATGTTCAATATTTCTCAATTTTGTGAAAAACCTTAGTGATATTCTAATTTTAACGTCATTCCTACTTCGTCCATCAGTTGTAAGTTTACTACCTAAGTAGCAGAATTCATTTACTTCTTCTATCGCATTCGATCCTATTTTTAAAATTAATCTATTATTTCGCTATCATTTCTGCTACATTTCATTATTTTTGTCTTACAGTTATTTATGTTTAGTCCAGGACAATACCATCAGCAATTCGTAGAATACTGATATTTCCTTCTTCAACACTTGTGCCACATTAATTTTTTTCTATTACTTATTTATTACTCTCACTATATAAAATCTTAATACTAATGGACTACGACCCTCACACAATTTTTAACTGGTGCATGTATCTCATGATTCTCTACTTTTATTATAGCCGCTTATTTCTTATATAGATTATAAATTATTCTTTTATGTTACACCTAACTTCTTTAAAATATTGCGCGTCCTGTCCTACTTATCACTATCAAAATCTTTTAATAAATCAACGAACGCCATAAAGGAAACTTTGTTTTTCTGGATCCTCCCTTCTGGTATTAATCTCAAATCCAGAATTGCTTGCGTCGCGTTTTTTTTCCCCCTAAATCCAAACTGATCTTCATTTGTTATCTCTTCTACTATCTTTTCAATTTTTCTGTGTATTATACCGATAATTTTGAAGCATGTGATGTTAGACTTACGTTGCGATAATTCTCAAATTTTTCGGCTTGAACTTTCTTCGGAAGTATGAAGATGATAATTTTATTAAATTGAGTTGGAATTTTTCCTGTTTTGTAACTTTTTGATATCAGATTGATTAATACTTGGATTCCTTTTTCTCCTAGGGATTTCAGAAGTTTTAGGTTATGCCAAATGAAAAGTAAAAAACAATTAATGACTAAAACAGATTTAAATTTCTTGGTACAGCGCCAGATACCGTAATGTAACCAGATACATTAATAATTTTAAGGCAGATTCATAGTTTTCACTAATTTGTAGTGAAACAGAGCCGAGGCTAGAATTTTTCATACTTACTCCAGTCCATTTCAAAGCAAATCGTTGGCACTTTTTTTTTTTTTGTCAAATGCTCACCGAACCATTGTTCCCTTTCTTCGCTAAATAGTTCCTCATGTATCACATTTCACAAAAGTGGAGAAAAAAATCAGCAATTACGTTGAGTTTCTTTCTGCCCGCGAACCATGTGTATTTTTCATTAATTTTTTTCGTATTATTCTCTTCGTAAAATGTGCAATTTTGAGGCGAAAATTCCCCGCAAACACAGGTACACATATATCATTTGCCTGTTCACTCAGTTACAAATTGAAATAATACTAATGAATTTTCGTGTACGCCCTCTGCCCTAATCGACTGTTTTAATTAATTGTATGCCTATACAATGATGCCACAATTTGATGTTGAAACGAACTTCTTACGCAAAATAAAAAGAGAAAATCCTCGTCTACAATATTTGTAGATTTCAAAGAGCAATATCAGAAGTCCTTTATAACGAAAGTTTATTTTGACGAATCTCTTGTAGAACTGTCTTTGTTATGCCATAAATAACGAATAGTAGTATGCTTATTACGATGCTTACCTATTGGAGGAATGTGCAATCTCTGGTCGGGATATTAAAAATATTTTGTGTGGATATTTTCTGAGAACAAATAGATTATCATTACTTGCTACGATACCCTGTCGCGCTGTTTACTAGCGTCTTAAGTCATACCGCAGATTTTACGTAAGATTATAAGCCTTAAAACTGTAAAAATCCCATGAAAATCCATTATTGAGTGTGATATCATTGCAAACATTAAATATTTTACAGCTCATTACATATTTATATAAATTTAGCCTACCTTTGGCTGCAGTTCCCCAGCGTGGACGAATTTGAAATATTTCTGATACGATTCCAGGTTAATCGAGGAAAGCATGAATTTGTGAATGTAATTGAAGTATGCATCATTCCTAGCTGCTTTTTTTTTTTTTTTTTTTTTTTTAGCGATAAAGAACGTACGCAGAAAAGTAGTCCGTAGCGGGAATCGATCTCACTAACTTTAGCACAGGAAAACTGTGTGCCCCCTTAATTTGAGTAGAATCCCACATAACTACTTTCCTACAGATATACATTCAACGAATTTTAATTTACAGTTTTAATCCATGGTTTTGGAAAACAATGACTTAAACACGAAATTCCTGAGTACCCTATTATTCACATGTCCACACTGAAAATTTCATCTTGTGAACTAACAAAATTTGTCAATTAAAAAATTTGGTGCTAAGCTTAGTTTTTCATTTTCTGCTCCCGCACATGGTTACGTGGAGACATAAGACATAATTCAGATCCTAACCTTTTAAACTGCGAAAACCATTTCACAGTCATTGCGTGGCACCACAAGGAACATACAAACAGAAACACTCTCTACAGAGTTATGTATAGAGATATACTTATTAATAACTCACTATTAAGTGGTTTGATGACCTTTTTTTTAATACCTGTCAAATACTTAACTTTGCACGCTGGTAAATGAAGAACTGCAATAACATTTTTGTTCCCGCATATCCTCAATAATTTTTGAAGCGAAACTTGTTTGGGCAGGGTGGGTAAATTTTTAAACGTTACGTATTTCGCGTTAAATGCGAAAGCGTCACTACGTTCCGCGCATGCGCAATAAGTAAACCTTGATGCAAGCAGCTGCGGTAGTAATCTTGTCACTTAAGCACATGTTAAAAATCGTTCTGAGTTACTTCATACTACGCGTAGCGATTTCTTCGCATGTACTGTATGTATATTTGTGCATATAGGCCGATATGTTTAATGGGGATTCCTTAACTAATAAAAAATGTTAAAGTTTAAATTGCTTTAATATTCACTGATAATTACGTGACGGAGGAGTCACCATTATTACACAACAGTATTTTTAGTTGCTATTTTATGAGTTGCTTTTTGTTTATTTATATTCCATTCATTTGTTTACGAGAATAACCTGGAAAAACTCCCATTTACTGTACAAATAAAATAAAGATAGAATCTTTCGTCCAGTCGGGTGAGAAAGAAACATTTTTTTTTTACTTATTGCTTTACTTCCGTCGACGGCTAAGGTCATTAGAGGCGGGATGGGACTGGGGACAAGGAACGGGAAGGAATTCGTCCATGGCCTTTTTGAAGGAAGCAGCCCGGCATTCGCCTGGAGTGATTTGGGGAAACTATGGAAAACCTAAATCTGGATGCCCGGACGGGGATTCGAACCCGAATCCTTCCGAATGCGAGGCCAGAACGTTAACCGTTCACCCACGACGCTAGGTAAAGAAACATCAAAAACATCAGAAAATACAGAAAGAAAACGCACTGAAAAAATACATAAAAGTTTCTCTTCTTGCACATGTACGCACTAATACACGCACCATTCTTTATTTTATTTTTACGGGCTAAACGGAAATAATAATTTGAGCAATCATATACTTTTGAGATGGTAACAAGTAGACTTAGTGCGGAGGAGTGCAGGTGGTTGAGTTCTTGCGGCGAGGCGGTCTCAGTCAGCCAGTGGCCTGGCTGCCGGCCAAGTTGGCTGCCGACTCCGGAAGAGGGCGCGGGCCCCGTAGCGGTGCCGCCGATTTACAGCCGGCGGGCGACCATTCAGGAAACTGCCCCGACCTCCACCCCCCGGCCAGATAGCGCAACGCAAATAAAGACGAATATTCCGACCCGCTGTTTCTTCGTGAAACCTCGGCGGAAATTTGACGTATGGGCCAGCCTGCCTTTCACCACAGGTCCATCTGATCGCCTTTTAAAACTTGGTCTCCCTTTTCTCCCCGTCTCTTTCCATTCCCTTTCAGGTCGGCGCTCGTTATTTACGATCGATCGCACCGCGCTCTATATTACCGGAACGACAGCGGCTAGTCCCTTACCGTCTGCGGTCACGACTTGCATTGCCAATATCGCGATAACAGAGTCGTCCAAGGCGTATAATTTTTAAGATATCTTCTCCGTTATAACAGTAATGTTACTTACGGAGCACAACGATTCGACTGTCTGCTTTGCAGTTATCTCTTGTGACAGTCATCCGAGTATGTGCACAGGATGTACGAAGCAACCAGCTGTCTGTTCACCTGAAGATAAATGCAGATCATGCAATCGAAACTTGCGGTTAAGTATTAATCAGTGATACAACTGAAAAATTAATTGAATGTATACATCATGGATTTGTAACATCGAAACGTTATCAAAGTTTTTTTTATATTTATTTCTCGATTTTACATAGCCTACTACCTTGTTACCTAAAGTAGGCCCTTAGTTCCTACAGTTATTATTTTAAAAACAATTTAGTTTTTTTTAATAAATCTTAATAATTATTCTTAAGGATTTAAAAGATCTAAAGTATGCTACTAATTAATCTACTAATTATTCTAATAATTAATCTACCAATTAAACTAATTTAATCTACCATCACACTAATTCACACCAAAATCAGCAAGTATCTATGTATTTTAATACTTCTAATCAATAAACTGTTTATTGGCGAATGTTCTTCCTACACCACTGCTGGCCTGCACTGACAGGCCGCCTGCTGTCTCTGCTGATGCAGTGGGGCGACTGCTGACATGCTGACCACAAAGTGTCGTCAGCCAGCTTCACGTTCCAGGTAGTGGTATCGTTCTTCTCCGGTTTGTCCTTGTTCCTCCTGGATTCAGAGCAGGCCGCCCCCTGAGCCCTGGAGAAGGTGACTCTGGCTTCTAGAGGCACTGCGATGAATTGAGTATTTGTCGTCTTCCTGGTGCAGGCATGTACCATCGGTTAAGTTTGGTCACTGTGTCATCGTGTACGTAACGCTGACGTCACGATCCCGGCCTTCGTTGCCGAACTAACAACGGCCAAAGATGTTTCTGCAAAATTGAGGTTATGACCGTTGTGTAATAAGAGTTCTATTTAGTTACACAACTGTGGAGAAATGTATTTACAGAACACTAAAAGAAAATTAAGTTTATCAACATATTAATTATTATTTGCATTTAGTTTACTAATATTCGTTCGATGAAGATTTTTTCGTTATGCTCTCTGATCGGTGTTGCAGTATGCTAAGAAATATGAACTCATGTATATATCGTGACGCATGAATATATTAATGCGAGTGTGATGGAAGATTCCATTTTCGATTACCATTCATTAGGGAATGAGTTATTCAATTTTTTTAAAACTTAATTTGCTTTCATGGTCGCCATTAAATGAAATCATTACTTCATTGGAATGGAAGTAGTTTCACGCTGATCGTTAACTATGTGGCATGGGCCAACAATAAAACTAATATTACGTGGCATAACATAGGCATGTTTGCGTGATTCAGGCTTGATTTTCTAGCGGCAACATGAGCGCAGTTTTTGGCATGGTTAAAACGTTCTTGCTATAGCGTAAGGTACAAGGAATTAGTGTTGTACGTTATTTTATGGCAACTGTATTGAGCTAAGCACCCTGCGATGAAATTACTTGCCAGAACAATCGCTCGACCCGTCATTTTTGACAGGCTTTCAAGTATACGAGTATTATAAATCTGTAAACGGGCTGCGTCTCTCTGTCCCTTTGTCCAGGCATCACGCGGAAACCACAAAACCAATTTGAATATGATTTTCAAGTTTGACAGCTTATTGTATAGCTTAATCTCTGCTGTATATTTAATGACGTTACATGACCGGCGAAAGAAGCATGAATTAATAACTCGTTCGTACCGAGAACAGACAGGTTCCAGAGATCACACTGTATCACATTGTCAGAGGAACATTTGTTTACGAGACACCACTAAAGACAGCGCAATAACATAAATGGACACTCCACCCTTTTTATTCTCTTTCTGGAAATACAGAGAGCCGAAAATGTTTTTACTAGCTTTACAGAAACTACCGGGAATATAGCGGCAATGTTTAGAAATGAAGGGAGATTACACTGCAAAAAGTATTTAAATTAGGGCCTGGATTAGCTTTAACTTAAATATGGACTCTCCTTATAAAAATAAAACATATAGGCCTGAAATAAACATAGAAAAACATATACAAATAACAGTAGTAAAGATTTATTCAGCTAAGTTGTAAACAAGAAGATAAAAGCAAACAGAAAAGGGAAGAAGTAAGTCTGTCTTAACGGTAATCCGATTTTAAAGGACAGAAACCCTGGACGTCGGTGCTTATTTCGAGGGCTTGTTGTTCTTGACCCCAATGGCGGATCTGGAAATCCAGCAGACGTTATAAATTGCAACACAGCACAATAAAAAACTATTTTAGGAGAACTGAACTGAAGCGCTGCATTTTTTTCAGGTTTTTGTTTCCATGTTGATCAGGTATTTGTCTACTCAAGCATTTCCCAATATTAGCTTTTATCTTCAGCATTTACGGTACGAAGTAAAACTTCAACCGAAAAAACATTACTACCACCAGAAATTGGAAAGTTTAAAAAATTAACACCCTACACAACCCTCAAAATGAATCGAGCAGTGACTCCTGTTTCTAAATTACTGAACGAGTGGCTAATAGCTGCAGCGTCAGGCTTTATTTATAACTGTAGAGTAGATTATCTACAAACGGAACTTAGATTCAAATTTAATTCTAGCCATCCAGATTATGGAAGCAAAATCCCTTTGTGTGAAGTTCATGGAGAAAGTATTCTTTGTTTTGTATTTATTGTCAATTAAATTCAGATCCGTAATTCCGATGACAATTATAACTAAACCTGAAAATAAGCGAATCCGTGTTTAATTCGACTAGCACAATTTTATTACGTTCTTGTCTAAATCTTCTATTAATTTTCTGTAATTTGTTTCAAAGGGCTTAGTTTCATTGAAACATTAAATGTTCTGATTCGTATTTAGAAAGTACGACTAAATGGGTAATCCCCGAAATTCAAACTGATTAAGGTAATGTTTTAATGCGATAGTTGTGTTTGCCTAGCCAAACTCATGCAAAATCAAATCATCAATGATAATTTTTCTTACAACAAATATGTTCGGATCTTGATAAATTGGGCACGTTAGTCAGGGGCTTGGTTTCATAAAACAATAACTGTTCTGATCCGTATTTAGACGACTCGGAAATTTCAGATTTAATGAGGGAATGTTTTACCACGAACGATGTGTTTGTCTAACAAAAGACATGCAATATCAAATCATCAATGATAGATAGTTTTACAATTTCGGCTCTTGGTAAATTGGTTACATTAGTCAGTTAATTAACGCGAAGCAAAGATATTAACAACACTTCTGGAAGAGAATGTTTATATCATGAAAATACTGCGAAAAAGAAGAGAAAAAAAAACAAGTATGGGGGATCAATTAGGAATCCGCATATTCAGAACTCAATGCTCAAACTGCTTGACTACGACACTCGATTGCTATTAAAATGCAAGTCAGGTATACCGCGAACACACGACCCAAACCTGGTCCGACGCCTTTGCCTTTAACTTCATTTTTTTTTTTTTTTTTGCTTATGCCTTTATGCCTTGTCGAAGTCGAGGTAATTAAAGTCGGAAAAGGACTGCGGTAAAGAATGGAAAGGAATTCGGCCATGACCTTTTGAAGGAACCATCCCGGCATTCGCCTGGAGTGATTTGGGGAAACTATGCGAAACTCAAATCTGGATGGCCGGACGGGGATTCGGGCCAACGTCCTCCAGAATGCGAAGCCAGAATGTTAACCGTTCACCCACCACTCTAGATACCTCTGACGTAATTTTTTTGGACAAAGGGTTGGGGATGGGGACTATCTAGATCAACGCCAGGTCTCGTGTCTATAGAAGATTTACTTTAAAGCGCATCAAAATTGCTGACCTACACATGCGGACCTCTCTTTGTCAGTAGTATCCTTATGTCTTTTATGGAATTTCTGTGACAGAAATCGTTGACAATGTCATATAATAACTCACTCCGTATTTATTAAAATTAACACATAATAAAAACGAATTATCTGCAATAAAAGCTGGATGCATGAATACACAAATGTTACTTCATTGTGCAGTCTACTAATTTGCGTTACCCGCCATAATTAGTGTAAAAACTGTATATATCGTCTTTTGTAGCTAGTCGTGGAACCGCTATCTCTGTATGGTGATGCTCCCAAAAAGCCGACGCTTTGCAGCTAACGTCGGGTCGGACAGAGA
>CM061920.1:309242652-309767989 GCA_031002005.1 Vandiemenella viatica | reverse complement strand
TCACGAAAGAACACCAGAAAATACGCTTGCCAACAGAGACCTCGGTTTACACGGCAGAGGCTATGGCCATTAGACAGGCCATGCAATACGGATACAGCCGATATAATAAAATACTTATATTGACGGATTCGAAAAGTGTAGTACAGAGGTTGGAGAATATTAAAGACAAAATGAAACGAATAAGATTTTATATGATATATTACAAATGATGTATATAGCCTCCGCAGAAGGAAAAGAAATCCATTTACTATGGATCAAGGCCATGCGTCCATCCAATACAACGAGACGGTCGACAAACTAGCAAAAGAAAGCACTCTGGAAGGACAGCAACAATACACACAACTCCCCCACACTGATTTCATTAGAACTATAAAAAGAGAGGCCTTTACAAAATGGGCAAACGCATGGACTTCATCACAAGTATACAAAGGGAAACACTACGCATCGATCCAACCCCACATTCCACACAAAGCATGGTTCGAAAAATCAAAACTCGCAAGAAAATACAAAACATCTATCATTCGCATAAGATTGGGACAGGGATGTTATCCCAAACACCTCCATAGAATTGGCGCAGCAAACTCCCCATTCTGCCCTGTTGACAACGAAGAAATAGCAGACCTAAATCATAAAATATTGACATGCACCCTTTACCGAATTCCACAAAATAATCTATATAATAGACTGACCAAAATAAAAATTCCACTGCCTACATCAATCATCTCCCTTATAAGAACTGAACAACAGGACGTGTATCAAGCTATAGCTCACTTCTTAAGGGACGCAGATATTACGATATAACCCAGGCAATATATCCAAAATAGAGTCATTATACCACCTCACTATCAGAATTATTACAGAATTGTATATTAATAACGTAACACAATCATCAATAGTTATATCAACTCTGAACTATTGTTACTAATAAAAATTGCATAGAACTATCATGACAAAATAATATTGTATAGAGCTGATATGTCAAAATAATTTTGTAATACAAACATTGTATAGAACTATTATGCCAAATAATATTGTAATATTGTAATATTGTGATCTGGCTGTATGGTCGTCAGACCAAAAGCCATATAAATAAATAATAAAATAAATAATAAAATACCCAATTACTTCAGTCGCAGAATTAGATCATCAATATGATAGCCGTGATCCAACCCAAAAAACATTAAACGAGGGTACGGGCATGGATATCACAAGCATTCCCGTGGATCGTGAAGGAGTTCAAAGTATATTATTGATCAATCGGAACCCTACTAACCAAAATAGTATACCCCAGGTGCCAAGCCCCAACTTAAATTCCAATAAAGACAGAAGTAAGAATAACCGATACAGCCGCACAGACACGGGTCCATACTTCGTCTTTGTAGAAAGTGTAGATAAAAATATTGGTAGACTTCACCCCATGTCAATAGGGAAACTTCTTTATACACATAGAACAGCACATAAACATGACATCATCAATATCATAGCGGCCGGGAGGAATAGGTTAAAAATTGAAACTAATTCAGTCGCCTCTGCTACTTGTTGGTTCAATCTATAGTTTTCAAGGACAGACACCTAGAAGCTTTCATTCCAAATTTTTTGATAAACAAACAAGGTATTATCAGGGACGTAGACACCTCCCTGTCAGAAGAAGAAATCCTACAGGCGATAGAAAGTCCTTATCCAGTTATCGCAGTTAAACGGTTTACCAAGAAGAACTCATACCAAAATAATGATAGGAGAATACCGATACCAATATGCATGATCACCTTTAGATCACAATCCCTTCCGGACCACATAGCAATCTTTGGAGCACGTTGCCCAGTCGAACCTCATGTCCCACAAATTCTCCTCTGTGGTAATTGTTTACGTTTTGGCCATCGTATAACTCAATGCCGCAGCTCTCCCCGTTGCAATAAGAGCGGAGGCCACATACTATGGAGACGTGTGCCAGCACAGCTGATTCACAATGTGTGCATTGTCACGGTCCTCATTTATCCAATGAGAGAATATGTCCCGTAATTGTTCAACAACAAAAAGAACGTGAGGCAGCGGCCCATAATAAAGCCTCTCCCACGCCGAACTGGTATCCCACCCATCGTCATACAAATTCGCAGGCAGCCAGCGCCGCTCAGCTGTATTACGACGAAAAGCAATTCCCCCCGCTCTCTCCAATGGCAGTGCAGCCACCCAGTTTAGCCTCAACAAATGCATTCCAAAACTGTCCTATGATCCCTATCCAACAAAATCAAGAGTCACGTCACCAAAGTACGAGTAAAGCGCTCTCTCAAAACCAACCGATATATACTGCTACTACCGTAGGCCGCAACAAGCAAAGGCCAGCAACCCCAAAAGCACAAAAGCCCCATTACTCTCCTGTTTATCAAATAATGTATGTACCCCATCATATACGAGGTGCGTCCAGAAAGTAAGTTCCGTTTCAATTTATCTCCGCTGCAGCGCTGCGATTGCAGTTCCGCACATGCCCTGTTGACGATGTGTATCAAGGGGAAGAACGTGCACCATTTGGAGATTGCTGTCAGTTACGTACGCTTTGTTGTGCTTGTTTGAAATGTCGGAGTTGATTGAAAATCCCGCCGCCTGTGAAATCAGGTCTGTGATTCGGTTTCTGAATGCGAGGAAAGTGAAACCAAGTGACATTTATCGGCAAATTTGCGATGTTTACGGACCAAATGCGATGAGTGATTCGATGGTGAGAAGATGGGTCCGACAGTTCAATGGCGTGCGTAGTGATGTGCACGATGAAGAACGAAGTGGGCGTCCACCTTTGATTACAGAAGAACTGGCAAAACTTTCATCTGTTCTTACATCTCAAGTCTTTCCTTGGCGGTCATCACTTCACCAATGACGACGAGCTGAAAGAAACTGTTTCCAACTGGTTGAAGAAACAGGCGGCAGATTTCTATGAAGAAGGTATACAAAACCTGGTGCCACGCTATGTCAAATGCCTGCAAAATTTCGGCAGTTATGTGGAAAAGTAGTTTAAGATTTCTTCTGTATCTTTGTACAATTTCATTTTATTACCAAACGGAACTTACTTTCTGGACGCGCCTCGTACCAATAACACCTATCACACAGAATCCTTACCCTCCTCAACCCAAGGATAAGGAAAAGTCCCCCTCACCCGAACAAGTAGCACTCATAAAGAAGATTTTGCAAATGATTCTGAAGATGATTCAAGAATGTCAAGCAGCTCCATCCGATACTTCCCAACTCGACCCACTTCGTCACTTTCTTACCAACCTAGTAGGAACCAATTAAAGAACCGAATACTCTCTCTAAAACTAGTTAATTTTAAGGATTCTACTCATTGTAATGTCGAAAAAAAAAAACTATAAGGAACAATAATGTATATTTCACTGTATCATTTGTAATTATGTCCGAGCAATTGTATTTAAACATAATGTGTCAAACCCCGTTAGGGGATAAACAAAAATGTTCCTTTCTGATTAATCAGTGTACCTTGTTCTATCTTTAATATTTTACTAATCATGTCAAGCCTTGCTCTCTTACCTATATGTAAAATGTTTATATATGTATGTACAATTGGATGATGGTTGTATAGTGCCTAGGCGCTTAAAGCCAAATAAAAATTAATTTAAAAAAAATCCAGTCTGTAAGTGCATTTTCCGATCTTTCTTCCTTGTCTGTCACCACGTGCAATTCCTGTATCGCAGCTAACCTTCCTTATTGTTTTCCTGTGCCTCTACCCTCCTTGTTTGTATTCCCTGTCTCGAGGAACTTGCTCAGAGATTTCCTGTTTGTCCTGCTCGCCCTATGTACGAGTATTTCCTTACTGCGTGGTATTGAGCAAGTATCCATCCGTGCGTTAGTCCATCAGCAGGCGCTGTTCACCCCGCGATCGTTCGTTTTTCTTGTGCGTTTCTGCAAGTTGAACGCTACGCGGAAGATGACTGGCTGGAGGGCAGCTGTCGCAAGAAGACCGGCCGGTGGTCATTCGCCTGCTGCGCCCGTCTCCGGACGGGATGATTGGGGGGGGGGAAGAGGGCTGTGCGGACTCCACCACCGTTCGGGCCGACTGCACTGCTGTTCACGATATCAGCGGCTGCAAAGCCGGAACCTCCTGCATCTCCGGACAAGATGGATGTCACCGAACCTTCCATGGAGGTGGGTCCGACATACCCTATCTATTCTACCACCAGAAATATTGTCAGACTACTAGGCCGTCTACAGCGCTGCACCGATTTACCGCTGTTGGCGTGGCCGCAACTAGAAGGAATGTTCGTCATGGCCTGTCAGATTGGCACAAATTCCTTTGCGAGAAGAAAACATACCTGCATTATATCACCTACCAGCTGCTGACAAGCCCACTACTACTCCAGCAAGTAATAGTGTTACAACTGCCAGCAAATCTACATCTATACCTGAGACGAAGCGGAGGACGCAAGATCCTATCCAATGCTTCAAGTGCCAGGGTTTTAACCATTACGCCAGGCAATGCAACAGGAAGCAGAGGTGCGTTCGCTGCGGGCAAGAGCATCTTCCGGCGGACTGTCCAAGACCGAAGAGGGATCCCATCTGCTGCAACTGTGCTGGGTCCCACGCAGCATGTCATCGTGGCTGCCCTAGCAGGAAGCGTCATCGGGCTGAGCCGACTCCTGACAGGCAGGGGGGCCCAGCCCCAGGAAAAGGCTCATCTTCGCCAGAATCGGGAGGAGTTTGTCGTCAGACAAGGAAGCCCTCTGTCAAGTTCAGCGAGGAAGTTTGTCGCCCTACAAGCAAGCTCGCTATCACGTCTAGCGAAGAAGGCCGGTCAAGTCACCGAGTCCCATCTCGTCCAGTCACGAAGTCGAAGAATACGTCCGCACGTGGCCGAACATCCTGCAGGCACAGATGCTGTGACCATAGCGCAGCGGATGTGCAGTGGGGAAGCAGCTAACAAGCATCATCGAGTTGCTGACGCAACTTGTAACTCGATTAACAATAAGCTCGGCTGCTATGACGTAGCAGCCTTTGTCTCATGAAGCCACTACTCAACAGCCAACCAAGAAGTCAAACCGACCGAGAAGCCATACCACATCGATGGAAGTTGGAGTAAATGTCTCACGACAAAGGCTCCGCTATACACTGCCTGAATAAGACTAGGCAGTGAATGGCACCGCGCCGAATTGCAGTTTCCTCTTACAAAAGCTAAAATCTCAGGCCAATCAGAAGGTGTCTGAATATTGAGAGAAGAAGAAAGAAATGGAGGGAGGCATAGTCAGAATTAATATTTTAACACGTTGTTGAACAAATTAATTGATTTTCCAACTGTGAACAACGGGTTTTATCATAGTTTTTTTTTTCCTTCATCTTCTTAATTTAAAAGATTCGAATATAAATCTCTGTTGATCGTTTTCGTTTTGCATCGCCATAAATATTTTAATACGTGACATTGCTTTAACGTTACATATCACTTGCTTTTTCTGGTGGTGTAATCTGTAAACGACTTTTCTTGGAAACACCTTTTCGAATTAGTGATAAATCATTACCTCTTCAGCATATACACATCGGCCTTCAGCCACCGACAAAGCTTACATGTTGTGCATTTCGTTTCATTTTGAGTTCAATAAAAATGGCAGTGAGCTGTAATGTAACATCGTCGAAAAAGGTGTTATTTTTGACGTATTTTATCGTGGATATCACTCCCAGAATCACCGCTTGAAAATACCGTTTCAAAGAACGGAGTTGCTTACTTCAATTTACAGTTAGTTTTTCTAATCGGAAGCAGATAAAATACGTTTTATTGTTTAATAAATTATCTACAACGATAAAACGTTCGCTAATTTAATAGCCTACGTTTATGGTATACCGCATGTAGGACTACGTGTTCAACGATATCCCTCGAGGCTGGAATATTGACTTCTTTCCAAAAGAAATCTTTTTTGCTTTTAAGATCCTAAAGCAATACAGACACTTTTAGAATCGAGTATTGGTCCATCCAGCTAAGCCACATTGACTCTTACAAGGAATCTTCACACATTTCCATTAGATTTTTTAGGAATTTTTTCTCCCTTTACGTAAGTATCGGACATTTCCTTTTTTGGAACGCTTGAAAGTGCTCCACTATTACGTCAACATTTTCAACATCGAAGTTAACATGTTAACAAAGAATACCTTGTAAAGTACTTGTAAATGATGATGCTGGAAGTTAAAATACCTACTGGTACCTACTGGAGTGTATAAATAGAGTTGAGTTCGTGCTCACTAACGCTATGTTACGATCAATGGCATGATGCATTAATAACATTACGTTCAAACACTGGCCGCAGAGCAGTACTTGTTTTAGCTGGTGCATGACGTGTTTGCCAACCGCACGCCGTAAAATGTGCGCTTGTTTAAACTGCACGCACGTGGGGAAGTTTATTTATTGTACACTAGCATCTCGCTCGCAGGCAATGTACACCAGAGGTCAAACGGTGTAAATTCTCGACTCCTTTGAGGAGGTGCAAATGAAAATACACTCAAGCTGTTAACTGCAGGAAGCTACCATACTAGCAATCACCTTCATTCAGGCAGAAAATGTATTTAATATCACTTTTATAGTATAGAGATTTACTATGTTCCTGATATGACTCATCAGGTACTTCAACGTTCTTATATTTCTGATTCCATATTGTAATGTAAATGCAATTTTGATGGAGATTATCACTATACTAGGATAAAGCCGTTACACGGGAAGCGTGCTTGGCCACTGAAATATTTATATGCGTACCGAGAACCACATCATAAATTGTAATACCTGGCTACATAGTAAATTTCCGATCTGACTCTCATTTTTAGCTACAACAGGCAATACCAAATTATTAAAGCAGATTCGCAGTAACGAAATGAACGTCGCATCTATGCCTGGTAATTTAATATTTTCCTATCTCTGTCTTCTGTTTTGTGCATCTTGCAATTACTTCCACAAAGTCCTTTAAAAATGACATATATTTTTTCTTTTTTTGTTATGAAAAAGTTTTTAACGAAACCATAATTTCAAAAACGAATATATATTTATTTGATACATTTCGTGATTTCTTACGTTTCGTATTACTTTCTCCCAATTTTTTTTTTTTTTTTTTTTTTTTTTTTTTTTTTTTTTTTTTTTTTAATATAAATTTTTATGTTTCTTATCTTCTGCAAAAAAATTCTTATGTTACAAATTGCTTCTTGTAACTGTTACATAGAATAAATCGTAAACTTCACATGCTCATTTCCTTACATTAATGTATGCATTTAATCGTTGTAAGTATCGCCTAGGAGTTAAGAAATAATGTAAACAGTATAGCTAGCCGTTTTCAGGATCATGCTATGATTCTAGGAGGCGACTTCAATCTGCCTTATATTGACTGGCGTAATTACGTTCACATTACAGGTAGCAGGGATAAGGCAGCTTCTGAAGTAATTCTCGATTTGTTGTTAGATAATCATCTCGAGCAGCTAGTTAATGAACCTACACGGTGTCATAACGGTAGCGATAATATTTTAGATCTGCTGGTTACCAACAATCCAGAATTATTCACCGAAATTTCAACGTCCACAGGTATAGGCGATCACAAAGCGGTAATTGCAACTATCAGACTAAAGACCAAGCGAAATAGGAGAAAAGGGTGGATTGTATACAAATTCAGTAAGGCCTCTAAGGAGTGTTTTGGAACCTACCTGAGGAATAATTACCATAACTTCAAGTCAAAAAAGGACACCGTTGAAGAGATGTGGCATCGATTTATACGAATAGTCAGGGAAGGTATGGATATACATATACCGAAGCGGATAATAAATGGGGAGGATGATCCACCGTGGTACACATGCGAAGTCAAAAGATTACTCAAAAAACAAAGGAGGATACACGCACGCTCAAGAAGGAAGGGGTGTCGTAGCGATTTAGAAACCTTAGCTGAGTTAAGAGGACGTATTAAGAATGTAATGCGTGAGGCCTTCAACGATTTTCATTCCAACTCTCTCTCTAAGAGTCTCACAGAAACCCAAAGAAATTTTGGTACGTATGTACGAAAAGTCAATTGTACCAATAGCAATATTCCAGCACTAATTCGTGAAGGTTCAGAGGTTAATGAAAGCCGCGATAAAGCTAACGTACTAAATACTGTATTCAAAAGTTCATTTACTGATGAAAATAAGGATAAGTGTTCCCGTTTTCCCACGCTGTGTCGAGTTGGTGATGGAATCATTACGAATAGATACTGCAGGTATCATAAAGCAATTAGAGCTCCTGAAGTGGGGGAAAGCGCCGGGCCCAGATGGAATTTCAGTAAGAGTATTTTCAGAATATGCGGCGGAAATCGGGCCATTTCTGTATGATATATTCAGTAAATCATTAGAAGAGCGAAAAGTACCTTCAGACTGGAAAATCGCACAAGTAACTCCGATTTTCAAGAAAGGTGATCGAAGTGATCCTGGAAACTATCGTCCAATATCTATAACATCTGTTTGTAGTAGAGTTATGGAGCATATTATATGCTCGAACATTATGAAATTTCTAGACGATAATAATTTGCTTACAACAAATCAACACGGATTTCGGAAGAAAAGATCATGTGAAACACAGCTGGCCCTATTTACACACAACATAATGAAAGTTATTGATGCAGGTTCACAAGTAGATGCCATTTTTTTAGATTTTCAGAAAGCCTTTGACTCTGTACCACACAACCGCCTTTTAGCGAAGCCAGGAGCGTACGGTATATCGGATCAGCTTTGTGAATGGATAAAGGATTTTCTAACTAGTCGGTCGCAGTATGTCGTCATTGAAGGAGAAAGTTCTTCTAATCTAGATGTTACATCGGGGGTACATGAAGGAAGTGTAATAGGACCACTTCTTTTCTTAATTTTTATAAACGATCTCGGAGACAAAGTGAAAAGCCTTTTCAGATTGTTTGCTGATGCTGCGATTATTTATAGGGAAGTAAGGAATTTGGCCGATTTCTTAGAAATTCAGCGTGATCTGGATATTATTTTGGCATGGTGCGCTAAGTGGCAACTTACCCTAAATTGTAAAAAGTGCAAGACAATGAGCATAACTAACAAAAAGAATTGTTCAGAAATACGAGTTAAGCAATTCAGTTATTGATATGGTCGATTCTATGAAATATTTGGGAGTAACAGTACAAAGGAACATGAAATGGGACTTACATATTAATTCGTTAGTAGGTAGAGATAATTCTAGGCTGCGATTCATAGGTCGAATACTGAAAAATTGTAATGAACAAACAAAGGAGATCGCGTACAAATCTCTTGTGCGTCCACATTTGGACTATTGTTGTGCCATTTGGGATCCGTTTCGTAAGGGGTTGATCGAAAGTATAGAGAAAGTACAGAGAAGAGCCGCTCGATTCGTGACCGCTTGCTACAGTCCTTATGAAAGCGTCACAGAACTGATTAGTATACTAGGCTGGGAGTCTCTGGTAGATAGACGACGCACGTTTCGTTTAAAGTTATTGGTATACATGTGTACTCCCACTTTCTCTCACGAGTGTAGTGAAATACTTCGTCCACCAACCTATTTGAGCCGGAATGACAGGAAAGATAAGATTAGAGAAATAAGGTGCCGCAATGATTCTTATATGAATTCTTTTTTTCCTCGTACCATTAGGGATTGGAATGCACAACAAAGAGATTAGGTTTGGTGCTGAGCACCCTCTGCCACCCACAATTTTGTGAATTGCAGAGTATATATGTAGATGTAGATGTAAATAAATATGAATATTTAATTTAAACGAATTTTTCTATCTCTGCTCTTCCTATTTACCGAGCGTGGTGGGTAACTAGTAACGCTCTAGCCTCACGCCTTCTCACACACGGGAGGACGAGGGTTCGAATCCACTACCATCAAGATTTGGGGTGCCCATGCTTTGCCCAAATCACTGCAGATAAATGCCGGGATGGTACATTCAAAGGGCCATGACAGAATTCATTGCCGTTCCATGCCCCCAGTCCTTTCGTGCCTCTAATGGCCTTGACGTCGTCGAGGCGTAAAGCCATAAGGAAAATGGGGAGGGGGAAAGAAATCCTTCTTATTTGTGTGCAGTTACTTTCTAACTTGTCAAGTGCCTTTTAGCTTGCTTTGCAATTACACGTCCTTATAACAATATAAGCGTAAAAAAAAAAAATAATATGTAGTTATTTATTTGGAATTTCCTAGTTCTCCAAGCAGCGCTGTGGTGTAACTAACACTTCGCGCGCCATCGCTTGGTCTACTTTTCCGAGCCATTGAGTTCACTTCCAGTCTTCAAGCAGGGCACATTTTATTAAAGTGTATTGAAAATACGATATTATTTTTGGTAGACGTTTCCGTACATGCTTACACAAGCTTTGTGGGCATTTCTATCTTAAATTCTTCCAGGTTTTAGGAAAATTGTTCAGTATCTCATTAGTTAATAAGCTAACTGCTGATTCTAACCTAAGAACAATATCCCAACACTCTGCCCCGTGGCACTTGTGATACAGGTTAAGAATAGATATTGAATGGATTTATGAAACTCATAAGTTAGATCATAGGTATACAACGTTAACACGATGAAGATACATTGTTCCTGGTCTTTACTACAAATTTTCGCAGTCGTCATTTTATGCTGACAGCGCTCGAGCTACGTCGCTTTTATCAACTACACCACGATTTTCCGTAAAAAAAAAATGTTCTTTTATTTATTTCGTGAATTATTTGAGAAGTTTTTAGTTGCTTTCAAAATTCATCTCGACAAAAATCAAATTGATAATTTAAAGAATTAAATAAATTTTAGGTAAGATAATTGAAAACTTCTTATCTTATTGATATTTTCTCTTTACGTTCAGAGAAACGTATCAGAAGAACCTGTTTAAATAGTATAAGAAAATCTGAAAATACGTTGCTTAATTGATCTATGAATTCTGGATAGCCTAGTGATAATTTTAACTATCGGTTTTGTTATTCACATGTTTTCGGTATTGTGGAGTACCATGATACGGGCAATAAAATTAAATGCATACGTTGAAAGACGCAATAACTACTAGATGTACATTTTAGAATGCTAAATACCCACTTATCCACCTCCCCTCCCCCATTAATAAAAACCCCAACTCACACGGCACTGGTATCGGAGGGACTTCGTTGAATGATTGTAAATGCTATGGATACGGCGAGGTTTGTTACATTCCGTTTAGTTACAAAACATTCAAGTATCACCAACATGAATATCCATCTTATACCTAAAATGATTTATTTTTATTCTACATGCTTACATTCCATTAATCAAATATAGACTCCTGCTTCTAACCTAAGAAGAGAATCCCAATCCTCTACCACGTGTCCCTTCTGTTCTCGTTTTCACTTTCTCTGATATCGCATTCTGTATTCTGACTCTTCCCATCTGAAAAATTTTAGGGTCCTTACAACGTTATTTAGTAACAGAACTTTTGTAACAGGAATTAATTAATTAGGCTGAATTTAAAGGTTACAGTTGCCTGCAAATGTCTGGAAAACAAGAAATAACTCAACCGCTTGTAGTATCTTAGTCTTTGGGAATAGTGGGACTTTACTTTTTCGAGGATTAGTACGAATTAACACTCACCATCATATTTATTAGGCATTGGAAGATTCAGCATTTACCTCGTAAAGTTTGAATTACGTTGCATACACACAAAATATCGTGTGAGTGTGTATGCATTGTTATGTCCATTGCAAGGACTCTGAATGTTAATTTCAGTTAGGTATCTACATGTAATATGTAATATTCTCAACTATAATAAAAGTGCAACTGATTTAAACAATTTTTTCGAGGTTCGGTATTTTTGGTTACCTAATTGTTGTAATTACTTTACCACTTTTTTTCCCCGTCGGATAGGAAAATCTAATATCACTTTGTAATAGTGTTTCTGTACCTCAGAAAGGCGCAGCTATGTCTGGTACATAGGGACCCTGGTGATGATTAGGACATTTCCCACGTGAAATCGGAAACAGATACGTCTTTGTATTCTCCCAGTTTCGAACAGTTCGCTGTGGGGGAAACAAGTTTGCCTCTGGCGAAGGGCCCCTGATAAGAGGGATGGGGCTATTACCGAGCAGAAGTTGTGTTTTACTAGCGCTCCCGCGAGGGCCCGTAGGCGGCCAGAAAAAGGAGCCAGTGCGCCGGGGTGTGAGCTGAGGCGAGCGGGGAGGAAATTTATGGGCGTGGGATGGCGAGGCTCATATTTCACGACCGACCGGACCGGACCCGTGGCTGTCAAACAAGACGCGGACAGCCGCGGCACGCCCTGGACGCCGGCTAATTGATTTCAACACCTGCCCAAGATGGCGCTGACTCAGCCACTCCGCTCAGGTGACTCACGGCGTCCCCGTCACCGTGGCAGACACGTCGGGGCCCAAAGCTGAAGTATCAGCGGCTTACGATATTAGCAGTACATTCAGCGAGAGTCTGATGTCAACTAACATTTTGTTACCATCGTTTAGATACACTCCCCTTATTAAAATTTTATTACTGAGCCTGATGGATGAGCGCTAATTCTTGGGCCTGGCATACAGTAGGGTGCGGGTTTGAATATCCGTCCGGGTATACAGATTTGGATTTTCCATGGTCTACTTAAATCACTCCAGGTAAATGCCAGGATGCTTCCTTTAAAAGGCCATGGCAGAATTTCTTCCCTTTCCTCGTAAAATCTGCCTCCAGCCGTTAAGGCCTGGGTTTTCCATAATTTCCGGAAATCAGGCCAGGTGAATAGTTCCAAAGATGGTTCCTTGTAAACACCATGTCCGAATAATTTTCCGTTCTTTGCTCCCAATCCTCTCTTTCATCTTTTTTCCCCTTCTGCTTTTACGCCTCGTCAGCATTTCGGTCGTTAGAGGCGAGTAGGGACTGGGGGCAAGGTGTGGGAAGGAATTTGGTCATGGCTTTTTGAGAGAACCATCCCGGCATTCGCCAGAAGTGATTTGAGGAAATTGTGGAAAACCAAACTCTGGATGACCCCCCACATCCCGATTGCGATGCCAGAGCGTTACCACTCATCCACCACGCTCAGTCTTCCTTGTAAAGACATCGACATCAACAAGGTGTAAAACAATACAAATACCATGATTACAGTTATTACCGGATTGATATCTAGTAGTTGGTAATTATCCGTAGCATAGTGCTGGACATTTCACTCTCATCTCTAGTGTAGGAATCAAGAAAGTGACTTAGGAAAAATAGTAAACCTAAATCTGAATGATGGGTCTGGGACGCGAGACTGTTTTCACCCTTACGCCAGGCCAGGAATTTAACCACGCATCCACAATAATCGCTGAAAAGGTATCCAGATGTCTGCTCCCGCAAATCTTTTCCACCACTCCCGTACCATTGGGTGATGGCTCTGTAAAGTGGAACACCTCACATACAAATTCATTAATTCAAATTCTGTACTTACGCGTGGGTTAAATTTGTGTGCTTGTAAAAAAGTTTGGGTGTCATAAAAGAATTTTGGAACATCAGCTGGTTAATCCCTATCCCATATAATCACCGATGCTGGGAATTATTCCGACTATCCACATCTCAATTTCGCTTCTTTATCCCAAACGCGGGAGAAATGAATGTACACTTTGCTGTTTCCTCCTTTTTCGGTCCATATGTTATTACATTTCTTCTTCTCCTTCTCCAGGAAACCCTAGAAATTTTGGATCAATCTTCTGAAAGTTGCTCTATCTTTTATCATATCTTCTGTTATTCCGATCTCCATCATACATTTCTTTACTTCTAACATCTATTGGTTGCCTTTCTTACTCTTGTAAACACGGCTGAGTGAGTCTGCTGTTATTACTCATTATGTGACCAAATTAAAATGATTTTCCTCTTTCAGATCGTGTCTTACATGCTTTCAGTTTCTGCTTCTTTGTATACGTCTATATTCTTCCGATGCCTAAACTTTCCTTTTTCAATTTTAAGTGACCCCCAAATTTTCTTCAAGATTTTACTTTCCATTTTCTCTATCTCTTCTATTTCTCCAGTTTCCACAGAGAACAGCAATTCTGAGGCTTAGAGAAATTTTGGTTTGATTACTGTGTTTTAGTAATTGACTTTTAATTTTCCTTGAAAATTTTTTCTTAATGTATGACTTCCATTATATTTTCTTATTAAAAGGTCTTTCATTGAAACGGTACATTGTGAAAAATAAATATATATTCGTCCTCATCAAAAATATTATTGTTATGTAAGGGATGAATATCGTTGGGTACTGTTTAACAGCATGAAGAAAGTACAGAAAAAAGATTCGAATCCCCGTCCGATCTTCCAGATTTCGATTTTTCATGGTTCTCCGAAATCACTCCAGGTGAATGCCTGTATGGATCCTTCAAATTAATTTCTCGTTTCTTGCCCCATTCGTTTCAGGTTTTTAATTACCTAGGCGCCGTCAATATGCAAAGCCGTAAAAAGGAATTTTCTGGCAACAGACGCTGTAATTTCTGCTTGAACATATTGAGAAACATGAGAACTTCCTCTTTCATTCATTAGTGCAAGAAACCAATTTGTTTTGGTCTCAGTGACAGGATATATGTATCAGAGCAGGGGACTTAGGAGTTATATCGCTTCCTTCCCTTGTTCTGTGACGAAGGCACAAAGAAGATATTATTTCTGATGAAAATCACAGTAGTAACCCTCAGTTTTATGACTTTCTTAATAAAGATAAGTGTACATTGTATAGAAGCCTTCATTCTTCCCTCACACGTCAACTTAATGGACATCCACATAGATAAATCAAAACCGTCAGTATTTCTTTGGAGTTAAATTTAAGAATCTGATTACTGTCTAAGAGAGTCACACTGAACGAAAATAAATAGATTCGGAAATTTCACAAACAGAAAAGAAGCACCAAGCCTAAGAGGTGAGCGGTAACTCTTGTGCCTGTTATTCGGATGGCACGAGTTCAGGTCTCCGTCCATCAATTCAGTTTACGGTTCTCCATGATTTCCTTAAATTACGCAAGGTGAATGTTGGGATAATTCCTTCAAAATGCCATAGGAAAATTCCATCCCGTTTCATGCCACCAGTGCTTTGCCACCTTTAATGATAACGGTATTGATGAATCATATAGCCATAAGTAAAAAGAAGAAAACCGAAAATCTGTCCGTTTTTGCTGTTACATTACTTTATAAATCAAATTTAATAAAGGAGAAAAATACAATAGGACAAAGGAGATTGATTTAAACTATTCAAATCAAGATTACGTAATATTTCAGTGGAAATTTTTTTGAGTAAATAGTTGTAATACTTTTTGTTAATTTTTAATTATAATATTGCTTTCAAGTAATTATTTGAGCCGTAAACCTCATACTACGTAAACATTTGATTTCATACCTAATTTCGACCTATTATGAACAATTCAGGTCATAGTAAATAATTGTTACTAATTTCAGTATTAATAAAACTGAGGAAAGGAACGGAATAATAAATGCAGACATTATTCTTTCAGGAAGTACCCAGCATCTTGCGTTTACACTTTCTCCATCTCGCCTGAAATATGAGGTTTACTCGCCCCTAAAATGTTTATACCCAGTAAAAAAGGTTAACTGCTATAGACTGCGGAGAACGCAGAGGAATGGCATAAAGCCACTTAAGTGCTGTAGAATGTGTCTCGGAAAAGGGCGCAATGCGGCGAAATCCGCTCTAACTCCGAATGGTACCCCATTCGTTGCGCATTCGGTAGCAGGCTACGTAATACCGCAGGCGCCCGCTACTGTTCATACCCTTAAAACTAATGTTAAAGGGAGCTAATGTTGTACGTTATAGTGCTCTTTGTCCTGCCATATAGATTGAAACTGATACTAAAAATCTCTGACACTTCGCAGAAATGTTTTAAATTCTTTTATAAAATTAAATAAGCATAACGTGTTACTTACTGTATATATCGTCGTTCACGAACGTAACAGGTACCGTGGCAGTGAAAAACTTACTTTATAATAACTATAATACCATCAGAACTAGAAGACCACAAATTGTAAATAATAACGAAGTATTGCTTGGAAGCTCCTAGTAATTGTTACTAGAACCTGAATTCAGGACACATTTATTTGCACAAACGTGATTTCGAACAATTATAATTTTCTCAGCACTGAAGCGATTTTAGCTCAGATGTCCAGTACTAGTTTTGTGGAACAAAGAGCCTGGTTCACTGAAAATGAACTAAAACATAAATTAAAAATAATAATCCTTCATCAAATAACACTGTAACAGATACCATTAGGAAATTACTTTACCTTTGATACTTCTAAAAACGATGTCCTTAAAAATAAATATTTACCTAAGAATAACTAATACAAAAAATACTTCCATATTTTTTATTTTTTTTATAATGACTGATCTAGAGAATCTGGAGCTATTGGGAATACGTTTCAATGCCGAACAATATACGAAACTGACACAGTCTTTACGGTAATTATTGTGAACCTGTAATACAATCTAAACAGACGTATCTGCGTGCTAATGTGTGACAATGAAGACGAAAAAGTCTGTCCTTCGAAGTCTAGTTTCGGCTAAGACTGACGGAAGCATTTTATTCATCGTTTAACCTACCAAGACACCTCCGGAAAGATTTTTTGGTAAATAATTCCATTCAAATTCATCATTTACATATAGGCAATAGTTTATAATCGAGCCCGGTGAGTGAGTGATAAAGGTGTGGCCTGGCATTTGGGAGAACGGTGCTTCAAATCTCTGTGCGGTATTCCACAATTCGGATTTCCGTGGTTTCCCGTAGTAACTCCAGGCGAATGCTGTAAAGGTTCCTTCAAAAGGCTACGGCCAAATTCATTCCCGTTCCTTGTACCCAATCCTCTTTCGCATTTAATGACTACAACGTCAACGAGGCACAAAGCCATAAGGAAGGAAAAGCGAGTTAACCCCAAATTTGTGATGCCTTGGACACCTTGAAAAATAGATGTTACTCGAGGCAGGAGTTTTAATCAAGTTTCGTTCCTTATCTAAGACGAAACTTTTCTTCCAAACGGATTCACATCTATACTAGCCTATACTAATATCATAAATGCGAAAATAACTCAGTCTCTCTGTCTGGGTTACGATTTCAGGGCTAAACAGCTAATCCTATCTTGATTAAATTTGACGAGGAAATAGTATTTCTAATTTGGAAGGACATTAGAGTTTTTTCTGACCATATGAACCACGCCTGGACGCTCCGTTGTTCGGGTTCCCCTGTAGCTCTAGCCACCTGTCACGTTGACGGCCGAACAATCCTTTGGGACACAACAATGCCGTACATACGCTTTTAAGTTTCTATGTTATATCTGTCATTCAGGCTTTGTTTCTTTCAGTCAGTTTATGTATTATCTACATTAGTAGTATTATAAATGCGAAAGCAATTCTGTCTGTTGTTACGTTATGACGACTAACCGGCTATACCGATATTGATGAAATTTGACAAGGAAATACTTTGTATCATTAGCAAGGACACAATATGCTTCTTTCGGAATGAAGAATACTTTTTGTCATTAAATTTTGGAATCTAACTGAATGGTGCCAACCAAACGGGTAAGTCTGTAATGTTATATTTCTCCACTCTTGCTGTGTTTCTCTGGCAGTCTGTTAGTGTATGATCTGATCATAAATTTCGTTTACAATCAAAACAAATTATTTAGTATAGATGTTAATCTACACTGCACCAGACTATTATTCTGTGTCTACCTAAAAGTTTCTGGCATCAGTATATTTTGTCTTCTTATTTGACATGCAGAGTGCGAGAAGCTAAAGTTATTAGAACCCAAGAATTTGATGCTCATGCTGAAGAAAGAAGACAAGACCAAGACGAAAGACAGGATGCACTACGTTAACTCCCTCGCCCCCCTCCCCCATCTTAGCCTTTGTTTTTGCAATTTTTAAACATATTACAAATTGAATCTCTTCATGAGTGTGTTTGATAGTGGAATGGAATGGTGATGGCTTCATTTACATATTATCCTGACTACGTATTTTTTGGACATCTTTTACGGAAGGGGGCGTCCATAAATTACGTGAGGTGAAATATGGGGGAGGGGTACGGCGAAACCTCACCAAATCTCAGCAAAGGGGAGGGGGGGTCAACGGAAATCTCACGTGAGGTTTTGGAAATTTTTTTGGACTGTAGAGCTAAAAAAACAAGGTCTACAAATAACGGGAAAGACGAATTTAGGGGGGTTTTTCGTTGAAAAGTGGGGGTGTAACCGTCTTTGGTAGAAGGGACCTACCGAGCGTAGTGGGTGAACAGTTAACGTTCTGGCCTCACATTCGGCAGGACGCGGGTTCGAAACCCCCTCCGGGCATCCAGATTTGGGTTTTCTATGGTTTCCCCAAATCACTCCAGGGGAATGCTGGGATGCTTCCTTCAAAAAGGCCATGGCCGAATTTATTCCCGTTCCCTGCCCCAATTCTATCCCGCCTCTAATGACGAGGCGTAAAGCGAAAGCAAAAAAAAAAACCGGTTGAGACCTAAAAAAAACGTCTCTCAAAAAGTTACAAGGGGTAGGTGGGGGGGTCTCACTGATCAGATCACATCAGAGGGGGGGGGGGGGGAGCGAACCAGATCTCACGAAGTCTCACTAGAAGGGGGCGTGTCCGGAAATCCGGAAAAACACCTCACGTAATTTATGGATGCCCCCTAACTTACATCTTTCTATTCCCAACGCTTCAAATAAAATTCTAAGTCCACGTGTACGAAGTCAATGCTAACAGCTAGTATTGTATCTATGTAGCACATAGGAAGCGTTTTTAGTAGAGTAATTGTGAGGGTGAGAAGAAATCAATCATTCTTTATATTAAGAATGGGGTTACTTTTCGTGATCCTTAGATGACTGAAATCGAAGAAAAAAAGAAAAGACCCTTTTAACGTGGAAATCGGGTTCCATTCCAGCACTCATTTAGATATTTACCTAAAACAGTACTAGCTATGTTTCTGAGGGTATCAGAGGTAACGCCGGTCAATCAAGGAATTGTTAATCGCTTCTAATAATATACTAAATAAATTAAACATTAGGTCAATTTTCAGTGTTATTTAATATTAAATTCCGAGACTTGGGTCGGAATTACATGTAAAATCGGTTAACCTGTTTGATTTAAGCGCAAGGAAAGGTGTGAGGCACTGGACAATGTTAAAAAGCAAGGTAGGGATTTAATTACTACACGATCTGAAGTTGATACTAAGACATGGTGGAAGGAATAGCACTGAGGTTGATAGAAGCAAATGTAAAGTTAACCATATCAAAACATGAAAAATTTATTGTAGTATACCTATAGGCCATTGGTAAAGCATTAGGGAAGAAAAGAAGCAAGCTACAATGTACGAGTAGAACTTAACAGTCAGGATTGAATACTCCCTTTCTGTTCCGTCGCTCAGATATAAGTATAGACACTGATTTTCTAGGTTCAGTGCGTATTTTCTTGCACTTTTATACGTATCAGAAACATAGTTTCACTTTTTCCCCTTACTCTTTGAAGATAATTTAACTTTCTTAAAAGTCCTATATGCTTCGTAAGTTCGCTTATTTTTGATGAAATTTCTACTTTTGAAGTTTTTACGTTCTCAGAAATTAAATCATGATACTCATTACACTTCTGTTAATACAGCTTTTAAAAATTGTATATCCACCAGTTTCAAAAAAGGTTTTGGAGTTACGACTTCTTCATTGCAATTAAATTTAATTAAATTACGTTTCCATTTCTGAATAGCTATTACAGCTGTTGTAATAATACATATCTTAAACTATGTGCTGTATGCACGGATCTTATCATATGCTAGAAAATAACTGAAGAAAAATTAGTTATTGATATTTGTATCGCAAGTTGGAATCAAACTGGTTGGTCACCTGGGAAATGTACGAGTTCCCTATACTTGGGTGCGGGGATTGAGAACAAATACGAACGCCAATGCAATGTACGACGTGCTTGTCAGACCGCTCACACGTCGGAATCAATCCTATCCGTCAACACGGCATTCAAGAAATCTCCTTGATAAGATCCAGTCCCGCATTTCCTCAGAGACGTTCCGCGTTGTTTGGGCAATAAATTATTTGCCTTGGAAGGAAGGTGAGCGGCACAGCCGTGGCCGCAGTCGCTCCTGGGAAATCTGCGCCCGGTCACAATCGGACGAGCGCGGAGCACACAAATCACGCAGCTCCCGGCTCGTTCATTTGCGGTAAATTGCGTTGCGGTGTCGGTCAGGCCCGCTCATAGAAAGAGCAGTGGATCCGGCGAAGCCGCTTCCGCGTCCATTAGCCGGCCAATACATCACGCGCCATCACGAGCTCGTTACACGGTAAACACTTGCTTGCTTCTGTGCCTGCAGCCTCTTCGCCGCTCTTTCTTTCTATGCCTCCCACTCAATTTTTTTATTTTTTTTTTGCCCTCTTTCCGGATATGTATATATTATACCAGACGTAAAATTACAGAAAAATATAAACATAACACCAAACACATCTTTAAAAACTGTAAGTAAAGTTAAATGATGTATAAAAAATAGTTTTTTTTTAAGTTAAATGTCAATGTCCGTGGTGGGGATAAATTTGCTAGCGTTAAGCCGGGTACTCACTAGCGTGCTGTAACTGTAACCAACAGATACAGTAACCACGTTGTAGTGTGGACGCGGGAAACGAACTTCGCTCGCGACGAACACCGAGCAACCTCACTGAGCGTACTCACTAGCGAGCTGTAACTGTAACCAAACGGATACTGTTACAGGGTTCTAGTATGTACGCTCACTGTAACCGTAACGACAAGCCGACTCTATCCGCAGTGTTCGTTTGGAGCTCCGCGATGTCGGACGAAATGTCTCTAGCTTGTGCAGCATACTCACTTGTATATGCTTTCCTGGATGATTATAAACGACCACGAAGATGGCGTATTCATGGAATGTATAGAGAAAGAAGTGATCTAATTCCTCTTTTAAGAAATCAACGAATGATTGGTCATTACAAAAATTTCACGAGAATCTCTCCAACTGATTTTGAATATCTAATGGACATAATTGGCCCCAAGATAGAACGAAGAAACACTTCGTCCCGAGAAGCAGTGTCGGTTCAAGACAGATTAGCTGTGACGCTGAAATACTTAGCTGCTGGTGATTTTTTTTACAAGTTTACAATATATTTTTCGCATTTCCAAACAATTCATAAGCTGAATTGTCCCTGAAGTGTGTCAGGCGCTGATAGGAGTTTTGAAATAATAAATCAAGGCAATCCTTTATTCAATAATAATAAAATAATAATGTAATTTTTTTTTAAATCATACATAATTTTCTAAACTCATATCGATATCTGATGAATACTCGCTATTGTTGCTATACGGGGAGTCTGGCGGTTTGTGTAGAGAAGTTTATTGGTTTTGTTATGGGGAAGAAGTGGAAAGGTGAACTACGAGTATATCTCGATTTATAGTGGAGGAAGAAGCTGAAGGGTGTGGAGCTTGTGTAGTGGAGTAATAAGTAATAACCATAATTTTGTATGGAGTTATAATGTCCTTGATCAGCACGCATAATTATTTGAAATATTTCATGTTGAATTGCATTTTTTATTTCCTTGGTATAGTTTTTCAATTTTTCCTGTATAAAATCAAAGAAAGGCCGTAGTTCCGTATCCTGTTTCCGTTTATCTGCCGCATTTTTCAGTATTCCGAAAGCCTCTTTCAGAATTTGTAATTTCGGATCTGGTTTTAGCTTTTTATTGAATGGTTCACATAGTGCAGCGTCACTGTGTTTTTGTGTTACCATTGAGGTCCTCCACCTACAAATAAATTTTTTTGTTTATTAATGATCAATAATAATAATTTTATTTATTTAAAGGTTTATTTAGCCTTGCAAAATTAAGACTGCCAATCCTTGGGATTCCATAGGACACTGCTTTCGTGATAGACTTCTATCAGCTGAAGACATTTATCTTCTGTCCATTCACTCATGACGCTTGAGGATAGTGGTAGGTTCGCAGCGTGCAACGACCTTCCTTCTCGACGTTCACGAACGCACTGTGAGCGCCTTTTGATTCGCAGCAAAAACCGACAGCCGTCGGCTCGCTGGAAATGCAACGCGTTCCGCTCGCGGCAGGCTCGCGAGCCACGTACTCACTATAGTTCACGGTAACAGTAACGTGCAACGGTTACAGTTACAGAATGTGGACGTGTTTCTTGTCGGCTCGCTGCGAATGCAACGCGTTCCGCCCCCGGCAGGCTCGCGAGCCACGTACTCACTATCGTATTCAGTAACAGTAACGTGCAACGGTTACAGTTACAGCTCGCTAGTGAGTACGCGGCTTTACGCGTTAGTAGTTACGCGATATGTATCCATGCGCCGCAACGTTCCGCGCGTGCGTAGAACGCTGATAATCACGTGAAGACGTCAGACAGGATATTTACATCCAGAGGAGTCACCATTATTTCACAGTGAGACATACACCAATATTGTCTTTTTTTTATTTGTTACATTTTGTTTGTTTATATTCGTTCAATGTTGATTTCGTAATATACTCTGATCGCCGTTGCGATAAAATCTTTCATTTTCATGCAGAGATATTAGCATTGGTCTTTACAATGTGTTTTTAAGTTTTTTTAAATTATTTACATCATTTAGTATTTGCTGATAATCAAGTTGTCATAGCATAAGACGGTGAGGGTGTAAATTACATATGTGATCAACTGTCAAAAGAATATAACAAATGGGGCTTGAAGATTACCTATCAAACAACAGAATATCTTACCAATTATCTGGATGAATTGTACATTGATGGAATAAAAATTAAAACGGTGAAAAATGTTCGCTATTTGCCTTCGGTTTTAAAAATAGAAGGAAAATCGAATATGGAAATTAATAAAAGAATTACTAATGGCCGGAAAGTAATCGGGATGCTCAATTCACTTCTATGGAGCAAGAATGTTATGAATAGAACAAAAAGAATTATATTTAAGTCATTATTGGAAAGTAGAGTCTTATATGGATCAGAAACCTGGACAATGAACCAAAAACATATTAAGAAGTTGAAAGAATTATAAATGGATATCTGGAGAAGATCAGCAAGAATATCAAGAAAAGAAAAAGTAAGGAATAAGGCTAATGGAAGTGAAAGAAGAAATGTATGAAGTTAGAGACCGAAAAATACTGGAACGGTATTGCCATGTAAGAAGGATGGAAGACACTAGGATACCAAAGCTAGTACAGGAATGGGAAGTTAAAGGAAGGAGGAAAAGAGGACGCTCCGTTTTAACCTGGCTCCAAAGTTTGCAAATAGCAATCAGAAGATTTGGTGAACCGAGTTTTTTGATTGTTGTGTTGGAGTAAAACCTCTGTAGTGAGGAAAATCTCTCTCATATATATATATAAGTTATTAGGCGAAAATCTGCGTTCATCCCGTAATTTATGTCTGTCTTAAAAGCTAATTATTAACGAAAATGTTGCACACTGATACATGCACCAGGTTTTGTAGATGATTTTTTAGTTATAAGCCAGAAAACCTGCATCTAATGCGTCATTTTTGTCGAGCTTAGAAACTAGTTACAAACAAAAACTGTTACAACGTTTATTAGACTATTTTGTCCAAGATGTTTGAGAGTAGTTAACATTGCGATACACTTCGTGACTAACATGGTGCTCATGAAAGCAGCTTATTAATGAATAATAAGAAGTAAATTCCTCATGTTTTATGCTGTAAGAAGAATATTCTAGTCCAGGCTCCATTTTAACCTAACCACAGTCTCCGCTAATATTGCCGCTACAAATTCAAATCTTCACACCTAAATAATACAAAATGCATAGCAAACTAAATTTCGTGAAATAACTACATTTTCTACATTAGGATTCCTAGTTCACACAGCATAAATTATCACAATTGGTTTCATCATACACCTTCAGTATGAATTGTAACTGGACTAAGCTACCGTAATAATGCATTCACTCTATCGCTGTATAAGTTTGATCCAGATGTTCTTCGATATAAAAGTTCTACATGCAAAATACGATCTAAGCCTAAATGCAATGCTCTGTAATCTAGTGAAGAATGCGTTAAATTTTTAATAACTTTTATTTGTTTACGATAATTACTTGTACAAAGTTTCTATTAAATTTACAAATGCAATTTGGTATTAAAAAAAAAACGTTAAAAAAAATACACAGGATAAAAACGCAGAGAAATAGACAGAAGTTTTACTTCTTGCGCGTGTACACACTGATACACGAGCCAGATTTTTTTTTTTTTTTTTGAGATAGCTTTATAACTTTTTATTGAATCGACAAGTGTATATTTAAATTAAGTCGTTATTAATTTTGTGAGAGTATACATACTATAGTTCAATTTTGGGCTATAATATTACTTCAAATCGCTTAACCCAAAGGATGGTCTCGAAACGCTGATCCTAGCAACTAGATGCCAACACGTTAGCCCCTACTCAGGGCAGCAATTAAAGACTGTAGTCATTGAACAGCAATCTGTTAGCGCTTGTTCAGCTGCTCTAATCATCCAAATAATCAACACAAGTGGCAGCAACAATCCCACTTCAGGTACAGGGTTTGGGTAATATCAAGCTGGGGATACCGCTGTGGTCTCGTGTAGTAAACACACAGATCACTTGGTATATATGACATCATTGTGACGTATGGTCCAGACTGCATTACATCATAAACTCAAATGATGATTGAGGAAATCATATTTTATATATATGCGTTTCGATCGTAATGCAGCCTGGTCCAAAGGGAAACGTAACCATAACGCACGACATTACAGATATCCAATTTTCAGATCATATCTATAGCTGTTACTGTGTTCTTACGTGCAAAATGAATACGTCACAATCTACATCTACATCTACATATATTCTCTGCAATTCACAAATTGTGGGTGGCAGAGGATGCTCAGCACCAAATCTAATCTCTTTGTTGTGCATTCCAATCCCTAATGGTACGAGGGAAAAAAGAATTCATGTAAGAATCATTGCGGCACCTTATTTCTCTAATCTTATCTTTCCTGTCATTCCGGCTCAAATAGGTTGGTGGACGAAGTATTTCACTACACTCGTGAGTGAAAGTGGGAGTACACATGTATACCAATAAGTTTAAACGAAACGTACGTCGTCTATCTACCAGAGACTCCCAGCCTAGTCTACTAATCAGTTCTGTGACGCTTTCATAAGGACTGTAGCAAGCGGTCACGAATCGAGCGTGATGTCGACAATGATGTCAATTATACCATGTGATCTGTATGTTTACGACGCGAGGCCGCAGCGGTATCCCCATCTTCATATTACCCCAGGTTTTATCTGTAGACCATACACAGTGCTGAACTTGTTTAATATATTCTACAACTTTCGAGAGTGGTTGAAACCAGGTAGTTGGTTGGTTGGGTTTGCTGTAAAGTGTCAATATTTTGAATCTGCACTACTGCCTAATTTATTGTATTGTTCCATTGTGTTTGAAGGTGGTAAGATTGTGAATGGTTGTTGTCCAGCCAGACTGTATTTTTGGATCCAAGACAGGTGGTGGGTAAAGTTCTTGATTTCCTGTTGAATGTGCCAATAAACTTACTCTTTCCATTTTTCATCTGTTACAAAACCACAAGAAATTAAACAGCTAGATCAAATCAGTTAGATCAAATCAATGAAAAATCTGACCCCGCAAATACTGCTGTCAAGGCACATTCGACAATATGTCACGAGGGAAGCTATCGAACAGTTGGACAACTGATCAATGTAACCGTGGATGATTTTGGAATGCCAAAGCAATTGCCACATCGACCGAGCGGTAATTGCACACTTACTTTCAACATCAGAAGCAATCCTGTCCTCAACTGTCTGTATACATTCTTACTTGCGTATGCAATGTTACATGTAAACTGATGGAATAAAAATTATCTTCTTCTTTCCGATGAAGCATGCTAGAACAACATGCCAGTTTCAATTATTCATCCTTTGCAGTTATTTTTTCTTCCTTGTAATCCAATATTCTTCATCATTTAATTGTGTTTATTCCTTCTGTTCTTAGAACACATAGGATCGGAATTCTTTCCTCTTCTGCCTTGGAATCCTTCAATAATTAATAACTTCTCTCTAAAAATCTCTCTTTTCGCAGCATCCTTCTTTCTTTCTAAACTTTTTTAGCCTCTTGTTGTTCTTTTTTTTCTGCCAAAGGTAGTTGAATATCTTGTTTTGTCAATCTGTTATCATTCATTCTAAAGATATGTCAAAAAACAGCAATCTCCTTTTTCTTATTGTTTCTTCTATATTTTCTATGTTATGGTATATGCTGTTACTAAATTGTTCATAATAGCTCACCAGTTTCCATACTCTCTTGTTCATTAAAAATCCTACACCAGTAACCACCCTGACAGCTTGTTTACTAATTATTTTTTGTTGCCCAGTCCAGAAATGCTGGGCGTCCTTCCACTTAATCTCACTAATCCTAATGACATCTAAATTAAGTCGCTCCATCTCCCTTTTTTAAGTTTTCTAACCTACCTGCCATATTCAGACTTCTAACATTCCACGCTCAGGCTCGTAGAATGTTTCTATCCATTGTGATAACTCTTTTCCGAATGATCCCCACCCAACGATCCGTTTGGGGGACTATTTTACTTCCAGATTTTTTTTACTCAGGAAGAAGCCATCATGATATATCTAATTTGAGAGGATTACATGTCCTTGAGACACTCTTTGGGTTTTTAGTGCAGTGCATACCCGTTTGTTCCTGCATCCCCATGCCTTGGATTATTTCTGATTCATCCGCCTTTAGAGGCCTTTTCCAACCGCAAGGGAAACAGGGTGACCAGGACTGCTCCTCGCTCTTCCGCCCTCCTTTCAGGAGGCCGTTGGCAAGCAGTGGGTGACTCCTTGTACCGGGATTCATGCAAACGGTGTGCACCACATGAAAGGGAGGTTGATATTTGGTTGGAAGATGCTAATACGAGAGCCATTCTCTAACCATGAATGTATAAACCATACTACAAAAATGTCTATATCAAACAACTGCATGAGAGAAAGAGAGTAGAAATTCAACAAGACAACAAAATCTACGAATAATAACGCTTATAACAATTGATTGCTCTTATATATATTTCTTATCAAAATACAACACAAATTGAACCTACGACGAACAGATGAAATTTATCTGTCTTGTGCATTTACTGGATTAGTTCACTACGACGGCAACAAGTGAGATTTATTTTGGTATAACACCGCAACATATGCCGTATAAGACATTGAAAATATTTGCTCGTTGTGATGTGGATATTATAACACATTTAATATCTTTCGATGAACTCGTGCAAAGCAACACAAGGGAAAAACTTTCGACCATTTTGAAGATATTATCTTTCTATGTAGTTCTTCCAGATTTATGATATCTGTTACAAGAAAAACTTGGCATACAAAAAAAAAAAATAAAAAAAAAAAAAAAAAAAAATGTTATTTAGCAGTTTGCTTGATTAACTTTAAGTGCTTTGGTACTTTTATCTAATTTTTGAATAGGGTATTACTACATCGATTGTTGGTAGTTTATACTATATAGTGAAATTGCACAAATTTTGTGGCTATACATGAAATTTACATTTAAAAAAGTAATTGCGATGCACAATACTGATGACAGAGATGCCAATACCGTAAAATTTGAATTGTTTGCCTGTTTGTATGCGTGTCCGCATATCTCGCAAAAAATAATGAACACATTTCGAATAAAATTTGCACAGTTATGGGTTGTGTCGCCAGATAGCATATACGTACCATACTTTTTATCCAAGTTAGTGACAAAGTTAGCGATGAAACAAACGTCAAATACGTTAATTAATCTGTGTATGCATCTTGCAAAAACCAATGAACGTGGTTCGACGAAACTTCGTAGAGCCACAGCTTATGACATCAGCTAACATACTGTACACGATACTTTAATCTGTATAAGTTACATAGTTTCCCATGATACAGAGGCCAAAACATTTAATTTTAGAATCTTTGCCTCACGTAAAAACCACTGAATATATTTCAGTGGAACTGCATATGGTGATAGCTCATACTAACAGTTAACATGAAGAATATTTTTATCCTGAGTAGTACCATATTTCGTCGATGATACAGTGGCCAAAACCGTAAATTTTGGAACTCAAGTACGTGTGCACGTATCAAGCAAAAACCATCCATTTCAACGAAACTGTACGTAGTGATCGCTTCTCTAACGTTAGTGTTGGCTTACATTAAGTTTGGATATGATATCGATAAGATGAGAAATAAAAAAAGGTACATAATTCAATTGTTATGTAAAAAAATACTGTACATTCAATATTGTATAGCGCAATCATTCTCACATTCAAAACGTTAGCCTTTTACACATTGCGATGGTGTGTTGAAATATAAAACTAATTTGGTACACAGCCCGACAGTTGGTTGGATCCTCATGAAAGAGGCATACTAAGTCATTGTGTCAGAGGTAGAGCGGCCAGGTCCTTTCCTCTAGGACATACAGTTCAAAGTGAAATGCGAACCACGGAACGATCTGACCTATCTCATAGATCAAACACGGCTCTCAAATATTCCTTCACACACCTTGTTTCGAACCCGGGACTGGAGCAGCGAAATTTTGAAAGCAAGAGCCTTAACCACTGAGCTACCAGACTGTTCAAAAAATACCTAGTTATTACCTCGACTGGTCGATTCCGATAACTCTAAATCATAGAAATTTTAACACATGGAATTTGTGATTCAATTACTTATTTTAATTCATAGTTGGCATGCATTTACCTAAAGCAATTTGTTTTTACAGGCAGCATCACGTCAAATATTGCTATGTGAACAATACTGAAGTGTGCCTGTGGGTCATCAAAACCTATAAAACATTCCTAAATAGTAGCAGTTTCAACAGGTTGTAGGAACAAATTATGCGCACAAACGTGTTTAAAACATTCGAATTAAACCTAAATTTAGAATATTCAACATACTAAAAAGCCATGAACCAAACTCCCTATCAATTACACCAGGCTATGAACAACTTAATATGAAATGACTGAAAAAAATATAGCTATGATTTGAATTGACAAAAAGTATGATTTTAATAATTTATTCAAATATGATTTATATGTTGGGCATGTAAGACAATGTTAAGCCTTCGTGTGAGTTAAATTTTCTTCTGATCTGTACACTAGGGTTGTTAGCCGTAGAAAGGACGTACAGTTTAACGTGGAATCCGAACCAAGGAAGCGTTCTGGCGTACTACACATTACACCGGAAGCTGTGCCAGAGGTGAAGGTCGGGTCAAGTACCTTTGAAAATCCCCACCGAGACAGAGATTGGAATCTCGTATATTTCGATTTCGGATGCCTTAATCACTGAGCCACCAGATCGCTCCGTGTTTGGAGATGATGTGGGAGAACACTGTCAACGGATGGATTTTGCGACCCATAAAGACTGGCCTTCTTGGTGTCACGAGGCAATAGTTAGCATGCATCAAGCACAAAGGGTGAGCAGTAACTCTGCATATCTAATCGCAGGTTTTCCCGGCGAATCTGATGTTTGAAGATTTCTGGGGCAAGCGGCCGGATCAGTTGACTGGACTGCGCTCCTCACGCCGGTCAGTAGACGCAACCTGAAGATGATGGCACGTTACGCCGTCGAAAATTCGTTGAACTTCGATCAATTGGTCCGGCCGCATGCCCGAGAGATCTTCAAGCAAGTAACTCTGCAACCTGGCTTTCCAGTGAACCCGGTTTCAAATCACCGTCCGACCATCCAGGTTTTTGTAAGAACGGAGACTTACCCGGCGTCTTCATCATGATGAAGATGACGGAGCTAATCGTCGAAATATCTTGTTTGCAAAACACAATCCGTCGGTACGAACGTGAAGAATTCATTGCATCTAGGTTTTTGTTTTCCATTGTTTTCTGGAATCATTCCAGGAAAATGTCAGAATGATTCTTGCAATAGTCAATGCGCAATTATGTGCCCCCTATCCTTACCACATTTATAGATCTCGTCGTCGATGTGGAAAAAATAAGAGAGTGACAAGAAAAAAAAAAATGGATGGATGCTAATTCAAATTCCCGTCTGATCAAGCTGATTTCGGTTTACTATGGTTTCGTGAAATGACTTGAGTCAAATGCCAAGATGGTTCCTTCAAAAGACCATAGGTGAATTCCTTCCACATTCTTGTACCTCGTCCTCTCCCCCTCTAATTACCTTTAGGTCAACGGGGCGTGAAGCCATAAAAAAGATAGCTGTTCAGAAGTAAGGGAAAAACAATTGGTGGATCCTTCACTCAAATGAACTGATGCTGGTGTAGCCACAACATTACACACCCTTCTAGGAATCTAGTAACCTCTGTTAAGCTCACAATTTCTTTCCATTTCCTTTCTGATGCCATATTTTAGTCAAAATAAAGTGCCCCTTCCCTTATCTCGCGATCCAATGGTCGGACTCCAGTGACCACCACCAGTGCATATGTTGAAAGCGGTTCGGTATCCACCACCATCATCGTTCCTGGGGATGTTTGAGACTGAAAACAGGGGCACCCGAGCGGCACTCCGATTGGTCATTTGTCATGCCAGTGGATAAAATTTTCCTGGTGGTCTACAAATCAGTGCTCTTCACACACGCGCCAAAAGAAATCCCCGTTCCCTCGCGCCGGGAGCGTATCGACCAAATCGGCGGCGATAAATTATTTGAAGTCCGGCGGCGCGGTGGTCCGACACGCCGCATACTTGCGCTTTAATATTTAAGTACTTAGTGGCCATCAATAATGCGGACTGCCGCATGTGTGCGAGGCCGGGTGATGCGCGGTAAACCCGCTCCAAGCACTGCAAATAGATTTCGGTCTGCGGCTTCGTTACGCCGTACGGTCGAGCGGTCTGTTCTCACATAACAGCAGCCAGCTCGACAAATGTAGTCCCTCCACATTGCTGGCACCATCCCGTTTACAGATTTGGGACGGTAGAAGAGATCCGTGTTAACTGTGCTACTTTCTGAACTTGACAAACTCCTTGGATACGGTAGTTAATACATCATGTGTTTGACCATATTAATTATAAGTTTACCTAGCTGCCAATTTAGAGTAATTAGTGCAGAGCACTATTTTTAGTAAATGCATTGAAGTAATGGGATAGGAAGATGTAAATATCCAAATGTCGATAAGAACCGCGTAAGACACGTACAAGTGGTCTAGGTATGGTAGGGGCTTTCATTTGTACAATTGTGAGCAGGGGCATAATGATAGGGTGGCAGAACGGACAAAATGTCACGGGGCCCCAACCGGAGGGGGGCTCCAGCTGGAGGGCTTCACTCAATGTCCGCCCAGGACAGTACTGGAACTAAAAAAGTTCGATCGCTCATCGCCCGTACATTGGGGGCCCCAGTTACCCCCTTCCCTAGATCTGTCAGGGTCCCATCCTATAAATTTGGGGCCTCAAGGTATAGTTACGCGACTGGTTTTGAGTCATGTGAAATCATTTCTGACGTGATTATAGCCACGCGACACGAATTAAGAGAATGTCAACCCTGAATTATAATTGCCGTTAGACGTATGGGCCATTCCATTTCGGAAGCTGTTAGTGAGTTTCACATTCCTCGATCAACAGAGACAATAAGGTGCGGCGAAATTTCCAACATTAACTCCCGCCTACTACATTTGCTTAATGATCTAGAGCAGCGACGTCTGCATTGAGGTGTCGTTATTGATAGTCAGGCAACACTGTGTCAAAGAACAGCAACACTCAAAGTGGGATGTGCGGACAGTGCGTGAAATTTGGCGTTGAAGGGTTATGGTGTAAGACCAGCAACAATTTTCAGTTCAGTTTGATAGCTATTGAGTTCTTCTACTCGCAGTGAAAATGAATGGAAGGAGGATATTATTTTGTCCCGCAACAACAGGTTTTTTTCTATTAAAATTTCAACTAAATCTACTATTAATTATTTTTAAATTTCGCCTTTTCCCTCTCTCAACAGTGACGGGTGTAGCCTATAGCGCTGAACAATTTTGCAACGGAAATGTGGTGCCGTCAATTTCACATTATAAAAAGAAATGGGAAGTAAAGTGAATTTAATTTTGTTATTAGCACTGTAAGATTGAAGAGAAAACACTGCTATTTCATTTACAGCAGTACATTTTCCTTTACATTTGATAATTTCTGTTTTGTAACATTATTTGATACACGTTTTGCAAAGCTGAATTTACGGAATTCCATGTGTATAATCACGGCAATTTACAAATTAACTATAAAAGTACTGTCTTTATTTACAAGTGCAATCCACATACACTTAATATAACTACAGGTATTACACGTAACATAGCAAAGCCTTCTCCTCCATATTCATTACCAACAGTTACTAATGATTACCGCAAGAAAAGCGCAGTTCTAGGAGAAAGTAATGCACTTCAGTTGATTTTTTATGTAGCTTATTAAAAAAAATCTGTAACCATTTCTTAAAAACTACATTCTTCTTGACTGAGAAACAAACACACAACAGACGAAGACAGCTTGATAATTAGGTTATTGTCTCGAACGCATAATTTTTGCCACATAATAATGTTAAAACTGCGAAAAGTGGAAAAATTATTTCTTAAGACTTGTATCCCCTTTAATTAAATGCGTTGAACCTGAAGACTGGACGTGAGCTCGATAACTCGGAAACATTCGGCGAGTCTGAAGATGCCCGAAATGTTAGTAAACCCGGCCACCACCAGAGCGCTGCTTGGCTAAGCAGGAAACTTCAAATAAATAATAGCGTCAACTTTATTTATGCTTGTATAGTTAAAATGAAGTTTAAATCACAAGTAAATAATCGAATTGAACTTACAATCTTAAAATTATTATTAATAAATATTAAAATATTAAAAATATTAAGTTCGTTTGAATTTATATGTTGCTTTTTATGTATTTTAGACCATGCATAAATGTTAAACGCTGTATTAGTTGTAACAGTTACTGGAACTATTACTAAAACTCAGAGAATGTTTACTCGAAACGTCTGTGATCACGAAATAAATCTATGAAATAAATAATAGTTATTCGTTTTTGAAATTATAATTTACTTAGAAACTTTTTTTCATGACAATAAAAATGCAGTTATCTAGAAATATCGTAGCCAAATATTCCGAGAATCTAATTATACATAGCTTACTCGCATCACGAAAAATATGAGTAAAGAAGCTAATGATTAATCGTTATTTGATACCCTTAGAAACACTTACAGAGAAAATTTATACTACCACCCATCATTTTTGATGCCGTTTAAACTAATATTTTCATAATCCCTCTGAAATTATTTGGCTAGTAATTCAAGATGTTTAGTCACCATATGGTTTATTTCAACGCCATGGAAACTCACACGAGCAATACTACTTGCAGGAGCCTCTTTGGTTGGTCAGTCGGCGAGTGTTTGGTCCAGCTTTAATTTGTGGCAGTCGCGGGCAATCGAGGACACGGGCTCCCCGCCAAGGCGAGTCGACCGAAGTAATGGATGGATTCCTAATGCCGTTACCTCGCGCGTCAGGCGTCGCCGCTTAAACTCTTGTGAAATATCAGCGGCGGCCTTTTATGGTGATTAACACAGGAAGGACGAGCTTCGTCACACCAGAGACTACACTCACAGTAATGTCGTGTTGACGCGTAAAGTTGCAGCGGCAAGATGTTAGTAAGAAAGACCACGCAACAACTATATAGATGAAAGCTATGAATCTTGAAACTATTGAATTATATAACCGTCGATGACTGAAACTTCAAGCATCTTTCACCTACAATTATACACTTCACAAAAATGAGATTCTATTTTACTAACTGTGCCCATGACTAAATTCGCGACGTAATTTACAATTAAACTATCAAAAAATGTTGGCTGGCTGGGTAAGAAAAATCAGAGTAGCAGCCCTATTTTTTCTTTTTTAATACTTAATTTGCGTATTTTATGCACATCTTTTGTTTTTGCCCCAACTGGAAACTGCCACAGCTTCGGAAGATTTTATAGTTTTGGGTGACCCACAGGAACACTTCAGTACTTTCTATATAGCTGCAAGTTACAATTATTTGAGGTACACAAACCTGGCCCGTGAATGAACACATTGCTTTATTTGTAAGTAAATTAGCTACGGTATAATCACGAAATCAGTATATTACAGATTGTACTATTTACACAGACCGTCAGAGTGTATGTAATGCTAATATTGCCATTATTTTCTTTTTTTCTGATTTAGCCTTTACGCCTCGTTGACATTAGAGGCGGGAAGGGACGGAGGGCAAGGGACGGGAAGGACTTCGGTCATGGCCTTTTGAAGGAACTATCCTAGTGTCTGACTGGAGTGATTGTGGGGAACCATAGAAAGACCCATATCTGGATGAATGGATAGTGATTCTAACTCTCATGCTTCCGAATGCGAGGCCAGCGCGGTTGGTGAATGTCCTTTTCTGGCACGTTCCTGAAATATTTACTTATGTATGACAGTTATACAAAATAAATGTATCCATATCAAGGTGAAAACAACTACTATGTTTTTCTGTTACATTTTACGATAGTTATTATGGAATCATCATAAATGTACAGTATTGTTCTCTGTTTTATTAGAAACCATGTTTATAATCACTATAAAATGTATCCTATACATTAACAATGATATAATTAAACTTGATTGTAGCTCCGTTAAAATTCGTTCCCTAGATTTTGTTTGATTCTTTTATAAACAGAATAAATATTAAAAATATACATTTTTGTCTTTTGTATAATTGACAAGTATGTTACTAATACAGTTCAAAAGTACTATATGTATTAACATATGGCAAATGGTACCACTACGCACATTAGTTAAACTCTGTTAATTAGTTTGACGGAGATCCCCAAATTTGGTTGTTAATGTCTCTTCGTATCGCATAATAATGTAAATTCTGCTTATACAGTGCTTTCCACAATTTTTTTTTTTTTTTTTTTTTTTTTTTTTTTTTTTTTGTAACTGCTTTACGTCTCTTTTTAACATCGAGGTCTTTAGAGACGGGAAAGGATGGGGGGCAAGGATGGGGGCAATGAATAGGAAGGAATTCGGCCATGACCTTTTTGAAGGAAGCATCCCGGCATTTGCCTGGAGTGATTTGGTTAAACCATGGAAAACCCAAATCTGGATGCCCGGACGGGGATTCGAACCGCCGTCCTCCCGAATGCGAGGCGAGAACGCTAACCGTTACACCGCCACGCTCGGTCCTTTCCACAATCAAAATTTTTTAGTAGCGTATGGACAACAATTATCACGGGGATACTTTTAAAGTAGACTGTTCTAAAGGTAATGTTTTAGATGGTGACTCTAAATGATATTGCCTGGAGGATCGTTCAGTTCTATTAACGACATGATCAGTTATGAATCACTACTCTCCAGATACTGTCATTACGAATTTTAAATAAGCTTCTTACTGGAACATAAGTTTATAACTGTATATCTTTCTTTTTATGCTTATTATAAGTTTCGCATATCTGCTCGAGAGACGTCAAGTAACGCAGTTGGTGATATTTAATCAAAAAGGATGATTTAACTGAAAGAAACCTTAAATTATCTTTCATCACTGTTATTTAGACTGGTTCTTTGCAGTCTTCCAATTCCTCTTAGGTGGCCCTAACCAGCTCTGTTCTTCGGGATAATAGTCTTGCTGAAAATATGTAAGTATATGTTTTGCTTGGGACAGTTATTATTTATTTATTACCTCTTTTTTTTTTGCTGTCATCAGTATCTCTACTGGTTTGATGCAATCTTCCTTCTCTTCCTATTTTGCGCTCCTCTTCATCCTAACTTACAATGCGTCTTCAATTAACTGCAGCAAGTATTATAATCTTTTTCTGTCCCTAAACTTCTTTGATTCAACTGTTCGCTTGGTTAGAAAATTAAAAAATCCTTCATGTCTTAAAAATTCCTGTCTGTACCTATGATCCTTACAAACTTCTTTCTTCACCCATCATTTCAAAACGTATTCCTTTCGTCGTTCATCTGTCCACTTAATTTTCAGCATCCTTCCATAACACCACATTTCAAAATCTTCAATTCTTTTTTCTCTTTCTGGTGAGGGTCCACAACCGTTTTTATTTTATTTTTTTATTTTTTTTAAGAAAACGCTATTTATAATTTTGCTTTTAACATCATTACTTCTTCTGCCATAAGTTGTAATTTTAGTTCCCATGCAAAAAAAAAATCAGTTACTTCTTTTATACATCTGATTTTATTTTCGTATTTACTCTATTATTATTGCTTCCATTTCTGCTTCTTTTCATCACTTTTGACTTGATTTGGTTTTACATTTTAGTCCAAAATCTACCTTCATAATTTTGTTCATGCCATTTACAAATTTATCCACATATTCGGTCTGTTTTGCTAACAGGATAACGTCATCAGCAAATCGTTGCATACTGAATTTTTTTCATCCTTGAAAATTTACGCAACATTAAAAAAAAATTTACTTCCTTATTTACTTCCTCTGCATACAAGCAGATTATTAATGGAGATTTTATTATTTATTTTGCGTATGATGCTATATGACATTTACAACATTCAACAATTATACTGTGATCAATTAACAACTTGTTTTAAGGTAAACACACATATATATACACAGTTCAGCGGACAATGCCCGCAGCCGGCCACTGAGACAGGATCTCCAGTCACAACCACTACAACGTGACGTCGAGGCGCTCCAACCAAGCCACCGCCTCCGGCGTAGCCAAATTTAAGTCTTCCAGACAACCAGGAAAGGCACGCAGTAGGCAGTCCTGCACAAAGTGCGACACAGTTTGTGAAATCTCACCGCAGTCATAGTACGGAGAATCTACCCATCCCCAGGTGATTAATAGATATAGAATACAATCTTGTCTCACACCGTTATAAGTTATGCACGTCTCCCGTGAGTTTTTTCTTTGGTTATAATCATCTCTGTTCATTGGGATAATAACTTAAAATTTGTAAGTATGCTCTTTATTTGGGATGGCGGGATTATAGGTATATCAAAAGACGTCTGTTAAACTATTCAAATTTGTGTGAACAGTCTTTTTGTTGTCAGGTCGTAATTTTGCATGGCGTTGTAGATTAATATATTTCTCTCGGACTTCCAGCCGTGTTAAGATGTTAAATTTGTGGGACGTTTCGAAGGCCTTCATTCTAAACCAAATGTCAATGATTGACTGTTTATTTATTCAGCCCCTGCCACGGAAACGGTGTAAGACAAAAACCAACACAACGCGATTACGTCATCCACTCTTATGCTCGTTACCGACGCGAAACTGTTTCAGAATTGTAATAGCCGGGTTCCAGGCCGCACTTAGTTGATAACCAGTGTCCCTGTTGACTAATAAATCAGTTGATCTTATTTCTACAGCTTCTGTTATAACGCTGGCCCAAAAATCTTTGACCCGGTCTAATTTTTTTTTTTTTTTTTTTTTTTTTTTTTTTTGAAATTGAAATGTGGTACCCTCTTGCACACTTAGTTCGGCCACCGCAGATTTTTCTTCTTGTCCAAGACGAACATTTCTGGCGTGCTCTACACATCGCTGCACAATGCATCGCTGCGTCTGTCCGATGTATCCGCGGCCACATTCACATGGTATATAATATACACCAGGGGTTCGTAAACCTAGGTCATCTTTAACGCTGCCGACCAAGTTTCTAATTTTAGTCGGTGGTCTATAAATTGTCTTGACTCCGTGTTGTGATAACAGTCTACCTATTTTGAAACTTAGGGTACCCACAAACGGCAGAAACGCAAGGCCCTTGGTTTCAATCTGATCTATCCATCGATTTTCCTTCTGTTTAAACGCGCTAGTAATCTGCCCCTGATTGTAACCATTATTTAAAAACGTTTTGCGGAGATAGTCCAATTCACCAGCCAGGCTATGTTTGTCACAAATCCTTTGTGCTCTGTTTACCAAAGTAGTTAATACAGAGTTGCGTTGTGCCGGATGATGACAGCTCTTGGCGTTTAAATATAAGTCGGAATGGGTAGGCTTCCGATACACAGTGTGTCCCAGCGAACCATCGGCACGTTTAATAACAAGCACATCAAGAAACGGCAGGCAACCGTCCTCCTCCAATTCCATTGTGAACTGAATATTTTCATGGATAGAATTGAGATGCGCAAGGAATTGGTCAAGACTGTTTCTGCCATGTGGCAAAATCACAAAGGTGTCATCTACATACCTATAAAAACACTTCGGCTGGAGTGATGCGTGGTTTGGTGCCTCTTCTTCAAAAAATCCATGAAGAAATCACCAATGACAGGAGACAACGGCGAACCCATTGCTACACCGTCCACTCGCTCGTAATATTCTCCTTCAAACTGAAAATAAGTAGTTGTCAACACATGGTGGAAAATATCAACCATTTTTTGATCAAAATACCTCCTTAACAGATCTAAGGAGTCGACCAAGTGAACACTAGTAAAAAGAGAGACCACATCGAAGCTCATCATTATATCACCAGGATGTAACTTCATGTTGTCTAAGATTTCCACAAACTCACTGGAATTTCGAATACTGCGATGAGCTTTCCCTACCAATGGGTTTAGAATAACTTTGAGGTATTTAGCCAAAAAGTACGTAGGGCTATCAATTGTACTTACAATAGGTCGCATAGGTACTCCTACTTTATGTACTTTTGGTAGACCGTACATCCTAGGAGGAAAAGGAACACATGTGAAAAGACGATTCCAACCCCTTGTGAAAGAATATACCTCCTACTAGTCAAGCAAAATTCACTTTTTTTTCTATTGCATCCCTTGCTCTGTCAGACATGTGAGAAGTATCAAGTTGTTAAAAAGTGCAGGATAGAGCCCTAGACACATGCTTCTCATTCTTCCAATCTGAACTCTCGTATGCAGGGGCGTAGCTACTATGGGGCTAGGCGGTGCAGTGCACCGGGGGGCCCTTAATCTCAGTGGGCCCCCAAGCACATCTCAGGGGCAAAGAAAAGCAAAAAAAAGTTCGCCCATCTGGCCTGAGGGCCCAAAATAATTTTTTTTGCACCGGGGCCCTTGTTGACCTAGCTACGCCACTGCTCGTATGAACACTACACACCCGAGCTGTCAATTTGTTTATCGATCTACACCCTTGTTGAATACTTTTACGCAAATCTCATAAAAGAAGCTTCGGTACTTTTTTGTAGTAAGTTTGTGGAGCTCAGAAGGTACATTGTAAAATAAAAAAAATTCATAATCAAGAAATATTCTTTACTCTTAAAACACCTATTTATCACTTTTTCTTGGTCATGTATTTTTTTTTTGTCTTAATGATTAGACCATGTGTTTATTTGTTCAATGAAATTACTGTTTGGTATCGTTCCTTCGCGAGAAAATCATGTTACTGGTTACCGAATGTTTGTTATGCCATATTTTCGGAAGATATATATTTGTGTCCGCAAGACAGAACCGATTCTGGTTCTTCTCCACGGTGTTGGAACAGAGGTATAAATACCCTCCGTGTAATGGGTACCGGGTGCTCGACCGGAAGCTCCGGTGTCGCTGCCAAGAGCTCCAGCTGCCACCATCAGAGGCGTGACGTCATCAGGCGAACGGCAACAAACAAGAAACTGTGAACGGTATGAAACAACAGCCTCAAGTGTAGATATTTTTCAGATTGAATGAATGTTGAAAACATCGATATTATTATCATGTGCTATGGCCGTGGGATAAATAATAAATAATTTTTTTATTTACCAATGAATTCATATAATTTATACGACGTCTTATCCGATATATCGCACGTTTAACGATGAAATGTAGGGTTCGAAAACAGTTAGTTCATTGGAAATTCCATTTTCTGAAACATTGCCTGAAAGTTCTTTGCGAAAGGGATAAATCTTAGCAGTCATGTTCCTTGTTTGTTATAATCCAGAAATTAAGCTTGGAGAACAGTTAAAGATAACATAAAAAATGTCGTGGGACTAGCGCACTTGTGGTGGGGCAAGGAAGTAGAGGAAGGAGGGAGGCAGAAAAGGGAAGGGCGAGATAGGGCTGAACATATTGTAATATACCTCGCCAAAACCGTTTAGAAGGGGGCCTATTCCACATAATTTACAAGGTAAATAATTTATAACGTTTCGTTAGCAGTGAAGCAATTTATAACATGGTTTTAAACCATTATCGTAAATGAAAAGTCACAAATAAGGTTGTTTTCAGACATAATACGAGTTAGTTCATACGCGTAGTTTTCCCTACATTCATTTTCACAAAGAGAACTCAAAACAACGACCATTTTATGGTGTATTTTGTATGCTCTGAAAATTTTAGCTTAAAAGATATATTGGTTTCTAGTAACGTCAAGCCATGTGCTTAAACAGAATGAAAAGGTAGAATTTGAAATTATTAGTTAGGTCAAGGTCTTCGTCAGATTGGGATATCACAAGTTGCAGATAGTATCGGGAGAAACACCCCGAATATATATTTGACTAATTAAATAAATTATGGATATGACTTTTAATAAAGTAAAGAAAATCTAAAGTTGTAATAAACGGAATAAAAGAATAAAATTAGGCTTTAAGAATAGATAAAATTTCAAGGATTTCGAATAAGCTATTAGCTTCACAAAAATTTAAATTTTCGAGGAGAAAAGTAGAATTTGATGAATCAAACTGTCAATGCATTGTCAACCTTCGGCGTCTAAATGCCTAATGAAGATAAATTAAAATTTAGCACAAGCATCGCTGAGAAATAGATAAGGATACAAAATTTCGTACAGACTGACGTAAGTAACATATGTGAATTACAAAATAAAATACAAAAGAGTTAGCAAGATATTAATTTTTGAAACTATGAGATGACAACATGTTTCTCAATTTGTCTATAAGTAAGGGTCGGCCATATTGTATTTTGGGCTCTGTTTTATTAATCTTCAATAAGGTTGGTTTGCGCTCGGTTGGTTGCGCAAATTAACACCATGCGGTAGGTGAGGCTGACAAGAACTTTCGGACTTAGGATGTTTAGGAACTTACCACACCCAAGATTTAATGGCAATCTCGTTCGACGATGCAAAAATTCACTATTTCAAGAGAAACTTTCGTTATCAGTTTCAGTAACTTTATTGGAGTGAATTCGTCTGGTTGCAGAAATTTTATGAGTTTCAGACTTTGCTAGCACTTCTTCACGTGACATAACGACTGGTGTGCCGCGATCTTTCAAGAAAGGAGACTAACAATCATCACTTCTGAGAACGGATTCATCAAGTGTAACCACCCAGCCTGCGACTGCACACCGCATTCAAGATATAGCCCGGGCATTCATGATATGAACCTCAAAAAAAAAAAAAAAAAAAAAAAAAAAAAAAAAAAAAAAAACACCTCCAGAGCTGAAATTTGGCATAGACATTTCTTAGCACCTAAGAAACAAATCGTGGAAGGTCCCCGGCGTTCGTGTTCTAGTTTTTATTTTTTTTAGATCAAAAGGGCTTAAAAAGGGCTTTAGTACCAAATCAGTGTAAACTCGTTGTAACATTTAAAATGCCAGCCTTAACAACGTTTTATTGCCTTCTAAGCAAATGGAAGAGGTTAACTATTGCATAAAAGTGTCGTATCTGGTATAAATATCTTATAAAATTAAAAGTATACTAACATTTTTTCATCAAGGCAGTACGAAACATGACTTTTTTCTTAAACAACTCTGCATAGCTGAAAACCTATCAAAGTTACCGTGTCAAGTCATATTACCAAAGCTGTAGTACGCAGTTTCAGCGTAAAAATGATATATCGTTTGACTCTCTGTGACAAACGTTCGTCGAGATACACGTCGAAACAATTACAAATGAACTAGGGCTGGGCCGAGAGCGCCGCGCGCCCTTCATAGGTGTGAACTTCAGAAAAAAAAATTGGCAAAAATGTTATTTAGTACCTAAGAAACCAATTCTGAAAAGTCTCCATCTCTGAGGTGTCCGCGTCATATGTTTTTCAGGTCAAAAGAACGTAAGTAGGGTTTAAATGCTATAATAGGTACAAACGTCTTGTGACTCTGAAAATATCAGCCTTAATATCATTTCATTAAACTGTAAGTAACATGGAGGGTCTAACCATTGATTGAACGTGTCGTTTTTGACGTAATTATTGTATAAAAGTAAAAAAAACCTCACATTTCATCATGACTTATTTTATAATTAGTCCAGATTTGCTAAAAAAATATTTATTAAAGTTATCGAGTCAATACCTATTATAAAAGTTGTAGAACGCAATTTCAGCGTTAGAATGGTCATGCTTTTGTGATAAACGAATGGCGAGATACGCATCTAAACATTCAGAAACAACGCACAGAGCTCAGTTTGAAACGCCCCTCCCAACTCTGTACGAGTATAAATATTCTGCCCACTTGGCATGGTGCGCTGAGATTCTTTGTATTATATACCAATTGACAGAAATAAGCCTAGATAATGAAATTTTATGAAACAATAAACATTTTTGCCATTGTATTCGTTGAATGAAATTTAATGCCCAGCTTCATCATCTGAACCATTATACGTGACATCAACAGATGCAGATCTTACCTTCTGCAATGTCCACACGTTAGCAAACTCTCCAGCCCAGAACACACACACTTCCGCAAATACTCTTTAAGTAGATGATTCTGAGTATGTGGGAGTAGGGTAGTTACTGGCACTAGAGCTCCGTTTTGAACTTTCCAGCTCCAGTGCTTCTAGTTCAAAGAATTGCTTATCCATTCCTGAATTTGTAGGTAGACTCGCAGAGAATGGTGCTCGCATGCCACAGATGTTGGCGGAAGGGACGCAAGTTGGAATGACGCAATGACTGGTTGGGTTGCGATCTTCCAACAATAAATTCGTCCACATTTTGACATTGAAATTTAAAATTTTCGAAGATTTTTATTTCTTGATAGTCTTATATTCGCATGAGCTTCTGAACACAGGTCTTGTCCAGTGTAAATGGAGATTGCACTTTGAAATGCCTTACAATTTTCTGTTGTTCCAAATAGTGCCATAAACACTTTGCATTGTTAACAATGTTTATAATTACTATTATTATTTTATTTTTTACTAAGAGATCTGGTACTGCCCTAAAAGACAGAAGATCCCTTGTTAGAATTCCGTTTCGCGGGTTGAGCTTTCTCATTTGTAGAAGCTTGATATATGAATGTGTTAAACATCAAGAACACTCCGTGGTTGAAATTTGACATTGAAATATAGATCCGTTCGTGAAAAAGACGGAACGCTGGGTGACTTCAAACTCTACTCATACTCATACTGGTCGTCAAAACCATATGAATTTACTATTGCATGTTGAATTTTTAATTATATCAGTTATACTATGCTACCTCCGACGGAAGTCGTTCCATAGATTCAGAGTGACTTAACAATAAGAGGGGTAGTGTAAATGTTTCCGAAGTGACAGAGCACGCTGAGGATAGTGGGCACCAGGTTCTCAGTGCTGTGTGGTGGAGCTGTTGCTGCTGGCGAGGCCTTTGTTGGACTCCGACTGCCCTCGCTGGAATATTCAACAGGAGGCGTGCGCGCTATTCCACCAAACGGCCGCACACTCTCCACAAGTTAGGGCCGCACGGGCCCTGTTGTCTCTCTCAACCATTACACCCGCTACTTCAACAATAGTTACGTTTCCCTTTTTGTGCGTATAAAATAGCTCTCGCCTATACGGTCTTACAACCAACAACAACTGCTTCAGGAGTATTCGCAAGTGCATCAATCATCCCTTCATATGTTTAATTGCAGCACAGTACATACAAACCAAAGACACTATGTTGCAGGGTCCGTTCGTTAGCATCTTATCAAAGACTAGCTGTGCCCGCGACTTCGTCCGCGTGGAATAGTTATTTTGGGCATCATATTTATTTTTGCAAACAACCTCCTCAGCTTTATAAGTTATAGCAGTTACCCACGACTTTGTCCGCGTCAATTTCTGTTATTATTTTAGACAACTTTTTGTAAATTTAGTTTTTTAAGTTTTTAAAAGAACATAATTATTTTAAAGTACTTCTGCGTAAATTATATTTTTAGTTTTATTTTCTTGTGGCAGAAGAACATATTGGTTTTCTCCGCAACCCGATCTTGACAACGCGACATATAGTTGGCCGTGTGAAAAGCAGTCTTGACGTAAATCGATTCCTACGTGTTTAAATGTTTGCCCCTGTGATTTATTAATTGTAACGGCGAAAGATAGCTTAACGGGAAATTGAATTCTTTTAAAATTAAAAGGTAAATCATTTGGAATCATTGGGATGCGAGGTATAAGCACTGTTTGACCAACTGCTGGACCAGTCAAAACTATTGCAACGATCACGTTATTGCGTAGAAATTTAATTTGAAGTCGGGTTCCGTTACATAAATTTGGTGGTTTCAGATTTCTAAGTAAAATTATTGGGGCACCTATTTTTAACTTGAGGGAATATGGGGGAAGGCCCCTTGGGTTCAAAGAATTAAGAAACTCTTGTGGATAATGTACCGCATCTTCTTGATCCATTACGTTATCATTAGATGTGTAGGTAACTATGTCTCCTGGAAGTTTACTTAAAATTAGGTCGTTAATTTCGTCCACGCTACTGTTTCTCGCCGCCAATATTGCCCTTTGACACATCCATTGATGATCTTTATTTTCTATTTCGCTGATTTCATGGTAAACTTTCGATATTAAGTCCTCAATGTTACTTACTCTTTCTCCTAAATCGCGATCAATTTCAATTTTATTTTCAAAGTGAGGTACTTTCTCGTCTCCTATTAAAAGTAACTTTGAAGGAAAAGTTATACTACCTCCCCCCAAATGTGCTCTCATATTTGTAGTTAATTTTAAAATGTTAACAAACTTCCATAATATGGAACTTTTATGGCAAGACTTTACAATGTCTGCTTAAAACAAAATGAAATAGTATTTAAAAAGTATTATTACACGACAATATTATATCGCAAAAACAAATAACGCTGCATACAACCGTTCAGAAGGGAGCCGACCGCGCGTAATATCTTCGAAGATGTTCATTGAAATTAAGTGATGCCAAAGACAATTTTGTTCACAATTAAATACTCTTAATCAACAACACATTTATTTGGATAAAGATTAATATTATTATGTTGATACAACTCTAACAAATAATTGGTAATAATGCATTAATTTCGACCAAATTTGATTACCATAAAAACGGTTCTAGTGAGTTAATCTTAAAAGATAGACATATACTGTCGCCGACATTTTTTAGATCATTTCAAGAGGAATAATCCTTTCATACATATTTTTTTGGTATCTTGAACCGTTTTCGCAGCGCACGCAACAGAAGCCCTCAAAGATGAATAATTTTCCCCGTTTTTTCCACATTTTCCATTGTTTCTTCGCTTCTATTAGTCGCAGCGTGATGTTATATAGCTTAAAGCCTTCCTCGATAAACGGTCTATTCAACACAAAAAGAATTTTTCAATTCGAACCAGTAGTTCCTGAGATTAGCGCGTTCAAACAAACAAACAAACAAACTCTTCAGCTTTATAATATTAGTATAGATAAGGATTGGAATCCAGCAAAGCGGGATCCCGCAATCCCGCATCATAAGATAGTATGGCGGATCCCGCACAAAATTAAGTGGATCCGCAAAATGCGGCGAAAACGTGTGTCAGTCTGCGTTACTCGCCGTCCCGTCGTTGTTTTCCGGCCCCGCTCGGTCTCTATAGAATGTATTGCTCTGTTTGCCTGTACCCTCGCAGTTGGCATTTGACTCGTGTGAACAAACGTAGTTTTTATCAACCTTCGTCATTCGCAAGTAAATAGATCCACTTCAACTTATCAAAACTTACATTTGTTTTAAATAGACATTTCCATAATTTGAATTATGTTTCGTATTTAGTACGATTTTCTAACTATGTAATAAGTATTTTTTATGTTTCGCACAAGTTATCTGAACTATATAATTAAAGCTTTTTATTCACGGTTTTACTATGTCCAATTTCTGTATTTGCGGATAAAATATTTGAATCTGTGAATATGATTATTCGTTGATACGAAATTAATGTTCTAGCAATTTTAACGATGGCATATGTATTTATTTAGCAGCTATCGAAAGGCAATTGTATAGCCCTTGACTTATTGTTGTTTTGTTGCTACTATACATTATTTTTGAGTGAATAGCATACGTCCTTTCAACTCCTTGTTATTGTTTCGACTAAAGGCAAAAAAAGCTGTAATTAAGTCTTCACAGCTGTATCGCCAAATTTTGTTGTAAAAACAACATACTTCGACGGCTGCCTCCGCTGTCTTCTTCAAATGTGAAAATTCTTCTTACAACGAATTCCGGTGATACATTCGTGAGGACTTAATCATGCGCCGGGAACGTCTCCTTTCTTACTTAAATAATAATAATAAAAATTTCCACACTAAAATAGTCGTTACGCCACTTAAAGTAAAACTGAAATACTTGACAGCTTACGTCTTGGTGAGTTTCTTTTAAAAACATTGAATCAGCTATTAGGTCAATCAAGGAATTAGGAGACATAATAATGAATACCACAAAAACAATTCTTATAAAATTTTGTCTCGTGCTTGTGCAGTGACAAAAAATTATGAGATCTTGTTGTGAGCCTAGTCTACGCTTTACAGAATATATTCACTTCACTTTGTGAAATACAATGCTTTATCTCAGTCTTATGGAACGTTTATTTAAAATTTAAAAAACTGGTAATTGGCCATTATGTATACCATGTTTTTAAACTGATGTTATGTATTGTAAGCCACATAATATAAGCTCAGACTACATTTTGATTATTTATTTTAAAATTAGATTTAAAAACAAAAATGTAAAACCTCAAAATATACCTAAGACGCGCTAAAAATATTTAATGTCATTTTGCCAATTAAAATATTATTTTTAACATTAAAACTGATTTATTAATTTAATTAACAGATGTTTATTATTTAACTTATTAACTCTTTAAATAAATATATTTTAAATATATACGTTAAAAAACTGTTGGCCCCAACCCCGCTGGATTGATACTAATTCCGCAGAATTGAAAACACTGCGGGATTGCAATCCTTAATTATAAACTTAAGCCACTACATTGAGCGGGCTGGTGGATCAGTGGTTAAGGCGTCTGTCTGGAAAGCGAAAGGTCTCCGGATTGAATCCCTGTCTCTGCGGACATTTGCTAAGCACCTTTACCCGACCTTCATCTCTGACGTACTTACTGTGTAATATGAAGTACTCCAGAATGATTCCATGTTTCGAATTCACTTTAGCCGGCAGCATTACCGGATTAGGTTCGGTAAGGTGGGAAGGAACTGGACACCCTACCTCTGATACTTGGCTTAGCATGCCTCCTTCGGGTTAGGTGCTACTTTACAGGAAAGAAATTAGCTTAGTATATACCCCAGAATATGTTCACCTTGAAAATCGGCATTCTTTCTTTATTTCTTTATATTAACAAGTATGTAAAGCTAATATAAGTTTGACAAAAAACAACACAGTTTCCAAAACTAAACCTTATTTCTAACAATCACTAAGCCATACAAAATTTTAAATTTTTAGTTTTAGCTGATTGTAATAGGAATAGTCGTTGGTTGGAATACTTTTGTAAACCGAACTCTGTGAGTAGGTGGTAACGTTTAGGCCTTGCATTCGGACTGAGCGTGGTGGGTGAGCGGTAACGCTCTGGCCTCGCATTCGGGAGGACACGGGTTGATTCCCCGTCCGGCTACCCAGATTTGGGTTTTCCATGGTTTCCCAAATATCACTTCAGGCTAAAGATGGGATGGTTCCTTCAAAAGGCCATTGCCAAAATCCTTTCCGTTCCTTGCCTACCAATCGGTTTTCTATTATATCCCGAAATTAATCCAGGCGAAAACCGGGATGGTTCCTTCAAATAGCCATGGCCTGATTCATTCCCGTTCCTTGTCCCACACTCTCTGCCCCATTTATATCGATATTGACGAGGTATTAACAAGTAAAGCCGTAAGAAAAAACAAGTGTATTTTGAGCATGCGCAAGGGAGGAGAAAGCTGGCATATTGTTTTAGGAGTTGCCGTTTCGAGCCTAGCATAGAACGTTGTTATCTTAGTTATCAAATGTTCCCTTAATGTAGTTTATTGTATTACTAGCTGACCCGGTGAACTCTGTTCCACCTTAGAGGAAATAAATAAGCGAATTTTTTATTCTTTTAAGTTCAATTTTTTATTAGGAAATACAAATACTGGAAATTGCAGTGGTTTAAATTCAAATGGTACGTCAGTTGGTACCATTGGGATGCGAGGTATCAACACATCTTCTCCCTTATATTTTCCTTTTGGAATGGTTGCTTCGATCACATTGTTCAGTAATTTTTTCACTGCTAGTCGTGTGCCATTACAAAGACGCGGTTGGTTGATATTTCACAACATTATGACCACCGATCCTACTTTTAATTAAAGATTATGTGGCAGCAATCCTGGAAAATCCAGTGAGTTCAAAAATTCTGGTGGATAGTTGTCGACATCATCTTGGTTAGTTGCGCTATAAACTGATTTGTATGTCCTTAATTCACCGACAATTTGATTTTGAAATTATTTCATTTATATCTGTGTTTTTGTCTCTGTAATATAGCTCGTTCGTTCAACCAAAAAATTGACAGGGGTGCTATGCAACCAGTCAAAACGTCTACGGGGATTTTGTCATTACCCATGCCAAAGAGGTGTTTTGAAAACGTTTCTTCAGATCAATCATTTTGCAATTCCAAAGATAATCATAAAGCGCCTTTGTCACATGGGAACGCGATCGAACAGGATAAAAAGTATCCTAAGTTCGTCTCCTGGTTCTAAGCTATCTCCGTACCAATTTTCAGCCAAATCGGTACAACCGTTCTTGAGTTATATATAGTGTCACTAACACGACTTTCTTTTATATATATAGCTAATTTGAGGGAAGAATCTTAAATGCAAAAATTTAGTACAATGATGCCATAAATGATTTAACTGAATCATTTAAAATTATCCAAGCCATATTTAAAATGTGTGTAAAAGATAAATGTCACGGTGTTCCTACGACTCTTGCCCTCCCCGAATGATTCACGGAGGTAGCGCTCCGTATTTCCATTACAACCATTGGCACTAGAACGGATGTGACGGGGTCAGCGCCACGCTACTGCTAAAAATGCGTATTTTATAGTCAAATGATTTAAAATCATCGTTTAGCTTTTATTTAAAGTGAGACACGGGCAAATTGTTGTATTAAGATGCATAGGACCTGATAATTTGTATTACAACATCATTGAAGGAATCGCGTTCCATTCACTCCACGCAGAGTTCGGAAACTGACAATTAGTTTTAGTTTATAAACAAAATCAAGATATTATTAATTATTATGATGGATTAAGTTTTGTCGGCTAGTGGTTAGTTAAAAACTCTAATGAATCCACAAATATAAATTGATTATTTTGATAAAAAGCCTGAAGCACAAAATCGCTGATATACGGAAGTAAAAATGCAAATACAGAAAATGAATCTTGAAACAGAATAAATCATGAAACGGATCGTAAATCGAGAAAGGGTATATGAGTTATAGGATCTTCAAGAGAAAGTGAAGAAACAGAGAAAAATTGTTTATACAAAAGAACGAAGGGAAACAAGATAGTGAAAGGAAGAAGCATTGGCAATAAAGAAACGAAATAAGGTCAGAAAGGTCCGTTGTAGTCCAAAATCTGAATGAAAATAAGTATCAAATGGAGTGACTTCCGATCCTGAATGAGCCCGCAGTTTAAGTGAGTTAGAAGGTCTGCTTCAAAACGCGAGTCGAAATGCTTATTTGGAAATATATATACGTATATAGTTATCACCACTAATTTCGCCATTATAATAAATTGATCAAAGGTTCTGTAATTTCATTATCACATGAGTGTCTTCTTTATCATACAACTACAACTTTCCTTCTGACGTAGCTTTCTCTTACGATTTTTATTTACTAAACGTTGTGCCCCGAATTATATAGCTGTAAAAACAGATATGAAATAGCTTATATATTCTGCAGCATGTAGTTTTACAATATCATAATCGAAATCGCTTCTAATAAATGATTTGGTATCATGGGATCCAATCTTTAATATTCACTAAAAAAAGTAATTATCAAACAACCTTCGATTTGACTAAAATACAAGTAATATAAATCCTTTTTACATCATTAAATATTTTGAGACGTATGCCGGAGTTTTTGCATTTGTGAAATAAGAGGCGACCGTGATAACTTTTATTATAAGAATAAATGTAAAATCCAAAAACCAACAAAATCAGCTGCTTTAAACTCAATGCTTCAATGGTCTTCTAGTTCAGTCGGGTTGTTGCAAACATTGACAAAAAATTCTGTATATTCATTAAATAAAATATCTGCCACAGAGGTAGTAAAAGTGAACAAACATTACAAAACTAAAGAAATAAGCTGTTTATAAGTGTGAAGATTGTATGATTCGAGTTAACGTATTATAAAAATTTGTTACGGACGTTCTCACTCACACACGCTCATAGACATACATTCTATGCAAACAGCTTCAGGAGATACGTAGGCTAAATGTTTGTACCTAACCTTTCCGCGAGAGGAATGCAAACCCAGGCAGGTGATTCGCGCTTCTAAACGACCCTCCAATCCTTCCTTGAGCTGATATTCTCGCCCGCGTGGCAGTTTACCCGTAGCACTACACCCCCTTACTTTAGTTACCCGTTCTGCCACCAGAGCACAGCGTTTTAGCGGCAGTTGCCCGAGGGCGCTCGCGAGCGAACTCAGGTCACGTGACCCAATTTGTTTCGCACGTGAGCGGAGGCAATATTCGCGGCGCCGTTCCTCAACGTCATAGACGCTCAGAGGACCTGCACATTGCCACTGGGCGGGTCATCTCCGGCGGCAAGTGAACATGTTAGCCACCGACATGAGAATAAAGCACACCGCAGAGCATGAGAACTACAGATACTAAGGCATGTATCAAGAACTACAAATCAAATTATCACCGTTTAGACATTTACTAAAGAGAAAAGGGAAGTTGTAGATAGAAACTCTTTGATAAGATACGGGTTTGTAATTGAGGAGATTGAAACGCAGATGTTGAAACTCTGGGTGAATAAACTTCGGAGAACAAAGTGTTTTGGTCCGGGTAGCAGCCGCGACGAATGATTACAGATCCAAAGAATAAAGGAACAATAACATTGGTAAAGCAAATAGGTTTAAGAAAGTCCTGAAGAGTGACTCGACTAGTGTAGTAAGATATACTTTGATGTGCTAAGACCTGAGATTGGACAAGAGAGGTCACGTGAGAGAAAGAGCTATTGTGATTCATAGCTTTCAGAGGACGAGTTACCGTTCATGCCTGTTCCTTCAGTATTACAAGAATATTGAAGAGCTGGTGTAATCGCGACCGGTGGTGATGGAGTTGAAGATAGGTTCTCTTTTGAAGATCTGAACCGATGTGACGATGATTCGTGAATTAGAAAGTCCGACGGCAAGCAAAGCCTAGTGCCAGAGAATGAATGTTGGTTTACAATATGAGAGAAGGTACCGCCCTGTTTCATTTTGTAAGCTGTAAATTTTGAACGATGTCCGACTGTCTAGCTTAGTTGGAGTATAAATACAGTTTTGTTACCGGACTCCAGAAATTAAAAACAATAAACCTTATAGTTCAAAGAGAGCACAATAGCTTCTGGATTTTGATTAGCAGTGTACCTCTCACTGAAGATCTTTGTTTGCTAACGTTGTGAAACATTTTCCCTAAGCACAGCGATGGGACCGAACTTTGAATTGCAGAGTATTTAGTAATGATAAACTTATCCGCCAGACTGTCAACAATAGTGACGTTATTGAAGTACTGAACAGTCAAGAAGACTTTAAGTTTGTGGAGGTTCCTCAAACTCTCCACTCTCTATAATTACAAACAGGGAACTGCTTCACAATAAGATGTTTGGTTAGATTCCTGGTTCAACAGTCCAAATTTCGGTTTCATCACTCCAGTGATGTTTGGAATGTTTAGTTCAAAATAGCTCTGCCGGCATCCTTACCGTTCTTTATCAACAATATTAATAGGTCTGTAATTGTCTCACTTCCGACTAACAGTAAAGAAAGTGGAATATGGCTTTCGAAGCGTTGTAAAGTAATATCGCTTAAAGCAGCTGATAATTGTTGTAGATTCAATCGTCTGTGCTTGTATACCACTGGATTGTGTGAGGTGCCAGAAGTAACACAAACAACGATTCCTACTGTATAACGATAGTAAATATGGTGCAACGAGACAAGCAGAGGTATTTTTTTGGTGGAATGAGACGAACATATGCTGTAAAAATGGTAATAATTATGGGTAGGTACTATAAAATGTAGGATTAAGTAAATAATAAAAGATCAATTAAGAATCCAAATTTCGCTGTAGCTAGAGTACGTCAAGAGGAAGATTTATTATGAATTTAAGGATGCAATTGGCAGCCATAATGTCATTCATCCCCTTTCTCACCATTGGTTTGGCCGAGTCCCGCAACATCAACCTCACCGACTGGGGTGAGGTGCATTATCTGTGTAATCCTACAGTATACACCACGCCATAAGGTGGTGAGGTTGCAAACAGCAGTAGGTAATCACGAAGTCAATGTTGGTAACATCCCTCCGTGAAAGACTCCAGACGATCCTAGTCATCGTTGGCCAAATGGTATTTAAACCCCTCCCCCCTAAGACAAAAGGGCCCTCAGTATTACTATTACTACCAGTCTTGGAACCCTGCTGTGCATAAAGGTTTAAGTCTATTAATTTCCCCCTCTCTTTATGTCTCTGCCAAGTGCTCACTCTCGCTATGTGATTAAAATGACTTGTTAACTACATACGCATCACGGTTTACCAGTTACTGGTGTGATCATTACGCACAGATAAATTGTTTGAAATTGAGAACTGTTGGATACTTGATAATTCCTACGTACTTGGTAATTAAAAAAAGTTGAGTTAGGAACTGTTGGTTACTGGACAATTCTTGTATATTTGTTCTATTGCATAGGTGTCACAGTATTCCAGTTGCTCCTGCCATTTTCTGTATCATATTTGTTAAACAAATATAACAGAATACGATTTGAATTTGTGTGGTTCATCCATTCACTTGTTATTTATATAGGAACGAAGTCTTTCTCGGCGTTGAGAATGGATGTAGTCTTCTCGGGAGACTAGCCGAGTGAGTAAGATGTTTCCACACGATATTTCGGCGATCTCAGACTCCGTCGCCATCTTCTGGTGAAGAAGATGGCGACGGAGTCTGAGATCGCCGAAATATCGTGTGGAAACATCTTACTCACTCGGCTAGTCTCCCGAGAAGACTACATCCACTTGTTATTTCATTGTAACTGTTCCTGTCTCTTAACCTTGATAAGTGATTTTCATAAAGTGAATGCAGACAATATCCAGAAAAGAAGTCCGATTCGTATAAAGTAGCAAGAATTATTAAAGGAAGAGGTAGGAAAGTAACAAATCGTCGTAGCTGTTTTATTGCTAGAGAAGAATCAAGTGGTTTGCTGAGGGAGTGTTTTGCGCTCTGACCTCGCATTCGGGAAGACACGGATGCGATCTTCGGTCGTCCGGCAAACCAGTTTCCGTTTTTCTGTGGTTTATTAAAAGTCGGCGTAGTTTATTGAAGAGGCTATTCTCGTTCCTTCCTCTTTCGATTTTAATTACCTCGACGTCGATAAGTCGTAAGGATTCAAGGGAAAAAATCATGCTACACATACCATGCATATGCTGCACAGAAAACCTTTGAAGTAAGTTTTTATTTCTCTGTTTCAGTTTTAGCTTTTAAATGTCGTACATAAATATTAACTGATCATTTTCCTACTAGGTTTAAAGGGGCGGACTGAATGATGTTTCGCATGGTTTAAAAAGTAAACTGACTCTAATTTTTCTTATTTTTTTACGTCTCGTCGACATAGAAATCTTCAGAAACTGGAAAGGAATTGGGGAGAGTATTTTTTTAATGGCATTTGGCTTTACAACCAAGCAGTCAACAAGTGTTTTTATTTTTCTCTGTTTTAGGTTCTTTCAGTGTTATTGGTGATAACAGATCAAAGGACAACAGAGCACGGACCCAATACTTATTAAAACCATTGGTGCACCGGGACGGAATGGAATCGGTGGCCTCTGAAACGTCAAGGCAGTTTGTTAGCCCCACGCTATGGGAGTCGGCAATTTGTATTGTTACAGACTCAGTGATTTTGGGCATTAATCCAAAACCATGGCCGTGGCAGGACTCCTTTCGGCGAGGTCAGTGCAAACCCGGGGGGGGGGATCTGTGGGCATGGTCTTCCAAATGCCAGTCGACAACGTAAGGCTCCTCTCCCAGGCTCGGTAGAATTGAACTCATGTCACTAAATGAATTTACACGAGTTTAAAAACGTTTAATTTAATCATTTTATAACGAACATACGTCATGCCATTATGCTAATAATTAGTATTAAATCCGACATGTAATTATTTGTGATGCATATTGTCAATCGTACTATATAATCTCCTAAGATCACACACTCACTCACCTCTATAGCTACTGGCTGGAGACCGGTGCGTTACGAGCCGTCCTTCACTTGCAAATTAACAGCGACCAGAGATGTTTCTGAATTTGGAGGCTAAACGCACAGTTATACAGCTAATCAACTGCTATGAAATTAATTGCCACAATACGTTCATTAAGTTTGTGTTTCATAGCATTTCATTCTTTAAAAAAATGGAACTACGAGTACCTTTAATTAATATTACGCTAATGAAAATAACATAAAAACTTTAAAAAAAATTACTCCTGATCTCTGCTGTAACCACGAATACCAACTATCATTCCGCCCTAAGTGAAATTTTAGTTTTATTAAAACTTTTGCTTATTTTGCTGATTGACCAAAGTTTATACATTAGCGTTTTGTTTGCTTTTTTAAGCATTTTACTGACCATTTTCGTTAATGGTCTTTGTTCATATTCGCTGTATTATGTTATTTAATGTAGACACCAGATCAGTCACATTAATGTAACCACCTCTCAAACACCAGAATAACCACCTTAGGCAGAGGAGGCGTGCAGGAAGAGAGTCAATAAGGTTTCTGAAGGTGTTCACTGGAATGTTGAGCCATGCCGACTCAGGTGCCGTGGCCAGCTTGAGGATCCATGGCGCGAACAACCCGATCGAGGTGGTCCCACATATTCTTGAGTAAGGTAAATTCATTCTGGTGCTCCTCGAACCACGCACATACACTGCGAGCTGTATGACACTTCGCATTGTCCTGCTGGTAGATGCCATAATTCTGAGCGAAAATTATTCGCATGTAGGGGTGGACATGGTCCGCAAGTACAGATACGTACTTGTGCTGATCCATCGTGCCTTCCACAATGATGAGTACACCCAGTGAATGCCAGGAAAACATTCCTCAAACCATAATGCTGCCTCCTCCACCCTGGATCCTTCCGGCAATTGTTGCAGGGTGTTTGCTTTCAGACGTTTCACGCCGTATGCGCCAACGTCCATCTGTCCGATGGAGCATAAAACGTGATTCATCGGAAAAAGCCACCTGTCGCCACTCTGTGGACGTCCAGTTGCGGTATTGACGTGTAAATTCCAGCCTTCGTCGCCGATGAACAGCAGTCAGCATAGGTGCATTATCCAGGCGTCTGCTGCGGAGGCCCATGCGCAGCAACGTTCGCTGAACCGTTGTTGAGGATACACTCTTGGTAGCCCCTTGGTTCATCTGGGCGGTCAGTTGCTCAACAGTTGCACGTCTATTCGCCCGAACGCATCTCCGTAGCCTTCGTTCGCCTCTGTCATTTATAGCCCGTGGTGCACCACATTTTCCACGCCGCTAATTTTGAATAGTGCCATTTTGCCATGCACGGTATACTTTCACCACGGCGGCACGTGAACAGTTCACAAATTAGCCGTTTCCGAAATGCTTCCACCCTTGGCCCGAAAGCCAATAATCATTCCCTTTTGGACGTCGGATAAATCGCTACGTTTCTGCATTTCGCCAACGATTGAAATGCTTACCGATGCCTTAGGACATCCTTTATAAACACTTCACTGTTATGTGGTGCCACCTGCCTACTGTGATTTGGTTATTTCACGTTGACGTCGAAAGTAGGTGGTGGTCACATTAATGTGACTGGACTGTGTGTGTTACCGAGTTTAGTATTCTGCCAATTCATTTCTTCAGTGTTGCTTAGCTGATTAACAGTCAGGAATCTGTATTAAGTTCTCTGACCGTTACCGTGATTTCATTATGATCGTTTGAATAGCCTCCGTCAAAAACAACGTGATGCTTTCGAAGTAATTGCGCACTCCCTTTAAACAGAAATTCTTCGAATTTTGCAGAGTGTATTTGTATGGTCAAATGCTAGTCATGTTTGTATTTCAGCAAGGTCCAGTCTAGCAACTTCAATCTAGTAATCTATCTATCTATTAATACTTCTGAGTTCTTCAAGCTCAGGAGACTTTATTCACCCTAACGGTGAAAGGCTGGTAATGTTCTTATTTGGTCAGGTCAGATCAACCTGAATCTTGGAACCATAAAAACTGGAACTATTCTATACCCGTGACGTTACGCAAGAGAAGTGTAAAATAATAGTGGTATTTTCGTGAGTACTTCTGGTAGCGAAAAATACCAGGTGACATTGGAGCCGAGAGTAAAGAGAGTGTATAGAAACAAGAATGGAAACACAATATGCAAATAATAGAATGGCTTGAGAATACGGCAGCATCTTGAATGGAGGTTGGAAAAGATATAAATTAATTAGTTGGACTATAAGAGAGAAAACTAATTGAATTGTGTGGAACTGATTATAGTGACGCAAGAAGAAGTCATATATATGAGAAAGTTGCAATTTATTTATTCTAAAATACGCGAAGTTATGAAATAAAGTTGTGTTCAATACATCTCGGAAAATTATTTGGTGATAACTTAATTGACGGATGTTTTGAGGCAAACGAATAGGAAGCAAGGTTATAACAGAAAGCAAGAGGAGGTTTGGAATAATAATCTCAGAGCTAGCATTATAGGTCACCCAATCCAAAATGATGACTTAAGATCATTTCTTCCTGGGTGGAAGTGGCTAAGAAGATATAATAAGGGAAACTTCAAATAATTAGAATTTGTTTCAGTCTCGTTTTCATCGGATTAAATAGATTCATAGATGTGTATACAAAAATAAAAAAAGAGAAGTCCTTCCTTCCTTTCGGTAAGCTTTGATAACTTGTGTTCAGTATTGATAGGTCAGGATATACGTTATAACGCAACTCGTAACTAAAACGGTCACCAAATATCTGTACAGTTCCAAAAGAAAAACATTAAAAATTGCACAGACCATCGATCGACACTTTGAACATACACTGATCAGCCAAATAATTTTGACTACCTGCCTACTATCGATATAAACGCGCCCAGTCGATAGAAGCGTCACCTGACGAGGAATGACTGCTAGTCAGACACACGCACGATGCATGTAGTATCAGTGAGATTGCTATCCGTGTTTAGAACAGAGAAGGCGCGCAAACAGTCTGGTTTGACCGAGGGCAGATTGTGATGGTCCGGAGGCTCAGCACGAGCATATCGAAAATTGCATGACTTGTCTAGTGTTCGAGGAGTGCTGTGGTGAGTGTCTTCAACAAGTGGCGAAATCAAACGGAGAGTGGTTGGGCGACCACCCTTATTACAGATGTCGGACGTCGTAGGTTGGGAAGACTGGTAAAACGGGACAGAAGGTGAACTGTGGCAAAACTAACATCAGACTTCAATGCTGAGCAGAGTACAAGTGTGTCTGAATACACGGTGTACCGAACACTCCTAAAGATGGGCCTCCGCAGGCGACGACCTATGCATGTGCCAATGTTAACACCACGACATCGGCAACTACGATTGAAATGGGCACGTGACCATCGTCACTGAACGTTGGCGCAGTGGTAGAGCGTTGCATGGTCTGATGAATCCCAATACCTTATTCATCATACCGATGGGAGGGTGCTAAACCGTGGTTTTCCTGGGGAACAGCTTTTTGACACCTGAACTGCGGGACGGCGACAAGCTGGCGGCGGCTCAGTTATGCTCACATTAACATGGGCATCCACGGGTCCAGTGGAGATCGTGCAAGGCACCATGACAGCCAATAAGTATCGTACACTGGTTGCAGACCACGTACACCCCTTCATGACGACCGTGTTTCCCTTTTTCAACAAGATAATGCGCCAAGTCACAAGGTCAGGAGTGTGATGGAGTGGTTCGAGGAACATAGTGGCGAATTGCAGTTGATGTGCTGGCCCCCAACTCGCTAGTTCTGAATCCGATACAACACATCTTCTATGTGATTGAACTTGGCGTCAGAGCTTATCGCCCCCTCCCCGGAATTTACGGGAATTAAATAACTTGCGTTTGCAGATGTGGTGCCAATTCCCCCCAGCGAACTACCAATGCCTCATTGCTTCCATGCCAAGATGAGTCGCCGCTATTATCCGTGCCAAAGGCGGATATTCCGGTAAATAGGTAGTTGGTCATAACGTTGTAGCTGATTAGTGTGAAAATTCAATAGCATTTGGCAGATTTTATTGGAAGAACGATATTAATCAACAGAGTGAAATACAAACTTTCTTAATGTTTCATATTGCTTGTCTCATGAAATAGAACACGATCAGTTTCTGACAACATTTTTGTATTTATCTGGCCACATAACCTGTTTTATGGTCTGTGTTTGCTGTTGCTGTAATTCTGGTATTATCTGTTTATTGTAGGGCTGTTGATAAAATATCGATATATCGATATTTTTTTAAAAAAATATCGATATTTATGAGTGATATTTTTTAGGACGATATATCGATATATCGATATTGAAATCTGGATATCGGAGTCCGATATTTTTTAAAAATAAGTGGTTATTTTCCTGGTAGAATATTCCAAGTTATTATTGGAGGGAAAACGATTACCTGTGTTGCACATGCAATACATTTTCATAGATAGAATTTTAAGAAACAATGAACGATACGAGCACATGGAGAAGCAGGGCCGCCGTAAAGGGGCGTGCCAGGCAGCATATTATTTAGCGGGCGACCTCCTTTTTTTTGCTCAACAGCTGCTACGGGCGGTCGGCGGCGACACTCGGGATGGCAACAATGGGGGCGGCAATCTCACAGTTTTTTGACCCGTTTCGGAAATTTTCTAGATCCACAACTGGCTGTAGTTGGACAGGGGGCGGCATAATCGCTATTGCACTCGGGTGCTCAAACAGCGAGCGGCGGGCCTGTTGAGAAGTAAAAAACAAAGGTAAAATAACTCATTCAATATTCATTAGAATTCTTGTCTGGACATTTTGAAAAGTTTTTAAAATTTGTCTTCAATCAATGCAAAAGTATTAACATTAAGAAACTAATCGTAATGTACCAGGTATGGGTAGGGTTGCCAGATAGCCGGAAAATCCGGGAATGTCCCGGAATTTTGTGTCTGATCTCGTGTTCAGGAATTATGCGTTACTGTCCCGGAATTTCCGTATACTAGTTTTTTTCTCAAACTCAGTTCACCACGGTGGTCATGAGGCCAAGCCAAGTATCCCATGCTTGCAGCGGGAGGATGGAATGTCCCTTAAATCAGAGGAATTGAAACTTACAGGAAAATACTCTTTGAATTTTCTGGGAATATGAAAATTCTAGATGCAGTTAACATTAACTTCCTTTATACAGAGTTCACATGTCTGAAACGTGTTTTTCAGGTCCTTCCAAAGACTTTCCAAACGATAAAATCTGGGCCAATTTGTTTAGAACAAGCGTTTTTAATGATTTTGAATATTTTAAAAAAATAGTTGGTTTTGTTTTGTCAATTCCAACAAGCAATGACTTTTACGAGACAAGTTTTAGTCCGTTGAATAATTTATGAAATAAGAGTGAAACAGAACGTTCATGGATTCGATCAAAGCTGAACTGCTAACTCAATCAATTTTGAAGACTCTTGCTGAGAAATTTTATCAGTTTTGCAAAGCATTGACGGAGAAATATTTATGAAAATGGCAAAATCTAGTATTAAATGTTTTAAAAGTAGATGATTAAGATCTATTTGGATTGATGTTGATTTTGATTTAGCAAAAGATAGACGTTAATTTTTATTTGTTGATAAAACCTGATGTTGATTTTCTGCCTAATTAATGAGCCTAACAGAAGTGTTCAGTTTTGGTTTAATATTTTTGAGATTTTGATTGATAATACCCGATGTTGATTTTGTACCAAAGTAAAAAATTCCTAACGAGGTGGTCAATTTTTGTTTTAAGTTTAGTATTTTTCCTTTTGATTCATAATACCTGATGTTTACTTTCTACCATAGTTTAATTAATAAAGTTAAAAGAGGTGCTATATATACGTTAGATAATATATTTACCTAAAATAGAATTTTTTATTAATTTGCATTTTTGTTCACTCTTTATACATACCGCTAAAATACTTTTTAGACCCAGAAATGTCCCGGAAATTATAAGCCTGTATCTGGCACTCCACAGTTAAATATTTCGCGCGAATTGGATACGGTTCTTGTTCCATACCAACAGAAGAATTGAGCTCCAGCCAGTTTTGTTATATCACTTATGAATTTATTAAGATAAGAAATTGAAAAAAAGAATCTACCACTTTTGGATTGCCTTTACAAAGCGCTATGCTAAAAACTTATTATCATAGATTGGTGCATTTAAAAACATTAACGCCAAGGGAACTGCCTTGACAGTAGCGGCTCTAGGATTTTTCCAAGCCGGGGAAAAACTGAGATTGCCGCCTCTTCAAACATTGTTGCCAGCCTGACCCCGAGAATCGCCTCCTTGATTGTTGGCCAAACGCATTGATGTCGCCACTTTAACTGTTTGTCAAACGCATTGTTGGACACGATATTATCGCCCAGAGCAAGTACCCCGGTTTGCCCCCACCCCTCGCCCTAAATCCTGCATTCCACCTAGAATCTCAGCTTTAAAAAATTGTATTATGGTAAAGCGTTACCCATTTGCGAAGCAATATCAAAGAAGGGGAAATTTTCAATTAATGTAGGGAGTTCTCCATTCATAGTAGAAGAAACAACGGGAAAAACATGAGTTCATACTCTTGAAAAGTATGTCCAATGAAGTTTCTAACATGAGTTTTGGTGCCAAATTTTACTTCATTCACCACCTTAGTTTGGAATTTTTTTGGATCTGAAACTCTTTTAAATAACTATGACGTTCTCTCATCATAATTCTATGCAACATCCAGTTGTCCTAGAAAATGGTAATTTGGTACACATACTTGGTTTCATCCCCATAGTATAAGAAAAGTTCCTGTGTTTTTTCAATGCCAATCTAAAAGCTGAAACGTCTTAGAGAAAATTTGTAGGTTAATTGCTTTCTTCTTGATGAGGCTATATGCCTTGAATTTCAGTTTTGCACAAAGATCAGGAGCATAAAAAACACAATTTTACTTTGTTACTACATTTAATTTGGAAGTTACAAGTAGTCCTACACCGATGGTAACAATGCAGACACGGCGAAGCTCGCACAGAACGAATCGGACTCCAGCCCATTGTTTTACATGAGCGTGCGTTGTCGAGGAAAGTATTTTGATATGGAAATTGGATGCAAGCGGGAATATTGATAAATTCGGATACACAATCTATGCTAAGGTGCAAATATTTGGTCCAAAAAAGTAAGAAGACTCAGAATAAGCTATCAACCTACAAAAAGAAATTAAATTCCACATAAAACAATACTTGTAAAAAAAGTGACTTGGTCATTATGCAAACTCTGATAATAGAACATCAACATAAATAAATGCCTCTACAATATTGTATTATTGAGCTTTTAAACTCACAAAAGCCAAGATTTCCCTCGATGCTCTTTCTGGATTCACAAGTCTTCGAGTAAATCATAAACATTCTGCCTTTCCTTTTACTCTAGTAGTAGTATAATGGCTAAATCACAATTTTTTTTAAAAAAAAATATTTATCCGTGACGTCATGAAAAACTATTTTTTTTTGAGAAAATCAAAACTTGATTCAGAAAAATATCTCACAACTCTTCATCATTAAATAGCCACAAGACTTCGCCCTTTTTTTTAAAATGATTTGTTTTCGTAACATTGTTTTTATATAATGGGGTCGATATATCGATACTTTTTCTTCGATATATCGAACTCGATATAAATATTTTTTGAAAATATCGATATATCGAAAATCCGATATTTTTTTAAAAATATCAACAGCCCTAGTTTATTGTCGCTATCATTACATATGCTTATTGATTGTTGAAAGTTGTAGTTAATGAAACGTTGTCGACCAGAAATATACTATCAACGCTAACAAAACTACGCCCCCCTATAATGATTAACAAATAAGTTTAAATAGCAAATGGAAAAACCCTAAAATCTTCCAATTGATTAGTAGGTTACTCTTAACATAAAACTCGACAAAACGCAAGTACTAGCAATATTTTTGAAATAATATTCACTAGGCAATTAAACTTCTTTAAATAATTTGCAGAAAACATTTCAACTGCGAGTAGCAATTTCTGTTTCGTTGAAAGCTATTCACATAAAAATAACTGGTTGTATATTCCTAGGGTTTCAAACACTTTACAGCCCAGGATTACAGAATATATATATATATATATATATATATATATATAACTGGAGAAGATTGAACGGCCGGGGAATTCTCGAATCTACACTCTATCAATGATTACTACCTATGATTACCCCTAACATATCAATTGAATCGCTGTAGACATTATGTATAACATGTATACGTTTGATAAACATATGCAACGACAGTATTACAATCTATGAGACCAGAACACAGTGTAATCAAAACTATTACATAAATAAGTGTTCTATAGTTTCCGACATACATAAAGTATACCCTGGCCCCTGAATCCACATTTAGTGCATTATGATTTATATGGAGGTTTCAGATATATGTGATGTCTTGTTAGGATTTTTCCTATAAATACACAATATTGAACTCACTTTACAGACAGAATTGATATCTCTCTAATACGTGGTTGTTAGTAACCGAAATATCAGTCATATGTTCAAGGGAAAGATTGTTTCACTTTTTTATGAAATGCCATAAAATCGTCACAGAATTGTTGAAACGTGCAATTACTTTTTTTTATTATCGTAGAGTTGTGTCCAGTTTTTAAGTATCAAAACTTTCCGAACGTAAAAACATGCAATCTTATAAAATGATACAACAGAACGTAGAAAATAAGATGAAGAATACAAATCCTCTCAATTCTATAATTTTTCAGTTACTTCATTTTTCGATTTTGCGATTAAAAGACTGTAATGCAGTTCGAGATTGTTCCGATTGTACTGATCGAGTACCAACGTTGCTTCGTCACCACAAAGGATTGCAATCCCGCAATGTTTTCATTGGCGCAAACAGTTTTTACACTCATATATTTAATACATAGTTACTTAAAACATTAATAAATTAAATAATAATTAAATTAATAAATAAATCTTAATGTTAAATGATAAAAATTAACAGTTAACAATATTTTAATTGGAAAAATGACATTAAAACTTTTTAGCATGTCTTAAGTACATGTCGAGGTTTTACATTTTTGTTTTTTAATCTAAACCAATTTTTAAATAAATAATAAAAAATGGAAAATATTCAGTGTTAGGTCATATTATGTCCCTTACATCACATATGTTTAAAAACATGCTTTGCTTAATGGCCAAGTTATCAGAGTTTTTTTAATTCTAAATAAAAATTCCATAACACCGAGAGAAAACATTCCATTTCACAAAGTGAAGTGAATATACTCTGAAAAGTGTAGACTTATTTCAGAACAATATCTCATAACTTTTTGTCACTGCACAAACACGAGACTTGGCCTTTTGTTTTACAAGAATTGTTTTTGTGGGATTCATTATTATATCTCCTGATTCCTTGATTGATCTTACAGTTGATTCAATCTTATTAAAAGAAACTACTCACCAACACGTAAACTGTCAAGTATTTCAGTTTTACTTATGTGGCGTAGCGACGTTTTTAGAGTGGAAATTATTACTTTTTAGTACGAAAGGAGACTTTCTCAGCGAATGATTGCAGTGAAGTCCTCATAGGTTGTATCTCCGGATTTCATTGTAAAAACACGAAATTTCGCACGTGAGGAAGCCGTAGAAGTATGGTGTTCCTACAACACAATTCGTCGAAACACCCATGAAATCTTCATTATAACTTTTTATGCCTTTAGCCGAAATAATAACAAGGAGAAGAGGGATTAATCGAAAACCTGAGCGGCACATGTAAGCAGGCGGCTTTCGTCAAAGAAACGCATTGAGGCGGCGACCAAAACAACAATAAGTCAACGGATATACAATTGCCTTTTGATAGCTGCTAAATAAATAGGTATGCGATCGTTAAAATTACGATAACATTAGTTTCGTATCAACGAATAATCAAATTTTCAGCAGCAAATAAGTAAATTGTCACTACTACTTTATTTTCAAATACAGAAAATGGAAATAATGAAACAGTGAATAAAAAGCTGTATCTGTGTATTTCAAATAACGTGTGCGACATATAAAAAATAATTATTTAGTGAGAAAATCGTACCAAATACCCAACAAAACTCAAATTACAGAAATGTATACTCGAAAGAAACGTAAGTTTTGATGAATACGTAAAAGTGTTTCTATTTACTTACAAATCACGAAGGTTGACAAAAACAAACGTTTGTTCACATGAGTCAAATTCCAACTGCGAAGGTACAGGCGAACAACGCAAAACATCAGATAGAGACCAAGTGGGGCAGTGAGTCACGCAGACAAACATTCGTTTTCGCCGGATTTTGCGGATTGCGGATCCGCTTAATTTTTTGCGGGATCCGCCAGACTGTCTAATGATGCGGGATACCGCGGGATTGCGGGATCTCACTTTGCTGGATTGCAATCCCTAGTCACCACACAGCACGAAAATAACATACCGAGCCTACTGTCAGGCTCGAGCTTACGCCTAGGCTCTGTCCTCTGTACTATACTTCCGGCATTTGTGCGACACAGGTCGCTATATAATATTTCTTAAATCATCGTCTACGCCGAGGTCATTAGTGGCAGGAAATGACCGTATGAAATGGCCGTTTGAATTAACAATCTCAGCATTAGCTTGGAGTGATTTCATCATATCATGGAAAACCGAAATTAGGATGGCAGACGTGGATTCCAACCTGACGAATGCTAACCAGAGCTTTACAGGCTCACCCACCATGCTTGGTACTTATTTATTCACTGAACGCGTTTCACTTTATTCTCAGGAGCATCTTGAGTCGTTGTTTACATTTTCCATCGTTTTACATTTGTTTGTAAACAAACCGCTGATGATGCTTCTAAGAATAAAATGAAACAAGTTGATTGAATATTTAAACCAAAGAAGAAAATAAATGTCATCGTCAGTCCTAATTCATTATACAATTACAATTCATTATCTGTAATGGTCCAAAGAATCTAATTATTAAAAAAGTGACTTCGTTTGTTTATTTCTTTGTATGCGATTTAAGCAAAAAATGCTAGTAGAATTTTGATGTGATTTGAGTCTTTTAAAGACCATGGTCCCGGGATTAAAATATGCTATTTTCGATGTGGGATAGAAAAACTGAGGAGATAAAATAATAGTTTATGTTTGTCTACCAACTGCATCGTATTATTATTCACATTTGAGATTAGAGGAGAAGGTTCAAATACGGGATAATACTTTTATTGTGTTCCTATTATGATTTACTAGGTCACTCGATATGGACAGTTTTGACATCAGTTAATTCGATAAACAATCATGAAGATTATATCAGGGTTCATAATACCAAATTTTGTTCAAAGACTATACTAACTTCAATAATAAAAAAAAAAAAGAATCTTGCTGTAGTTACAGATGTATACGCCATTTTCCATCCCAGCACATTCAGTATCTGCCCAACATTAGCACTTGTAGAACTGAATCCACACTTCGCCTGTGGCATCATCTGAAAGAGTCCATCACAGTAATTGTATGCTGCATTGTCGTCACCACATTTGTTCCCCGGAGAAATGGCCAATTCGTCATCGTCTCTATAGTCTTCTTCCAACTCCAACACTTTGGTGAGCTTACCTAATGGGCTTTTTGATTTGGCTTGGTAATTTTTTTTTTATTAGATGAAGTACCTGATTACATTTTTACAATCATCTGATTACACTCCACAAATTTCTGCAATAATTCGCTGTAAGGAGATCCAGTTATGATCCACTTTCGACCACGATTGCTTTTTCTTTGCAATGGTGGGGACCGAAGGTGCATCATGCGGACTAACCCTTTTGGACGTTGATGCTTGAGCAGTTGGTTGTGGATCCGAGGTGCTGAAATCTCGGTGTTTACTTTTCAAGAGCTAGCCCGTTATTGAGCCACCAATAGTAGACCGTTTTTAGACCATGCAGTACTTCAAGTGGGTGGTCTCGGCAGCCATTACAAAACAAACAAATTGAACAGGACAGGTGTTATGCATGAAGCTCAGGTCATCTACTTTCAGATGAGGTGTAAGCAGTGGCGGATCAAAAAGCACCAAGGTCACCCCTGACGACATGGATTTTGGGGACCCTTTTTTTTTTTGCTCTACAGTTTTAATAAGGGCGGCAGTGTGGAATAATGAGATTTCTGTCGGCGAACCCTTCCTCCCCCGACTCAAGCCCCCCCCCCCCCCCAAAACAAAATCCTGGATCCGCCACTGGGTGTAAGCCATTTACTTTACTGAATAAGTAAGAAAGAGAGAAATTAAAGTTTACATATCTTGAAAAGTTTTGAGTTCGTCAAAAGCAAGTTTTCTGATAAAACAATTTGCACCAACTCACATATGTCACGGACGAAGTTCATTGGCTGACTACTCTTCCCCAAACGCTTAGTGTTCCTTTTGGTCTCATTCTCTTGACTGAACACAACCCCCTCCCTCCACTTTTAGAAAGTAGCCTGTATTTGGACCCTAGCCCGTCTTTGGAACTTCTCCTCTATTCATAATTAAAACGATGCTCATAAATATAAATCGTTTAACTCAATGGATTTCTTTATATTTGTAATATTCTTGAGTATTTGTGGTCTACAAAGTTGGAGGACAATTTTTCTGTGAGAATAACTCCGGGAAAAGCCATAACTTCATGTCACAATCTGTCGTAAAATAAAATACTAGGTGAACGATGTTAAAGGTAGCAGATAGTAAAAAAAAAAAAAAAAAAAAAAAAAACAGATAGTAAAAAAAAAAAACAGATAGTAAAAAAAAAAAACAGATAGTAAAAAAAAAAAAATTACAAGGACTTCCAGAAACCTTCACCATCTCATTACCACCAAGGGGCTTCCCTCAGTGATGCAAAACTATACATCTAACGAACGCTTCGCAAATTTCAATGAACGGTACCATAATTTAATTCATAAAACACATCAACTATGATCAATATGGTCTGAAAATAATACAAGACGATTTTATGGGTTATTTTATAGGAAAATTAAACGAGAAAAAAAAAACACATTATCTTTCTACTCATTAACATTTCTCCTCAAGAGCAGAGGTCCTGTACATTCTTCTCAGTCAACTAGCTAACCAGGATCATAAAGAGACTTGAATGTCAACAAGCCGAATTGTGTCAGCAGAATGTTCTTGTCTGGAGAGATTATATTCTGAATTTTCTTGCTTAGTGGATAATTTTATCTCCTCAATAGCAGCTGAACTTGTACCTCGTACTCTTAAGGTAACACTTAAGAACAGAATTAAATTAGTGATAAACTTTCTTAGAGAAACATAGTAGGACTGGGGACATAATAAAATGCCAAACCCACGATACATGCGTTAATCCTCTAATATTTCAAAATTTGTTTCATAACAAATGGATTAGTGTGTTATTTCAAAGTCATTGTGTACTATCAACAAGTAAGTAAGAATTCTTTTGTTAGTTCAAGTAACGTATGTTTTTCTTATTGCAGGAATAAACGAATCTGTTTAGGATCAGTTATTCATTTAACGGAAATGTTTAAGGGGTTGTCGAATACTATTCCGTCTCGGTACTTTCAAAATTGTTGCTAGTATTTCTTTACACATAATAAAAGTTTGTTGTCACAGTAAGTTTATTTGCTCTTATGACTTACAAAAATGTATACATTAACGTGTAGTCAACACAAGAAATTTTCGCAATACGTTGGCAAGTTGTGAAAGGCGTGAGGTGATGTAATTTTATCGTATTTGGGCATTTAGTTGAGATGTGCTCGCAAATGAAAAATCTCGATAAATCGATTTTATTCATCAATGAATCAGAATGCAAAACACTACTTGTAACATGTTGACACTTTTAAATGGTATTTTAGCAACTAAATTTGAGCAATTAAACTTGCAGCGAAACACGCAATTAGATATCATCTGACCAGTTATAGTAGAAATACATAGGACAAACAGAATTTTAAAAATAAATCATATAAAGATCTATGCACCTTGTGTTGATCAGTGACTGAGAAATTGATTTCAAGATTCAAATTGTTGACGAACGGTATTTACTAAAATTTAAGGAAATTCGTGGATCAGTGTCGAGGTAACTGTACATTTTCCCACTTCTGGCTTCGGGATTGGACGATAAAAACATTTTGAGTTTCAGTTCAACTAGAACACATCTGATAACAAATTGAAAATCAGTTTAATCGCAATCATAGTATAGATTTTTGGATGAGATGTTACAAAACATATTACATGTTTAGCGGTTTCATGTTGTTATACATCACTTGCGAGCGCAGAGTATGTCCATATTAACATGAGGCGATTAAAATATGTTGTTTGTTAGTGTTTTATCAGTTTAAAGAGGTTATAGGAATATTCATTTCAGCTAAGCGTTTAAAATTACGCCCTTATCCTACGCCGTTCATTGACTATGAATCAAAATAATGGCCACTCGTACAATGTGTTGTCACCTAAGGCGCTTACGGCAGCTTATCATTTAGTATTACGTTCGACGTATAGCAAAGCAACTAACATTCAATGCATTTCTCTGGGAAATAAGATTAAGTTAGATAATCTGTAATGTGTTTTTGTGAACTTCACGACAGTAAGTACACAAATGGACCGTAAAATCTGTTACACTGGAAGAGTTAAAAGGGCTTTGTCAGACTTTCGTGTGCGGTGTAATATCCTTTACTTACTGTTACACATATAGAACAAAATGGATGGTAAGGGCTGTGATTCAATAATCACACGAAAGTTTCCATTACTCTTACCGTTAAATATATTGCTAAACATAAATTTCGAAGAAACTACTATCTTTTATCCGTATAAATTTAGTTCCCTAGATTTCTACTATTTCAGGATTCTGCTAAGTCATTTTGTTGTCTTATAATAATAAATGAGTTAGGTATTTTACTAATTCATAACTTCGCAGATTTTAGCTGTATTTGACCACCACTCTGTCTTATCTTTGAAATCTTTCCCGTTAGGTGCAAACCCAAGTATTTGGGAAGAACTGAAGGCAAGTTATAACATTGTTGCTCAAGCGGTGACTTTCAGTAACATTTTGCAGATTTAATGACTTGGATGCGTGATTATTTTGGCAAATGGAGAATTGCAGTATTAACTTTTCGTCAGTAGGACAGTGGGCACTGATAACAGTAATCAGAATTTGCCTAGTTGACCAGGGCCGCATTTAAGCATAGGCTACATAGGCTGTAGCCTAGGGGCCCGCACCACAAATGGGGGCCCGCACCACAAATGGGGGCCCGCACCACAAAGGGGGGCCTGCACCACAAAGAGGGGGGCTCTTACCACAACCCTCGCTCGCCTGGGCAGGTAGTAGAGGTAAAAAAAAAAAAAGGTCGCCCATAAATTTTTTAGGTCAAATTTCGAATATTTCGAAATTTAATCATCCAGCCACGGCGACAGGGGGGGCCTTACCACATGTATAGCCTAGGGGCCCACAGAGCCTAAATGCGGCCCTGAGTTGACCAGGGCTTCGTGTTAAGCAGACACAAACTAGTAACTACTGAATTGTTGATATTCAGCCACTATATGAAAAAAATTGATTGGTATGCAATAAATCTAAAACCTAATTTGTTCTTTAAGACTTTCTGGTTTTCCCATCTGAGATAAAAGAAATAAATATTCCGTTCTAAGGAACTTTCATATCTATCCTTATATCGGATTAATGAGATAATAAATATCTTTTATTTATACCCTTTTAATGACTTAATGACCGAGAAACGTAATTACTAAATCCTCATTGTCTTAAATCATAGATCATAGCTTAATTAAACAATAATTGAGTAATTGTTACTGTCGTCAGACAGTTTATTTTTAACAATGTACTTTTTCATCAAATACACTATAGTAAATACAACTACGAATGGAGACAAAACAACTAACATTGCTGTTAGAGCTGCTGATGCGGTTAAAATTAATCAATTGAGTACCTAGCGAGCTCTTTTTGATAATGTTTATTACTGGACGTAGTGCGTTAAGTATGAATTGTCGCAGAATCTATCGCGTGGTTACGGATTTTACGTCTATACATCATACTTAATTGATGTTAAAAGTGCGCACCGAAATCACTGATGGATACGTTAAGATGTTAGTACAGTATTTACATTCTGGTGCTTTAGACTCCATAAAAAGTGACAAAAGAAATGCGCTGCAGATTTGATAACTAACATGAATGGACAATTGATGTTTATAGAATAGTTTTTAGTTACTGATGAATCAGTCAGCTATGTTATGAGTGTTATATAAATAATATTTACTAAATAAATTCATAAAAGCATCCCCTAACTTAGAGCACAGGATTTAAATTTATTTTAGTACGGTTCCGGTTTTTTTTTTTTTTTTTTTTTTTTTTTTTTAAATCTTGATATCTTGTATTTGCATCAAGCAGTATTTGTGGCAGCTATTTTTCATACTATTCACCGAACATAACTGTAACAATTTCAGTAGCTTTAATTATGTGTGGTTGTTACATTTTGTGATATTCTAATAAACTTGGTTCGACGCTAGAAATACAATTGATGAAACAGAAACTATTTTCGTGAGCGATTGGTTTTGTTTATTAAACTCATTTGTTTTCCTTTGAAAAAATTCTTTGGACTTATCAGGGTATTCAGGATGAATTGTTACATGTAACCAATTTCATTTGCCTTATCTCACACTATCTGGGTAGCCAAACCTTTCTTGCAAAACAAACTCATTAGATTTTCGGAGCCAACTATAACGCTCGTGAATATTAATATTAAATCCGATGAATAGTAGTTTCTTGCCTTGGGCGTAATACCTCCTCGTTCTATGGTTTGTATACCGATTACCTTCACTTTTACCATTATCAATAACTTCATCATTATTAGTAAAATTTTTCTTGTATCATAACTAAATTTTATGTATTTGTCTAAAAATAAAAACAGAATTAAAAAGTACTATTTTTAAATTACTAACGATTATTATGAGTAAGTAAACAAGCAGTAAATAGCAAAAACTACAATAGAATGTCGTGCAGATGGTTGTGTTTGCAGCAGATATGAAAAAAGAAAATGAATTTGAGGTTACTATCTTAGTTTTCGCAGCTATTAGTAGTTGTATGGACCTTTTTAAAAACTATGAATTCTCTCGCCACAGAAATGTTCCTGTTGACACTTCAGCTACGAATGACGTTTGAAATTACTGCAACTAGCAGTTACAGAAGTTGTTTTATAAACGAAGCAATTGTAAAATGCAAGGCATGCAAGTTATTGTCACCCAGTTTCCCATAGGAGACGGTGAATTGTTTGAAATGTAATATTATGGATCATAAAGCTCAATGTTATGTTATTAAATTTTACATATACGTTTATATTTTTTATTTTTGTATGTTTTGTTACGAAAACTTAATTTGTGATAATTCATGCCTCCCGATGGAGGGCGTCACGCAAAAATATTGCACTTACTTTTGTTTTCTTACTTACTGTTCTTCTTGTTATTTTTCATGCAGATATTCAATGATACTGGATAAACCTAAATAATTAATTTGTAAAGTGTGTATTGCATGTCATGTAACCAGAGAGTCGGAGAGATTTAAATAAGAGAGAGACAGAAGAAATCGGTTCATCGTGGCAGATACGTTGAAACAGTATGGCCCAAAAGAGAAAAAGTTAATGGACAATCAGCGTTTTTTCAGATATTTATAATTTGGTGTACTAAAAAAGTAATTAATATGTGTTATTACTTGTGTGGATTGAAAAGAATGGGAAGTATTTATTTTGTTCAATAAACAGTGTTCAGTTTCTTTACCTGGTGTGATGTGTCTATACGTCCATATTTCTAGTAAAGTGTAGAAAGTGCCACTAAAACTTGTTATCAGTCCGAAAAGACCCTTACGAAACCATCCCTTTTGCCTTTCGGAGAGAGGGAATTATTAATTAGAATGTATGTTACGCCAAAGATTATATACACGATCTGGTGACACCTGGACCCGAAGAAAGAGAATCATGGATGATATACGGCAACTAACCTATGCATGTAAATATTAACTGAGAAAGGGACAGATAAAACACCTAATTAATATCCATTCAAAAACACAAAGATTCAGGAAAAGCGTCTCCCAGTTTGTAAACCGCTGAGTTAGGGTAATGGATTAAATATACATGAACTCTTCATTTATTAAAAGATAAAAAAAAAATAAACGATCAATTATTTAAAATTAGAGGATTCTACGCCAGTATTTGTTAATGGATTCTTATGTAACTCTAAGAGACACACCGAAGGTGAGGAATAAACTTTTTGATATCTCACTTTGTTCTCAACATACCGTATCTTAAAAGCGAGGTTGTTAGGGTGAAAAGCTGCCTGGACCAGAAAAAAAAATACGCAAACTCAAATTTAATGATAGATTCTTATATAAGACGACGAGACAGTTCAACAGTGAAGTTTCCTATATCTTTCATAGTTCTAGAGATATGCTATCTCAAAATTTAGGTAGTTATGTTGAACTGTGTCCAGGGCCAGAAAATGTTTTCTCAATAACTACACGTTGGATATGCCCAGTGGACGCTTTGTTTCTTTCCAAACATTTAGAAATTCGCCTGTACCAGAACAAAAACGTCACCAGAAACACAAAGAAATACACTTAAAATTAATTTTAACTGTTGATATCTCGAGAACTAAGTGAGATATAAAAAAATGTCAGTGTTCACTTTCGATTTGTCTCCTCGGGTTATACAGGGTGTTACAAAAAGGTACGGCCAAATTTTCAGGAAACATTCCTCACACACAAACAAAGAAAATATGTTATGTGGACATGTGTCCGGAAACGCTTACTTTCCATGTTAGAGCTCATTAGAGGCGGACCAATTCCATGGCCCCCACGCTCTCCTGACCTCAACCCTCTTGACTTCCATTTATGGGATCATTTGAAAGCCCTTGTCTACGCAACCCCGGTACCAAATGTAGAGACTCTTCGTGCTCGTATTGTGGACGGCTGTGATACAATACGCCATTCTCCAGGGCTGCATCAGCGCATCAGGGATTCCATGCGACGGAGGGTGGATGCATGTATCCTCGCTAACGGAGGACATTTTGAACATTTCCTGTAACAAAGTGTTTGAAGTCACGCTGTTACGTTCTGTTGCTGTGTGTTTCCATTCCATGTTTAATGTGATCTGAAGAGAAGTAATAAAATGAGCTCTAACATGGAAAGTAAGCGTTTCCGTACACATGTCCACATAACATATTTTCTTTGTTTGTGTGTGAGGAATGTTTCCTGAAAGTTTGGCCGTACTTTTTTGTAACACCCTGTATAAGATTCACAATCACCTTACGGCGCCACGGTAATGTAATAAGTTGTAGAGGATCTCTTATTTGATAACGCAGAAGATGGAATGTGGGGGCAGCCTGTAACAGGCAGTTAAGTGTCTCACCTGTTGACAGCCACGGTAGGCCCGGCGGCAGCGGTAGAGGAGGCTGCGCTGGGCGCAGATCCGGCCCCACTCCCGGCGGGCTTGCTGGGGCCATTGCTCGAATTCTGAAAAACACAATGCAAGCAGAGGTCAACCACGTCCACAGGCAGCAGCAACTTACCTGACAAGCTATAGTCTCACTAACAATACCCCGACAAGATCACGGTACAGGTTGGATGTGTGCTTACATAGACATTGTTCGCTGGGCCGTGCTAGCTTTAACAAGACCCAATACTGTGTCTCACAGTTCTGATTCAGTGCAAGCATGTTTTTGTAAGTCAGGTTCAGGAATAAATAATTCAGAGTAAACAGTAACTAACATATCTCGGCGAATGGTTTATTATACACAATAATGAGTATGTAGGAGGAGGACGAAATCTACTGATTATGCTCTGCTTAGAATTTATTAATATATTTAATACAACAGAGAAAATGTCTTTATAATTTCGGCCTCTCCAAATGTTTACGAGAATATACAAAATATTTTTTAAGGTGGTATTTTTTACTATTGCCAAAATACTTGGAATAAAACGAAATTAGCATTATTTGATATCATAGTTTCTGAATGAATTTCTTCTGTGGACAAAGGTTTATACTTCCATATTTTCATTATTTTAAGGCTTTTCCAAATGACGACGCTTCTATTTCTTCTTCTTATTTAACTTTTTTAGATGAAAGAATCCGAAATATGCGTAGTAGACAACACATAACGACTGCACTATTGTTTTCATAATGTGGAAGACCTTCTGTTACTTTTCTTCTATAAGGAAAGGGCGCACAATTCTTAAAGTTAGAATGTTCTTGCCCAAACCAGCAAAATAAGAGCAAATTTATGGAACCCCTCCCTCCACCCCCCCCCCCCCCACCAAAATACCATAGCCGACAGAAGTTAAAACTTATAACTATTAATATCATACATGCAACACGTCATAGCTACGGCTACAGATATACCAAATAATAACAAATAATTCCGTGTTGTTTTAATGAACTAGTGACAGGGTTTCTAGTCGCTGCGCATTTAGACCGTCTTAGCCGCCTTAACCTAACCCGGTAGTCCTTCCTGGTAGAGAGGAACTACAATTTAACGTGGAAACAAAACCACGGAAGCATTCTGATGCACTTTACATTACATAGGAAGCTATGCTAGATGTGAAGGTCGGATTAATGGCCTATGAAAAATTCGTCTGAGACAGAGATTCAAACCGGGGACTTTTCGCTCACCACCTTAACCACTGAGCCGCCAGACCGCAACAGATATACTATTAACATTAGCATGTTGTTAAAGAGAACTCGTAAGATTTTACCCATCGAAAAATCGCCCTACGCGCCTTAAGAAGTATTCACTTAAAAAAAGAAAAATTTAACTTAATTGACAACCCAACGGTTTGTCGAATCTTCCCGAAGGAGATGTACAATTATAATGTCAGAGGAAAGAGGGTAAATTCCTTTCTTCAGGGGCCCACCACGGAACGTCCCGGACTAGCTCATATAATCAAATACAACTCCTAAAACTGTTGGTTTGTTTGAACAACGATGACAGAAATTAAGGTGAGGGGGGAAAGGAGGAGACGGTTTAGGTTTTTGTAAATCAAACCTAAACAGTGTTTTCTATTTGTTTTAAAGTATATGAATGCAAAATTTCATAAAAATTGGATAAAAACTGTGTGTGTTGAATAAAGATTTTGCGAAAAACGTCATGCGCACGTATCTTATTAGCAACAGGTTGGCCGTGACGGCCGCGATCTGACGCGCAGCAGGTGGATTCTTGTTAGAGCTGTTAACGATGTATTCGTTACTGGGTAACGGGTTCGTCGCCTGACTCGAAGTACCGAATCGTTACTCACAAATTCATTTCGTTACTCGCATTTGCCGTACAGATACGAACACGTTCTATCCCTCGCAGGTAACTAATTTTGTAGTTTTTATTTTGTTTAGCATTAAAATTTACAGTATATAAATAGAAAATTTGTATACATATTTGAGGTAGTTACTGTGTTTTCATTGATTGTTCATTAGTGAGGATTATTGATTTCAAACATTTATGAAATTTGGTTATTTTAAGATTTGATACCTTATATTTTGTTTCATAGTGTAATTTACAATATAAAAGAGCTGTCTAATAGTTTGTTATATACATCTCTGCATTTGTTATGTTCTAATAATATTTAATTGCATTGGAGCGCATGCTCCATTGGAAATTTACACACACTAATCTTACCCCCTTTCCTGCATCCACCTACATTTGTTCTCTACAAATTTTAACTTTAATTTTTTTCAAAGTTTTTGGTAAATTATTCATAATTTCTCTTGGTCATTTATTCCAATCCCTGACACCCTTACCTAAAAAAGAGAATCTTCCTGCACCCTTGTGCCTGAAATCAAGTACCAGCTTGTGGTCATGGTCATCTTTTCCCTTCGAAGCATTACTTTTAATTATTACACCAATATATTTCCATGCCTCATCATCAATATACGCCTTGTACACTCCCATGACCCTCTTCACCCTCCTCCTGTCTTCCAATGAATCCCATTCCAGCTCTTTTATCATATCTGTTACCGATTGCGATCTGCGATAATTTCCAGAAACAAATCTAGCAGCCTTTTTTTACAGTTCCAGAATTCCATAACAAACAACAAGGTATAATGACTTTATTCCTTTTGCCTGGTGTTAATTATTATATTATTACCGCAGGATCCATGTGATCAATGCGGTACTGGCTTTGATGTTGAATGTTTGTTGTAACCTCGACGCAACAACAATTACGAATCTAATCGCGTGTTTTTCCTGTACCTTTGTTATTGTTTTAAAAGTTTTGAATATTGATATTTTTAAAATGAAACAAAGCGGGAGTCAATAGCACTCTGCCTGCAGGCCCGACTTGATGGTATGTCCACATTTATTTTAACAAATCTATAACAAAAGGATGAAGAATTTACAAAAATAAATGAAAACAGTAAAGGAAGACAGTGGTGAAACCTGGTATTAAAAAACGTAATACTTTGATGAGATTATAATATTTGTTAAATACATGTCCCATTATCATATCAGGCTTCTATGCAAGGTTTTGAGTATGCTACTTTAAAAAATAACTGTCGTTAGTTATTGTCACTAGATATGTCACAGTCAGGTGAAAAATCTTCTTTTTTTTGAGTATACAAACAGGTGTTTGTTTCGAAATTTAGATTATTCTTTCGTATATAATATTCATTACAGTAAATCAATTGTACATTCAGAGGTTTTCCGTAAGATCCACGTGAAAATTACTTGACTTAAAGTTCTATCCAAACGCAGAACTTACCTAAACTTATTTTACTAAATAAATAATTTACTTAAACTTTACCAAGTACGAATGCGACCCGACTCGATGCGAATGCGATGATTCATGATAGTTTCTATTGTATCAAAAATAAGGAGTAACGAGTAACGAAACGATACGATAGTAACGAAGTTATCCCGTACGTGACGCGACTCGATGCGATACATCATGCTAGTGTTCGGTTGTATCAAAAGTAACGGGTACTGATTGGTTTAGTGACGAATACATACGGGCACAGAATTTCTCGTTACTTTTACAGCCCTAATTCTTGTTAACTTATAGATTTACCCCCGTCAAAACATGGCGTAACGCGACTACAGAAGTTTTCACTTCAAAAAAATTATAAAAAAGTATTTAAAATCAATATCCTGTTACAGAGTGAAATATCAAACAAATCCGAAATACCTGCGTACTCGCTTGTTCTAATTTTGGAATATCTCAACGAATATCACATCTCTTTATTTAAAGCTGTGCATCTGAATATATTAAGAAGAAAAACACAGCAATTAGTAACTGTTTATTTAATGCAGTTTGAAACTTTCGCACCGCGAACTCGGGCAATTCACTTTTCACTACTGTTAGTATAAGACTAAGATTGTAGCTGTAAATTTAGTCCAAATTCTGCTTCTGACTAAACGTTGCTACCTCTATGATTTTTTTGTGACTACAAGTCAAGCGTGATGTTGCGTGTCTTAAGGAAGGAACTGGTAATAACCCAATTCATTCAAATAGTTACGCGTCAGTCATGCATAGAGGCAATATTCGCAAGATGGCCGGTCAAAACATTAAGAGTGGTGACGTAATATCGACGCAGCACATTCCCGCGGCTCCAGCTGGTCTTATTTTTAAATCTGCTCTGAGTCAGTGGCTCGACATGTGCCGGTAACCACAGGTGGCTGGATACTCACGCGATTGTTAGGGCGTGCTGCTTGCTGTTTTTGCAACACGTCTTAGACCGCTAGATACAACTTCAGGAATCTCTGCTGTCATACGATTAAGAGAACTATGGCATCTCTTTAAATAACCTTTGACTGTCGCTGATTACATCGACATCATCGAAACTTAAAGAAAATAATAACAGCCAGTTAAAACATCAAAGTTTATTTCGTGGTTTTAGAGGCGTTAACTAAGATGGGTTCTGCTATAAATATCCTTCATAACCATTAGTGAAAAGTCTTAAATTTGATGATTGTTTAAATAATATGTACTGGATCTTCTTAGATGCATTGAGTGCCTAGTAAAAGGAAACGTAACAAGGATTGCAAAAGTTTTGGATTCAATTCCGACAGACTACAAATTTTATAAACGCTTATATTAGTTTCCACTGTTGTCCGTTTAAAATTTCGGAATCGACGTTCCACCAGTTTTACAGTGTCGCAATGGTTTGAAACTTTTTATACCTCGTGACAATAAAATATTCAGTAAATATAATTATTAATTAATAAATTAGATATCGAACATTAAGTAAATTTCACTACTTTTCATAGTGTAAATGTTTACCGGGGTAACATACAAGAAAATCCAATGCGGTAGGCTTTCGATATTGGCTCACGCTTACGTTCGATATGGCAGTTTTTTAGAAAGCACACTAAGATTATTTACTTGCTGAATAACTCAACTGATAGTAACGCTACTGCTTATCAACTCATTATTAACTTGCTTTTCGATGGAAGAGCTGATTGCATACTTCGGAAACCGGATGACAGGACATGCTGGTAGCTTCCTGTTCCTATGTTGTCACTGATGAGCTGCCTCCGTTGAGAATGTTGTACGCGGTCTTCTTCCATTCTAACATCACGTTATTTTGAGTTTTTCCGGAGCTCTAATTATATAGGCGTATTTTAGTTATTTATTTTATTCTGTTAAATTTTGTCGAAATTCTGTTAGTCTTAATCCTTACATTTTTGCTTTAAAACTACATGAATTACTTCAGCTTTTTCAAAAGGAGCATAAACAAAATGTACAGATGACATGAAAAAAAACTTGAGATTATCCTAATTACTTAATATGCTACATTGTTTAGGCTTAATTTCAAATAATATTTAGTATATAATTGCTTTAATGGAAGCAGCTTAATTTTTATTGCTGGAATCAGTTCTGGAAAACTGCAACAGACGCTGGAATTATCGTTTATATTATCTGCCAATATTCAGTAAAATGCTCACTTCACTAACTCGACAATACGAAGAATGTATATGTAAAATTTCTAAAGCACAAAAATGAAATGTTTTCTTTCTCACGTAAATACGGAAATTTCATCCAAAGCAAGGTAGGTAAATTACGCAATGAAAGTTCACATACAAAGTTTGCTGTTCTGCAGTATTACTAATCAATATTTATCGATTATTTGGCCTCTGAATAGTTTATGTTCGTTTGGGAAGCCGAGGACGGGAGGGGGGGGGAGTTTGGGGGAAAGGGGAGTGAGGCGGACCGACCCGCTCTACGTTGCACAAGTGTCGGGCGTGTTTAAACCAGCCGACCCCTCTGCCCAGTATCCCAGTGCGCCCCAAACACTTGCAGACGAACTGCAGGCCGATACCTGTGACGAAGAACTGCAGGCTGAAATCTCACAAGACCACACACATATACGATAACTACCTGTAGGTGATGGTCTGTACACGTCATGGACTGTGTGCTGCCCACTTCAGGCCAGTGGACTGAACTTGTGAACTTCAGTGTGTTTCGAAATCGATCAACTCGCGCGGATGCAGTGTAATTGTGCGTTTCAAATTCACTGCTTCATTAACATAATTCACGTTCACAATGGGTCGCATTTTATTACGAAGAAAACGTTGTGCGATTGTGATCTTATTTTATTACTTGCAACACCGGGACGCAAAAAGAGGTTTTGGATGAAACAGTGGTTGCAAGAAAGGCGTAATCGTTCCCACATGACTTTTTTGCTTGAACTACGACAATAACATATGGATGACTTAATTAATTACTTAAGAATGAGTTACAAAATTTTAATGAACTATTAAGTTTAGTTAGTCCATTCATCACAAAGCAGACACCCGAATACGCCAAGCAATTACTGCAGAAGAAAGACTGACAGTCACGTTGAGTTTTTTGGCTACGGGTCAGAGTTTTGAAGATTAAATGTTTCCTTCTAGAATTTCACCACTAGCATTTGGTATGATAATACCTGAAACTGCCATTTTTTTTTTTTTACCAGACTCTAAAGGATTTTTACATACAGGTAAGAATCATTTTTATTTTGTTCATTGTTCAGTAACTTTTTGTATTATAATAAACCACGGGAACGATTAAAATATATATAAAATGTTACTTATAGCCAAAATATAGGCAGAATACGTTCAATTCCATGTACAGTTAGTTATTGCATTTTTAAATATAAAAACTGACAGTTCTGAAGAGTCAGGTTTTTTTTTATTTTTATTTGCATACGACTCATCTTTTACCTTCCACAAACATGGAAATTGCCGATATAATTCAATAAATGAGGAAATGAATTGCGGTTTGTTGTCTATTTTCCAGACAGTCCAAAACAAATTAAACAGCGCGAAAGATCTGAGGCCTGTCGTCAGGCACAGAATAACGCATCTGTCAGGCGCGGTGACTCGAACTGCGTGTGTGTGCCCCTTTTGGCCTTGAGATCGTAAACTTCAAAGACTGCTGGCTCAGGCCCCGATCTCAACAATCCACACACTGACAGTTACGCAATACCTGCAGTCTATGATCTTAATTTCGACTGTATGTGTGTGTACAACTACGATAAACTGACAGTTCAGTGCCTTCAGATAAACTGTGTGTGGGGCGCTCACAGCTTAAAGAATCATAAAATTTACGGCAACAAGAATCAAATTCGATTGCAGATGTTACGCGGGATTTCCCCTCCAGTGACAGATCGTATTGTTTGATGGTTACTGAACAAAGCTGCTATGATTCCCATCGACGCGTGTTACCAAATCGCTAGCTGAAAAATAATTCCCATTTTGTTCTGTTAAGTGAACTTCACCGCATCTTTAACCCTAATGATCTATGAAGAGTTATTTCATGCTTAAAGTATGATGTGAAATTTTCCGGTCATTTAAAATTGAAAGTGACAGAAAAGTAAAAAATGGATAAAAATTAAAAATTCAAATGCATCATCTTTTTTCCACGCTGCAGGATATAGTCTGTTATGTATTATCATTTTATGTACAACGATAAATGGGATTAAGAGTGATTAGTAATAGGTTGAGAAGAAAATTATCCGCTTGCTGTACCTGAGAAAATGTTTCTCCCAATAATTGTTCATTTGCAGGAGTGACTATTATGATCATTTGGTTCACAATATTTATAATTATGAAAAAGTATGTAAAATAAATATCAGTCGTGTTGATTATTTATCCAATAATTCTAACGTTAGTATGGTAAGCGAAAACAGCACAAAATATCTTCTGGTATAAAACAGGAAAATGGGGAAGGGTCAAGGCAAAAGCAATGTTAGCCTGCATGAGGGAGGTTAAAAAGAAGCCAAAATAGATCAACATAGTTTAAGGACGTTCCCTATGTCAAATGATCTGTTGAACTTGTTAGATTCAAAATAATTAAAATTTTATTAAAATTTCGTTTCAGATTTTTTCCAAAACATAGGAAATTAAATTCATATATTTTGAACTTCGGTTCATGTAATTGTTACATCGAAATTATATTGTTGACCTAAAGAATTAAATTCGAATTTATGCATGTTTGGCATATTTTTAATACATTGGAAGTTTAAATATTACCTTATGAAATGGTAACATTAAATAACATTTACCCGGGTTGGTTCCTTCAAAAGGCCAAAGCTTAATCCCTTATCGTTTCTTGCCCCAGTCATTTCCCGCATCTGATAACAATGTAGGTGAAGGGCATTACCGATTAATAAATAAATAAATACTTAGTAACTCCAAAATTATTAGAAGTCAACTGAAACGTTACAGCCTGATATAACAAAGTTACTCTAAAGTGTAACATACAGGTATATGCTGCCACCCCAATTGTACAGTAAATAGTTTTTGTAATATTAATTCATGTCAAATCAATGGTCAATGTATATATAAATAATGTATATTAATAAGTATAATGTAATTGCTCACGAATTCCACAGACTAGAAATAATTTTAATGTAATTGGGTATTTTTAAGTTACTAGCGCGGCCAAAGAGTGGAGTTTAAGACGCGCTCGGAAAGAGTGAGAGGGTTATCGCGGTGGATATAACAAGCCCGCAGGGTGCATCATGGATGCTACGCAATGTTGCCACCTTATTAAAATAAAAGTCACTAGACCTGGTCTCATAACTCACTGGATTGCGGGATATTTAAATCTAAAAGATTCGTTAGAAATCGCTAAATAAAATAAAGAAAAATGGCAAAGCAAGTAATATAAAAATATTTTAATAATTATTATTTTCATTAAATTAAACATAACATTGTACTAAAAATCAACATCAAATTTTTTCAATCAGTATTCCTTTGATCCATCGTTGGAGTTGCATAACTTGCAGATGTAGAAGGATGAGATGAATCGTCTGTCTTAGATCTTTACCAATTGTAACAATCACATCAGCCGGAAGCTTGTAACTGTATGAGTTTATTTCACAAATTTTAACTGATTCCTTATAAAAAAATGCTATCACAAGTATTTACAGCCATCCTATTTCTCAAATTGTTTTTAAGAATGTTCTTAGTACTGAAAATCCTTTCTACTGCGACATGCGAGAGAAAAAGTGATAGGATCTGGTTAAATTAGGTAACTCCAGAAAGTTATTTATTCCAGCAGCATTCTTGTATTAGGTAAGCCATATTCCGTTTGCTATACATTATGTACGCCATTATTTATCCGAGTCATAGCAGAGGCATTAACTACCCCATTTCCAGTCAAGTTTTTCGAAACTCTGCAAAGCTGAATATCACTACAAATCACCAAATATTTTTTTAGCGATAACATATTTCAGAATATCGCTTCCGAGCCTCAAAATTCACTAAATCTAGCGACAAAATCGCTAAGGTGGCAACACTGATGCTACGGCATTACTTATTCTTGTTCATTAATTATTCTTGTTTGTTGGAGTGTATGTTGGTGTTTTAATTTAACATTAAATCGAACCATAGTGAATTTTCATCAGAATCTTTAATTATAAATATTCACCTAACCTCATATTAGAATTGACAGTGTATTAAATTATAATCTCCATACTAAGTGCACGGTCGAGAGACGGTGTAAAAAGGTGCCAAAATACCGTCCAAAGACTTGTACTAGGAAGTCGTAAATAATTGCGAAGTTTATAGCAAGTAATTCTCTGCAGATGCAGTTAATTTTTTATTTAATGGGAGGTTATATCTGACGACTTCTATCAAGGTAAATAAGGTTGCTATAACTGTCGACTACTGGCAGGCTGGTTATAAAAGAAAGGTGATAAATTACTCTCAGAAAATGATGCTACTGAGTTTCTTTAATTTATCAGAGACGAATTTTGTTAGTATAGGTCAAATCTCGAAGAGACCATCTGCATCGAGCAAACTGTGTGAGAGCATTTCATCCCAGAACTGAAGAGTCGGGTGCGAACTTTGCCCGTCGCAGTTCGTGATAAGGCAATCCGCGCCAACGAGCACTGGACGGGGCGGGGTGGCTAGCTTTGTTTGGTACAAGTTAGCAGCGCGACAGCTGGCCGCGTGAATGTTTCAGAGGCAGCACCGTCTCTGTGTCAACGGCTGCGCCCGCTGAATTGTTGAACCACCGCTCCTCTTACCGGAAGGACAAGCGCCGCGTCACTTCATGCTCCCGTGCAATATACAGCACACGCAAAACACTTCCCGGGACACCTGATACCGACCGTCTGTTCCAGACAGATTTAACAAGATCAGCAGTGTAAGCTTTGTGACACTCTTTAGGGTATGGCCACGAGTCTAGAAAGATCAACATTTATCACGAAATATGCGACCTGGACCAAGAATAACAATTCTGTTAGTTTGATAAACACTTAAAAATCACACTAAATAAAGACACACAATGAAGCAATACATGTTACAACGTAATTACACCAGCTATAATTAACAAACACTAATTTAAAAATCAAATAAGACTTTATTAAAAAATCACCAACATTTTTAACTTCAGAATCCTTAAACCTACGTCTGAGGTTACCTCAAGTCTGATGTCCAATGTAAGTATCAAAACACTTAAAGATGCGTGACAGAAGTGACTGAAAAATGGCACCTACAATATTGACTTCTTAACCGTAAAATACAGTTTTACGTTTTTAACTGAATTAACATATTTAATTTAAAGTTAAATGATACGAAACCAAACACAATGAAAGATAAAAGACTGAAATACGTCTTATAATTTGATCGGCTCCCGTCGGCTCACATCGGGCGTCATCGACTGAGTTTAGCGGAACTCCAGTGTGTAGCTATACTGCTGACCACGCCGACGGTGGTGGACGGAGTGAGCCAACGAATCCAAATACTAATATAAACCCGTGACTGTGTGTCTGATATGGTCATGAGTCTATAATAGATCCTTAAAATACAGCTACAGTAAACACGCGGTAAACATAACGAAAAACCAACAACAACAAAGAAACGAAAAACGTGGTAAGTTGTTCTAGGCTATAAATTTGAAAAATAGATAAAAGAAATATACATAATGACGTAATGACCTGAGAAGACACGCGCACAGCCTTAAAACTGAATAATACTTTTAAAAAAAAAATTAAAAAAATCACCTACGTTTTTACTTTCTATAGCTTTGGCATCGAATCTGATATAACCTCAAGTATCATTAACAATGTAGAAACCTAAAAATAGGCGGCAGCGTGGCAGTAATTATAAAACAAAGGCAACGATTTCATTAAATGGTAAAGTACTATTATATTCCAGACTTTATGTTTTAGTTGTAAATTTTTACCGATCTTTTAAACTAAATTGGCGTATTTAAAATAAACTGAAACGCTACAAAAAGTAAGTTTACTGAAAGTATACCGTCAATTCATTTCTTCGCAGTCAAATAACGGTCATACCCCTTGAAATAACTAATAAAAAAGGAGAAAAACCTTTTATGCTAGGGGGAAATCAATTATACTATCAAAATTATTGAAGTAATTATTAACAGTTATTAGATGGGATTCTTTCGCATTTTTACATTGAAAAAATTAATGGTTACGATTTAATAATTGAAAATTTATTTATCTTTATCATGTTCATATTAGGCATGAAAAAAACTGAAAAAATATGCTTATTCCTATACTAAAGAAATAGTTAAGCAACTTAGAGTGCTGTATCTAATACGAGACAGATAACAACATCTGGTATTATGTAAAAATTTTAAGTCCCATCATTATGAAAAACACAGAACAAACTATTAATAGTCGGACGCCGCTTATCAGAGCTCAAATTTCCTTTTATAACAGTAAGAAAGATAGTCACTGAAAAAAAAAAACTTCGTGTACAGGTGACCCTGTGAGCAATGAATTGGAATACTTGAAATTCATGTATTACAGATTTTTTATGTCAGAAAACTGCACCGCTGTTATGTGGCGTTCACAACCACCACACTGTGTGGATATATCACCTCGGTTCTCTTTTCACTTCCAACGCGTCACGTTGAACCAACACCTTTTGGATTCGTCCCGAAAATCACCAACTGATTGGAGTGATCTAATGTCGGGAACATTAGGGTAAATATTGGTTTAGTATTTGTATTTGTATTTCTGACGTGGCTTGAAACCCGAGAAGTTTTTATAAAGCATTGCCGCCGCGAAAACGTACATAGTTATCTTAGTATTTGTAGTTATCAAAGAGCTTGCAGGCAATATAGACTATCTTATGATAATATTATGGTTAATATTCTGACTGGACACAGCATATTTCATCTAGATTGATGCTTATAGATTTTTTAATGATCGAGGTTATTTGGAAGGAAATACTGGCGTGTACAGTTATTGGTTATTTATTGGTAAACAATTGTGAGGGAACAAACACTGGTACAAACATTTCAAATAAAGAGGTTTTTTAGTAAACACACTGATTGCAAGACGATTATGACGGCACTATTGATACTATTTATGCATTGCGTATCCTAGGTTCTAGGCTTGGAAAGGATTCAGACCATCTGTTGGGAAGATGGAGTGACTTGAGATGGAATAGTTCCTAACTTAATGCAATCATGGAATACTTGAATAGTTCAACATGGATTATATATAGGAAGCAGCAGGTTACGTCAGTGATGTTGAACGAGTCGATAAGTGGGCGCGACTGGCAAGCTAATGTGCACTCGGCCAAGCGAGAGCGATTCTTTAGTGGGGGGGGGGGGTAAGGATGGTTCCTGATTCACTAGTTGAGATTTTAGTGAGAGGATGAACTCTGATTTGTTGCTGATGACGTCTATGAGGTGCTAAAAGTTGGGTAAAGCTTTTCATAGCAACTTGGTAGCCGACGGGTGGTTCTCAAGTCATTGGGTTTGCCGCTTAGCTGCATCTACGGTTCTGTACGTCGAACTTGGTTCCTAGACGTACTCAGGACCCGGTTACTATTTCACGCGTAGCTTGGTGGTAATAGGGACTCGACAAAGAGTGCAGACAGTCCGGTCGCTTAAGTTACAGGCTGGGGAACAACTCTGAGCTTCTCTCGATTGCTTTAAACAGAATGAAATAAAGACTTTACGCTATTCCCAAACCCAGAAAAGCAATCATGAGACACAGTGACTGAACTTGAAACTGTTGTATAAGCTCATAAAGAAGGTTGTTTCAATTAATTTGACAAATACGTTGGCACTGTGTTTGCTTCTCAGAGTGGCTGACGTGAAATTATTTGACAAAGGGGAATTATTTTTTAGAGATGAAGTAAAGGCGGAATACCTCCCACATGATGCAAGATAATCAGTCTATTGGTATTTGAATATACTTAGGCAGTGATACTGGTCTTTACTCATCTTTCGTATCTTTTGAATTTAAAATTTAAAATGTTGTTTTGGTTTACTATATAATATTTGCAGTCAAATAACACTTTCACTAAATATGAGTTAGGGAGAAAGTATTAGAGAAATATGATTTTTTTTTGAATCAGGATTTCAATGCAACTTTAACCTGACAAACATAATAGTGATTTTTATTTTTTGTTTTTAGCGAGAACAACCTTTAATTCTGTCTGAAGGGAGCTCAAAGCAACAAGTATTATGTGACTTTAAGTGAAGTTTCGTATTTGGAGGTTTATTCAGAAATTTTTGTAGTGACAAAATTTTTAAGCTATAATTGCAGAGATATTTCACTGCTTTTATCTGGTCGATTTACTATAATACCTTGGCTTATGACTCTTTTAGAGTTGGAGACCTCATCAGCAACACATAGGATAAGTGTAGTTAGCTTAGTAACTCCATACCTGAGTCGCAGTTGTTAATGGAAGTGTTTTCCGTAGCTGACAGTAAAACAATGTTTGTTGCCATGATAATAAATAAACAAATATAAAAAGGAAACAAGGGAATAATTATTAAACATCCAACAACCTGCACAAGGGAAAACTGAAAAGTTCTTGACATTCTACACGTTATTTTACATTATAGCCATATCACAGTTTAAGTAAAGTGATGATCAATTAATTTATGTTTTCGTTAATTTTTTTTCAGTCACGTACTCCTTTACATTATCTAACAATTCATGTTTTTAGATCAGATAAGTGTAATAGCATGTATTGTGAGTAGCGCGATAATTTTATGAATGAATGTTTTGCATCTTATATCGTTTTAAAACTTAATGCAATTACAGAAGTTTTAGTATTCTATTGTAAGTTTTTAACTAAATTTTGTTTGTTTACTGACAATCTTCTTCACTTCCCTGTTATTTGTTTTGTAAATGGTTTGTGGGTCTATGGTTTTGTTGCTTCCATTACAGGTATGTTGCGCATACTCAGTTGTTTTAAATTGGTAGCAGTATCCCTTCAATTTTTCACGTCCAATTAACTTCACCGTTAAGTTTGACGATGTAGATAGGTTCATGAGAAAACCTTTTAGAATGTTCTATAATTTTATATTCTGAAGCCTTCTATGACTTGGAACAGGACTTCCTTTTTAGCCTGCAGGCAACCGATTGCTGGTAATGAAATTGTTATTGCCATTAGGCCAAGGAAATGAAGCTCTAACAGCTCATATGATTGGTTAAACACCTTTATATAAAATAATAATAAAAATTAATTATGATGCAAACATTACGTATTTTCGATCCATCAAATTTTACCTGGAGGAAGGACTGCAGCTGGGTTCTCGGAGTGGGGGTGATGGAAAATATGAGTGAACTGTGCTGTCCATTGTCTGCTAGCAGGAGATCCATTTCAGCACTGAAAACTTTAGGTAACTGAACCTGGGGTAGTGGTATTATCCCCATTTCGATTCAAAGCAAAGTAAAGGCTCTCTTGATAGACTGAAGGGATTGACAACTGAAGAAACGAGAGAAGAATGGTAGGAGTCTGTTTTTTTTTGTACAAAAGAGAACACCGGGAGTGAAATCCAAGTGACAATAGAGGAAATACCCAATCAGGCGACAGAGTTAGCAAATGGAAATATAAAAACTGACCCTGAAAGATGAAGGAATGGAAACAGCCAATCATAGCGCAGCACTGGTTGTTGGAAACTAATTTTCACATTAAATAATTTTCATGACAAATCACAACGACGTCTCTTTTGCCTGATGCTACGATTTGTCGCAGAAAGACGCTGTGCAGCACGAGGACGAAAGTCGAGTTCTCGTAGTAGCAGGGTTCATTCGATGTCTCCTATGGAATGTAAAAGATTTATTCTGTATCTGTTCTCAAGTGCAAGAGTTTCATTCGGTATTTCGTCTTGAATGTGAAACTTAATTTCTGCATCTACCTCAGAACCTGCTACTGTCTGAGGTTATTTAGCCAACACAGATTGTCCAAGGCAAGGCCAGTAATGATTTGTGCAGTTTACTGATCTGAGGTTTCATATGTGTAAAAGACACAAATCACATCGTAGCCATCGCATCGGTAACACTCAGCAATCTGATGGTCTGATATGTAGTTCAATTTTTGAACAGACGTTGGTTAACACCATGTGTGATAATAATCTCCTGTGCCCTGTCATCTAATTGAGATAAAGCCTAAAATTCTAAAAGATCTGCTAAATTCATTGTATTCATGTTTCATATGGAACTGACATTTCGCTTCATGTTTGTCTTATCCAGTAAATTGAGTATTTAATTTGAGTAAATGTTGATAAATTGCAATGGGTATTGTAATTACTCAATCGCAGTGGTTTATTTTAGCACATGACCTCGCCTTGTCTGTCATTCAATTTTTGTAGTTTGCTGTTTTTTCACATTTGCGTCAAATAGAAGTATTTATATTAAGTTTAAATCTTTATTAAAGTTTTGAATAATTTTCATGGTGCCTTACCTTTATTTGTTAATATCAAATTGATGCACATATGGCAATAGTATCCTTCACAGATTTAATTTTAATTGTAATCGGTTTGTTTAACTTAATCAGTTCCAGATTGTTGCGCTACAGAAGCATTCACTGGGTCTAATGTTGTTAATGTTTTTGAACAAGAACATGTTGGAATTTGTTAAAACGTGCTATCACCTTAAAAGAATTTGGAAATATTAAAAGCTTGTTTTTTTCATATACCGATCAGCTATTTTAGGCATAGTATCGGTGAATTTTTCAGCACTGTAATTAATAATAACATTTTCTTTTAAACTAGTGTTTTAGAGACGGTTAAGAAAATCCATTTTATAACACTAAAAAGCTAACTGACTTCTTTTTATTGTTTTATGACAGTGCGACCGGTCGATTATTAACGTGATAATTATTTCAAACGTGATAATTTTAGTTGAAGTAGCCCATCCTATACTTCTTAGGTAAGAAAGATTATCAAAGCAAGCAAAATATATCCGCTAACACCATCCTCCTTTTCTCTCTTTTTATCTGTAAAGAGTGCCGCGTAAAAAATTGAAAGATAAGATTCCGGATGTCTGGCGGTAGCTTACTGGAGATAACGCCACATTTGTCTCTCGCTTTCTAGAAAGCGAAGTAAAAGCGCTTGAAACCACGAACAGCATAGAGGATTAACCCAATCTTAGTAAAAACGTTTTACGAAAAGTAGGAATTCGGCGGAAACAATAAATTAAAAGCTCAAGAAATAACATAGATACTTATGTTGACAATTATTATTTCTCAATTATGTATCGAGGAAAAAGAAAAATTTATGGTCTTTAATGTAATAGATACATATACAACAAATAAAAAAGTTATGATAGCTTTGGTTCCATACAGAAATAGATTATTTGTGAAAACAATTAGATACTCTAAAAAGATTAATTATAACATGTTGCGAAACCTTTCCGCAAGGTTTCTTCAATTTTATTCATGTATATGTCGCTGATGTTGCCATCCTAATATGTAAAAACGTAGATTCTGTCCTATAACTATTAAATTACATAAAGGGTGATTCTGATTTCTGATCTGAACCAATAATTTTGCCGAATGCAATGCCATATCATCATAATTGATTTAAATAGGTATAATTAAGCCATCATCATTTGTTCCGACATTGTTGTCAGTAAAATCGTTCTTACAATTTGTGGTTCATAACGACAATATTTTATAATATAGAGTCATGAAACTACAATAGTTTGAAGAACATTCCGTCAAAGAGCATACCGAAAGTTGTACTTTAGTTACTAAGAGATAATTAAGATTCAACTTGATTTTCATACATTTAAACATTAATTTGGTGTGTTATTTATGATATAAGAGTGACAAATTGGCTCCTAGTTGTCGGAAGCAGATAATTCATTCAGTGTGACATTATTTGACTCTAAAACAATCTGGCCGAGCGCGGTGGCAAAGACGGTGGGTAAGACGCGTGGAAGACGCGTTTTCGAATCCCCTCCCGACCATCCAGATTTCGGTTTATCATGGTTTTCTGAAATCACTCCAGATGAATGGACCGATAGTTTCTTCCTATCCTTTCTCGGTCCTTACCCCTCTAGCATTTCTGATAACCTACGTAAAGTAATAAAAAAAGCTCCTTGTTTTCATCTACATCTAAGATGTAAATCTCTCGATTTAGTGATGAATTAAGAGAAGTTGTGTCAAGTAGTAAACAACGAAACAGATATAAACATCAACACTTATAAAGGTGCTACAACGAAAAACAAATGCATATGGATTGAGGCTAAGCTACAGTATGGTCAGTGAAAACATATGCTGCTGATACACGACCAGGCATATCAAAAACCAAACGATAACAGTAGGCAATTGAACAATAATGGGTAGAAAACGGTATCGAGGTGAAGGGCCAAGACAGTGTCATGTACAGGGAATTAACGGGTGGGAAAAACCAAGAAATCTGTATAGAACAAGTACATCAATATAATGGATGAAGACGGAACAGATAAAGCAAATTGAGACGAATTTACTTTATATATGATACATACCGTTAGACAGCGGTATGGATGGCGTGTTAATATGACAGCTAACTGAAGAAATGAGAGAGAACAAAGAACAAAGACAATACGTCAGTTATAAGGACGCAACATAGGGAAATACTGCAGACAATGATGCAGTGTAAGTAATGGAGTTTAGAAGTTAATACAGTAGCAGGTAGATCTGAGAATTCGCATGGATTCAATCGACGTAATATCGAAGTGACATACTCAACAATTGTGTTGTTACAGTTTTAAGTAGCATCTAAAATAGCAGTATAGTCCCCGGGAATGTTCTTATTAAAACAAAAGCATTGCTGAGTATAGTCAGTTACCCCTCGTGTTGAGACACGCGACACATAGTTAACACACTGATACGCACAGTAGTTGCGCGCTAGATCCTCACCCGACGTGCGAAGCGCCTCAAGCTGGACAGCATACCCACACGCCGGAGGCTGCACTGGCACACACATGCCGCATCAAGCGGCTTCTATCAATAGAACTCCGGCGTGGAGGGGACCAGACCGCTGCCAACAAACTATCCCACTGACAATACACCGTCGCATACCGCATCCATGCGCAAGGCTCACATAGTTGACGGAAACGAGGCGAAAAGCTACGAACTTAGATCAAACGTAATTCCACCCAGAGAGAAGTTGATCTGTAGTCACATTGGATTCTTACTCTGTTGCCATACATTTTAACATTACTGATGATACTTTTGGATTCGCTCCAAATACTGTAATATATGGGCACCACTTGTGATGTCTGGCGAGGGAACACAAGCGGCTGTGTGTCACATCCAAATGGAGCTTGTCATAGTGAGTGATGTTACAAGTTATAAACATTTCAGATGAATGTTACAATTTTCTAAGCTACAACGAGGGAAAAAACATGACGAAATAAGGACCGCATCCAATATACCGCTTTTGCAGGCTTGGTGTATGAGCAACTGATGTTGAGGTCTAGCGTTGGATCGATGGGTTTAGGTTCCGAGTCTAAATGTCCAGATTTCATCTTTTCATGAAATCATTCCATGGTTTGTTTATAAAAACTTGTGATAGGTATTACTAGGAGCTACCATTGGAAGTGTTAGTGTGAATACATCTTTCTTTAACCAAATAGCCAATGAAACAAAAAATAATGTTTATATCCAAACATTTTATTTAGATACATGAGAGAGACTACCGCTCAGTGCATAATTAGTACAACAAGTGTTTGAAAGGACGTTAACTCCCTTTCCCGCATTGCTTGCCGCCTACGAAGGCTTTCCTTCACTCGCCATTTTTCCTATGTTTACACCTCTCCCGATTTCCAAGGGGATTTGTTTCAATTCTGTCTGCGTTTCACTGGTTCTGGTTCCACTTTCTTACCATCTACTTTGACGTTTTCAGTATCAAAGTGCCACACTTTTACGAAATTTAATTTTCATCATCATAATCATGGGAACAAAAGCCTCGCCAGCACTTCCTGTCTAACCACCATCTCTCTTCTTCCACTGTCGCCCAATTTCCTCCTCTTTCCTTGGTAGCTTCTCCTCTCCCATCCTCTTTACATGCCCGTACCACTGTAACCTAGATTTTTCAATTCTCTGTTGTAGCGGTTCTTCCTTTATCACCTCCCTGATTCTCTTTCCTTATTCTGTATCTATCTTCTTGTTACTTTTACTCTACTCCTCTGAAATTTCATTTCCACAGATTGTACCCCCCTTATTGTCTCTCTCCTTCATCACTCATGTTTCTGTCCCATATGTTAAAATTGGCACAAAATATGTTTTATAGATTGCCTCTTTACTCTTTTGTGGGACATCCCAACTCCGTACCAGACTTCTAATACTTTTAGAAATCCATCTGCACATCTTCCTCTTTCGTTTATTTCCATCGTGTTTCCTCCATTTTCTTCAATACAGCTTCCCAAATATGTGAAACATTCCACTCTATTTAGTTGCTCTCCTCCGAGTGATATGCCTATGTCTGTCCTGTTCTTCTTTCTTGTTGCTATCACCACTTCACTTTTTTTCGCAGAGAACTTCATACCATAAGCTGCCACTACTCTCTCCCACACATCCAGCTGATCCCGCACCTCTCTTTAATCCCCAAACTAATAGGTCGTCCGCAAATACCATTGCTTTCATTTTTCCTTCCCCAATGCTCTGCATCACCTTCTTCAATAACGAAATTTAATTTTAATGATAATAAAGTGGTCTTAATTTCCCCTCTGTAAAGTATTTCATACGAAGTTAGATTTTGATGACTAATCGCGTCTCTCACTTTCGTTTTACTGTAGAACGCTATTGCGTTGCCCTCCGTTGAGTATTCTTTGAGTACTTGTAGTTTAAAAAGGGAGAGTTTTCATGGTTTTCATGTCACTCATAATTTTTGGATGCCACCCAGCACTGTATTTGGAAGACGAATCCAAATCAAAAGGTTATGGAACGTTTCCTCCCTCTTGTGTCTTGCTAACGATCTTCTGCCATCTTAAACGACATTTACGTCAATGAGCTACAGAACCAGACAAATGGTTCCGGGGTATAATTTCACTTGTTAGGGTGTCACGGTATAAACCAAAAACGAAGTATATTTCGATCAATCAGTCACATGGTCAGTGAATTTTAACGAAATAAGTCTTTCAGTTTCATATTTTCCAAGCTTGTAAGTGAATTAGAGCAGCATACAAATTATAGTAATTGCTTTATAAATGATAGATCACAAGGTCATAACAGCCAGGAGGGTAATGCGGGGAAGAAATGAGAAGAATTTCTGTGACGGCCTTGATGAAGAAACCAATATGGCATTCATCTGGAGTTATTTAGGAGAATCCATGGACAATCAGTATGGCTGGAACGGGAGTTGAATCCACGCACTCCAGAACACAACATTACCCCTCACCAGAGTTGCACATTGCAAAAGTAAATAGTAAACTGAAAGGCATAATTGATGGATGACGAGGAGATAATAACAACATTTAATCAGAGAGAGAGAGGAATACATTTTTCGTCTGGCAGCAACCAGAGAAGGTTCTGCTGAAGATATGGGGGCAAAATAGATGAAGAAGAACAATAAATAACGTAGAAAAGTATTAAAATATTGCATTTTACCCAACCACACCGGTACCATTAATATTGAAAGCATTTTAATTTTTAAATTTAAGTTGCAAGATAGCTTTGCTTTGGAATTAATAATTTAAGCAACGTAAATTCATTTTGATGGACTTATCTATATTTAAAACGCTATTGTAACTAAGAAGAAATTTTTTTATGTCTCTTTGATTATATTTAATATTTTTCGTTATTTGTTAATTTTCGATGTAAAATAATAATGAAACTATTGAGCAGGGTCTTGTTGATGGATACACTCCGAAGGGTACTTCTTCCTCCAATAAACATACTTTCCGCCATACCCTGACATTACTGGACCTACAGTTTAACGTAGGATCCGAATCATGGAGCTTCACAGTGTTCTTTAGAAGCACAAAGCAGTGGAGATCATGTAAAAGTTCCAAATCTGACCTCGATTCGAACAGGGTAATTTAGTAATCAAATCAGATGCTTCAACAACGTAGCAACCAAACCCGCTCAAACATGACAGGTGGTATAATTTTTCATGGTTATCATTTAATAGTTAATAGTCTCTCTCGTGATATCTACAACGTTTTGCTTGTCGTAATTCCGTACACGATACAAGGTCATTACATTAAATAAACTAACGTATTAATTTATTGTACAGATCGTAAAATGTTCTAACTATTAAGGTCATAAACAAAGTAAAATAACCGAAAAATTCTTCTCAACTTGAATTAATTAATGTCCTTTTGAAAGGCAGAGCCTTTAGTGGAGTTTGGTAAAGAACGAAGGCATTTATTGAAGAGACGTTTTGTCAAATTCATCGAAGAAATGAACTTTTAATTTGTTTGCGAATACAGAAACATGAATTTTTAAAACATACTATCGAACATTTGTTTCTCATCTAGTGGCCGTCGAATATCTACAGCTCCTGGTTTAGTTTCTTGTGTACGTTTTGAATCTGTATTCAGCGACGACCTATGAAATAAAATGGAGAATATGCATCAAAGTGAACTGCTATTATTAATTGAATATTTTTATTGCAACCTATCACGTTTTTTGTGTTCGAATCTTCCATAGGTAAGTGAAGCAGTGGCAAAGTCGTAACTCTGCAAATTAAGAAAAGTAAATAAAGAAACATGTACAAGAAAACTCACCACATTTTCGATTCACTAATCATTGCCGGTATGTTTTTTTTATTTATTTGATAATTTTTGACTTCGTAGCAACAAATCATTCAACAAACCAACTTTAACAAAAACATATTTACTCACTCTGTAATAATTACGATTATTAAAGCCCCATTAAAAGTTTTAATTAACTGGTGTACTACCTTGTTTTCAAGTGTGGATGTCGATGTGTTTGCATCACCCGTAACTAATTGATCAAATTGCTAATTTTGCTTTTATGTTCACCCGCGACCAATACTGAACGCTGTAGAAGTATGGCACGTATTTAACTAACAGCATTCTTTCAGAAAGTGAAATTTATTTCTAGTCTGTACGTTTGTAAATTCGACAAGGTACGTCCATTATCTAGCAGAATAGCAGACGTCTGTGTTGGCTCAACCTTATCATTTATTCAGAACCTCTGTTTCCCGCGTTGCGTAGCTCCCTACATAAATAACCGATTAGTGACCCAGGTGTGCTGGTTAGAGAAAACACATTACTTCCAACTCATCATGCTCGTTGACTTTGCTTCATAGAATAATTTTTTATTAATATGTTTCCTTCTACATTGAGTACGTAGAGTTTTTCCCAATGGTTGCGTTTCTGCCACAAACCCTGTTCGTTCTGTGTTTCCTTTGATTCATGTTATATTCGTTCCATATTTCTGGCTAAATAAAAAAGAGGAGATATCAAAATAAAACTAAACCCGAATTTCAAGCCACTTATGCCTTGATTCATACAGGAACAGAAAATGTAATCCACGTTTCGGCGATTGCGATGAAATTTTTCACCGTCACTTTACTTTATTAAATGTATTACACTTAAGCTACGGTTTTTCAAATTTCAATTACGATGTTCCAAAATGACACGAATAAAGTGTCTTTAAAATATTTAAAGTCTAATCCAATAGGATAGTTGAATTTGTAGTTTGACATAGTTACCAGTAAGAGTTTCTTTCATTATCATCATTATTAGGATCTCCAGGAAAACCAGAATTAAAGGTCATATCATACAGGAAAGATACAGATTTAATCGCATAGTCAATAACCATCAATTTTCCAGGAAATGGTATATTAGATGGAGGAACATATGGTCAGAAGAACGTAGGAAAGAGCCCAGTGATAGGATGAAGAGATTTTTGGAAAAGAATAAAAACATACCTGCTAAATAAGTTCATACGCGCTCCTCAGTTAGGCAAACAATGGCAGAAGAAGAAGCATTCTTCTCTAAGGCAAGTTTTCATGTAGCTGTTCTTCATGCTCTCCTGTTTTTTGCCCTCCTCTTCAAGTCCGTATATTATGCGTTTCCTTTAGTGCTATCTAAGATCTTGTAGTTCCTTCTTTCTCCACTATCCTCCTACAAACTAGTCCTTCCAAGTCTTCTGTTATAAAACACTCTCCTCTCAACAAGTGTCCCATCCAGTACTTCTTTCTTTATCTTATGACTTGCGGTTCTTACCAACACTTTACACCATTTTAACATTACTCTCTTTTTCCATCCAGCTCCATTCTACTCCACTCCCACATCTCAAAAGATTCTATCCGTTTATCATCGTCTCGTCTCGGAATCCACGGGTCCCACGCCTCTACCCAGAAAAGTGCCACACTATATACAAAACATTTTCTTATTCTTTTTCTCAGTGCTTTATGTACCTTTGCAATTAATAAATCTCCTCTTTCCATTAAACGCTTCCATTGCTTCAAAAATACGAGTAATCACCTCTTGGCGGAATGTCAAGTCCTCAGTGATTGTACTTCCAAGATATTTGAACGCTCTTATTTGGTTGATATCAGCTTATCCTATCTTAAAAATTTACCAGTTTCCTTCCTTTACCAACCACCATACTCTTTGCTTTTCCTGCAATTGACTCTCATTCCATACTCCTCACAAGCTTCACTTAGGTCTTTCAGTACTTTGTTCAGAGTTCAGTCAAGTTCTGCTAATGAGACCATATCATCGGCAAATATTACACATTCTATTCTCTTGCCACCTATATGCTCTCCTCTTTTACACCTAAGCATTTTCATAATCCCTTCCAGGTACATGTTGAACAATAAGGGGGGAAGGCAACTACCTAGTCTATTGCTCTCCATATGTGCTTTCTCCCGGCATTTCATTTCCAATCCCTATTCTTAATTTTTGCTAAATATAGATTCTGTACTAGCCATCATCAGTCTACTCCTTCCCTATAAAGCCCTATAATTCTAATAAAACTACTAAATATTTATGAAATTTCCAGTCAAACAATATTTTTCCAAGAGTTATATTAAATTGGATATAGTTGGTACGTTCTCTAACTAAAGTATTTTTTAATTCCAAGTTTTAATTTATTTTATCTAATAATAGTTTTTTTTATTTCCAAAAAATTTACTACGAATATTTTCTCATGTTCAATGCAGGCGCCTGTCATGTTTTACATTTACAGCCGTTAGCCTCATATGTTGTGCAAACTTGAAATTAACACGATGTACAGAGAGAAGCTATTTTAAATACGTACATGTAATAATTTTCCGTATACAAAAAGCTGTTATTAATTAAATACAGTACCAATACTAGTTGTGTTAGGAGAATTTATGTGTTTCTACGACATTCATTTAATTGACTGGTTTTCCTAACAAGAAAATTATGAGCCGATAAAGAAACAATACGCTTAGAATAGTTGGAAAATTTGTATGTCTGCAGCATAACAGCTTTTAGTTGCTGGTGTGCTGAGATGTTTATGATAAGAGAACGTTGAAAATGGAACAGGTACTATAACTTCCCCGTGGGCACAAATTTTAAATTCAAATACTGTGTAGTAACATTTTCTAGGTCGCAATCCACCATGTGACTGCAAAGACACACGCAACCAGAGTTGTTACTTAAGCTCTATTCTAGATCTAAAATAGCGCCAATGCATCTGAGTACCATATTGTGACTGTATAAGCAGGGCCTTTGTAAACAGCGTGAATAGTTGGCTGTAAAAACAACAACCATTTCATTGATATCTATAAATATCCATTGCTAACTTTTTTAAATACTCGCTGGTGTCTTTAATAGTGGTTCCATTACTCCCTACAATAATATACGAGATGTTGGTATTCAAAGGCAGATATTACTTGCTAAAAAAAAAGGGTATCCAACCAGTAAATAAGCGCCGATTTTCTAAGCAGATAGGGAAAAATTACTTTAATCCATTGGCTGTAGATTTGCTGTTCTGAAGATTGGTAGTAATAACCAGTATGAAATAAGTAGAAATTTGATACGTTTTGTGATGATCTCAGTGCTTCATCACATGTTTATTTTAGAAGACCGTGAATGTGTTTCTCTGGACGCCAGAGAAGGTATACATAACAAAAGACGATACATCTGGACGTGGAAGAAATGAATGGGTGTTCGAGTTGAACTTTTTTTGAGAGCTGAAAATTCTTTTTTGAAGGTGGGATGCTATCAATGTTGTATTTGTGTTAATCCCATCAGAGTAGCCGTCGTCAGCAATGGTAATGTACCTCTTAATATAGTGACTGACTTTCTCTGACAATAAAAACAAACAAACAAGAATGCCCGAGATAATAGACTTAAATGAGAACTAGCTGTGGACTCTATTTCATATAAAAGACAGAAATAATTGCTTATATCTACGAATACATTGTGTTTTCTTTATTCATTAAATAATGTCAAAAGAATTTTAAGGTATAATACTGTGATTTATGTTTATTTTCATTTGTTTCAAATATAAATAAAATGCTCTTTAAATATTAAAATGGCTGACCATTTCATTGCAAATATAAATTAAATGCTCTTTAAATATTAAAATGGTTGACCATTTCAGTTTTTTTTTTTATGGCTATTCGCCTCATCGACATCGAGGTCATGAGAGACGGAAAAGGAATGAGGACAAGCAACGTGAAGGAATTCGGCTGTGGCCTTTTGAATTAAGCATTCCTACTTTTGCCTGAAGTGATTTGGTAAAATCATGGAAAACCGAAATCTGGATAACAGGTTGGGCAATTCGAATCCGTATCCTCCCGAATACTTGGATGGAGCGTTACCACTGACCGACCACACACGGTAAAACGTTTCAAAGATTTCAGAGTTCTTCACAGTTTCTTGCTTTTATTTTTTAATCGCTAGGATACCTAGAAATTTTTGGTATAGGAATTAATTTTGCCAACGACTGCGTAATAATGTATCGGTAACTCAAAGAAATTTCGAAACAATACGAGAACGGGCAGGTTAATTTAAGACAAGAAAATGACCCCAGCGACGGATGATTAGGTACAAACAAACAGAAAGTTTAAAACTTTGAATATAACTGAGACATTCTTAGATCTTAACCGATAATAACATGAGCTTAAAACACCCTTTAACCTGAGCAAACAAATGCAAAAATAGCCGGCCTCGGTAGCGTAGGGGCTTGAGTGCTAGCTCCACGCGCCGATGGTCGCCGGTTCGAGTCCGGCCAAGGGCATGGGTGTTTAAGTGTTGTGTCTGTGAATGTCGTGTTCGTGTTGTAGTGTCCTTGTGATTACGCTTGAAAATATGTACACTGGAGAAACTAATACATTGATAGAATCAGAATCACATTGAGCTGGCTTTGTGGCCTCAGTAGCCAAATGCCATTAAATTTAAAAAAAAATAATAATATTTTTTTTTTTAACCACAGCAAGAGATTGAAGGAGATGGTTAATATAAAACTATTCTATCTATTTATTGATTTCTATTTTTTTAACTGCTTAACGTATCTTAACAGCGAGGTCTTTTAGAGACCGGAAAGCTTTATAAGTATTGCTTTATAAGTAGGTCAACGAGTAATGTTAATGAAGGAAATTCAAAAGAAATTTGGATCCCACAATGGTGCTTTAAATTTTATAAGGTTGTTTCATGTGAAATTTCGACTGAAAATTTTTTGATTTTCTTTGCCTTAAGTGTTAAAGTATCATGAAAAAAATAATCTTAACAAATATCGGATGAAGTGCTAGGCAGCGCTACATCCAGTGTTATATGAAATACAGCTATATCAGTTGTTAAGAAATATTTTTTTTTTTTTGGTAAAACTACTGCTTTGTCAAAATGAATTGGGCTAAACATGAATGAGTAGGAGATATTTTAACCGCAACAATAACATAAACAGTGCATCGGGTTAAGTTGACGGTCTGTGCAATTTTGAAATATGATCATGTTTACATGGTTTATACCGTACCAAATCAGTACAAGTATCTGGAATAAGCTTCTTTGGCTCTCGTACCAGCATCAGAAACGCAGCTGTTCTAAGCGAATGAACGCTGGAGTAGCAGAAACCAGTTAATCTCAGCGGCCGTGGTGGTTGGTCCTGCTGTCGCGTCAAGTTAGGCTGTCCCGCGGCGCGCAGTGTCGCCCCGGGGGAGGTGCGCCACTTGCTGCCGCTTGCAGCAGCAGGCAGAGGTCGGTCGGTCCTCTTAAATTAAGCGCCGCCCGGGGAGACTCGCCGGAGGAAATGAAACGCAAGGCCCAGACGGCCTGGGGGAGCAGACCGGCATAAAATGCCGCGTGCGCCTCCGTCCGCCATTTGCATGTTTATCCTGACGACTTCTTAGCTCCGACTGGCCCAACTCGCTGCTTCTTACTTGCATGGGCATCTGTGGTTACTTCAGCAACTCGTAAACAAGAATCTCGTTTCACTTATATAAAACACGAAAGATGGTAAGTACCATTGTATTTAAATACCAACCTTGGTATCCAACCGGTATATGAAGAATTTGTGCTCCTCCGGAGATCACGTCACAAATCTTTGTGTAATTAAGCGGATTAAATTTTTTGACGTTCGTCATAGACATAACGGTGAAGGAAGACAAATATGCAACTTTCTATCATCTACACACTATAAAGTTTACAGTCATCATCATTATCCACAGTTTCCAATTACTTGGCGACTCTGCTTTCCACAATCACTTCATTTCATTCCTCCACTAACTCCCTGTCACTGCTTTGGTTCAGTACTTTCCTCTTTTCGGCACGGTCTCTTCAATTCATGTCAGTCTTTCTGAGGGCCGTATACCTACAGTAATATCACCGTTTCATGCATTTTCCTTGGTGTACTATGTTACCAAGTATCTTTGTTTCACGTATTTTACTTGGTGTACTATCGTAACCCACTCTCATGTAATGTTCATAACAACTGAGTCTGGCATTCCCTAGAAGGCGTTTCTTTTAATGTGTCTCTAACCTTCGTTTTCCTTAACCTGTAGATTCATGTGATCCCTTTTCCGCTTCTAATAAGTTTCATTTCACACCCTTGTGTCTTATTGACAAGACACTTCTTCACTTTACATGTTTCGGGAACGTTTGCGTGAATAGGAAGACAGTAGGAACACAGTAGAACAGATAACTTATTGCCTTATCTCCCACTGAGCGTGGTGGTGTAACGGTTAGAGTTCTGGCCTTGCATTCGGAAGGACGGCGGTTCGAATCCCATCCGGGCATCAAGATTTGGGTTTTACCAAATCACTTAAAGCAGCTAAAAAAAAAAAGGCCTTATCTCCTAGAGCCAAATAAGGTTTCTGATACTTGTTAAAAATATCTATACCTGTCACTTCTATATCCATTATATCTCCGCCGTTCCTCCCACTTCCTCCACAACGCTTTCGGTATTGAAAGTTGCAGAAAATTCAGACCTTGTACGTAAATGATATCTGTATTTGAGATTGTTCATCGTTATCTGCAGGGAAAGCAAACCTGCAATGGGAACGGATTGTAACAATGTTTTTTGTCGCATAGTAGCGGCGACTGATGAAAGACGTATATTATATTTTAGACAGACAAATCGAGGTAGAGAATGTGAGTTTCTGTTTGCTTCGCTACTTGAGGAAATTACTAAAAATCGAATGATGAAGACCATTCAAAAAAGTTTGATGTAGGAGATATATTCCGCTTGACAAATAAAGAAAATTAATAGCCATTGAAAGTTCGGATGCCAGTTAGTTTTCTGTTGGTATTATTTGAGCCTAAGGTTTATTTTACAATCTAAATGGAAATGAACGGTTTTGAGCAGTAATTTTTAGAATCGAAATGAAGCAAAGTGGAGGTAATGTCTGAAGATTTCTGACTACTAGTGTCTGTCTTTTGAATGTTAATAAAGAAGATATATATTTTTATTTCCTTAAGTGAGTAAACTTTGCAGTTCGTTCTTTTCTGTTGAATTTTATTTTTATTTCTGTAACTGATTTATTAGAGTTTACTAACCATAGATAACTGGAATGTGAACAAGTGGTAAAGTAACGAGCGACAATCGGCTGATTAGACATGTAAATTAAAGCTCACAACATCCATGGTAAACAATATTTTTCTGTATGCTCACCTTCTACGGGTAGAGCTTCATCGATTTTTTCGGATCCACGGAATTCTGTGAAATTGTTGTTATTTTATGTTTGTTTCTTTACTATCACTTCAACTTCTTTATTACATCCGACCAACAACCAGCCGAAAGAGGCATTCGGAGAATATTAATCGCAATTAACAAATAAGTCATAAGCTCATTATGGCGATCCTGTTTGATTATTCATAGAACTATCCATCCGGTATCTATTCTCATACCTGGTATGAACAATGCACTCATATAATGTTCTGATACTTATTTCCCTGTTAGTAATAAACAGTAACATATACAGTATTTCTACATCCAGTCGGTTCATTATCAACCTATTCTTGGAGTTTTACCGGACAATGATCGTTTCCTTTCTACCTTCACACATAAGCTACATAACTGCAGCTAATCATGACATGACATGGTGATGATGGGAAAACCAGTAAATTATCCTAATACGTACAATCATAACAAGCGAAACGGGCTGCTCTACAATTATAATCGCTCAATACCTCTAATTTAAAACGATGTTTTTTTGTCTCTTTGCAGCTATTGATTAGTAATTCTGCCTATTACATATTTTTAGTGTGTGATAAAGATTTTGGTTTTTCATATTAAACATTCTTCAACTTACAAAGCAAATTTTCTTTAAAAAATGTGAAGATTAATATTGATTTTCCAAAAATAATATCTGTAGCTCACGACAGCAATTCTCAACTCACATGTTTTTAACTTCATTTCTATCGGCTTATGATGACACTTGGAAACGATAGGAGGAATTGGTTTCAAGGAAGCGATACAATAGCTGGTCATCTAATGAGTATATTACGCCTCAGTAACAATTTCTTCATGAAATATAATCTATGCGGTTTCAATGACGGATTGTGTTGACGAAAGGCGAGCTTTCGGCGACGTCCTCTGCCGTCATCTTCAGGTCTGATGCTCCTTCTGTGGCAACCAGAGCTGCACTGCCGTCCTCTGGTGCCGACGCATCTTATATAGCCTAGCGCCCCATCTCTCCCCACCACATCATTGGTATAATACTTTTTCCATGCTTCCGTTAATGCATTTTTTATTAAATGTTTGCTGGTATAACTTGCAACTGTGAGGAGTTCGAAAAGTAATTTAAGACGAGAATTAACGTAGAAATTATTTTCAAGTATAGGAATAATATGCATTAGATCGTGAAAACTGTGTCAAAGTTAGATTGGTATAATTAATTTATAATAATCAACTTCATGTGATACCACAGCTCATCCCACGACTATTAGAGTAATCTCCGATTATGTAAATACTTAAGCTCATACGCAAGTTTCTATTTACATGTAATAATGTCAAAAGTTGAGTTAGAGGCTTTAAATTTTGTACACTGTGTTTAGTATTGTATAAAAAATTTAAAAATTAATTAGAAAAAGAGATCCGAATGGTTTGTCCAATTTATTTAAGTGACTAAAAACTTATTTCCTGCAACAACTTCGAAATTATTTGTCTGCCAATAATTCAAAAAGCTTTCTCTCCTGGAGTTCTATGTTCTTTTCAGAGTATAATAATTTGTTTTTAGTCGACAACGAATTTAGAAATCAAAACTGTATATAAAACTGAACCTCTGGAACCATGTTTTCTCCTTGTCAGTACGGATTGTTTATCAAAAGGCACATAATGCTGGAAAGGATATCAGAATTTATTTCTGAGACATAGGTGAAAATACTGACGAAAGGAAGCCAAATTTCACATGTATCTATGAAACACAGCCATTCTTATAATTACTGCGGAAGCTAATTTCTAAAAGCTAAGTGCCGAAAGCTATTCCATCAATCATCCATTTTAGTGCTTACGGTTGGCAGTGCTGTGTAGCAGGTGCTCCATGAATCGTAAAGCCACCTTCTGGTAGGTAACACAGCCGTTTCTCTTCCTCTTTCCCACCCGCCAGTCTCAAAGCGCATAATTCAGCGATTTGTCTCTGCCGCACCATCGGTGGGTTTGATGGTATGTTTTTGTTTTTACGGATGGCTTGCCAACGGGTCGGGGAAAGATCTTAGATGCTATCCCCCAAATCGCTTTATGGGACCAAAGGAATAAAAAGAAACGAACAGAAGGAAGGGGAGATAAAAAAATCTTGATACCGGCGGGGACGGTAGGTGGGTCGAAGTCGGGGGAGAGGAATCGGTGGAGAAGAATAAGCAAGAGCATTTGAAATTTCGTTGCGGCTTTTCCCCGACCGCAAGCAAGCAGATGCATGTGGCGGAGGCTGGCTGGCTGGAGAGATTGGAATCTCTGCGATACCATTATGTACAGGGCGAGTCGGCAGTCGAGACGGCACCAATGGAGAGGAAGCGCATAGTAGTTTTGTTTCCACCATGATGTATGTTTGCTTACTAAATGAGGGGCGATCAGAGATACATTGTTATTAAATATCATTACTTTATTAAAAGCATATCATAAAACATATAATTTATGTACTACTTTTACTCACTATACAGTCCGAAAGCTTCAAGGTGCTACAGCTATCTTCGCGGTAAGGTGTGGATTAATTCAGATAAAAAATTTCTTCTCCTCTATTTTTTCCATTAAAAAATAAAATAAAAATAAAGATCTATCATTTTCGTGTGGGTGTTACTCATTCGCACAGATTGTGAATTAAATTGGTTTCACTGAGAGAATTAAAAACTTATTTTAAATATCAATAATGTGTTATTTTTAAATACAGTTCATTACAAATGTGGCTTTTAATGGTTTAATTAAATCAGTAACAAAACATTTTACAAAAGACGAATAAAACTCCTAGTTAAAACTATGCGTAGCCTGACTGTATTGAACCGTCGAAACTTTGTAGATTCATTCTAGCTTTACTCCATGCGCAGATCAGACGGTTATTTCTCCAATAGACAAAGTTTTAAATCTCATTTTTTATGATACTGCGTTAATCCAGTTCTCCACTACTACGAACTGCCAATCAGACAACACATGACGCTGATTGCTGAAAGATTCTTCCCGTATATTGGTTATTCCATGTTGTTTCTTTTGCTACGTTGTAAATTGTAAGCTGTTTTTTTATATTTGGACAACACAAATTGTCGAACGAAATCATTAGAGCAGGAACAGGACTGTTCACAGCGGACAGAAACGACCATTGAAATTTGAAGACAGTATCCATCCGTTCGACTGGAGTGATTTCGGGAAACCATAATAACCGTAATCCGAAGGGTCGAACCGAAGACTGAACGTGTGTTCTCCCAAAATTGAGGTTTGAATATTACCCCTCAAGCAAAGAGACTCACTAAATTCAAAACGTAATTTTAATTTTGACGAGTCGCTTACTTCAGTTAACAGGCCACGAGTGTTATTATTATTAAAACAAAAAGTTTGAGAAAAAGAACTATCCAATCGCTGTCCAGATATTGGTGATAACAGAAATTTCACAGTCACTCGGCCTACTCTTTAATTCCAACACAGCTTATCTTGCTATCTTATTTAACATCTGCTATAAAATTGTGTGTAGAATTTATATAACAGGTATAGTCATAAACTGAATGGTGATTTGAAGAAACGCTATAGCAATGAATGGCTCAGAATATTGCTTTCATAGATTCATACTACATATGTTTTTACATCGTATCTGTTTCACTGTTGTACTAGGTTCTCCATTAGTAGAACTTTTTTTTAGGTTTAATGACTTAAATCACTAGGGTCGACCGTTAGGCGTGCGACTTCATTGACTTTTTTTCTTATTATTTATAGCTTTACGTTTCGTCGACATCTAGATCATTAGAAGCAGGATGGGACTGGGGACAAGGAACGAGAAGGAATTCGACCACGTCCTTTGGAGGAAGCATCTCAGCATTCACCTAGAGTGATTTGGGGAAACCATGGAAAACCCAAATCTGGATACCTGGACGGGGATTCGAACCGGCGTCCTCCCGAATGCGAGGCCTTAGCATTAACCGCTCACCCACCATGCTCGCTGATGGGACTGTACTGAAAGGAGCTGGATGTCATTTGTCTGAAGTAATTTCAGAAATCAATTAAAAATATAATCTTCGGTTTAAACTAGGTCTTGTAGCGAGTCATAATTTTTCGAATATAATATTAAGTCTGTTCACTAGGTGATATATATATACATCACCTAGTGATAAGGTTTCAAATAGTATTATGTTGATTGTAGTGCTAAAATATATTTGTAACTTCGAACCTATTTGTTGCCAAGAATGAGTCACCTGCTTCATGTCATCTTGCTTCAAAATAGTTTCAATATGGTTTGAAAATCGTTTTAAGTGATCAGTAATAGGATAAGTTATTGGGATGTTAATTTAAAGTAGGCACTGAGTTGATCACTGCACAGGCTTAATCAATTGAAATGTTTTTAAAATTTCTGGTACAAAAAGTAAAATTGTTGTTTTCATGGCCCTACTAAATTCTCAATCTTTCCTTGTCATGCTTAAGACAGCACTAGCACGTTTCTCGTTCCATGTTTCATTTCGTTGTAATTCTCTTCATTATAATTTTATTTCCTTCCTTTGAAATGCTGGTATGGGCTGAACGGCGAACATCTGAGGGACATAAAAGCTATTTGACGCTCTGTCGTATTTGGTAGCTTGATATTAACGTAAGTTTAAGTATAAAAATTAATATTTTATTAAATATTGCGAAAATGAAATATTATTGCTTTTGCTGTGTGTAGAATGTAGATTCAAAACCTGAAGCATATTACGGAAACGTAAAATGAAAACTTAAAAATTTCAACAGTAAAATTGCTTCTTGTGAAATTGCTGGTCTGAAAATGATCATTGACAATAATTAGTTTGACCACTATTCCCAGCAAGAAAATGAAGAAAGTCGTTTGGCTGATCCTGATAGTTGTGTACGACGAACAACGGTTGAGAAGGAAAACTCAAAAAATATTTCACATAATGAATTTTACTAAATCCTTTACTATGTTTCCGAACTTGTTAAGTCACATGTTGTGAATATGGTATTATAAATGGGTGAGCCAAGTCAGAGACTGTTGTTGTTAGCTCCACATGGATCTAACAATAGATTTATTCATTGTTATTATTTCCTGTGATAAAAGTCGTTGTTTGCTTTTGATAGAAAGCAGTAATTCTGGATACATAGACCACGCGAGCGTGGTAGAGATGTTTGCCTTTTAAAAATTTTAATAATTTTTAAACATCATAAAAATTACGCTGCTCTTTGTTCTATAAAATAATTGTATTTTAACTTGGCACCTTGTTTACAATTACAGCAGGGAAAAATCGCCACTGCTTGCTGAAAGCTGTGAACTTTTGACACCATCCACATTTACTTTTGGTAGAGGCTGCGTTATATCTAATAGCTAAACCGTCAGTCTAAAAGCGTCATCAGCAGCCATTTTAACGGCAGGAAGCTAAAATCAGTAATTTTTCACTATTACACTGTTACACGGAAAAAAAAAAGGATTTGGAGCGAGTAATACTTGAAATGCACGCCATAACTTTTTATACCATTAATTAAACACATTACTACAATAATGCTGGTACAGTAATAAACAAAGATTATTTTACATAATGAACGGAGCTATAGTTAATCAAAGCCCCACTGGACTCCACAGGTAAACAGTAGAGTCCCGCAGGATCTGTAGTCCATAAATATGGCCGACACGGAAATGGATTATTGAATTAACGATTTTAATAACGCGCAAATTCAGAAATACGATGTGTGGAAATAGTATTTGGTTTTAGTAGAGTAGAAATTGTAACTTAACTGTCACCCAGGCCATAACGTGAGTTAATGACAAACCGTGGTAACACCAAGAGTGTACCGAGCGTGGTGGTGTAACGGCTAGCGTTCTGGCCTCGCATTCGGGAGGACGGCGGTTTGAATCCCCGTCCGGGCATCCAGATTTGTGTTTTCCATGGTTTCCCCAAATCACTCCAGGTGAATGCCGGGATGCTTCTTTCAAAAGGCCATGGCCGAATTCCTTCTCATTCCTTGCCCCCCATCCTTTCCAGTCTCTAAAGACCTAGTTGTTATAGGAGACGTTAAGCAGTTAAAAAAAAAAAAAAAACCAAGAGTGTTGTGGGTTGTTGCTGGAACAATGGGTGCTACGTGACTGCACTTTGAAGAGAGCCAATGTAGAAGATTGTTCAGGCAGCTTACAGACAGTAAGGCTACAAGGAAAAGTTTTAGTTCTTAATGCAGAGTTGAGCGTTTGTGAATGAATTCATGATTTGTTAGCTGGCCGGTTGAAATGTGTTGTCGTGGTAGGTGAAGCCTCGGTTAATACTTAGGTAATATATCTTACGTACACCAAGGACGTTTAATATTACAATTTTTATACTCGAGAATACCGTCTTAAGATTGCATTGATTTATCCGTTATCTATTGAGAAATAAAGTCTCATTATTTATAAATTCAACTAAATCTTGATTTTTTAAAAAAGAAAATTAGGATAAATACATTCTATCTACTGTTGTGCGGTATGAATCCGTATCACAAAAGTTTCGTCGATAGCACAGAGAACGTATTTTACATTAATGGAATAGCATCCCGTTTTCTCTTCACTTGGCAAAACGTTTACGAACGCGTCTCAGGCTTGATAAATATACTGTCTACTAATCAGACCATACTGGCAAATATACAAACATTGACTTTCTTTTGCGCTTGCGGGAAAATCCTTCACCAAGAGAGTATTGGTGTTGCAGTGACAGCAGAAATAGGATGAGGGAAAGAATGTGCCATACTGATGCCTGTGTGGTTTTTCTTCTTGAAATATTGGGAGGAGAGATTGGATGTATGTAAAACATCCTCTACGATCCACAATTTCATTAACTATAGGGCATAAGGGCAAATTCATGATTCATACCAGACTATTTTCTTCGCCTGTTTTATTTTTATTGACAAATGGCTTACTAGCTTGATACAATGCATCGTTCAATTTTTGTCTAAGATTTTTAATTATCTGTGATGTGGCTTTAGCCTAAGCTGCTGTGCCCATTAACAAGCTAAAGACGTGACGATTTGCTATGCACAGGCATTTATTCTTTATGTGTATTTTACTTTAAATTCTTTCTCTGTTCACCATTCCCAGGATATCATATTCAACTCCCTGACAGTATTACCCACAATCCCACATTCATGTGTCTGAATTTAAGTTCTAGCTTACGTTCATCAACATCTTTTCCCTTCCTGATTCTACACTTTTCCCTTTTTTACTTTTGCAATACTGGTCCGTACTTCACCGCCACAATATGCAAAATACATCGTTACTATACTATCTTACAATGACTTTAATCAACTCACTTATCACATCAGTCATTTTATTCTACTGTGATTTCAACCAGGAATGTTTCCATTACAACCAGTCCAATTTACACATTTGATATCCATAATGTTGGTTAGTTAATTTATTATTTCTGTGTAGCTATTTTTATTATTAAAATTCAAATGAAATGCTAAGGAATTAATGGCTGCATTTTAACTTGCTACGGAGCTGAAAGTACAGCTACACCAATCCGAGTTTGAGAATGGATGGCGGAGGTTATGGGAGAAGGGAAAATGAATTTATTTGCGATTTGATACGTATACAGACTTTTTTTTGTTAATTGTGAATGAAGTGATGTATTTTAACGGTCCACAGTTTGTCCGTCCATACAAGGACATTTAAACGACCTTTTAATAATCGCCATCAAACTTAATGGTTAGAGCCACTGGTCGTAGCGATTTATATTGCCACTTTTTTATGCGGTATTCTTCGTTCCTCGTAAATTCCGTGCTTTGCGAAGATACTAACACAATTGCTTCAAAGACTATCGATAACATGAATCTTTTTCCATTTTAAATATTTTAAAACGGATAACTGTGAAACATGAAAGTTAAGATGCAAACGTGTTCAATTACATACTGCACGCAATAAAACCGTTTATAGTTCTGTATTTTTTCTATTTTTTTAAAGTGACGAAAACGATTTAAATTGTAATGAGGTATACAAACTAAAACACCGTTTTCAGTCATAAACGAGGACTCTGAAGCAGTTACATTAAATCAGTGCGTTTCGGCACAAATCACATATGATTTCATGCTTGATGTTTTCTGTTACTCCTCTCGTATTTTAATGTGTTTATATTTCCCATGATCATAAATAGTTCTTTTCCTCTTGATTGTAAAACGCTACATCTAAGGTCATTTCGCTTAGTTTACCTCCTCCTAGGATTTCTCAGCGATTCACTTGTTTAGTAAGTGACGGGGCGCCTCGTAAATAGTGGTAGAAACTTTAAAAGGAGACGAAAAGCATCAGAGTGATTCAAAGTAGACGTCATCGTTGCTCGGTAGGTGGCGTTGTTCGTGAGTTTGGTGGTCCAGTTATCTAATCGCCCAGCTCTCAAGATCTAAGCTGCTGGATCCATTTGGTTGGTAGGCACTAAAACACGTGTCTATTCTGAAATTGATGTGGTTGCAAGAATCGATTGTACTGTTGCTGATTATCAAGAAAATTCAAGGAAGAAGTTTCTAACCTCTCCTGTAACATAACGAAATGGAATAAATGCTTTACCCCTAATCCTCAGCTTGCATCAATTCATTTCTTGTACCTCTGCTACCATTTTCCCATGACGTTTCCGGTCTTGGATACCTAATCAATTCTTCGCATCCTCTTAAAATTTGTTCCTCAAAGTATGGGACCTCCAATATATTTGTGTCAACTTTGTTCACCAGATAGTTCGTTACGACAGCTGCCGGTACCGTAGAGCAGATGTATTTACTTTGCTTATGACGAAAAACCATCTGAAGTTCGTCAGGCCAGAGGTATGAACCTAATAATTTTGTGTCTCGCCAGTTCATTATATCGGGTCCTCAACATGGGCAGCGAACATGGCTAATCAGAGCGTTTCAGTCAATACTGGTTCCCTGATTCTTTTAATGATAATGTCTTGTTTCAGCGAGAAAACCCTGCGTTGATAAAATATTTCCCATATTTTACGTGACGCAGTTGTGCAATGAATTAAAATGTATTAGACATTGTAGTCATTACGCAGGTGCTATGAAACGCATTAACCGGTTGTTTGATATCTGAACGTCGAAGCATTGTGTGATCACAACGTGAGTAACATGGCGGTAGAGAAAATGGTTGCGTGGAACTTATTTTAATTTCTCGGGTTATGCATCTTGCAAAATGCTATTTCATTTAGTGGTATTCACTTTAAAATTGTGCTTTTAAGGACATTAATACCCTGTGACGTGATGAAAAAATTTACATTACAATACTCTTCTCAACAGGTGAGAAATATACCGGATTAATATTTTTAGAGTGATGGTAGTAAATGAGAGAATTATTCGGCGTATAATGTATTACTAACATTACTCTCTGAGAAACTAATTGTAGATAAAGCGAAGAAATGTTGTCTGAATGTTGATCTCTTTTAATCCTGTAAGACAAACCGCATAATTGGTGATAACAATTATTTCAACATACCTTCGAGATACTAGTTTTCAGATGTATCAATTTATTAGTCATTGGAGACTTCGTATTTCACTCTGTCGCTATTAGGAAGTCTTTAATACTATTTCTTCTCGATGTTTTATGTGCCTGGGTACCTTTCGTAGACGACTAAATGCACAGTATTCGGAGTAAAGAAAAAACACAGAGTATGCATCAATTTATTGAAAAAGCCTTGCTTCCTCAGTTTTGGGTCATCAAATTCCCTGAATTAATTGTAACACAGCAGTTACATGAGATTACTCATATTAAGCTACTAATACTAAGGTTATATCTACAATATACATATTTTTCTATTATTACAAAGAAAAATGTCAACGAATTGAATCATAATCCAATTCTAGAACCTTTTATCTCTAAAAAATTTCTGATTTATTTGTATTTTTAAGTGTGAGTGCACAATATAATGATATGACCATCAAAAATCTGTCAAATAATTATAATAATCATTCCTCCACGGTTTTAAGTATTATTAACTCATTCAATCCGTTTACATAATTAATAATTCTGAAAAATGTCATTCAAAAGAAACGTTATTGAATTATAAAGATTAAAACATTAATACTCCTGCCTCTTCTGAGTTTAAACACCTCCGCTGGTCACCAAATTCCCTAGACATGAACATTATTGAGTATATCTGGGATGCCTTGCAACGTGCCGTTCACAAGAGATCCCCACTCTATCGTACTCTTACGGATTTATGGACAGCCCTGCAGGATGCATAGTGTCAATTCCCTCCAGCACTACTTCAGACATTAGTCGAGTCCATGCCACATCGTGTTGCGGCATTTTTGCGTGCTCGCGGAAGCCCTACACGATATTAGGCAAGGGTACCAGTTTCGTTGGCTCCTCAGTGTAGTTCTGCAGAAGCTACAATACAACCACCTCCAAATATAAAAAGAAACCGGCGAGGATGAAATTTAGTTAAAAATCACGATTTTTATTCCAGTTATGACCTTACATATAAATTACTGTTAGCAACTATTGAACACAGTCCGTCAAAATGTAAAAAAAGTCTGTTAATTACCTTCCTCCGCCAAATATTCTCCTCTTTACTATTAACTTCTTCAACGATATTCTGCGACGATACTTACATTCAAAAATATATTAATATTTTCCTTTATATGAAAAATTGCCACTGTTAATTACAATTCGCATTATGAGTTATATGGGAGGAGACAGAACAGAATTTAAGAGAGAATTATGGAAACCAATGGGAATACATGGCCTGCAGTTTAGTGTCAAAAACCAAGATAGTAAAAATATCATTAAACATTTGCCCATCAAAGGACGTGTTGCTCGACGGCAAGAAATTGAAATTAGTAGAATCGTTTGTGTGTTTTGGAAGCAAGGTAACTATCAACGGAAAGATGGAGGAAGAAATGGGACAGAGGATAAGGAAGAGTGGACAATCAGATAAATGAAGTAATCAAGAGATTAAAAACAGGGAATGAACCAAAAATTTTGGTCCACATAGTATATTACCAGTCAGTACTTACCCATGGCTATGAAACCTTGACGCAGATAAGAGATACATTAGTAGATTACAAGTGGCAGAGATGAGGGTTCTGAGAGGGTTAGAAAACGTCACAAGAAAAGATAAAATCAGAAATAAAAACATCAGGGGGAGCTTACAGGTTGAAACATTAAAAGAGATGTTAATAAAGAAAAGACTGCAGTAGCTTTGGCATGTTATGAGAATTGGGGGAAGAAAGAATGTCGAGGTTTGAAATCTTCAACACTCGTAACGGAAATAGACCAAATGGAAGACAAGTGCAAGATGTATGGACTAAGTACAGGAAGACGTATAGGCAAAGGGAGTTATTCGGAGTCAATTGGTGTATGAAAAATCCTGGAGTGTCCGCCAGACATGGAAGACGATGTGCTGGAAGACCCGCAAAAGCCGAAACTTTTATGATGATGATGGTGGTGGTGGTGGTGATGATTATCAGTTAAGGTGATTCTCATCCATCATCTTACAAGGCCTAAAACATTTGAATATTTCCTATTGATCCAAGTCACAGAGACCTGTCCCGCGCATCCTCCAACCACCCACGCGGGCAGCCTAACCACTCTGTCAACCGGCCAGTTGGTTACACCGAGCAATGCACAGTTTGCACCATTTATCGGCCGGAAGTTGGCCGCTGCGTAATTGATTGCTTATTTCGTTAGGCGGGTTTTGTGCGGCGGCCGAACCTCCCCGGGCGCCAATTTCCGGCACCATTTCCTATCGCAGCCCACAGCAGCAAGTGTAATCAGCGACGGGGCTGCAGCGCAAACACTGGTCGTGTTGACAGTACAGTCCGGGCCCCAGCCGTGTTATGAATTTATTAAGCCCACCGCATTTTATAGTTTGCCTTTCTATTAATTGAATTAAATGGCAACGGCGTCCGTACCGCCAGAGAGAATGAAAAACATGGAAATCATGTGTGTTTGCGTACTGTGTAACAGTAAACCAAAATTTTATTACGTTCCCAAACAAAGTTTTTATTATTATCATTTATTCCGTCTGCGTGGTGCGAAACGAAGTTGGGTATAGAGAAAAGGCGATTCACAACGGGCAGAAAAAAAATTATTATTTCATCAATTTCCGTCCTATATCTGACTTTGCACTAAATCTGGTACTACTTTTCTGTTCTGCTAGCAGAACGATAGGACGGAATCCGTTTTAAAGCTTGTGTTAACGACCAGACTCTCGACTCAAGCCAACCTCTCCCTTATCCTCTTTATTCATTTATCAGAAAAATATCTATATGTAAAAATAAAATAACCAATTGGAATAAATAAAGGAAGTAAAAATAGGTTGTCTTTTGGTTGAACTGTCTTTCTGTTGAGATTAATTGCTTAACTGATAATGACACACGAAAGCTGTATTATTAACCAGTATGTCTCTGCAACTTCTCTCACATTGATAAAGAATAAAAACGAAGTTTCGTTAAGTGCTGCCCACATAAAATGTGATGAATTTAGTTTAATATTTTACATTGCATTCACGAGCGCCTTGTTACTAAATAGCCAAATTTACTTTGAATAGTAATGTGTATATCTTTGATTAAGTGTTATCTTTGACGCCTATCTGTTCACATTACTGAAGGAGCGTTGATTTTATACCTTTGAAACATATTTGTTCAGTTTACCAACGGATTTGTGCCACCCATGGTTCACAGAGAATTACAAGATATACCACGGTTTTAAGTTAGAGGCTAAGCTGTCAAACAGTAAACATCTCACCAAATAGGTATGGTTGCTTTTGTGCGATGCGCGGACAAAGAGAACTCCCACAAGCGGCTGCTTTCGGGTTTATACATGTGGTGATAGTGATACTTAACAAGGTGAAACGTTTGAAGCAGATGGGCTTATTCTGATGTTTTATATTAGAAAGAAACTTTCTAATTTAGCAGCGAATACACATTAAAGTTTAACTGAGAATAAACAATATTAATTTTTGTTATTCTGTGACTGACTCAATAAACATTACGTGTCATAAACCACAGTGAACATTACATTTGCCACTTCCACATAGCTGACACCCCTATCAAAATATATCAATGAGAACATGGCTTCATACTCTGTATCCCCGCCTGCAAGGCAGTCTCCGTATAACAGAACTGGAATGCCTTTTCTGAGAACATGTACTCGACATGCATCGACGCATTTTTTATACTTTCAGACCCACCCGTAGATTAGGTTCCTCACAAGCTGATTCAAATTCACAGGGATACCATGTGAAATTTGTAGGAAATTAAAGAAAATTGTTTATCCTCGGAAAAAGGTTCCAGACACATGAAAGAAAGTAATGGAAAAACTGAATTAGGGGGACATTTTCTGAGCTTGGTGCAAAACGAGATCTTGGTTTGAATTTTAACGTAAGAACTTGAAGAACCTTTTATATATTTAATATCAAATAATGTAATATAAGTACATGGTGTCCCTCCGGTTTTAAAAAATTTACAGCCAAAACGTAAAATTAAAAAACAAACCAAAATTTGATAAAAGTCCTTGGAGTAGGACTAGAGATGTACAAAATAGCTTTTAAAAAGCATTTAAATACAAAATGAAAATACTTTCTTATTTTTCTATTTCACTTAGTTCATAGATTTTAACACCATTACTTCCTCAAACAAGACTACCTTCATGTTCAGCTTATAAGACCTGAATATAATCCCATGTTCTACTGGAGCAGAACTTGCCAAACATGTACTATTTTTTTAGGAACACCTTTTTTACTGTTGGATTTTTATTTCACAATATTCGATAATTTGAAATCTAACTAATAATGTAACAATCAGTTCACTACTTTCTTACACGTACGAGATCCTTTTAAATCTCCAGCAAGAAAGTGTAGGAACCTTTTCTTTCAAATATGTTACAATCATTCCATCTAACAGACACACCCAGTTAGTATCCCTTGGATAGTTACCAAATATCTGCAGTGGTGTATGCAATATAACTTTTACAGCTAGTTTTGTATTTTACTTGTATTCCATAGATTCTTCAGCAACTTTTTTGTTGTAAGTGCGACGGCAAATAATTTTTGGTGGGTTTGATAACTGCTGAATAACACCTGCAATTAGAGTCCTAAATAAATCATTTCCACAGTCCATTTTGGTGACAGAGTATCAACTACAAAAGTCATAACTAACCTGTAAAAAATCAACTGAATTCGGTAAGATAGTTGCACGTGTGATATGTTTAATGCTTTCAAAGTGCCAACAATACAATTTATCTTCTGTGTATGTTGAGATCTGATTTTATCATACTTTTCTGAAATTTTAGGATGATCTTTCCAACGAATATAAATACATAATTTGTACTTTCTTGGCTCACTTGTTTTACTACCAACACAACGGAATTAATTGTAAACAAAATAAAAATTGTAACATGTTCGGTACTTCGTTCTCAGACCAGAATAACGTTTAGTACTGGTACTACAAAACAATAATAACAAATTAATATAACCTATTTATTGTTATTATATTATTCAAGAAGTCTGAAGTAGCACTAACACTTCCCTTAAGAGTTTTTCTACATATCTTTCAAAATGCAGATAAATGAACAAAACTGGCATAAAAACGATTAACAGAACCATCTCAACATGCAATTCGGTGGCGGCATCATTAGATGAGTCAATACTGTCTAACTCATTGTTATTTGTGTAAAACCAAGTTATCATCTAACTTGTCAATATTTCCAGTAGTCTGAATATCAATATTCATGAAATACACTGTGAACTATGAGAAGTTAAGAAAAGTATTTCGTATTTTACAAATAGAAAATATGTTTGAAAAAGTACTTCAAATAAAATGCAAAATGCTTTTTAAATCAAAGTATTTTAAATACAAAATAAAAATAGGTATTTGCATTTTATATACATGTATTTCAAATAGTGCACATCTCTAAGTAGGACAGATACACAGACATTCCGTAAACAGTAGTTTCCATTCTGGCTAAGAAATAATAAGCCCATAGATTTTAGATTCACATATCTGTCTTCAGTTTGATATCACAATTAAGGCAAACATAAATAAAATAAAGTATGTGTGGCAAAAATGAAATGAAAAGTTATTGTATGTTGAAAGTAACGGTTTCGGAGAAAGTTCGTTAGCATGTTCCAACAAAGTTCTCGTTTACAGTAGGGTGCCATTACTAGTGCCAGAACGAATGTCTGAATAAGGAGTCACCTACTTTTACCAAAGACTACTTGAAAGGCGAATGAAGATGCGGGAAGTATTTCAAGGTACTCGGTTTCTGGAGGACGATAATTTTAAAAATAAACAAATACAATGAAAATCAACTGCGTTAAATACCCTAAAATCGTACTGGTGTATGTGATTTCAAATGTTGAGGACAGCGCAAAATCGAGTCGAGATACTGACGACAAAAACAAAATTTAGAGCTATCTCAGTTCTTAGAGCAACGCCAGTGTGGTCAAATTTTTTGAGGCAAAACACAACGCTAAAGACACAAATTCATTTAGTCTTAACGAACCATCGGAACATCACCTTGCAGTGGGAATATCGCACAGAACGATGGTTATAGAACCATTACACAGCTCAAAGTCAAAATGTATTTAGCAGTTAACGAAATGTTAAAAAATCATAGAAATATTATATACTAAACAAGCGCATTTTATATTGGATTATTCCACAGGTTTGTACCGTTCATCCTTTCTCGATTTCTTTTTATTTCAATATATTTTCAAACAAACATAAATAGTGTATATTTTTTAAGAAATTCAGATTATACGGAGACTGCTGATGGATATTTGTATCTGTACTCAGGAAGTTTCTCTCAGTAGAGAAGAAATTGATTTTGATATTAATGTAAATAGGTATTCCATTTTTCGACACCAGAGAATTTTTGTTTACAGAAATAATTCCCGAATTAACTGATAATAATTTGGTTAACAAGCAGAAATGCCCTTCCACCAACTCCCATTGTTGAATTTTGCGGAGTTCACACTATTAACTTACAAGCTTATATAAATAAATACAAATTTAGTCCATGGTTAAGTGGTTACAGTTCATCATATTTTATAGTTTTTGGATTGACTGACGTGAAATATCACTCGCTAAACTTTTCGGTTAGTACTTCTGTAGGCAAGTGCACCTTTATAAATAGGAAAAAAAAATCTTCTATCCATTGTTTCCCCGTACTTTGCACATTACTTCAAATTTCTCCGCTAAATAGATAAATATATCTCGTTCGTTCGTTTTCTTTTACTACACGCTTATATTCGTTATCTTCGGGACGTGATGAATAATTTACCAAATCAATGAAGAAATTTGAAATTATTATTCATAAATGGCAAAAGTATAAAGGTGGAGGAAGTGGAACAGGATAATAACAAAAAATTATAACGAATGGGTAATATGGTAACTAGGAAAATGTCACCGAATTTTGCGCTCAATCCCAATTCAATTTTAAAACCACTAGAACTTTGTTAAAAATTGTTAAATTCACAACACAATGTTGTTTAAAAATATCAGAAGTACATGTTATGATACTTTGTATCAATCTAAAACGAGGGACTTTTGGTTTCATTCATAAATAAATATTAATATAAAATATGAGAATATAGCAACTAACTTATCTACTGTTTCTTTTGAATAAATAGTCTCTCTCCTTTTTATTGCAGTAGCAACAGTTATTTATCTTTAATCCATACATACAACGTTTCGTCTGACAATGTTTCATCACCAAATGCGTTTTATATCGTCTCCAGCGTAACTAAGGCTAACAAAACAGCCTCTAATTGTAAAAGCTTCCATTTCGAGTAAGGCCTAGGGTGTGACTGTTTATTATTTAAGCGTTGTAATGTTTCAATTACTTCTGTAGTATTTCGAACCAATGGAAGAGAGAGCGCAAGTAGACCTACATGCATTGATGGGATCAACAACACAAAAATGAAGGTCTATCTTATACGCTTTTCAACAATTCCAAATTCAATCTTTCAAAAAATTTAAAAATAATGTTTTTAATGGGTTGGATACTTTTACTCCACCCATACTTGTCAAGAAAATTACAGGACAGAATGACTGGCGAACATTAGAAATGGAAAAGTTTCAGCAAATAACTCAGTGTAACTATCTTCGACATCTGTTAATAAGCGTTACATTCAAATTATAATTTAAATTTTAACACGTGTTGAATACATTCTCAATTTTTTTTGAAACTTTAATCCAATCTTTCAGGATTGATAAAATACCGGAAAACAATTTCTCTTCAAAGTGGCTTTCCATTTTAAAGTATTTTTCTATTCGTTCCGCGTTTCATATTGTAAGAAACTATGTCACGGGCGTGAATTATTGCACGTGGAGCAGAGAAGCTACAAGTCGTAAATAATTGTCGCAATTATTATAGTTTCACTAACTTAGCGGCTCTAAAACTATGCCAACTATAAGGTTGAAAAATGGAATATGCAGTCATTAATCAAAGAGCAGATAGATGACTAGTACAGCGACACAAATAGTCCTTTTTTAGTGTGTGAATTAGATCTTAATTTCATTCTGTATCCCTAATAAGATATAGTGGTGATATGAATTTTAAGTCTCATTTAATTTTCAATTTGAGAAAAACCCCAGAAAAATCTTATCAGCAGATTTTCTTTTTTTCCAGCATACTCCATACAGACAATATCTCCAACTAGACGCTTCATGTATTCTAATTTTTGTGTACCTCTTCAGTTCTTTCCTTCTACTGTTTGCTTCATTCACATATTAACCAATGCCGCATGTCTTAAAATGTGACCCAACATCCTGTCTCTTCCACAAGCTTCTTTAATCATCCATCATTTACAAAATATTTTCATTTCGTACTTTATCTGCTCACTTAATTTTCAGCATCCGTCAATAGCGTCACATTTCAGATGCTTCAATTTTACTTTTTACTGGTAATTATAAACTCCGTGCTTCGCTGCCATAAAGTTTTTGATCCACACATTGAGTTTTAAAGAGTCTTAGATCAATATACTAAACCAGAGGTGGCCAACCCAAACGATCTTGCTGGTCACTTTGGAAATGCATCATAACTCCGCGGGCCGCATATAAAATCATATATCCCCATTTTAGATTTAGACCCACTATACACATTCTTTTTTTCTTGAGCGAAACATTGAAACATAATGAGTTATTATTATTGCGTTTCCTATTATTCTTACATGAAAACATAGATAGTATAATAATAATGATACTCATAAACTCGACAGTTAATTATTGAATATACGGATGGACAAATAATGTATTTTTTTGATACATTGGTTATCACTACTGTGTCTATTATAAAACAAATGTATTTTGTAAAAGTGTGATTAATCTCGCGGGCCGGAAAAATCTTCAAGGTGGGCCGCGGGTTGGCCACCCCTGTTCCAAACTAAAATATTTCTCTATTTTGTGAAAAACCTTAGTGATATTCTAATTTTAACGTCATTCCTACTTCGTCCATCAGTTGTAAGTTTACTTCCTAAGTAGCAGAATTCATTTACTTCTTCTAACGCATTCGATCATATTTTTAAAATTAATCTATTATTTCGCTATCATTTCTGCTACATTTCATTATTTTGTCTTACAGTTATTTATGTTTAGTACAGGACAATACCATCAGCAATACTGATCTTTCCTTCTTCAACACTTGTGCCACATTAATTTTTTTCTATTACTTATTTATTACTCTCACTATATAAAAACTTAATATTAATGGACTACAACCCTCACACAATTTTTACTGGTTCATGTATCTCATGATTCTCTACTTTTATTATAGCCGCTTATTTCTTATATAGATTATAAATTATTCTTTTATTTTACACCTAACTTCTTTAAAATATTGCGCGTCCTGTCCTACTTATCAGTATCAAAATCTTTTAATAAATCAACGAACGCCATAAAGGAAACTTTGTTTTTCTGGATCCTCCCTTCTGGTATTAATCTCAAATCCAGAATTGATTGCGTCGCGTTTTTTCCCCCTAAATCCAAACTGATCTTCATTTGTTATCTCTTCTACTATCTTTTCAATTTTTCTGTGTATTATACCGATAATTTTGAAGCATGTGATGTTAGACCTTATGTTGCGATAATTCTCAAATTTTCGGCTTGAGCTTTCTTCGGAAGTATGAAGATGATAATTTTATTAAATTGAGTTGGAATCTTACTTGTTTCGTAACTTTTTGATATCAGTTTGATCAATACTTGGATTCCTTCTTCTCCTAGGGATTTCAGAAGTTTTAGGTTATGCCAAATGAAAAGTAAAAAAAATTAATGACCAAAACAGATTTAAATTTCTTGGTACAGCGCCAGATACCGTAATGTAACGAGATACATTAATAATTTTAAGGCAGATTCATAGTATTCAAACTGTCGAAATCTTTTCAGTAATTTGTAGTGAAACAGAGCCGAGGCCAGAATTTTTCATACTTACTCCAGTCCATTTCAAAGCAAATCGTTCGCACTTTTTTTTTTGTCAAATGCTCACCGAACTATTGTTCCCTTTCTTCGCTAAATAGTTCCTCATGTATCACATTTCACAAAAGTGGAGAGAAAAAAATCAGCAATTTCGTTGAGTTTCTTTCTGCCCGCGAATCATGTATATTTTTCATTAATTTGTTTCGTATTATTCTCTTCGTTAAATGTGCAATTTGGAGGCGAAAATTCCCCGCAAACACAGGTAGACATATATCATTTGCCTGTTCACTCAGTTACAAATTGAAATAATACTAATGAATTTTCGTGTACGCCCTCTCCCCTAATCGACTGTTTTAATTAATTGTATGCCTATACAATGATGCCACAATTTGATGTTGAAACGAACTTCTTACGCAAAATAAAAAGAGAAAATCCTCGTCTACAAATATTGTAAATTTCAAAGAGCAATATCAGAAGTCCTTTATAACGAAAGTTTATTTTGACGAATCTCTTGTAGAACTGTCTTTGTTATGCCATAAATAACGAATAGTAGTATGCTTATTACGATGCTTACCTATTGGAGGAATGTGCAATCTCTGGTCGGGATATTAAAAATATTTTGTGTGGATATTTTCTGAGAACAAATAGATTATCATTACTTGCTACGATACCCTGTCACGCTGTTTACTAGCGTCTTAAGTCATACCGCAGATTTTACGTAAGATTATAAGCCTTAAAACTCTAAAAATCCCATGAAAATCCATTATTGAGTGTGATATCATTGCAAACATTAAATATTTTACAGCTCATTACATATTTATATAATTTAGCCTACCTTTGGCTGCAGTTCCCCAGTGTGGACGAGTTTGAATATTTCTGGTACGATTCCAGGTTAATCGAGGAAAGCATGAATTTGTGAATGTAATTGAAGTATGCATCATTAACTGTGTCCTAGCTGTCTTTTTTTTTTTTTTTTTTTTTTTTTTTTTTTTTTTTTTTTTTTTTTTTTTTTACCGATAAAGAACGTACGCAGAAAACTTTAGCACAGGAAAACTGCGTGCCCCCTTAATGTGAGTAGAATCCCACTTAACTACTTTCCTACAGATATACATTCAACGAATTTTAATTTCCAGTTTTAACCCATAGTTTTGGAAAACAATGACTTAAACATGAAATTCCTGAGTACCCTATTATTCACATGTCCACACTGAAAATTTCATCTTGTGAACTCACAAAATTTGTCAATTAAAATATTTCGTGCTAAGCTCAGTTTTTCATTTTCTGCTCCCGCACCTGGTTACGTGGAGACATAAGACATACCGTATATTTTAATTCAGATCCTAACCTATTAAACTGCGAAAACCATATCACAGTCATTGCGTGGCACCACAAGTAACATACAAACAGAAACACTCTCTAAAGAGTTATCTATAGAGATATACTTATTAATAACTCACTATTCAGTGGTTGGATGAACGTTTCTTTAATACCTGTCAAATACTTAACTTTGCACGCTGGTAAATGAAGAACTGCAATAACATTTTTGTTCCCGCATATCCTCAATAATTTTTGAAGCGAAACTTGTTTGGGCAGGGTGGGTAAATTTTTAAACGTTACCGCATTCGGGAGGACGGCGGTTCGAATTGCTTTACGCCTCGTCGACGGCTAAGGTCAATAGAGGCGGGATGGGACTGGGACAAGGAACGGGAAGGAATTCTACCATGGCCTTTTTGAAGGAAGCAGCCCGGCATTCGCCTGGAGTGATTTGGGGAAACTATGGAAAACCCAAATCTGGTTGGCCGGACGGGGAATGCGAGGCCAGAACTTTAACCGTTCACCCACCACGCTCGGTAAAGAAACATCAAAAACATCAGAAAATACAGAAAGAAAACGCACTGAAAAAATACATAAAAGTTTCTCTTCTTGCACATGTACGCACCATTTTTTGTTTTATTTTTATGGGCTAAACGGAAATAATAATTTGAGGAATCATATACTTTTGAGATGGTAACAAGTAGACGTAGTGCGGAGGAGTGCAGGTGGTTGAGTTCTTGCGGCGAGGTGGTCTCAGTCAGCCAGTGGCCTGGCTGCCGGCCAAGTTGGCTGCCGACTCCGGAAGAGGGCGCGGGCCCCGTAGCGGTGCCGCCGATTTACAGCCGGCGGGCGACCATTCAGGAAACTGCCCCGACCTCCACCCCCCCGGCCAGATAGCGCAACGCAAATAAAGACGAATATTCCGACCCGCTGTTTCTTCGTGAAACCTCGGCGGAAATTTGACGTATGGGCCAGCCTGCCTTTCACCAGAGGTCCATCTGATCGCCTTTTAAAACTTGGTCTCCCTTTTCTCCCCGTCTCTTTCCATTCCCTTTCAGGTCGGCGCTCGTTATTTACGATCGATCGCACCGCGCTCTATATTACCGGAACGACAGCGGATAGTCCCTTACCGTCTGTGGTCACGACTTGCATTGCCAATATCGCGATAACAGAGTCGTCCTCGGCGTATAATTTTTAAGATATCTTCTCCGTAATAACAGTAATGTTACTTACGGAACACAACGATTCGACTGTCTGCTTTGCAGTTATCTTCTTGTGACAGTCATCCGAGTATGTGCACAGGATGCACGAAGCAACCAGCTGTCTGTTCACCTGAAGATAAATGCAGATCATGCAATCGAAACTTGCGGTTAAGTATTAATCAGTGATACAACTGTAAAATTAATTGAATGTATACATCATGGATTTGTAACATCGAAACGTTATCAAAGTTTTTTTATATTTATTTCTCGATTTTACATAGCCTAGTACCTTGTTACCTAAAGTAGGCCCTTAGTTTCTACAGTTTTTATTTTTAAAACAATTTAGTTTTTTTTTATATAAATCTTAATAATTATTCTTAAGGATTTAAAAGATCTAAAGTATGCTACTAATTAATCTACTAATTATTCTAATAATTAATCTACCAATTAATCAACTAATTTAATCTATATCACACTAATTCACACCAAAATCAGCAAGTATCTATGTATTTTAATACTTCTAATCAATAAACTGTTTATTGGCGAATGTTCTTCCTACACCACTGCTGGCCTGCACTGACATCCAGGCCGCCTGCTGTCTCTGCTGATGCAGTGGGGCGACTGCTGACATGCTGACCACAAAGTGTCGTCAGCCAGCTTCACGTTCCAGGTAGTGGTATCGTTCTTCTCCGGTTTGTCCTTGTTCCTCCTGGATTCAGAGCAGGCCGCCCCCTGAGCCCTGGAGAAGGTGACTCTGGCTTCTAAAGGCACTGCGTCTTCCTGATGCAGGCATGTACCAACGGTTAAGTTTGGTCACGGTGTCATCGTGTACGTAACGCTGACGTCACGATCCCGGCATTCGTTGCCGAACTAACAACGGCCAAAGATGTTTCTGCAAAATTGAGGTTATGAGCGTTATTTAATAACAGTTCTATTTAGTTACACAACTGGGAAGAAATGTATTTACAGAACACTAAAAGAAAATTAAGTTTATCAACATATTAATTATTATTTGCATTTAGTTTACTAATATTCGATCGATGAAGATTTTTTCGTTATGCTCTCTGATCCGTGTTGCAGTATGCTAAGAAATATGAACTCACGTATATATCGTGACGCATGAATATATTAATGCGAGTGTGATGGAAGTTTCCATTTTAGATTACCATTCATCCTTACAGCATAGGGAATGAGTTATTCAATTTTTTAAATTTTTTTTCATAGTCGCCATTAAATGAAATCATTACTTCATTGGAATGGAAGTAGTTTCATGCTGATCGTTAACTATGTGGCATGGGCCAACAATAAAACTAATATTACGTGGCATAACGTAGGAATGTTTGTGTGATTCAGGCATGATTTTCTAGCGGCAACATTAGCTCAGTTTATGGCATGGTTAATACGTTCTTGCTATAGCATAAGGAACGAGGAATTAGTGTTGTACGTTATTTTATAACAGCTGTATTGAGCTAAGCACTTGCGTTGAAGTTACTTGCCAGATCAATCGCTCGACCCGTCATTTTTGACAGGCTTTCAAGTATACGAGTAATATAAATCTGTAAACGGGCTGCATCTGTCTGTCCCTTTGTCCAGACATCACGCGAAAACCACAAAACCAATTTGAATACGGTTTTCAAGTTTGAAAGCTTATTGTATAGCTTAAACTCTGCGGTATATTTAATGACGTTACATGACCAGCGAACGAAGCATGAATTAATAACTCGTTCGTACCGAGAACAGACAGGTTCCAGAGATCACACTGTAACTCATTGTCAGAGGAACATTTGTTTACGAGACACCACTAAAGACAGTGCAACAACACAAATGGACACTCCACCCTTTGTATTCTCTTTCTGGAAATACAGAGAGCGCCGAAAATGTTTTTACTAGTTTTACAGAAACTACCGGAAATACAGCATCAGTGCATATAAAAAAAGGGAGATTACACTGCAAAAAGTATTTAAATTAGTACCTCGATTAGCTTTAACTTAAATATGGACTCTACTTATAAAAATAAAAGCATAAAGGCCTGAAATAAACATATACGGTTAACAGTAGTAAAGATTTATTCAGCTAAGTTGTAAACAAGAAGAAAAAAGCAAACAGAAAAGGGAAGAAGTAAGTCTGTCTTAGCGGTAATCCGATTTTAAGGACAGAATCTCTCCACGTCGGCTCTTATTTCGAGGGCTTGTTGTTCTTGACCCCAATGGCGCATCTGTGAACCCAGGAGACGTTATAAATAGCGGCACAGCGCTAGATAAAACTATTTTTAGGAGAACTGAAGTGAAGCGCTGCATTTTTCAAGTTTTTGTTTCCATGTAGATCAGGTATTCGTCTACTCAAGCATTTCCCAATATTGGCTTTTATCTTCAGTATTTACGGTACGAAGTAGAGCTTAAACCGACAAAACATTACCACCACCAGAAATTGATGAAGTTAAAAATTAACACCCTACACAACCCTCAAAATGTATCGAGCAGTGGCTCATGTTTCTAAATTACTGAACGAGTGGCTAATAGCTGCAGCGTCAGGCTTTTTTTTTATAACTGTAGAGGACAATAGATTGTCTACAAACGGAACTGAGATTCAAATTTAATTCTAGCCATCCCGATTATAGAAGCCAAATCCCTTTGTGTGAAGTTCATGGAGAAAGTATTCTTTGTTTTGTAAATTAAAGTCAGATCCGTAATTACGATGACAATTATAACTAAACCTGAAAATAAGCGTGTTTAATTCCACTAGCACAATTTTGTTACGTTCTTGTCTAAATATTCTATTAATTTTCTGTAATTTGTTTCAAAGGGCTTAGTTTCATTGAAACATTAAATGTTCTGATTCGTATTTAGAAAGTACGACTAAATGGGTAATCCCCGAAATTCAAACTGATTAAGGTAATGTTTTAATGCGAAAGTTGTGTTTGCCTAGCCAAACTCATGCAAAATCAAATCATCAATGATAATTTTTCTTACAACAAATATGTTCGGATCTTGATAAATTGGGCACATTAGTCAGGGGCTTGGTTTCATAAAAACAATAACTGTTCTGATCCGTATTTAGACGACTCGGAAATTTCAGATTTAATGAGGGAATGTTTTACCACGAACGATGTGTTTGTCTAACAAAAGACATGCAATATCAAATCATCAATGATAGATATTTTTACAATTTCGGCTCTTGGTAAATTGGTTACATTAGTCAGTTAATTAACGCGAAGCAAAGATATTAACAACTCTTCTGGAAGAGAATGTTTATATCATGAAAATACTGCTAAAAGAGAAGAGAAAAAAAAACAAGTATGGGGGATCAATTAGGAATCCGCATATTCAGAACCCAATGCTCAAACTGCTTGACTACTACACTCGATTGCTATTACAGTGCAAGTCAGGTATACCGCGGACACACGACCCAAACCTGGTCCGACGCCGTTGCCTTTAACTTCATTTTTTTTCTTTTTTTGCTTATGGCTTTATGCCTTGTCGACGTCGAGGTAATTAAAGTCGGAAAAGGACTGGGGTAAAGAATGGGAAGGAATTCGGCAATGACCTTTTGAAGGAACCATCCCGGCATTCGCTTGGAGTGATTTGGGGAAACTATGCGAACTCAAATCTGGATGGCCGGACGGGGATTCGGGCCGACGTCCTCCTGAATGCGAAGCCAGAACGTTAACCGTTCACCGACCACGGTCGATACCTTTGACGTAATTTTTTTGACAAAGATAAACGCCAGAGCTCGTGTCTATAGAAGATTTACTTTAAAGCGCATGAAAATTGCTGACATACCCATGCGGACCTCTCTTTGTCAGTGGTATCCCTATGTCTTTTATGGAATTTTTGTGACAGTAAAACGTTGACAATGTCATAAAATAACTCACTCCGTATTTATTAAAATTAACACATAATAAAAACGAATTATCTGCAATAAAAGCTGTATGCATGAATACACAAATGTTACTTCATTGTGCAGTCTACTAATTTGTGTTACCCGCTATAATTACTGTAAAAACGGTATATATCGTCTTTTGTGGCTAGTCGTGGAACCGCTATCTCTGTATAGTGATGCTCCCAAAAAGCCGACGCTTTGCAGCTAACGTCGGGTCGGACAGAGCCAGTCCTCTTTGACAAAGCTCCTATCGTCCGGTCGAGGTCCTCGCCCCTCTGTGAGCCCTCCTAGACCCGTAACTGCTCGCCCGGGGCTGGCCGCCGATACCCATCTCGCACGCAATCGATGAGTCTGTCGTTTGTGGCGGAGCAGGAACTGCGCGGCTAGCTGGCTCACACACACGGGCCTTTGAGCTCGGACCTTCCGCCTGTAAAATTAATACCATTAAAATTTCACGCGGGCCCGACCCGGGCTGGCTGCACGCCCGTCCCGCGCTCCGGCACAGCAGTAATTGAGTAGAAATTACGACGGCTTAAAGTAACCCGGAATTAAAATATTTACCCTCCCACAATGTTTTAACGCGCTGTTTAAATTTATGAAACTCTTATACTTTACGACGTATGTATAAGGTGACGATTTGACCTGCAGTGGAACAGTACATAACTTCCCCTTTAATTTAAGTCATGTTAAACGTGAATGTTGCCAAAGTGTCACAAATCACGAGGTTGGTGGTTTTTAGTAGCATGAGAAAAGAACCTGCTCATTTGTAACATTTGCGTATTTGTCAACTGAAATAATTATGTAGGAAATCACTTACAACGCCTTACGAAACAACTAGAAAAGATGAAGCGTTACCATAAAAATTAAACAAAAATATCCGAAAGCTCCTTAATTTAGGAAATACACACAGCTTATCAGTATATCAGTGATACGTGGTGCTTATATATTTATTTATCGTATGATTATTTGACAAGGTACACAACAGTAAATGTACATATCACAAGCTTGTACAATTTCATATCTCGAGATCTAATGTTTTAATCCAGTCAACTGCACTGATGTATTTCCGCCATTGTTCCCTTGTAGGCACGAAGAGGACAGTCAGAAACGATGTGATTGATTGTCTGTAAGGTGGCTCCACAGTCACAATTTGCAGAATCTACCCAGCCCCATTTGTGTAATAAGTAGGCGCATCTGCCTTGTCCTGTTCGAATCCGATTGATGATTCTCCACTGCCGCCTTGTAACCTTACTGAGGGGTCCTCAACTAGATTTTTATTGGGTACTGACGACTGCTCCCATTGAGTTGTCGACAGCTTGTTGCTGTTGAAAGAAGACTCTGTAAAGTTGATTGCTTTGCACCATAGTGGTTTTCGTGATTTCAAGCGTTGGTGTTTTAGTTGAATCATGTCTTGATGTATAGGCAGCTGAGGGTTCTTCAGGATATTTTTCCAGATTTTTATGAGAACTTCTGATCTTCTTAGTGCTGGGGGTGAGATGTTGCATAGCACTGGAAGCCATATGGTGTTCGTACTGGGAATACGTCCCGTAATTATCCTCATTGCCTGATTGAGTTGAACATCTATCTTCTTTGTATGGCCACTATTGATCCAGGGGTGGGCAGAGGTATTCAGCAACAGAGTGTGACAGAGTTAAGGCTGTGGATCTTAGAATGTGAACACTGGCACCCCATGAAGTACCGGCAAGCTATTGGAGAATATTATTTCTCGTTTTGACTTTGGCAGCCACGTTTGAGAGATGCTGTTTGAAAGTTAGAGTTCTGTCCAGTGTTATACCCAGATATTTTGGTGTGCTGCAATACGGCAAGAGTTGGCCTCTGAATTTAACTTCTAGTTTATAGTATGCTTGTCTGTTGCGTAAATGAAACGTTGAAATAACTGTTTTCTGAGGATTTAGATGGAGGCACCATTTCTTGAAGTAGTCATCTAACTTTTCCAGATCAGCTGATAAAGTTGTTTCTGCATCAGAAAAGTTGGGGTTCTGGTTCACCAAGCAAATGTCATCGGCGTAACTAAATTTTCTTTAAGATGTTTCTGGTAAATCATGAGTGGTGCTGCTATCTAGCGTTATGAGATCACTCATTACCGACGCCAGCGATGCCTGGCAGCTAGACTGTGAACTATCGCATGCCTGTGACCTTGAGTGTTCATAATTTCGTCACTTACTGGTAGAATTTCAAACAATTTTTTGCTCAGTTAATTATGTTACCACAGCTGAGAACTTAATCATCAAAATGATACCACATTTATAGATTTTGGTTAAATATGAAGGGAGATGTCAAGTAAAAATAGCTTTTAGAAATAATATATATGATTTGTAACACATTTTCACGTAGTGTTGGTGGTATGTTAAATCAAAGTGATAGATCACGCGCTGACTAAAGGATCTTCCAAATTTTTCTATGTAATGTGCCGCCGTACTTCATATTTTGATACAGGCTTTCTCTTCCTATTCAAAAGAGAAGTTAGGTGAAAATTACTTTTATAATTAGGAAGCTACTTAACCATTACCATTACAAAGACACTTTGTTTTCAGGGTGTTCAGCGGGCTTGTGTTATAGAAACGCGCAGTGTCGTCAGTTAGATCCGCCATCATATTCAGGTGTGGTGTGTTGACCCAATAGCTGTCGGTCACCAGACTAGTAAAGAGAAAGACCACCACAGGTGCCCAGTGTCTACTTAGTTCTCAATGGCTAAATAAGAGGGGGGAAAAATCAAAAATTATAAATTTAATTAATTAATCACGCAATAGGACACTACAACTATTAGTGTAAATCGTATACATACATAACCTGAATTAGAAAAACGTTTACCTACATAACTTGAATTAGAAATTTTCTTTCTATTGATATCTTAAAGTTACTTCCACAGCTTATTAATGTCGTAAATCACATTTTTCATTCTTAATTTCATCCTAGGCCAGTTTAGATGTGACAGACGCATAGTAGCACTGTTGTTATATAAAAAAATCTTTTTTTACGGTGACCGGAGAGTACAGAACTATCAGAAGCAATGATTTAGACTATAAATTATTCGTAAATTCAGAAAAAAATAGCCTCGAAGATTGAAGTGAGTTCAACGATGAAACCTATCTCTCTTATTATTTGTAATAAATCAAATAGTTTTGTAGTACTGAAATTATCTACAAGTGGTTTTCATCTGCTGGCTTAATTCATATATTTGACGGTAAATTTTCGTACTCAAAATTGTAATTGAATTCTGTTTTTGAGTTGCAATACTTTTTGGCTCTGTTGCGGATGGATCTACAGTTTAACATGCAATCAGAATTACAAAGTACACATAATGCACTTTAATTATATAAACAAGCTATGCAAGAGACGACAATCAGTACCCGTAAAATTCTGTTTCCCAGATGAGAATTCTAACAGGGATGCGTAGTTTTTTAAACTTGGCACATAAACCATGAAATTCAGATAGGCCTTCTTGCTATTGGTAATGTATAAACAATGCAAAATCGGCAGGAAGTGATTTACAAGTGGCTGTTGAAGAAAAAATTTGGTGTAATTGATACTGTCACGTGTGCAATGGGATACAAAAAAGGTCAGGTAGGCTTGCCTGCGGCAATTAATGCAAAACACAATCAGTTGTAAAAAGTGATGTGTTGGTAATTATAAGACGACAGGTGGCGGATGAAGAGATTCTTGGGTTGTGTAAAGCATACATTGGCGATTAGCGCCTGGCAACAAGAGACCAATTCTCAATAGCATGTGAATATGAGGAGATGAGATTAACCAGGAACTAGCTCCTGATTTTAACCCCAACACAGTTCCAAAGTATTTATTTGCAGCGAAGGGAGTCGGAATGTGTAATAAATTACGAATATAATTTCTCAACATTTTGCCTCAAGTAGTGATATAATTTAAAATGAATTTCGAGTTATTCAAAATTGTGCGTGTAAATAAATTACTACACTGGTATAAGTTCTATAGCAATTGATCACAAGATTATTATAAAGAATTACGTGTAAGTGTGCGGAAAAAAAGGTAGGTAACTTATGCATTGGCCACCTCCTGCTTATTATATGGATGTAAAATAAACCAATACGCAAAAGAAAAAAATTCTCGATGGAATGTTAAGTAACTTAAAACTGAATTTCAAACGGCACTGAAACATCAGAAGAGAACGTTCAATAAATTCAATTTTCCTAATGCATAAGTTATAAAATTTCGTTACTACAACACAAATCAAATAAGTAATAATAGCCGTCAAAGGAAAATATACATCACATTAAAAACTTCAGAAAGACACGAAGAATGTCTTGCACTTTTAATAGAAAGTAGTGAATAAATGATCATATGTGATGATCTGCACTAATTTATTTCGCTTGTGTCCAATGACTTAATAGTTTTAACAGATGATTTCAACATTATGTGAAGTCTTATTTTATGGCACACAACTGGAACGTTAAAGATTGTATATAGGAATCTGAGGTAATGATAGGAGGTTACAAGGCAAGATTGTAATAAAAGGAATTAGATTACTCGAAGTATATTTTAATATTTATCTTTAATTCCACTTCACTCCCGTTCAGAAATACTCTTCTCAGATTTTGTTACAATAAATCGCAATTGAAACACACACAAAATTTACCATCGCCATATTTTGTGTGACGGTCTAGCTGGAAATCTAATATATATAAAAATAGAGGTAAGGCCCTCTATACTTCAGTTTTCAGCCATGACTACCTAACGGAAACCACTGGTGTTTGTGTGTGGTAGTTGTCTCAAGCCTCTTACCGTGCACTATGGCGGTTGCATGTGGGTAGCTCTGGGGTTGTGGGAGATATGGTGGTTGAAAGTGGTTGTACTTGGGAATTTTCATATTTAGACCAAAGTGTTCTAAAACGATCTTTGGAATCTTCTAGAATTTAGTAGAATGTTCTTGAATGTACTTAAATGTTCTAGAATATTCTACATTTTTCTACTTTTTCAGCCTTTAACAAATATAAATAATTTACGTTAACCGATTTTGATGGGACTTTCACTGGCAGGTTTCTGGGAGACAAGGAGTAATACATACTACTTTTTATCCTGGAAATATTTAAAGTTCCCTGAAAAAAATATAAAAACCTTCATAATTCTTGACAAAAACAAAAGAAGTCGTGTCCACCAGCTAATATAGATAAAAAAACTGATGTTGCTGATACGTATGAGTGATACCATTATTTTTTGATATGAAACCATTTCTTCATTGTTGGATTTACATCTTTATAATTTTTATAAAACAGCGTGATTTTTTTGGGTTTCCTCCGTCAGTAAAATTTTCGTTTGCGTCTATTCTTCTTTCCATTATTTTATTAAATATTTTTTTTTCAGCGTAAATCGTACCTGTGTTCCAACCACATCTGTTAATAAAATACAGTTTCTATTTCCAGCCATATTATAGCCAGCATCGTGTTTCTTTTTAATTACAAACCGGCTTCCAAACTAACGTCACCTTATAAACTCATTTAAAAAATATCCTTCTCCGCTTATATACTATCTCCTTTAATTTCAAGTATTAGTGTTCAAATTGTTAACTTAATATTTATAAAATATTTTATTTATATTTTGCTTCGCAGTAGAGTCAAACTTTAACACTTGGATCATTATTTCTTTAATTAAAAACAAATAAAAATAGAGATGGTGCTATAATATTATTTTATTCTGTCAGTGGTTTTCGAAATAATATGTGAAGCAATAACTTAAAAATTTGTTATTTATTGAATTCATCTGTTGAAATTTGTTAATGTAGGTCTACTTGCATATTTTCAACCAATTTACGACGTTTGTAGCTGAGTTCAGAGTAATATCGAATAATACTGAGACATAATCAATAACAATTCACTTTCGATGCTTTTCTAGTCAAATTTAAGAAGTAATCAATGAATGCGACGTTGTTGATATTAATGCCTAAGGGTATGAAGATGCTATCACAAGCTAAGTATGTCAATTTTTAGGAATCTTGCACGGAATCTCCTCGCCTGGGACGCGATGGAGGTGGTTGTCTTAAGCAGGCACTCTGGATGCAAATGCCCGCAGCTTCAGGTATAAGGATAGACAGACAGTTCCGAGTTCACTAATGAGACTCTTAAACGCCTCGCGCAGGGCTTGTACAACAACCTCCAATCCTACGCCAGATAGCAGGAATTCTCCCTGCAAAGGCAACGGCGCATATTTTTATCCCTATGTATTTGGAGGAAAAGCGAATGTGTCCACAACTGTTCCTTCCGTGAGAAACTGGAGCGAAAGATTCTTTAGGTTCTTAAGTATGACATAAAAAACCTGAAATACCAGGTCATGTAATAAAACAATCTACGCGGCGTAAAAAATATAACCTGCTGTTATGCAATATCCAAAAATATCTTCAAATATTTCTGAAAATATATAAATAGTAATTTCGTGTGGTCGAAATGACCTGGTGACAGGATTTCTATTGGCTCCACATTCCGCCCCTGTCGTAGCCGCCTTAACCTAATCCGACAATCCTACCAGGTACAGGAGACCAACAGTTTAATGTGGAATCCGAACCACGGAAGCATCCTGGCGTACTTCACATTACACAGGAAGCTGTGCCAGAGGTAAAGGCCGGGTCAAGTGCCTATGGAAATTCCCACCGAGACAGGGATTCGAACCGGGGACCATTCAATCTCCAGTCAAACTCCTTAACCACTGAACCACCAGACCGCTCTTTTCTGAAAACGATAATGGATTTGTTGACAAGCTAGATCATGAATACTGATGCCAAGAAATGTATGTGTACATTGAAAGCTCCTTGTAAAAAGATGCAAAATTATGTACTTCTAAACTTCTCATCAGATTGACACAATTCCCCTGTGGTATACAATAGAACGTTTGATGTAAACGGTGTATTTTGTATGCCATTCACTTGATGTAATTTTCATTTCCTGTAGGTTTTGTACAGACAAAAGCTTCCCTTTTTGATAAGAAAACAAACTGGTGATCAGTAGTAGAACTTTTGATGCTCTTCGTGAAACCAAAATCATCATCTGCAGGTGAATGTCTTTTGCTGTTGGATTTTTTTTTTTTTTACACCACTGTACTATGATATGTCAGAACTAACTTAGCTGTTCAAATGTTGTTGGTTATACATTGCCGTTCGTGACTGCGTTATGACATTCAAATTTTTATGGGAAAACGAACCGGTTGTGTAACTAGTGTAACAACGTCTCGATAAATCTTATAATCACAAAATCCCGATAAATTTACATGTAAATCACCACTGTCACCACTTACATATGCATCGTTTGTTTTTCTCTTGATTGCAGGGCTCCTACATGAAGTAAGGGAGATGTTCAAATCAACCGATTCTCTCAGTACAGATGAATAGGTTAGGTTTGTTATCAGGATAGATAAAAGTAATTTTTCGTGATGAAAAGGGTTAAGTCATTAACCGTTAAATGAAACGATTCTGACCACACATCCCATTTTATCACTTTTACAAGCAAGCATAAGCTTCTCTTTTTTTTTTTTTTTTTTTGAAGTTGTATAAATTCGTTTATTTCAGCCCTTACTTCCGTATAACCACTTACGCTAATAACACTTACATCCATAATATATTTTATCTATTTGCGGATGTCCTTGTCGGAAGGGGTATCTGAAGGATGCTGTGTGATAAAATTAAGGAACTCTTCTTTTTGAGTGGAATAATAACTCTACCAAAGTACTTAATGCCAGCCTGCATGTTTCTACTGCTTACTGCTATGTTCAAATCGCAGGTAATTGTGGCACATCAAGACATATCACACTAAGTTTTTCTAGTCCCAGATTTATTGCCCGCAAAAGTCAGATCGTTTGTTTGGCACCTGCTGCTAGTTTCATTCTTTCTTAACCTATCACACCGTCGGTCAACAGCCATAAATATCAAGATACATTCTAGTATATGCATTGTTAGCACTTTATTAATATTGGGGACCACAATACGAACGTAGTAATAATAAAGTATGTGTATCGGTACTACAAGGCTATAACGATGACAGGCATTTCTGTACGTTCTAGTTTGCATGGACTTCATGAAGTACATTTGCTTTGTAAAAAAAACTCCTTATTTCTCTGTTACCATTTCTCAAGCTAAATTTCAACCACAGAGGACATTTAAATTACCAGAAACGCTGATTTAAGGGAAAAAAACATTTATAGAAAAGGACTAGAGTTTCACTTGAAGTATCTATTTAATCTAAAATCATTAAAAGCCACCTATACGAACTTCGGTTTATATAAGCGGAACCTATCTTGTGTAATACAGTCAAGAAATGATGATGTGTTAACTATTGTTTAACTGCGTTTATAATATCCATACAACATATTTATAATTGTTGCTGAAGAAGACAGAAAACGAACATGTATAATGTGTGTTCTGCTGTCATGGTCCTGCATTACAAGAAGTTCTGGTACGGAGACTTCTCCTTTCTCGTTGACCAACGGCGGGAACAACTTTGTTGCCTCTCACTTAAACGTAGCAATGGTAAAACCTCATTGCCACCATTTCGTAATTACACTAACGACTAGAACCCTGCAGCTGATAGCAGTGACCCCAGAAATATCAGTAACATAATAATAATAGTAGCTACAGTGTACTTTCTTGTGACCAGTGCTTCCTATACCATTCCTCTGCCCAGTGTTCCGTTAATCCTCGTGGAGAGGTTTGTTTCTCTGCCAAGTCCATTTTGTACCTATCTCCGGCTTTGCGGTGATCTTCGGCCAAGTCCACACTCAATCTGTTTTGTTTATAACGCAGAATTTTCTGCAATTCCTGTGGTGTCTTAGGATCCAGACAATGTAGAGAAAAGCGTGTGCGAGAGTTTAGGATTTCTGTAGGGATTTACAGTAAACAACAGGGATTCTACAACTCCTACAAAAAGCACATGAAAGTATTAGTATTGGTAATAGTAACGGGAATAATTGTTAACTGAAACCTATAGAGAAATTTAAGTAGAATTATGGATACTACTAAATTTGGTCAAACACAAAAATCTGATGAAATCAGCAAAAGGTAGCGCGCCTATTGTAAGCAGTGCACTTTTAGTTGACATGAAATTGTATCAAGTTAGAATTTAAGGAAAACTAGCAGAACTGTGAGGTTTATTCGTCAATCTGAAAGGTCCACATATTTGGGTCTCGTTTGTCGATACTGCTCAGTCTTTGTAAGGCTTGTGCTTACAAAAGCCGCAATCACCTACCTTGTTGGCAAAATAGCATCATCGCGTAGCAATTTAAGTATCCGTTAGAGTAAGTTTGCTTCACTGTCTGTTAGACGTGAAAACGAAAAATGCGATCACAATTAAATAAATAAGCGTATACAATCGCAGTTTAAACGAGAAGAATATTTCTGTTTGATAGCATCCGTGTCGAGTATAACTACCTGAAGTTCTTGAAATCGACATGGGTATAGAATTTATCATCATAATTATGTTTTGAACCTTTCCAATTTCGTGGGTCGTCTGAATATCCTCTTTCAGGGGTTGAGTTTATTTTCAAAACAAGGTTGCACCACCTACTGGCTTGCTAGGCCTATAGTACTGTTAATGGGGAAGCGAATATGTTGGCCCCCCCTTTTTAATCGACTTCAAAAAAAAGGAGGTTCTCAATTCGTCTGTATTTTTATGTATGTATGTTCAGCGATATCTTCGCCAATTTTGAACCGATTTCAATGAAATTTTTTTAGTGGCTAGGGTATACCTCCAAAGTGGTCCCATATGAATTTAATTGAGAAACCACCCCTTCTACCCCCACTCACCCCTTAATTATTATACAAATCCACATTTTTTATTCGATCTCGATGAAACTTTGGACATATATAGTCAAAAATAAACAGAAAAATACTGTCAACTTTTGGTTCAAAAAACTGAAACCCTCTCCACCCTATCCACCCCCTTAATTTTTGCAAATTTTCTTTATTCAAAGCTACAGTCGACACCATTTAACTGATCTCCATTAAAGTTGGCAATTACATGTAATTTTTCAAGGAGAAGGTTTCTAATAAAATAATAAAAATAAAAAACTACCCCTTCTCCCCTTAATTTTATAGAAACCTACATACCTTATCTGATTTTTATTGAACTTTGCCCATGTATACTTTAAAACAAAGAGAAAAATCCTGTCAACATTTGGTCTTCCAAAGATCAACCCCCTCCCTCCTTCCACCCCTTTAATTATTGTCAATGTTCTTCATAAATAGCTACATTCAACACCATTTGACCGATTATCGTCAAAGTTGGCATATACATCTAATTTTTCATGGAGAATCTGACCAAAAAATAAATGAAAAAAACCACCCCTCTCCCCTTTACACCCCTTAATTTTTATACAAACCCACATTTTTTATCCGATTTCGATGAAACTTTGGACATGTTTTGTCAAAAATAAAGAGAAAAATACTGTAAAATTTTGGTTTGAAAAAACGGAAGCCTTCTCCCCCTATCCACCCCCTAAATTTTTGCCAATGTTCTTTATAAACCACCCCATGTCTCCCTTTACACCCCTTAATTTTATAGAAATCTTCATTTCTTATCTGATTTTTATTGAACTTTGCCTATGTATACTTTAAAACAAAGGGAAAAATCCTGTCAATATTTGGTTTGCCAATGCTCAACCCCTTTCCCTCCTTCAACCCCATTAACATTTGTCAATGTTATTTATAAAAAGCTACAGCCGTGATCGTTTGACCGATTACCATGAAAGTTGGTGCTTATATGTATTTTTTCACGAAAAAGGTGTCTGACCAAAAGATCTAAAAACCACCCCCTCTCCCCATTAAACCGCTTAATTTTTATACACAACCACAGTTTTTATCCGGTTTAGACAGAACTTGGCAAATTTTTACTATAAAACAAAGAGAAAAATAATGCCAACTCTTGGTTTGCAGAAACTGAACCCCTCACCCCGTTTCCACCCCCTTGGTTTTTGTCAATTTCTTTTTAGAAAGCTACAGTAGACACCATTTTACCGATCTTTATGAAAGTTGGCGCATATATATGTAATTTTTTATGAATAACATTTCTGACCAAAAAATCAAAAAAACTATCCTGGCTCCGCTTCCCTTAATATTTGTACAAAACCCACATTTTAATCCGATTCGGTGGAACTTGGCATGTAATATTATATTTTTTTTGGTATTTTAAATATGCCGCTGTAGTTCCCATTTTGCGAACTTCCTGGTAGCTCAGAGATTAAAGTGCTTGCTTTCAAAGAAGAAATCTGTCTTTATATACCCCACCAACTTCCAGAACGGGGTGAATTGGGTGTTGTAATAAGGAATGTCAGTTTACATAAGCCCAATCACACTTCCCCTTTACCCTCACCCCTTTTAATTTCCAATGTTCTTTACAAAAATCCACAGCTTTAAATCCAGTCAAAATCAGTTAAGCTATTTTTAAGTCATGGCATAGTATTTATAAAATAAATGTGTCAAAATGTCTCAACATTTGCTTCAGATTTCAACTTGGATCCCAAGCTTTCACGTTGTGAAAACCAATTAAAAATCTGTATTTTCTGTGTGATGCCGGAGCAGACAGATATATTCCAAAGACAGATGTGGGATGTATTAATGCCCAGATGTTACATGTTTCGGTTATCGACCAGAAGCTTTAACAGATGTTATGATACGATCGAAACATAGCCTGGACAAAAATGTTAACTGACATTCCTTATCACAACACCCAATTCACCCCGTTCTGGAAGTTCGTGGGGTATATAAAAACAGAATTCTTCTTTGAAAGCAAGCACTTTAATCTCTGAGTTACCAGGAAGTTCGCAAAATGGGAATACAGCGGCATATTTAAAATACAAAACAAATATAATATCACTAAAAATTTAAAAATAAAATGATTGTTTAAAAAAACATAAAAACCGCCTTCAAAAAAAAAAAAAAGCACTAAAAATTAAAAAACTTTATACCTTGCTTAGTATAAAGTAAATCTAAATGGACAATATTTTACATTACTGTCATTGATATTTTTACATTAATTAGTTATTTTTGGAGTCGGTGCCAGCGAAAGCAAGAAAAACAAAAAGATAAAAACAGTGAAAATAACAATAATACATAAAAAATCATGTTACTGCTTGCCTACAATTAATGGTAGAAAAATGTTTCAACAAAACTGAAACATACAGATGATACGCCGATATTATACTAACTGTAAATCGTTTACTGCGTGTTGCAGCTTACCAACTGACACTGTAGCGTCAATAAGGCCAAACCACAGATTAAAATACTGTTAATTTATTTCCCTAAGCTGTCTCCCGCTGTAACACTATCTGCCTCACGACATGCTGTAAAATATTGGGAATTTTTGTTCGTTTCGCTTCTAACACCAAAAGAAGTTCAGTAATTCGATCTTTGCGATTTGACAGCTGGCACCGACTCCAAAAATAACTAATTAATGTAAAAATTTCAATCCCCTAGGTGATTTCGGAAAGACCGCCTAAAGACTGCAATCACGACGGCCGGTATAGGGAACCCTGGATTTGGACCGAGGTGCATTGTACACACCAGATCCAGTAAGGCGGCGCCACCACACTGGCGTGTAGTGTCGAACTATTGAGTTTTAATCATAAAATGAACGAACCTTCGTGAATTTTTCAACAATAATTTGTTTGGCGGGCAGTGTTGTAATTCGCCAAGGGCGGGACGCCACATCGCAATGCGAGGGTACAGAGTCTTGCTCGGAGGAAAAGAACGGAGGAAGGGACATTCTGGTGCAGATCCTCATCTGATACAGCAAAAATTAACCTGCCGTGCTGTGGGTGGCAGAAGAGGGCTCGCATCTCGACAGGCCAGGTCACCAGCGGGGGGACAACAGCAGACCACTGTGGCGCCATTCATCCATGGGTCCTGACTTCGATAGCAGTACAACGGTAAAGCTTCGCCCACGACGAAAACTTATGCAATCGATTCTACCCAGTAATCGACCCTGAGATATTGCTCTAACTGTTTAACCTTAAAGACATTCAACGTTTTGTAATTGTTTATATATTATTAAAACAAACTTCAAGTTTGTATAATTTCACAATGATCAAATTTTAATAAATTGTACACACACTTTTCAGTTTTTCTATTAATTCCACTAATATTTCATGTAGCTAGATAAAAATTCATTAATATTTTGATATTCAAACTTGATAATTTTTTATTGTTGCAACAATATGATCCATAATTTACTCTACCTGAAAGCAGACGCCACAACCTTATCCATCAAAAATAAAAAGAGTCAGTTTATCAGAAACATGGATAAAGAAGTAAAGATTTTCTAGAATTATAGGGTAGGGAAGGAATTGCTTGTTTAAGATTTTATCTGTAAATGTCTTGGTATAACCTTTGATAGTAAATCAAGTAGGTAAGTGATAGAAAGAGCTTTCAAAATCTTTCATTTATTGGAGAGGGTGATGAAGGGATGTACCAGTTAAGTGAGGGATTTGGGTTACGAAACTTTGGTTAGACGAGTTTTTGGATTGCTCGAGGCTTATAATTGCGATAATGCATGAATGGATGTTAGCAGAAGGATTAAAAGTTGGACATAAAGAGAAAAGATGAATGTAAGCATAAGCTGGAACTTTAAATCACGCGAAAGGGAGTGGGACAATTTTCTTTTGTATTTGAGGGAATCAGGGACTGGAAAATAATTGACAGTTTACCAGTTTAAAGTTGGGATTCGTAAAAGGCAGGGATATGTGAATAATCGTGACATCTAGGTGGAAGTCATGCCACCGAACGTGTATGCTCCATCGCATTTGAAATTTAAATCAAATTAACAAACCTTCTTAAAGAATCACTATTATACACAAAATAGATAAGACCGATTCAGATTTAGTCGGTTCTGAGGTGACAGTTTATTCCTTAAAAAAACTTTATGCCTTTGACGTAGACATTTAACACCCAAAACAAAACATATACAGTTCTTAAGGGGATAAAAGCACTTGACGAACCCTGCGTGCCAAAGATAGGTTAGGCAACCACCAAGAAGGCGGAAAAAACATTCATAACTCTGTCATTCGGCAGCCGGACCTTCCAGCTATTCTCCGATTTCACCAAATGGAAAAATTTTATTATAGTATTTGTTTTTTGGCTGTTTCCTTGTCGCTGTAATTTTTTTAATTAAAGATCACTATTCCATAGATTACTACTTTAAACCGAAAAGCAGAGGACCTTTCCAGTCATATCGCACAGATTACAGAGGTCAACTACCCCCAGTTCAAAGTTAGTAATGTAGGTACCACAAGCAGGAGAGTGATTTACCATAAATACCCACCCCGCTGCTTTCCCCACTGCTCGCATTACAGAAAGCACCACGCTATACTTTGCCGGCCAGTACACTTCTCCCTATCATTTAGCGCGGCAGAGAAAGGTGGCTTTCTTTATTTCTTTCGGCACGGTCAGTAATAGCTTGGGAGTGGGTGGGCGCGCATGCGTGACGAGGTGCTCTTACTGGGCTGCCGATAGACATCAACAGTTGTTGGCCGTGGCGGCCACTTGTGGCGGTCGATACGGCAGGCCGCAGCTACGACTGTGGGCCACTCAGCTCAGCAAGTGGCACTCATCGTCATAGATAAGAAACACAGCTCAACTAGGTGCAGCTGTTGTTACAGAAACATTATGGCTCCCTTCCACCACGCGAGCTCAAGATCCCAAACTGTTTCTAGGTGCCATAAATAATAATAATATCGAAGGCGGAAGGACTAGAGCGATCACGCGAACAAGCTGATACTGTGAATTAACACTAATATTATAAATGCGAAAGTAACTCTGTTTGTTACGTTTTCACTAGTAAACTGCTAAACTCATCTTGATGAAATTTGACATGCAAATACTATGTATCATTAAGGAGGACTTTCGGGTTAAACAACATATTTTGTCATGAAATTTTGACAAATAACCTAACGGTTACTGACAGACGGATACATGTGTAAGTCTCTACAATGTTATATCGGTCATTCAGGCGTTTTTTTCTCGCAGTATTTTTGTGCATGTTCTGTTGATAAATTTCGTGTACAACTAAACACCGTTTTCGGCCTCCTACCTATCATTCTGGAGGACGAGGGTCAAACTCGTTCGGCCATCCTGGTTGAGGTGTTCCGTGGTTTTCCTCAACCACTCTAGGTGAATGCTGGGATGGTTCCTTTCAAGGCCACGGCCGACCTTCCATCCCCCTTCCCTCCCCGTAGAGAGTAGTTTGGCTGAAAAGAGTTTCCTGTGACTCTCCAACAGCCCGCCTCCCAGACTTCAGCTGGGAGGAATGAAATCGTAAAAAAAAAAAAATCCCTTCCTATGTCGACTTCTAACAATAAAATTCTAGGACAATCCGCGCGAAGGTGCGGCTAACAGCTAGTAGATAATAAACCAACAGGGAAAAGGGATTTAGAAGAATGTAACAAATTGTGCCGAATCATTACTATGAACCTGGAATAGCTTACTGATCGAGTAGTTTAAGGAGGAAAAGGACAATGGATCTGTCAAAGTATATACTACTCCGCTGTTGAGGTAGCTAAGTTGATGCATACGGGTTACTTGGTTTAAGCCTCGATGGTGGAAGAAATTCTGGACATAAAGGATTAGGCCATTGGAGGAACGGAGATTTCGTCACACAATTCCTAATCCGCTAATTTTGTCTCTGAGGAATGGCTTAGATCCCAAGTTTCTTCTAACTGCGCAAAAACTGAGGGCGTAGGAAATGTTCGTTGACGTTAAAATTGGCAGCAGCAGGTGTCTTTTGGACGAGTAGATCTGAAGCGACCAGCCCCAGGATGAATACTTGACCGTGATTCGTATCTATTTCACAACACAAACGAGACGTTGAACTAAAGTCGTACCGATCACCTTACCTATACGTCACTGCCATACTAGGTTAACCAAAGCTAAACTACTCCAGGCAATTTTTCTAGTGGGTAACAGCATAAATTGTAACTCCCGAGAGCATTTGCAATCATCGTTATCTTGTGTAGTGTTCCATCATTGTTCGGATCCGCTTAGATCATAAAACTTAGCAATGTTTGCTCTCCGTTCACCAGATATTTTCATCCACTGTTTTGCAGCCCACTCTTTTCGATACACTTTCTTGCTTACTTTCAACCATCTATTCATTTTTGAATGTCAATTTTTGAATTTCTATTTCAACTCATTACATAACATCCATCTCTCCTGTAATACTTCCATTCAAATTCCAAAATGATTTGGCTGTTTTAAATACGGAGGGCCATTTGTCCTGAGGAAATTTTTTCCTGGTGTTTCCTTTGCCAAAATAATAATTTTTCTTTCAGCTTGGGCTCAAAACGAAAACTTTCCGTATATTATTTTTCGTCATACGCACAAAAACTAGTCACTTCTTTGAGCATAGCTAATACCTCATTTTCCTTGTTCCTTTCTGTATTCAGCTCCATATTATTCGTACAATAATCCCAATAAGTGTGACACGTTTTACATTCTGTTTTATCACTTTCATGAGTAGGTTTTTGTAAATCATATGTAAACAGTGTGTCTCTATGGAGAACACTGTAATATATGTAATATATATATGGGTGTGTGTGTGTGTGTATGTGTATACAGGGTGATTCAAAAAAACGTGGACAAAATGACATGGTAGATCTGTCATTTTGTCCACGTTATTTTGAATCACCCTGTATATATTGCATACGAGTGTAAACTATACTTTCATGGTTGTCATGGCGCAACACGTCACACGTATAGCTACAGATACACCGTTAATATTAGCATGTTGGCGATACGAACTCATAATATTTTGCCCATCCATAAATCGCCCAACGCGCATATCATACGCGTATATCATACGTGCAACATGTCATAGCATGAGGGTGGCGGCAAGTCATAGCATATCGGTGACGCGAAGTTGCGAACTCATAGACTTTCTAAAGACGTTTTCACTTTTAAAAAATTGTGTAGCGCCGACGGAATGTATAATTATCTCCGGTGCCAGAATACTAGATATGGCAAGTAGTTAAACATATAAACATTAAAAGAGCAAGATATTCGAAAAAAATAGCTTATCGATTACATAGGATTATTGAAACTAGTATTAAATAGCGATTTTTGTCATTATGATAACATCTATAAAATAGTTCAATGTATTAAGCAGCAAATTCCATTGAAGTGTTTGAAGAATATGTATTTTAAATAAGATTTTCGTCGTGTATCATTCTTCTCCTGTAAGAATGTGGAATAAACTGTTTGCTGTACCCTCCCAGCATATAACGTACAGCTGCCAGGTGCGCTGCACAATACGCGGCGACTCAGCACGTCTCTCCTAAGCACGTCACACTTATTCACGAGCTGCAGACACAAGTATTCCTTTATTCAATTCTGCAGCGAGGCAGCGTGCTCATCAGCATTCTTATTAAGAGCGCCGTGCAGCCGCAGCAGTGAGAAACGCCGCCGCTAGTCATACACCTGGCCCAGGAGGGGCGGCGCCTACACATCTGCATACATATGATTTCCAGACGCAATCTGGACGGGGCAATCTCCTGGCGCGGCTCTTAATGACTTTTCTAAGTGCCACTTAATTACAATGCGTCTGTGAGGGCGCCTCCGCCGCGTCTTGTAATCTCTTGCGGTTCAAGACGCGGGCGCGTTGTTCTCGGCAGCACGGGTCCCGCAGCCCTTCACACACTCCTGGAGTAATCTGGAACGCCGCACTCACAAGCGGAGCTAGTCGCGTCTCTGTAATGAGTGTAGCGCCTGTACGAATTGTATGTATTTAACATAACAGTATTATTAGTATTAGTCCGAACAGAAGAAAACTAATTCAGCATAAGATCTTTCTCCGGAAGAAGCAAACCAACCTTAAAGAATGCGGTGTAATTTTGGCCGAAGCATTCCCATGCCGTTTCAATAAACGTTTCGGTTATCCAAATTTCGTTTTTCCATTGTATAAAGCAGTGGTTTCCAACGGGGGTGTTTCCACCCATCGGTGGGCATTGAAGAGATTATAGGTGGCATTTCTGGTCCAAGGGAAATTTTGAGGACATTGAAGAACAATATCCGGCCACCTGCTCTCCAGTATTATATCTGACTTCAAGGATTGCATAAAAGAACTTTCAATTGCATCCCCTTAATTATATGTAACAGAATTTAACGTAGTGATAAATTTATTAGCTAATAAAAGAAACAGATTGTAAATAGCGGAATGTGCCGATTTAACGTTGCTTAAGACAAATAAGGCACCAAATATCAAAAATCTAGTTAGTTTCATTGCACAAAGTTCAGCTCTTTGATTTTTAATGTTTCTTTTTCCTAATATGTTTTTGTTAATGGAACTGTGAATGATACACCCATATTTTTAGTAAAATAATTTTAGAAATCTGTTCTTGTTCTTCTATATTATATTGTAAACATCACCTAAAAAGAGCCCCATCGAATCACTGTCTCAAAAGGTGGGTTACTAGCCAAAAATCTGAAGAACTATGGATTACATTATTTACTACAAGAAGGGAAGTAAGAGTATATTTTTCTGAAAAGGGGGCGTACAGTAATTTTGTTTTCGGAAGAGGCGGTGGGTAAATTTGTTTTCGAAGAATGTGCGGGCGGAAGGCCCCAAAATGGTTGGGAACATATGATTTAAAGGAATAAGTCTAGGCGAATTTAGGGATGGTTCCTTCAAAAGGCCGTTTCTACATTTCATCCAATTTCATGTCCACAACCATATCCCAGTCCTATTGATCTCGATATTGATGAAGTGTAAAAAGCAAAAAAGAAAACTAACATAAATTAGTATGAGCTGCGTTTACATCCTGCGTTCAATTTGCCTGTATCCTAAGTTTATGCACGAGTCAAACGGTTAGCAAATTAAAGTCCTTCCAAAATGTCTAGCCATTTTACCTGAGCGTTCTGTACCAGTTTTATTCCTTTCCGTTTTATGTATCACCTGAACATGACTATTTACATCACCCGCTGTCATTATTTTTGATCTACGGTTATCTAGTTGTGGTTCATATATTTGTTTTAGGTATTCCTGTATCATCGATTCTTTGTACGTGCCCATAACAAGTCTACGAAATCTGTTAATTTGGCAATGTCGCTCCTCTTTCGTCCCCGATTCTATCCAGTATTAATTAATTATATAACTACTTATTAAGGTTATTTTTGAATAGATAAATTCTTTACACAAATGTATTCAATGGATTTTCTGTCTTGACTTAATTCTTTAAACAATCTGATGTTGAAAAAAGTTGGGTGGTGTGAGTTTTTCGGTTTAAACAGTACCGTATGTTCCTATGTTTGAACCAGAGTCAAATATTTTCTTTTTGTCGATGACTAAGCATAGCCCTGTCTCCAAATATTTCTACATTTTGCTCATTTCATACTCTATCACATCAATGAAGTATTATCACCAACTTAAAATACAACAATTAAATTGATTTTTTTTTTATTTCTGATTCCCTAACAACTCACTTACATTCTAGTAAATGCGATACTCAATCAGTTGCTGAAAGTTTGGGAAGGGGGTTTGACCTTTGCCACTGTATAATGAATACCAGTATGTATACTAGTTACCTGTCCATAGTAACACCTAACTGCTTTAGATGAGGATTGTACTTCAGTGATTGATTTATGAATTTTATTTGTGATGTTTAGTGCGTTTGTATATTAATTTCGTAAAAAGTACTTCCTTTTTGGTTTTTTTATGTTAGGTTTCAGCTCATGGTGAACATGGTAGTCTTGGTGACTGATGGCCATTTAGTGATATGTCGCACTAAAATAACGAAGCTGCTATTAGGAAAAATACGCTACCCACTTAATCTTCTCTCACCTAGGATTTAGATGTTAAATATTGGATTACAGTTTGAAATAAATTTTCAATTACTAAGTTAGGTCTTTTTATTTCTAAAAATATGAAATTTTTTAAAACTTTCGATCATATACAGCAACGCAGAGCGCTTGAAACAGTTAACTGAAAATTTTTATTTAAATGTTGCTTACGAATTATGAAGTTTTTTGAAATAAGCTGTGGTGAAATAACACTGAATTGTCGAAAGTCCTGAGATATCTTCTAAAATCGTGTAGGACTCCCGTTTGCATGGCGAGGTGAAGCAACGCAACGTGGAATTGAATCAACAAGTCGTCGGAAGTCCTCTGATGAAATATTCAGCCATGCATCCAACAGTCGTCCATAACAGCAAAAGCATTGGCACTGGAGAACATTGTGCACAAACCGACCTTTGGATCACGGCCCACTTACGTTCGACTGGACTCATATCTGGCAATAACGGTGGCCAAATAATTTGTTGGAACTGCTAAGAATGTTCTTCAAATCAATCGTGGACGATTTTGGCTAGCTTTGTCGTCCTGGAGAAGTCCATTGATGTCTGGGAAAAATGAAGGCGATGAATGGCTGCAAATGGTCAAGTAGCTGAACATAACCATTTCCAGTCAATGGTTGGTTCAGTTTCACCAGATATATTCCAGGTTGAAGGCACCTCCTGCTTGCACAATGCCTTACTGACCATCTGGTCCTTGGCCTAGTGATACCTGCGCCAAATTCAAAACCTACCATCAGCTTTTACCATCCGACCAGACAACCTTTCTCCAATCATCTAAGACGTCGCTAGTTTAGGTCATTAAGTAGAATTGGTCGGCAACTGCGTTGTCTATGGTGAAGGTAATATCGGAAATTACATATTGATGGCACACTCTTGACACAGTGAACAGAGGAATGTTGAATTCCTGAACAATTTCCGAAATCCCCCATTTGTCTAACGCCAACTACCAATCCGCGTTCAGTCTGTTAATTCATATCGTATGGCCATAATGACGTCAGAAATCCTTTCACTCGCCTCAAGAAAGTAAAAATAATAACGTCGATACTTCACGGCGCATTTACACGTATCTTCCACGAAGCTACCGTAATTTGGATATTTGCATCTTACTATCCCCTTCAGTGTCTCTTACTTACGAAAATGTTAATCTGAACAGAAAATTTGATAAATGGACTACAAGTAGTCATTTGTAGTGAGCATTAAAGCGTAATATCTATTAAGTAAGATACAGCCAATATATTTCCTTGGAAGCTAAAACCGAAGAATAAGTGTTATCTCAATCTTTAATGACATTGAGAAAGTATATTCAGCCTAAATCTAAAACATTACTCAAAAAATGTGCTTCAATAGACATGTTATATAGTCGATCTGTATATATTATATTACATTATATTATACGAATTATTACTGGTGGGATGTGATGCTTTCTCTACTTCCACAAAAAAAGAAAATAATTTCTCAGAAGAATAATATATTCTGTCTTACAGCTTTTCTTCAAATTGAGGTAAATGGAATTCTCAGTATAGAGATTAACATTAACACAGCCATGCCCTGAAATAAATAATCCTGAATCTCTTACGCTGAACGCTTCGAAACTGAGCATAAATATTCCGTGACGGCAAGTGAATTTAGAACTAATTTCAGGTTAAATGTTCAATCGGGAGAAATGTATGTGTCACTGAAATACTGGCGATGAGGACTAAGAAACGAAACAATGAGTGATTGCACCGCTAACGCACTCTAAAAATGTCTTCGGGATGATCATGTTCAAATTCACAAACATATTATACAGCTTTGTTGGTTTTCATATAATCATTTAAAAAGAGAGCTATTTTAACTGGTGGTATTGTTATATCCTCATAAATGCCAAATGAAAAAACCTTAACTACTCTGTGCTCCTTGGAAATGCATGCTATTGAATACGAAGTAACGAACGATTTCAAGATTACATAAAATCTAAACAACTTTACATGAATTCAAATCAAGGAAAATTATTTTAAAATAAAGTCAACTTTGCAGTAAAACTTTACGGAAATAAAAAAAATTTCTTGACGGAAAAATTCCATAGAATATGTGTTAAATGTCTAACACTTTTATTATATCGGAAAAAGATGACAGGTGGATAATAACATTACACGAGACAGGCATTGGTTGGGAGGCGAATATAAAAAATTTTAATGTTGGATATTGAAAGCGCAGTAAAATTGTTCACTGATATATCTACATTACACTAATGTCTTCACACTTCTCATACCAAACGTCAATTGTTTGAATGAGAAGACCCCACTACCGGCAAACAATAAAGCCACTGCAATATCAAACACAATGTCAAAACAACAAAACCTCAAGAGTCATCAAATTAGATCCGTGGAAACATAATTTTGTTCGTCAGAATTTGTTCATCGCTCCGCCTTCGTAGCCTCTACTATTGTTGCTTACTTTTCGTTGATTGTTTTAAAGTCTCTACTATACTAGACTTGAAAAATTGTAGCTCAGTGGAAGCTGCAAGGAAAGGATGTTCTCCTAAAGATTATTATAATATTTGTAAGAATAATAAATTAAAAGTTCACTTAAACAGTTAGCAAACTTATGAAACGACTGATTTTGGAAATTTTCATAAGAGTAAAGTCCCCACACCTAAGAAGAAAGTATAAGTAAATAAATCGGAAAAAAATTCTGCATTTGGACAGCACATGGATTAGAATCACAAAATAGTGCAATATACAGAAAAGCGGAAAGTATTATGGAGGAGGTATCATATTAATTTAAGTAGGATAAAACGTATTAAAAGAGAATGAATTATGTCTTAAAAACTAATTATTTAATTTTGGCAACTGTAAATATGGAAAAAGCATCTAATAATATTTAACTACACAAGTATAAATTGTTTAATAATTCCTGTATAAAATATTGAAATAGAAGAACGATGTCTAGCTTACCCAAGAATCAGGTCACCATATTAAATATATAGAAAAATGAGGCAGGCTTGAGTTAAAAAGCGGAATCAATAACATTGTTATACTTTTATCTAAGAGAAAAAAATCTGAGAAAAAATTTGGTTGTGTTATTAAGATTTCCTCATGACAGTTCCATTTATAGAAAAAATTTTAGATGATGAAAAATTCTTAAGTATATGAACAAAATGTTGGGATAGGAAATTGGAGAAGATAAATACAAATACATCACAAACGTTGCTGAGTAATAATGGTAGCTTTGTGAATATACTAAACACCAAAATATGCCCAGATGTAATAGAGGAAGTAAGAGAAGTTTTCAATTTAAGATCTAAAACTAAAGCTAGCTATGACTTACGCAAGGCTTACTAAAATATAATTAACAGTAGCAAAAAAATAAAAAAAGTGATTATGTAAATATTTAATGAACGGAGGGATTACGACAGAACGTGCTCTGGAAATGGTGGTAGAAGAAATGAATTTGTGAAATAATATTAAAAAAAGTGGAGACACGACGGTGAAACCCTATCTCAAACATTCTAGAGATTTAATTTATTAACAGAAGCTGTTGAGAAGGATAATTATAGATGAAAAAATGTGACTTTTCGAAACGAATAAATATTTAAAATTGGTATGAAAAGATTAGGTGACGACAGAAAAATATGGACATATTGAAACATAAGAGTCTAGAGACTAACAGACAAAAAGTTTTTAACACATCCAAAATTTTAAGTCCGTAGTTTTGAGGAATTTTCACCGTACAATTCTCAGGCGTAGAGAGGAAAACAGAATTTAGTGAAATAATTCCCACATAAGACACGATGACTAAAGTTTTTTAATAATTTTAACTTCCATCGCGAGTGCTATGTTACCTAATAAGTTACGTAGTCAAATACAATATTAATCCAAAGAGTAGTGAGTTTAACTTTAATGTAATAGAATGTTTGGTGCGTCTGTACACATGTTACGAAAGGTGTGTTCATACTTTGTACTTTGTGTAATTTAATCTCTGTCACCTATCTGTTCGGTTTACGTCAACCATTCACTTAGAGTCATAAGATATATCGCAGTTTTTAAATTGCACCTTAAGCTTTGACAATGTGAAAACCCATCCAAATCAGTTCCTTAGTTTTTAGCTGAACAAAGAAAATTTATGGTAACGGCCGCTTACAGATTTATGTATGTAGTAGAGTGAAGTGATAATATTTTTTCCTGTATATGATGATTTATTAAAGCTGAACAGAGTTTGACTAGAATTCTATTCCAAATTTTCTAAAATTTTATGTTACTTTATCAATTTTGAAACCATTAAGGTCGATTTATTTATAAAGCAAATTCAGAAGCAACATATTACTTTTGACATGTGTTCAACCCATGTCTAGAGTCAGGTGTTAATAACGACTATTGTGGATTCACTATGCTCGCACCCTGGTTTTCTCTTGCGAATGCCAGAGTGAAGTGGCGCGAGGACTGTTCGGAGCTCCGTTTTAATGGGCGCAGTAAGGAGGCGACGGGAGCGGTTTAATCGCTCTATGAAACCGGCAAGTGTGTCGGGGTTATTGGTCGGTCTCACTGACTTACTGCCGGCCTTAACACTCAGCGTCTCCCCATCCCTCTAACAAACTGAAGCACGCTTGGTTCTTGCTCTAAAAAGTAACAGTTTAGCTGGTTGACAGTGCCACTCATGAAGAGTTGCAAATGAAATTGTCAGAACTGAAGACCTTGAAGTGTATTCCTAAATTCTGCTGGAACGCATATCACCATTTCCTTTCGAGTTATGTGTAAAGGTATTTCTTTTTATACCAACTTCATGAGTTTGTGGGCAATGTAAGAGATAAGGAGACAATGGAGAAAAATTATACAAAGTTATTTTATTTAAAGCTTATGTAACTACTGAGTCAGAGATGGAAACCTTATGGATTCAATCATTTGCCCGTCTGTCATACGGTGATAATTTCTCAACCCTTATAGTTCGAAACTGGTAATTGCTTAAATTTTAGTTTTCACTAGACTCTACACGATTATGACATGAAATATGAAAAAATCTTGAAGGGTAGGGGAAATAATTTTCTAGCATTTAGTGAAGGTCTAAGGGAAAACTTTTCTTTAAAGATATACTTGGATTTTAAAGGAAATCCGCGTATTCACGATTTGGGCAATACATATATATTTCTTCTGTCCGTCACTGAACTCCTCCTGAGCGGTTGGACTAATTTTTATGAAATTTTTTGTGGTGATTCAGTTAATTAGATAATGGTTTAGATTAACAATCTGATTTTCAAAAGCCTACCCCTCTCCACACAGAAATCATCAACGAAGATAGCGGCCTTTTACTCGGCGAGCATTGGCGACTGTTGACATAGCAACTGTTGCTATGTCAACATAAACAGTATCTCTGAAGCGCGGCATAACCCGCAAAGCTATTAATGCACAAATAGTTCATAACCGTCGGTTAAATAGAACGGAAGAAGATCAATTGACGGACAATGTAAGTTTAAGAAACTAGGTTCCAAACACACATGCAAATGAAAGTCGAGATCATCGCAAAATGAACGTCTTCGGGATAATGCACTGAGACAAAGAGAGGCACGTCAATGAGTCAACGACTAGCACAGAGCACATGATCGTCAGCGCGTGCAAGAACGTCGCACATTGACACGTGCCAACATTAACAGATTATACGGTTAGGTTGAAATGCAGCCTGGAGCAAAATGTGAACTGATATTCTATATATCGGCATCCAATTCACCCCGTTCTGGGAATTTTTCGGGTATATTAAAGTTTAGTTTATTTCTGGAAATAGATGCTGCAAAATTAATGAACTTGGTATGCATGATTTACATCGGAAATATAAAAATAGTGTACGGGTAAATCAATACGGATTAGACCGGGCAATGCCGGCATATGTATATATATGCCCTCGTTGATTCCGAAACTACTGAACAGAAATTCTTTCATTAAAAGTTTGCGGTGTTCGAAACCTCATAAGCTTTGCAGGGAAACTATACAAATCTGTTTCTTTATACAAGGAATTCTCGGGGCAAGAATTTTAAAATATTGCAGAGACTCTGTTAAATTAACTATCAGATATCCTTTTATCTGCATGATTGACTGGTATCTAACCTTTATTACAGCCCTACTGATTCAGCTAAACTGAATTATTGATTCTTAATTCCATTGTACCTCCACTTAACTCAACTTAGACAGACCTCTATCTCATGGCGAGTGCTTTATACTCGCGAATGTTCTGAATTGAGTGATCTTCTAAAAAAAAAAATACCCTTCCGTCCACATTCTTCCACAGCCTGGCGAGTTCCGGGGGTTCCATGGCCGTCTCAGTGTTCACCTCGGTAATTCCGCGAGACCAGCTAAAAACTATAAACAAGACGTCTATTACACTCGGCCATAGCTCTGAATCTGCAACTGCTGTACTTCCAATAGATCAGTATGGCATCGATTTAGTGCACACTGAAATAATAGTGGGCAATTTCGTTATTAATCAGTATAAAATGAAACTCACAGCTCACAACAGCAATTTAGAACTTCTTGGCATTTTCATTGTAGCATGACCATTCCACTAATAAGACCTAGAGGTCTAGTCTACGGCTGCCGCCTGGGAGAGTAACTGTTAATGATGACTTAGATACCGATACTTAAGTACAGCACAAACATCAATGCGTTATGATCGACTTCAGAGTGGTTTACAATGTAAAATCTAGACGAAGACGAGTTAGACCTGGCTTTGGATGACGGGAAAGTGATTTTGACTGTCTGGTGAGACAATTAAAAATATTTAATAAATGATAAAGCTTTGCAGAAAAGCACTATTCTGTCATGTCTGATATAGTTTCGAATTGTAATTAAACGTAAACAATATAACAAACTAAGCAACTGATTAAATGAACCCAAAAAACACTAATGAAGTTAATTGATGGCTGATATTAATAAAAAAACATAGGAAGATTTTCTAATCTAGATTGTACTTAAGTCTATAGTTTAAATGGAATAGAGCCCATCCCGTTGGCCATGCTGATGTTCAGCTTCTGTCACAGGTTGTGCTGGTTCGAGTTTCGATATGGGAACAAATTTTCATCTTCGGGTTTTGGCGACCAGAGTAGAATAGGTGTTGGTATACGATTCCTGTTTAACAGACTTTGCACAAAATTCCAGCATTAAATCCGAATCCTCTACACAGAATGTATGCATTGCGTGCATACGATACTGTTGCTGTTGATTGCAATTCGTCTGTCATATAGGGGTGTTAAATTTTGATTTCTCATTATGTTTCGGTAGAGTTACGGTTAATGAGCCACGCTCTACCTTCTTTCTTAACTTCATGTAAAACACATCACACTGAAGAGACACATGTTACGGTCATACCTGCACATACTACCAACACTGGGGAAAGCAAGGGGAAGCCACCGTTGTTAAATTTACCAAGACAGTTGCCATGGAAGACATGTCAGCCGCCGATACCTGGGACACCTGCTACTTCAATCGTCTTCAGTAAATAGGATAATTCTCACGTGTCATTACACGATGTTCAAATCCTTATCAAAACATTTAAAACATCTGTTCGCAGCTTAAAAAACAATAACAATAACCAATGTTTTGGAACATATTTCATTCCCTGATGATACCATAGTGACCGGTCAAATATAGATTACAATAAGCATGTTTTAGATTACATTTGCATTAGTATTCTCAAATCATATTTAACTAAGCGATGCTTATCATATCATTTAGTTTGAACAAAATTTATTTAAGCAGTCGAAATTCTTATATTTGACTTGTTTCTGATTTCGTATATTTTCTCTACCGTTCAACGGGCTATCAGACTTAGCGGGACGAAAACAGTAGCTATCGATTACTACCATGGTTGGATTTAAACACAACATTTCAAGCCTATTACAGGAGAAGATAAACAAGAAAGAAATCTGGATACTTGAATTTCTGTAAGCAAATTTTTGTAGAGCTCCATTCAGAGTTTGTTACATCATAATACAATATTTAAAACATAGTTTAGTCTGTAGGCCTATTATTGTTTGGGTTCCTCATCACCCGAAGACTATCATATTAGTTATTTTCAGTGATGGGTGACCATTTCATTTCCACTTAAAACTATAGTCATATGCAATGGAAATCAAGAAGCTTTTTCATTGCAGTTAAAACACGCGAAGTATGTTTGGTAGAGATAAATATCAGCTTAAAGGCTATAGAAATGCCACCTGAAGCTTATATTAGAACCATGGAATTTCCTAAACTCCAGTCTTTCACCTAACCACTACTCTTCTATACAATATCACTACTCTCATCAACTAAGAATCATGAAACTTTTAATCAACAAATTGTCATAAAATTAGTACCATTACGGTTAAATTTTTGAATTAATTGTTATTTCTGAAACTGTGAGTGCGGACATGTGAGGTTCATGAAAAAAGGGCTAAGTGTGACCATAAGTGACATTTATGCCGTTGATATTCTGGTGCCGAGTCTCACATGCTGTTATTCCGAAGATCCGGGGGCAGCGAATGACATCAGTCGTATTTGCCGGAAAAGTAACGCCTCCTGTGATAATAGTAAGCTCTCTAAAAGTTATCTAGACAAATAACGAACGAAAAATTTCGTCAGGTTTCTTAAAATTCCTCTAACGTATTTAGTACAAATACCTATTTTTTTCTTTGTAATAGATACAGTGTTAGACCTACAATAAATAAGGAACAATTTAATTCCAAATAATTGGGTAATAATTAAAAACAAACACTTAAGCTGGTAGATGTTTAGATCGTACTAGCTTACTAATTGCAATGCATTTGTATTTCGAAAAATGCTTGTAACGTTATCTTTAATTCAGAACTCTTGCTTATCTTAGCAGGGAAGGAATTTAAAATTATAAAGCGAAGACAGAAAAAGAAATACCAAAGGGATGAAGGCTCGCCCGGAAAGCTCTCTGAGCTTTTCTGTGTAATAAAATTCTGGGAACCTCTCGAGCCGAGGTTACTCAAGAAATTCACACCAACGTTTCTTTTTCGCGACTCCATTTTTAGCAATATATGGCAGTGGGTCGGTGTGATGCCACCTTCCAGTGAGCGTCGCTGCTAAATGAAAGCTCAGCAGGTTGGCTTAACCTCACAGCACAGCCCGGACGTGGCTCCAGTTGAAAGGGGGTTACTGGGGAGAAAATTAGCAGTCCGTAGATGTGTTCTCTCTTTGAAATAAAGCTTCTTAACAACGCGATAGAATCTTACGTTTAAAAACGTAATGAATGTTTGTAATTACTTTTCACTTGTGACAACATGAATAGGGAAGTAACAGGGACACCTAAGTGAACTAACCTGTCTGAGTTAGCAGGTCTAATACGTGCTTTGTAACAGTAAGAGTTCGTATTGTTCTCTTTAAAGAACATGGACTCATATTATCATAAAGAAAATATTAATTGTAGCTGCAACATTACCTCTAAACCTAAATTAGCACTTAAAAATTTCTAATGATTCAAGATTATCATCTCAAATTTAAAGAAAGTGGCTGAATATGTGTATGTATTGTCATGATCTAACTCCATAACTATAAAAATATAAATTTCTTGTATTTACTAATATCAATGATCGCTTGTCTCACCACAATGTCAAAATACGTGTGTTACTCTATGATTACATAATCTTATTAACATTGGTTGGAATGTTATTCCATAAGGAATGCTCAAAACTTTACGTGATAACGTAACCAAAAGAACCAATAAATAGTCTACTTCGAAATTAAAAATTTATTGTTCCTTAAAAACATATCTAACTATAAGCCATTTAACTGGAAATGGAGGAATGATAGACAAAAGTGGTGTGGTACCATTAGTGGGTTTAAGGTAGTAATAAACAAGCACAAAGAAGTTTCAAACATCAAATGGCTTACATGGGATCCAGACGTATGTCAGTAGTCATTCATGGTTTCATTTAATTACTGTATGCTTAATATTCCAGCTGAATCCTTATGACTGGCAAGAAATTTCTATGATAACAGCTATTAGTGCATGCTTACAACCTATGTTTATAAGTATCTCGATTTCTGTGTCGTTTTATTTTGTTTACGTCTAAAATTTGGTTTGGTCGCTGAGAATGCTGCTAAAAGTTTGGCAATACTGCAATAGTTTTTTTCCAAAATGTAGTGATCAGTATCTCATTCAAGTCTATAAAAAAAAGCTGGCAGTCAAAAGAAAGAAAGAAATATATACACAGTAATTATATGTTTTTGAATGGTGTTTAGATTTCATACCTAGTTATCGTAAATGATTTTCATTGTATCTGTGAAACGACATGGATGCTCCTACTGGTTGTTCCATCAATCAAAAATAATTTTAATCGTTGTCTTACATGAAAAATTGTATTTTGCGTCAATTCTATATGTAATAATGTGAAAGGTTCATAGTTACGAAATACCAACAGTGCATATCGAATTTAATCTTTTCATTTTATCTGTACGGCAAGTTTCCAGATGAGTTTCGGCATAAAGAGTGAAAGTAATTTGTATGTAAAAGATTGTCGTTCTAATTTAATAGAACAGAAAATATGTTATAATACGTTTCTTAAATTTTCGATGAAATTAATGTGCTTGATTATAAACTAACTTAAAATTTGTATTTTGTGCAATGACGTTATACTGTTGAATAATGTCAAATGTTCTGTCATATAAATGAATTCCTTCATCCAATAAAAAAAAATCTGTGACCATAGTAGGTATATAACATGGACAAAATGAAAAGTTTTGAGGCAATGATGTTCATTTATAATAGTTGAATAAGAATAATAATAAGTCTAGAAGACGGAAATATTGTTCTAGCGTTTTAAAACTTCAAATATGTAGAGGGAGAAACCAACCAGTTTTTCATCTTAGAACAAAGAAAGAAGTTTTTTAAGAATTGTTTTAATCTTATCCTCTAATTGTTTGATGTTGCATACTGAAGATTTACCTGTAATGTGATAACAAAAAAAATTCATGTAAGGTGTTTGTTTTATACAGAGAAAATGACCTGAGTCAGCGCTGTAGAAACATGGACGGAAGGAGAGCCAGTGGTCACCCCTGGGGCGGTATACAATCCCGCGACACTAGCAGCGTCCCTGCCGACTGCTGGCTGCGAGATTATAGGGCGAGAGAGTGGGACGGGCGCACGCGGCTGCGCAATTTGTCTCCGTCCGCCGGTTAGGCTCACCCCTCACCTACCCCGACAGGCGAACTGTATTTTCATTTACAATTTTCATTTCGCGCAGTTGGCGGCACCAGATGCTGCCTGGGTGGCATTGGGCGCGATGCCCACTGTTGTGCGACCCTGGCAGAAAACAACAGGAACTCTCACAAAGCGTACACGTTATGCAGTTTCACGAAAAACGTGACAGTTTCTTATAAACGTTCATTGCACTTCTTTAAATGAGATGAAAAATCAGTGTTCTAACATGTAAACAGTAGAGTTCGCGACCGCTACTATGTGACACTCAAAACCATAGACATAGTATCGAATTACGTTCATAAACATGTTGATGCCTAGAAAATAATTATTAAATCTAACTTCTGTCTTAAATTTTTTTGGAATGGATGTTATATTAAAGAAGTAATAATGAAGTAAGGTCTGGAATTTCGACGGCGATGATAGATTTTTTAGGAACTAAACGGTTGACAACAATTGTAAGATCCAGAATGAATTAACAAAGAGGCTAACTAAATATTATGTGTGAATTGTTGTGTCTTATGGACTGGAGCCGTAGAATATCTTAAATAGGTCAAAAAGTACTTGGAAAGTTTTGTGGAACGAATGGAGAAACTGAGGTTGAAGCCAGTGCGGAGATAAGAGGAGAGGAAAGAAACGGAGGAGGATAATGAAAGAGAACTGATGTTGCTTATACTATATGAATAGTTTACTGAAGTATATCATGGATGGAAAAAGATGGTTAGGAAGAAGAAAGTTTAGATTTTTAACTGACATCAAAAAAGTCACATACTGAAAACAAATTAAGGAAAATTCTGACGACAGGAATAGATACAGACAGTCCAGTTGATACCCATCAAAAATCAAATCCTCTAAACAAGAAAATGTGGCACACTTATAAATAAGTAAATTGACGTTAGCGGTTGTATTTATGCAAGAAATCTTTGGTTTTGTTCCAGAGGATTGTAGTGGATTTAAATCACAGACTGCGAATGAGGTCAGGAGATTATGGTGTCAAGCAAAGTAGCGTGAGGTTACTGCATTTCCGTCAAATGCTAGCTGGGTGGAAATTTCAAACAAATTCCATACTGACATTAAATAATACCTTTAAATTCGACGGGTCAATTATTTTACATCACATATGAAAGCTTTTGTTTGATCAAAAATGTTATCTTTTTATTTAAGGCTTTACGATGGGTTGAAGACTGAGCAACTGACGAGATAGAAATCTCCGTGATCTTTGTACTATAATGATGTTCGCCATGCTCTATGACCGAAGCGATAGCGCTGCCATCGAGGGGGTTACTCTGGAGTGGTTTCTTCTGGCCTTCCCCAGTGATGAAAGCGTATATGTTACTGTTTGTGTTGATGACTATAATGTATTTTGTTTTCAGTGTAGTGTTTTGTTTGCGTTACTAATCAATGAAATATTAAGGAAGAAAGAGGGCGAAACCCACTACCACCCAATTATGACGGAATGGACCGGATGCACCCAATCCGTTCCTTCACATATCATTTTCAAAACGCAACACTGAGCACAAAACACATCATGCAAATGGCACCGACGATGTTCGTTCTAATGCCATACAAATATTGATTGTTATGACAAGCTATCTGTAGTGCGAGTCATGCAGTAACCTGTCTCCTTACATCCATGCTGTTTACCTTGCTGCGAAAAACCGTCATGCCAGTCTATAAGTGAGGTTGAGTATGTATATTATAATTTTTGAACATCATATATTAATGGGTTTTTTGGCAGCGTCTTTGGCAGCAAAGAATAATCGGGGCGCAGCAGTCCCAAGACCAACGAGAAGACGATTTACATTATTATTATTAATAAAAAGGGAGAGGCGTGAATAAGGTGGCTTGATGATACGGGAGCAGCTAGAAGGAAACTGCTTAAGTTATGGAAATAGTTGAGGGTTAAGTGAAAAGGTTGTTTGTATAAAAGTTAAGTGTATGTAAAAGTTGTTTTGAATATTAATTTCCAATATCTGAGCAGCTGATGTTAATGCTAAACTTGGAAAGCTTAGATTCGGTAATATAACTTCAGGTACCCTTGCAGTAACTAAAACAAAAAATAAGGCTAGGTAGAGTATGCATTTTACTTCATTTAAAGAAAGCAAAACGGAGGGGAGATTGACGATATTATAATTACAACCGGAGAGTTACGCTTAAAAGCCATTTATGGCCATTAGGTGGCTCATAATGTTTTCATACTGGGAGTAAGTTACTAAAAAGATATTAAAAAAGTAAAGGTAGCATAATTTTGAACTATTTAAAAGCTGTCGACAGTGATAAGATAAAACGTTGCGTACTGTTGTACGAGAAGGAACCTTTATAAATGAACTGTGCTTTTACTGAGTTTTTCATTTTAGAGCTTAAAGAATCACACGTGTTTAACTTTGTCTAATTCAAATCACCGGCAATTCATCTTTCAAACTTTCATGGTTCCTAAACTCTACAAACTTTTTGTTGAAAATTAAGATCATGTAATTATATTTACCTATTTTGTTTTCATTTTACGACAAGAAAATGTGAGTAAGAACATTAATGTGTAATTTCAGTCCGTCGGAAGTACAACCTGACTTAGTGCATGATCAAAAGTATATACGAAAACAGCGTCATATTTTTTAGTATGTCATTTAGAGTTGGGTAAACAACATGGGCAAGGAATCTGCCGGAAATCGGCTACGGCCTTTTGAAGCAATATTCCCGGTAATCGCCTGGAATGATTTCAGGAACTCCCGTAAACCGATATATGAATGGCCTGACAGTGATTTGATTCGCATCCTGCAGAATGCGAGACCTGAGCCACGAATCTCGTTTACAGTGTTGTAAACAAGAGCAGTGGCATTCATATCATACAACAGTAACACGAATTCACGTACCATTTCCTAGTGCTGTTTAATATAAGATTTTATCAAATTTTCATAATTGCGTTGCCAGCTTGTAGTTAATTCCGAATAATAACACCAAAATCGGACCAAATATTCAGCAATAAAATAGGAAATGACCCAACCGGACATTAAATCTTGTAGCTCATTTAGAAATTCAAATAGAAATTCAACTTTTATTTTCCTATATATTAGTTTGGGAGAAACTTATATTATAAAAATTATTGTTTATCCTTTATTATAATCACATCACTATAAAGAACTACATTTGTTACTGTTATTTTCAATGTTTTGCTTTCATGAGTAGTCAACGTCTGTATCATTTATCTTCTTCGTTTAGCGTCCGTTTAGTACTGTTTAAAGTTATGGCATCTGCTAAATAAATAATAATCGCAGTAAGCTTTATTTTTTATTTTAATCATGATGATATATATATTAAACGAACACCTTGTGTACTGGCTTCACCTCTCATTAAAGTAGCCGATGTTATTCAGATTCGCAAAATATTCAACTTGGAGGCGATCCATTAAGGAAAAGGTTTCAGCGGAATATATCTTGAACTCAAAATTTTCCAAGAAAATTGAAGGTACATTATATTAATTAAAACTGTTACTCTGGAATATTAAACGGAGTCAACAAGTTTGTCTCAGTCTCAAAACGAGCAGTACGTGACTGAATGCGAAATCGCAGGAAATATATTACTTTAATGAGCATCGAATTTATTAGTTAATTAATTATTAGTCGTACCGTTCGGTTGCTTTTCGCAGGTAATTCCTTTGTAAAGATTTACATATACGCAAGAAAATTTAGCTAACACTCCTAGGAACAAAATTAATGAGAATAACGATTCATAAGGTGTAGGAACCATTTCTTAGTAACCTTGCAGTAATGGGCATTGCTTGGCGTAAATTTGTGCGAGCTGTGTCTGTCTGAGGGTTTGAGAAATCATCCCCCAAACCCTACCGCAAAAGTTTGTATAGGGTTGACACAGATTGAAAACTTATGACCTCGCTTAAAATCTGCAGTATATTTTATGATTTTACATCGCAGGGGAATTTAATAAAGAATAATATTTCTTTCTTACCGAGAGTAGATGGGCTCCAGTAATAACATTGCAACTCAGTTGAACACTTGTTTATGAGATATCCATCAAAGATTACGCTACAACACAGATGCACATCCAACTCGTTGGTTGCTGTATATATGTATCTTTTTAACTGCATAAATTTGGTTAATTATTTCTTCATTTTTGTGAATAAAACACATTAGAATACACGGAAAATTATAATGAAGTCACTGAATCAAAGATTAACACTCCCATAAGTATAAAAATATTAATTTAAATGTTTAATAGAAGAAAAAAAAAGGCATACTTACTACTGCCCACAGTAAAATCCCTGTGAGCGAAGCAGTGGAAAAATGATAGTTTTGTTCGACAGTTGTAAACAGTATATGAATTTAAAGGAATTAATTTCCCGCGTAAATGTAATATGCCGCTGCCATGCTGATACAGACGTCCATGTGTCAATAAGTTAAAGAGAAAGTCGCTTCGTATTGGAGGTTCGGGAACTATGAAGGTTGGCCGGAGTCAGATAGAAATTAGTAGGGGTCCTGCGGAACATGGCCCCGTCTGTGAGATAAAATATAAGGGACGACGAGAGGTGGGAGGTACTATGCGGAAAGGAATTTAGGGCGTGGAGAGACGAGGCGAGCTGCATGCGAATGAGGTAGGTGCAGAACTCGCCCGCAGTGCTTCGCCGGATGGGGCTTAAGAGCAAACTACTTGCTACTGAGGAGACCGCTAATACTTCTTAAGACAGTGGTCCCACACTTGTCATTTCTTAAGCAGACTAAATAGGTTTGTTTATAAGTTTCGTATTCTAGGGTAGATGAAGCATTTCTTCTAAGCGAAACTTATGTAACGGTGCTTCAGGTTTGAAGCCAGGATATAATCCTCCATCTTGTGTTAGTTTTGGAAAATAGTCTATAGTCTACTGTTTTTAAAATGGCTGGCCAGTATCTGTGGTCACTCTTTAAAACTTGGGATATATTATTTATGAGCATACATGGACATGTGTTTAATTAAAACCGTGAAACATAAGGGCCCGAATTCGTATTAATCTACTGCAACATTTCTTAGTCACTGGGCAGGCGAGGCTATATAACGTCTTCTGTCCTTCCACCACTATTGTTAAGTTTACTCTTGCATCTTTCACACTTTCATTTGTTCCCTTGATACATCTGTCCATTGCTTATCCTTGAAGATTCTTTCCTTCTGATTTCAAACTGCACATTTTCTTTGCCACGCTTTGTTAACTAGTCTTCTTTGCATGCTAACACCACTGATGTCTAGAGTTTCTTATACTATTCTGCTTTCCTCTCACGCTCATTTAAGAATATTTCCAGTTGCATTAATCTTGCTCCTCTGAAATTTCATCTCTCCACACTCCTAACGGTTCTATTTAAATACTACTCCTTTTTAATACATTAAAGTTGCGTGATGTAAATATTGTTTCAATGAATGAATGCCAATTTACTGAAAATAAAAGTTGTATTTTGGTGCAAGATTACGTTACAAAGTGGTCATAGGCTGTAGTACGAAGTATAATATTGTCTTCTTAAGATTTAAATGTTTAGTAGTTAGTTACACTTCACGACAATCAGAATAATATCACTGGTTAACTTGCAGTTTGGTGTGTTGTTCTGATTGACTGATGGATTCCTAAGGGTCTGGGTTTATCTACTATGGGCAGAAATTGTGAGAAAGTTTTGATTGTTAATTATTTGATTTTCACTCCAAACTTGAATCTTTTTTAAAACAATAGATGCTTGTTCAGTTACTTGGGAATGAAACTAAAAGAGAAGTAGTTTTGAGAGGAATTTTACAGTTTGTCATTTAAAAAATCCTTGATAATCAATTCGCCACTCATATTCAATGCAGTTCTTCAGCAAATCACGAAGTTTTCTTCACATATCAGGATGAATACTTACGTTACTGGAATGTTACTTGTAATTAAAGTAATTATTCAAAGTTATATTGCTGGTAGATACGGTCGTAAGTTACTGAAGGAATTGTGGGATTGGATTGAAAACTTTCATTCCTAGTAGTGTTCCGAAAATAAAAAATATGCCATGCAGCACACACATATTAGAAATTCCTCTTATTTAATATGAACACCAATACAATTAAATTAATAATTTAGAACAGTTTATCCAAAGATTAGCGGAATTCTCCTGGAACAAACATAAACAAACACAAGCAAAATAAAGTTTTTGAAAGTAATTATTCATGGAGTACTCTGCAGAAAATACTCCACAATTTTTCGATTCATCTTCGTTAGATGTTAGGTTGAAGGCTCGTAAACCACACCCGGGAAACTGGAGATGGTTCCCAACGATAATGATGATGATGATGACGAATAGGTTATTTGCATACTATCGAGACACAATGGTCTGAAATAATATTTAGCATGACACTTTTATTTGAGGAGTAACTTTGCTGGCCACAATAAACAATATCTTCTGTCTTACAAACAACGATTGTAAAGGTACCAAAGCAATTGTGACTCTCAAACCGGCTTGCCTGTTTCAGAATAAGAGCAAACTTTTGATCCCTAGGAAGAGTAAAGCACAACGACCACCGTAAATATTTGGATGGATCGAGTCTTCACTTGTCGTCAGCATCGGTATAACACTGCAGATAAACCCACTTTTCAGTTCTCCTATTAATTCCAATAATATTTCATGTGGCTAGCTAAAAATTCATTATTGTTTTGATATTCAAACTTGATAATTTTGTTATGGATGAAACAGTATGATCCGGAATTTACTTTTACCTACATGAGCAGACGCTACATTATGTAGCTAAATTTAAATAAGTCGTGTAATTAACAGTGGATGGAAACAAACGTCCTTTAGGAACTAATTCTCGAAGACTGTAATACTAATCTCACTTTCGCGCCTTAAAAGTGCACTAAATCTCTATAAAAAATATAAAATTTAAAATACTTAATTACAACGAATCCTCATCTCAATTTATATAAAAAACCATTTATGTGAAACTGTTAAATGAGTTATGTTACAAGATATCGTATGTAACGGCCGTGTTACGCCGTATAGACAAGAGCATGAAGTACTGTTATTGTGGTAGCGCAATTACCACGGTGGCTCCGATAGCAGTCTGTCGATTGGGCGCAGTGACGTCACCGCTATTGGCCTGTAGCGGAGTCTCCTTGGCTGCTGCTAGAGTGTGAGATGCAGATGCGGGCGGCACATATCTAAATGACTGCTCATTTCCACCACAGAAGGCGGCCACCAAATGAAGATGGCGAGACAAGGCTGCTAATCTAAGGCCGTCCTCATTGTCTGCTTTGTGTCGTAATGAGCGCTTCCCTTCCCTCCGCCGCAGACGGAAACCTGTCCCCGGCCTCAGTCGCTGTCCCTCCTCTCCCGTGTGCACAGAATTAATTTACGGCGGCGCAAACAAACACCGGACCTCTCCATCTCGAGCGAGCGAGCGGATGCTAATAAAATGTCTGCGATCCACTTGCTGTGCTCATACGTAGCGCCGAAATACTCCGCAGCTGGAAGCGGGACTTCAAAGACGGCGTGAGTGCGCCCCAGTTAATGGCGCTTTTCCTCTAATTGAGGAGCAAATTATTGCATCCTTTTCTGCTCACTTTGCTTATGAGTGAGAAAAATTGTCAGCATTCTAAGCACTTAATGTTTCGCAGGCTTGAAATCCACCAGACAGGTAGAAATATTTTTCCATAGGTTTCATTAATTTTCGTTCTTAAAATTAATAGATATTCAGATGATCCATACGAAAATTTTGCAAATAAAACACTATGAATAACAAAACCGAATAAAACTAAGTTGAACAAAATACACCCAGTATATCCATCTCTCTGTTATGTGGGGTGCTGCTATCTAGCGGAGCGTGATGAATGGGAAGGAGGCCTAGCGGCTTGACGGTTAATTGTCTCATACGCGTGACCTGTTAAGGGACCATCCCCTGCCTATCTAACGCCATGTTAATTTAAGCAAGTATTTGACCCATCCGTGAAAAAACTGTTTAATGCAGGACCTTAATATTTTTACTGAATGGTACATGATGCTAGTTCAGTCAACTGTACTAATATCAACTTTATACGTTTTATAGTTTTTAATAAATACTTTTATTGTTAAAAATATTAAGTTTATTCTGCAGAAAATGATTTTTTGTGATCATCCTGATTAATGCTTCTAGTACCAGAGATGGCGTTTTTTTGTTATGTAGAGTCTCTAAAAATTTCATTCAATTATCTTTGATAGTTTCTGATATAATGGGGCATATCTACTGAATATTTTAGTTTGCGGGAATTTGACTGTAAAGAAAACAACTGCCCCGCAAATGCACTAACAAACAAAACTAACAGCGTGTTTCAAGGTGTGTTGCTTACAAACGGCAGAAACAAGAGAATACTGACTGTTGCCCTCCAAGTATAGCCAACACAATATAGAGGTTATAAAGGTCTAAAATATATGCAGAAAAGTGGGTGTGGCACCGAATTGCACGTGGTTGCAAAATGCTATTTAAACGCCCGAAATTTTTTTTCAGCGAAATCCTTTTCAGGTTTCTTAAAGAATACTTTCATCTATCGAAATATGATGAAAACATATAAACCACGGGGTTTTCTCTTCAACGGGATGATTTCCAGTAAATTCCTTTCTTCATATATAACGTTTCGTAATTTAATATAATACCTCATTTATAGATTTTGATTAGGGAATGAAGGAGATAAATGGCTAATCATATAAAAAAACTCAATTTGGGAAAAAAATTGATACTTTTTCCCTTTAAGCGCGAATTCCGAAAAATTCCTTTCTTAATTTATGATGTTTTAAAAGCAGAGACTTATACATCACTTATCGATTTTGGTTAGGTATGAACGAAGATAAGTGGGTTGTTACAAAAAAAAAAAAAAAAAACTTTCTAGAAATAGTATACATTATTGTCGTGCAAATTGCCGTCTGCTCACGCTCGAACTGACTCACCGAGCTGGGCGGTGTAACGGTTAGCGTTCTCGCTTCGCATTCGGGAGGACGGCGGTTCGAATCCCCGTCCGGGCATCCAGATTTGGGTTTTCCATGGTTTCCCCAAATCACTCCAGGCAAATGCCGGGATGCTTCCTTCAAAAGGCCATGGCCGAATTCCTTCCCATTCCTTGCCCCCATCCTTGCCCCCCATCCTTTCCCGTCTCTAAAGACCTCGATGTTAAAAAGAGACGTAAAGCAGTTACAAAAAAAAAAAAAAAAAATCTAACTGACTCGGTTATTCCTATGACCCGTCCTCTCTATCCGGGCCATCCTTGGGCTCTGGAGCTTTCCCAGGCTCAGTGAACAAACGAAGGCTCTGCGGACAAACGAAGGCTCGGCGGACAAACGAAGTCTCGGCAATGCAGGAATAGCGCACAGTGTCTTACTCGCCCGTGACGCGCAACAAGGGTGGTACATCATAGTAAACTGGAAAAGACTTTACGGCAGGGGCATTCCCAAGTCTACAGTACATCAATGATTAAAATCAATATTTTGTGTATGTTCTATCAACTGAATCTCCGCACACATGAAGTGCAACGTGAATGTGTTTGACAAACATATGTAAAGGAAGTATTACAAACTATGGGATCAGAACACAGTGTAATAAAAAGCATAACATAAATAACTCATCTACAGGTACTGACATACGTAAATTGTACACTGAATCCATATTTAGTGCATTATGATTTATATAAAGGTTTCAAATAAATGTTATGTCTATTAATGCACAACATTGACCTCAGTTTAATGACGTAAATGATATCTAATAAGTGATTTTTAGTACCCATAAGATCACTCAAATATTTAAAGAAATTTATTCCACTTTTTATGAAATGCCGAAACACCGCCATAGATATGTTTAAAAGTAGTGCAATCTGCCGATTTTTACTTTTTAACTAACAAAGAGTTGTGCCCTGTCTTTAAGTATCTGAATGTTCCTAAAGTAAATGTATACAATCTTATAAAATGATACAACTGCATGTAGAAAATAAGAAGAAGAAGACGTATAATCTCTACTTTTTAATTTTACAGTTACTTCCTTCTTCTAATTACCGATTTTAAGACTACGATGCAGTTCGTGGCTGTTCCGATTGTACCGGTCGAGTATCAGCGTCGCTTCGTCACCACGTTGCACGCGAATAACCGATCGAGCATACTGTCAGGCTGGAGCTGACGTCCAGACTCCATGCTCGGCACTGTATTTCCAACATTTGGCCGGGAGAGGTCGCGTTGGTAGCGACAAACTGAAAGAGCCTAGACAGCATTTGGACGTCTCTAAATGTATATATGATACTGATCAGTTAGTGTAAAATAAAATAGCCTTCAGAATTAGAATTCTTCATCATCATCTTAGAGGCTTAAAAGATTTATGATTTCTTCTGCCTTCACACATTTTGTTGAGTCCACAATTTGTTATATCGATCTATACTCCTCATACCTTCTTTTGGCTTGTATTCTAGCAGCAACTTCAATGAACAGGTGTCTTCTTTACGTATTACATGGTCAGCACATTTCTTCCTACATCTCATTGTTTCTTCATTTAGGTTAAAAAATTCTATTCATCCTTTATTACTACACTTGTTTCCTTATCCAGTAAACTGTAGCCAACCACTGCTGTTTCTCCTCAAATTTTTCTGTAGGCTTTATTTGTCGTTAAGTAAATGTCCATAATTCGTATCCATATAGCAATGTTGGTACAGCTGTAACTATAAACTTTTATATTTGATTTTCGCCTAGTATTCTTAATATTAAAAAAATATACTCCACACAAATGTTGACATTTCTGCATCTTTATACTCACATCGTCATTTTTGGGGTGTCACAAATACATAAATGCATTCTCTCATTACTTTCTGTTAATAATAATCTTAGGACGGACTGATTCATTTCTCTTGTGTATAATTACGTTCATTTTGTCTGAGGAGATTTTTAACCCTTGAACAACAGTATCAAATGTTCATTTATCACAATTTAGGGAAATATTTGTTTAGGAAAATAAGACTAATTTCTCCACGTTATTTGTGAAACTGACCTTTATTTATCTGTACCAGAAGCCAGAGATAAAGACGGCTACTTATTGCGCATTAAATTAAGACGAATTATACAATCTGAAACAGTTAAATATGAAAATTATGACTGAAATAAATTAAACCATGGTGTAAATTTCAGTTGGAAATTAATAATTTAAATTTTTTTAAGACAGCTATTCATTCACTGTCAAGAATCTATTCTTAACAGCATCATTAGGGGCTTCACTGATGTGTGTGTGTGTTTTTTTTTTTTTTTTTTTTTTTTTTTTTTTTTTTTTTTTTTTTTTTTTTTTTTTTTTGCACAATGTTGGCTTGTTTTGAGATTTTGTAATAGCTTTTATTTTATTGTTAAGTGCTTAACCAGGTACAGATCTTTGTAGAAGGTGGAATCGCTTCAGGTTTTTTTTTTCTTATCTCCATTACCGCTTCCATTATCGCTTTATGTTTGAACCATCTTTAGTGTTCATATATAACGAAAGTAATAAATCAGCCACGCACATACTGAGAGCGTATGCAGTTGCAACGAAGGTTGTTTTTTTGTTAATATTTTCTTCAGACTTAACGATTATTGTCATTTTTCTTTAGGTACGTTTTCTCTGCAGCTCTTCTTGCTGGTCTAGTTGCAGGCATTATTTACTGATCCTAGATGTTGTAGGAAGTTGACAAATGAGATGGTGAATCTTGTTACCAGCTGCGTTAACATCACTATAATCGACGTTAGCTTCACGCCCAGGAAATTCTGCTGCGTAGTGTTCGCAGCAGTGTCAGTAGCAGTTGACGTTGCTAGATGGTCGGGCCTGAGGTCTCGCTTGCGGGGTACTCGAGGTTTGGTGAATAGATTTCCTCGTGTCTTGACGTGGTTGGAGGAGGCTCCTAGTTGGTCGATTTCCGCCAGTCTCCGCGGCTTGATGTTTATCTTGTGCTAGTGGGTGAGTGCTATCTGATTGATCTGCGTAGTCTTCAAGTGCTGCCGTTTCAGTCCTCGAGACGCGATCTCGTGTAGGTCCTTCGCTTCTCTGTTAATTGTGTGCTGGGCATTCACGGAAGCAGGCAGCATGAGATCCCCCGCAGTTGCAGTATTTCGCGTCGTATTTCTGTTGAGTACACACTGATGAGAAATCTTCTTCGTGATGGTGCCTTGCTGATCAGAGCACTGAGTAGTTCTTGGTGATGGCTTCTTAGCTTTAGTGGTTGTTGTAGATCTTGACTTGCTAGCAGTTGGAATCGGTTCCTTGAAGACTACTTCTTTCTCTTGCAGGTTGCTGACAACCGTCTCCGAATTGGAAAGGATGGAGACGATGATTTTAAGCCCGTGTGTCCCTTACCAGCCGAACAGGGACAGGTCCGTAGGAGCGCGGCAGTAGGCAGAGCAGTTGTTGTTCAATGCTGAGATTGGAAGAACTCGCCCCTCTTCCATGGCAGGAGCAAGTACGCCCAGTGGACGGTGTGGAGGCGACGGGTCTTGAGACGTCGGAGATTCAGTAAGAGTTGTAGTTGCTCATGTGGATCTTGTAATGCCTGAATCCAGTTGGTTAACTTACCTGTTTGGTTTATCATTTCTTTATTTATGGGTAGAAAGGTAAGACAGATGTGATGGCATATAGCCCGGTGATTCTGTGTTGTATGATTATTAAGAATTTATTCTGTAGTGGTAATATGAATACGATAAATATGTTCTGTACGATATTTCGGACGTAGGTTGAAAAATTCTGACATTATGCATTACATCTGCTATAAGTTGTTCATAACGTCATACGGAACTGGTAAAAGGTTGCATCAATGTATTAAAACCCAATGAATTGATATAATTAGTTTAAAACTTTGAATTCATTCATTAATATATCAAAAAATATTATAAAACACCTGCGAGAGAAACAGTGATCTAGCATCAGACACTTCCTTGTGATAGTGGACTTGGTTGAAATTTTTACAGGGCTAAAAGTGACATTCACTTTTGCCAAAGCTTTTGTTTGTTAATATAAAGATGCTCAGAGATTTGAGTTCCACGTTGAACTGTAGATTCCTTTACCTGTTATGATTATCTGGTTAGGTAAGGTGGCTACGATTGAGATGCGTTGAACAGCCGGTAAGAAACAGTCACTAGGTATTTGAGATAACATTAAATTATTATGCATTGTGTACTACGCAAGTACAAGTATTTTCTCAGAATCGTAGGCTCTGCTGCAAGTTATAAGAGTCACTTGCAGTAGAACTTCAAATCTGCAGATGAGTTGCTACTTCTAAAAGATAGATTAAAATAAAGAGTATGTATTATTCAAGAATAATGCTAATTCGTGGCATCAGGTGAAAAGCAGTTATAGTTTTTTAAGTTAGATGGAGTAGGAGAAGATTTGAGAATACTTTAAGTAAGTGAAACTGTTTCCATGTTATTATTAGTAAGTATAGAATCATGTTGACTGAAAATTAATTCTTTCATCTTGAAATGTTCTGTACAACAGGTCACATACTCCCATTCCTTGACATTACCTGTTTAATGACTAACTCCACCTTCATGTATGCTAAAACGGATAAGACTGAATATTGTGTTCAATGTCGATAGCCAACTGCCAATAATCAATGTCCACCTGAAACTAAAATGTATGAAAGACCAAAGCTACAAATCTTTCAACACATATATTTTACGAGTGTTTTGATTTGTGTAGAAGCTATTTTAGAAGATTATTACCGCGAAGGTATATTACCTGGATAAAGTATGAAATGTTCCTAAAACTTTTTTCTTTGTTTTCTTCTACTCTGTTTATTTCGAGAAAACATTTTTAATCAATTTTATCCTAACTAGAATTTTATAAAATTATTTGATGAGTAGTTTCTAATATTTTGATTGATAACGCATTAGAGGAAACAATTTCTGGCCCTGGGCCAATATTGCCAAACGGACTGGACAAAGCGAAGTAGAGAGACCGCTAGAGTTATCAGACAGAGAATTGTCAGAGATCACTCTTCATGGAGAAAACTGTTGAATTCTCTTCTGTGCCCAAGAATCTAATCAGAATTGCGTGCTAAAATTCACTGATGTTAATGAATTCTTTGCTACGATGACAGGAAATTGTCTAGCAGTACTCCATTTCACCATTAGCCACCTATAACAATTAGCGTAAACAACTCAGAATTGAAGCTATAACACTATACTCGGGATGTAAGTATTGTATAACCTGTAGGGTACTGATTACTAAAGACAAAATAGTGTTATTATTCGATGATAGGGAGTATAAAATTTCATCAAATTTGCTAACAAAAATTACTTAAAAATTATATCCAAAATTAAATTACAAGAAGGCAGATATCATTAAAATATGTAATAAAAATTGCTAAAAATTGCAGATACTTTTCTACCCCCCCCCCCCCAAAAAAAAAAAAAAAAAATCTGTAAAAGCAATCCGTAGGAACTTCGCATCAGAGGGAGTGTAGGAATTTTTAAAAGATCTGTAGCTAATGCAAAAAAATATTAACATAAAATTTTACTATCACAGAAGTGGACGGTACATGAAACTAACAGGTACTTTTCGTGTGACAATCACTGTAAATGACGGTAGTACTGAGACTTACCAAGATCATTAGTGTGTTCCTCTTCAAAATCAGAGGTCAACCAGCCAGTTCGACTGCGGCTTTAAAAGGTTGGTTGGGGTGGGAGGGGGAAGAGCGGTCAATGTCGCTGTTGTTTTGTGCTGCCTTTCAGAGTCTGAACAGTTCAGTACGACACTTAATACGACTTAGGAGAATGCAGAGCCCACTATCGATAGCAAACTATCTAAAAAAGTTTTTATGTCAGTGTAAAGATTGTAGCTTTTATTTTTGTAGACTCTCACAAAGAAAGGGAAAGGAATGGAACCATTCTTCTTTTATTTTTACCATAGAAAGGAAATTATTAATTAATTTACCTTATCAGACGAAATCACACAGACATACAAAATAATTCTAGTAAAATAATTTTAGTAATACATTAAACTAAGAAAGCGTTTTATTTTCTCTTTTTCACCTCAGATAAGGTACTACCCAATGAAAAGTTTTCTTCTCGCATGTATTATTGCCGGCATGTACTCCTTATGCAGATGTACTTCAAATCCCATTAATCCACTGCAACAAATTTTTGTAGCGAAATACTTCATGAAACAGCCAAATATCCAATCCCTCGTTATGCTTTTAGCGTCAGGATAATTCCACATCTGTGGAAACATTATTCTATATGGCTGAATGCTTGTCAACATCAAGGAACACTTGAGGAACTCGGATGAACTTTTCTGAAAAACATCGAAAACGAAATTTTTACAAAATTCGAATAGCTTATTGATTTAACAATAAAAAACTGAGTTTCTTTGTTGATATAGTTCTGAAGCTACTGGTAAAATACAATGGAAAAACAACATTGTGAGGGTACAACTTATGACTCAACATTATAATACCATGCGGTTTCAAATACTAAACTAGGCGTGGTGCATTTGTTGGTTGATCCTGTTGTATATAGATGATTACATTTTCTTGACGCTGACTAGAGGAAGTTTTCTAGCAAATAAAATCAGCATCAGTGAATATGTATATCCTCTTACTAAATCTCTACTTTAAAATCAATAAAACTATGTTCTTTCAGTCAACCAGTCCTACAACCATTGTTTTACGTATGACTTTGTGTCACAATTTATGTCGAAATAGCAACATTGGTCTTTTAGAAAGATTTGCGGCATATATATATATATATATATATATATATATATTTCATGAAATTCATATGCTTCTTCGTATGCAACATTATTCACTCGGAAAATTTTTCAAATGCTTCGAAAGCACCGCATTTGTAGGGCTTCCAGATATTGGCTTTCTTGGATTCCTATGGTCCAGCATTCACAGCCATATTAATCCAATTGTATACGATTTTTTTGCAACCTTTTTCATTTTTGTCATATTGTTGGATGCTAATATACTGAAATGAAGACAATTTCCTTTTTATTTGCTCCAAAAATTGTGAATTTATTTGAATTGTTCAATTTCTGCTAATGTATATTGATAACGTTCAGTAGATATTTCCTTGTTTGCTCTATCTTTGCTTTATCTTGATTAATTATTAGGCTACACTCCCCGCAAAAATGTCTTCCGAAATAGAAGTGTCTGGAATAACCCCCTTCTACATCTACAACAAGACTTTACACAATCAAAACAGCAACGCTTGAAATAAAGGTAATAGCCATGGCGCACAGCAATCGAGCTTGTAAGGTCCTCTTTCAACCTCAACTCTATGGGAGTAGTCATCAGTAGTCAGTAAACATCTAGTTGATAATCCTTCCACGAGGTTACCAAGTTCCAGGCGTCGATGGAAAATCATCAACCGGATTCGAACAACACGAGGAAGATGCGGTTAGCCACTTCACAAATGAGCTACAAGTTTTGACCGCGGAGCCACCTAAAAAACAACACTTCATATCATTTCTGACTGTTTTCATCGGCCTCACAAAGGAACGATAATGGACATTCACCATGTATCGCTTGAAGAATTTGAACAATGCGCTTTGAACCCCCTCTGCTGTAAATAGCAAGTGTTATGACAGCCGCAAGTAGCGGTGAGAGGCGTGGTTTGGGCGCAGGTGTTTGGACGTGGTGTTCTCCGACGCCTGGCGTCGGTTTTGTCGTGGCGAGTGACGGATGAGGCGTCCGTGACGACAGAACGACGGCTTCACCCGCCGCATGTCCGGCTGTCAGCCAGACGCCAAGTGGCGTTTTTCATCATCATTCCCGTGGCCATTGTGGTGACTGAGCTTGTTGTATAAGCAGATAGATAATATTGTTTAGATAAACCTCTTTAATGGGGTATTAGTTTAGCAGTTTTACAGTGTTTCGTTTGGCACAGTGTTATCGGAGACATGTAAGGTATAATATTTTCTTAACTACGCCAGCAACAACAGTTATATATATATTCACTTAAAATAGACGTGGATGCTTAAAATAGACGTGCACCACCTTTTCAATTTTCAAATTAAGTTTTAGTTCTATTTAAAGTGTAATCCTTGGGAATAATAAGAATATTTACATGATAAACCAGTAATTTTCTAATAAATAAATAAAGCGGAAATCTTGTAAAATATTCTGGGTAAGCTTTCAAAATTTATTGAATAAGACCAAAAATAAGTAAAATTTAGAGGAAAATCATGATTTTCCGTGACGATTAATTGCTCAGGCGATTTTCATTCTCTACATAACTACGAAACATAGGAAATAAATACGACTACATTCGAAAAAAACATCCGTTTACTAGGTGATACGCAATGGCAGAAGTGAGTAAAACCTTTCACCGAGATTGGTGGTGTTACGGTTAGCGTTCTGGCCCCGCATTCGGGAGGACGCCGTTTCAAATCCCCGTCCGGGCATCCAGATTTGGGTTTTCCATGGTTTCCCAAATCACTCCAGGCAAATGCCGGGATGCTTCCTTCAAAAGGCCATGGCCGAATTCCTTCCCATTCCTTGCCCCCCCTCCTTTCCCGTCTCTAAAGGCCTCGTTGTTAAGAGGCGTTAAGCAGTTTAAAAAAAGTAAAGATTTGTCAAACTGTTCACTGCTGATGTGTCATTCGTTCATTTGCGGGATTTCTGGAGCATCTTCTCGAAAGGAATGCAGAATAAAATATATAAATCACACAAATCTGACATTTAACCATATGCGAAGTGAATTATTTGCAACACTTAAAAACGAAGAAAAAACGCAAAATCTGTTGTAAGGATTGTCATTTGAAGAGGAATGAATAACACTATCACAAAATTGCCACAAGAATTAATTTTAGATCCAACAGAATGGATCGGCGAAGAAGTCAACCAAAACTTTATATCAATTTCAACTCATTAAATACAAAATAACAATACAGTTACAAGAGTTGCTAGTTCTCCTAATGAAAGATTAATAGCTATATTAGGATTTCTTTTAACTAATGTCTGTTTTTTGTCGTCACATGCAAGGTTCACACATGTAGATTTCAAAGAATTCTATCACTTCATTATAAATCCGTCCTGACACTACGTGAAAAAAATGTACTAGGCCTATCAAAATAACACGAAATAAACACGACAAACGTAAGTAATACGGACGCTTTCTGCAAACAAAACTGAACTGAAACCATTAATTTATTGTGATTACATTGTAACTAGGTTAGCGATTATACAACCACAGTTTCTGTTTCAACACCAGGTATTAATAAAACTAGTTGTTGAAAAACTACAAGCAAATCATGATACAAGCAATTGCATCATAGACAGTCTTTTACGAGACAACAGAAATTAAAGATTTCTTGATCGTACTCATGGAATACACACAATCGTCTCAATGAAATCTAGAGGCTTATCTTTGTATAGTACTCTAATATATTACTTTTTGTAGTAATCTAATATATTCCACATTCATGTGTATTGACTTAGCACTGTTAATTAATGTGATGCTTAAATTAATTGATTCCTTCGTAGTATTCTTATGGCGGGAGTTTGGTGGCTGTCAACCGACGTAACGTATTCTCCACGCAGAGAAACATGAGTTTGTGTTATTCATCATCTATTAACTGGTACCCTTTGATTATGTGGCTGATGATACGTTTTAGATCAAGGAATTTCATTACGACACGCATATATAGACAATAATTCTTGTTCATAACCTTGACCTGCTGGCTGATTACCAAATATGAACAATCTGAAATCTCCAGTCTTATATAATCTGAAATATGTTCGAGACCAAAACGAACAACAAAGAAAAAGCGAGATTGTGGGTGAAGTTGTCTCACTAGTAGAACGAATAATACAATTGGGACTCTGCAGCCAGCTTGTCAGATAAAGAAAATTTAAAGAACATTTATAGAACTAATTGTAAACAACAGATTATACTAAATAATCAGTTTAATAAATTAAATCAAAAGATTAAATTCTACAGAAATTAATTACCAGTAAAATCAACTAAAAATTACTAAACTCTTGACACCAAGATTGAAGGTAACAAGGGATTTCAAATTGAGAAGATCTGTATGTATATCTAACAATAATGGTCTCGCCAACATAATGTTAACACAGGCAAGGTTTGAGCTTTTTATGTACTTAGTATTTGATGTTGTAATCTACAGCTGATGAAAAAACACGATACTATTCTGGGACGCAAAATGATAGACTGTATGTGTTGAAGCACAGTCCTGTTCTCCAGAGTTTACTACTGTGTTTTATTCAGATTACATATATAAAAATACAACGCACAACTTTAGAACGTTGATTTCAAACAAATTACAAAGCTGCATTCAGCGCATTGTAAAATAAGCATATAGATATTTAGTTTTACTGTATGATTCTCACCGAGCATGGTGGGTGAACAGTAACGGAGTGGCCTCTCATGCTGAAGGAGGCGGGATCGAATCGCCTTCTGGCCGTCTATGTTTGCGTTTTCCTTGATTTCCCAAAATTACTGCAAGCGATGGCCGGGATGGTTCCTTCAAAAGGACTTTGCCAAATTTCTACAATTCCTTTAACGACCCTAATGACCTCGATTAGGCGAGGCGTAAAGCCATAAGAATATACAGTAGAACTCCAGTTATGCGAATCAATTGGGACCAGACCCCATTCGGATAATCAAAAATTCTAATAAACTGGTTTTTTTCCGAAAAGTGTCTATTTAAATTAATTACTGTATGTATGTTTAAAATTGGAGAAAAAACTATTTTTAAAGAAAAATAGCTTTTAATTAATTAAATGAAAAGGCAACACTTTTACGTGTTAAGCGTCCTTATAAGTGCTGTACAATAGTACAGTATGTACATACCGTCCTGCAAATATAAGTCATTGCTTGCTGAACATCTCGGTCAAAGTAAGCAGATTGACTGTATTCATCCTTTTTCGCGCAGCTAAGTCGCGCATCCGCTTGACTGTCAGAAGTTGCATGTGGTCACACTCGGGCTGACGCTCCATCCACTTCAACGCAGTTTCTAGGCCGGCAGATGCTTGACTAGCTGATGGTCCCGTGTCTGCTTCAACGTCGACATTAAGGTCATCCTCTTCCTCGACACTTTCAATATGTTCATCACCATTTAGAATTTCCTACCCAGGGTCTGACGAAACACACATCACTCACACTCCTATATCTTCAGCACTAACTTATGAACATCCAGGAATTATCATAAGAATGTTTCTGAAATACTCAAGTGACACGTCATCCCCATCTTTTTCTTGTCTCTTCCCTTTCCTTTTACTGAGCTTCTTTCTCCTTTTTTTTCCTTCTCTTCTTCAGTTGATACGCCTTTCATCTTGTTCCACACACGTCTTAATGTGACTGCCTTAAGCGATTCGGATAATTAAGGTTCTACTGTATATTTATTGGTGCATTCATTTTATATTCTCTCACGAGACAAATTTATTTACGACCTATAACACTATATTGGGAAAAACGATGAGTCTTAATGTTTAGTCACTGTCACAATACGAAAATCTACGGAGCGTAATAACATGCCAAAAATCTTGTAACATTCTTCTGATAACGTGCGGAACATCCTTCAGCTCACGAAGTGTATTAGTTCAACATGGCATGTTGTCCCGATAGCCGCGTGTAATTGTGTGGTTGTGGTTGACTTCTCTCACAAACTGCCGTATAGATCAAATCCGAAATATTCTCCACGGATTTCATTTCTAGCAATGGTGGTGGCCAATTTCCCATAATGCTTCTTGAATAAATCGCGCATAAATGGGCTCAGCAACGCATTGTATTATCATACTGGAACTCTCCATCATTACCCTAGCACCTGAAATCCTAAAGGATGGGTATGAATGATCACCAAGCAGCTCAGTGTAGCGATGCTCTATCATAGATCGCTCCAATTTACTAAACGATTTAATTCATTCCAGCTAAAAATCATTATGGAGAAGTTAAGTTTATGATCTTAAAGCCAAGATGTACGAGGCGCGTCCAGAAAGTAAGTTCCGTTTGGTAATAAAATGAAATTGTACACAGATACAGAAGAAACTTTTATTGCGCAAAATTCTACAACTCTTAAACTACTTTTCCACATAACTGCCAAAATTTTGCAGGCATTTGTCATAGCGTGGCGAAAGGTTTTGTATACCTTCTTCATAGAAATCTGCCGCCTGTGTCTTCAACCAGTTGGAAACAGTTTCTTTCAGCTCGTCGTCATTGGTGAAGTGATGACCGCCAAGGAAAGACTTGAGATATAAGAACAGATGAAAGTCGCTAGGAGCGAGGTCAGGGCTGTGCGGAGGATGGTGAAACACGTCACAGCCAAATCCCTGTGACTATCCGTCTCAGAAATTCTTCGCCGCTTTCAGCATAACGGGTCAAAAACTCAAGTGCACTACCCATCCGTTGTGTTTTGTATTGCTCAGTGAGAATCTTTGGTACCCAACGTGAGCAAAGTTTACGGAATTTCAGTTGTTTGGTAACAATTTCATGAATCAGTAATCGTGAAATTTGGGGGAAGTCCATAGCGAGAGCACTAATTGTAAACCTACGGTTTTCCTGGATCTTGTCATCAATCGCGTGAACCAGTTCTTCTGTAACCAAAGGTGGACGCCCACTTCGTTCTTCATCGTGCACATCACTACGCCCGCCATTGAACTGTCCGAACCATCTTCTCACCATCGAATCACTCATCGCATTTGGTCCGTAAACATCGCAAATTTGCCGATAAATTTCACTTGGTTTCACTTTCCTCGCATTCAGAAACTGAATCACAGACCTGATTTCACAGGCGGCGGGATTTTCAATCAACGCCGACATTTCAAACAAGCACAACAAAGCGTACGTAACTGACAGCGATCTCCAAATGGCGCACGTTCTTCCCCTTGATACACATCGTCTACAGCGCATGTGCGGAACTGCAATCGCAAAGCTGCAGTGGAGATAAATTGAAACGGAACTTACTTTCTGGACGCGCCTCGTAATTGATCCTACCGATACGTCTCTAGTGCGTCTCTCACTGACTAAGGCAATCAGTTCGCGCATGGTAATGCGTCTGTGACTCGGATGCATCTGCTCATTCTTTTCAGGTCTCAAAATTCAGTTGACATGTAAGGCCACTGCACTGTCATGAAGTAGTGTCGGTACAACATTGACACTTGCAAAATACTGTGTACTTCCTGTGAGCTCCACATATCATTCCCGATTCAAACTTGTTAAATTATCGCCAAGTAATCATTACCAAGTAAGAAAATTATACACAATGTACTTACAAGTACAACTCTTTTTTTTTTTGTTAACTGCTTAACGTCTCCTATAACAACTAGGTCTTAAGAGAGGGGAAAGGATGGGGGGCAAGGAATGGGAAGGAATTCGGCCATGGCCTTTTGAAGGAAGCATCCCGGCATTCACCTGGAGTGATTTGGGGAAACCATGGAAAACCCAAATCTGGATGCCCGGACGGGGATTCGAACCGCCGTCCTCCCGAATGCGAGGCCAGAACGTTAACCGTTCACCCACCACGCTCGGTACAAGTACAACTGAAAACACTACTAACCATCTACCTATTTAAATACTTTTGATGATATTCATGAGCCACTTGTTAATTTGCACCCTTATATACCATGATGTTTGGCGTGTAAGTGTACATATGCTATTGAAACCTTTAACAAATTGGAATAAAGCAATTAAAGAAGTGACAACAGAGCTGAGTTCAACTTTATTGTCCCTCGAGAATGTTTAGTTTGTAAACGTTCTTATGAGCATTGAGGTGCAACATGTTAGCAAACTACGTAAGAGATCGAGATATTTGGTTTTAACAGGACAGCTGCCAAGAGCTACAAACAGCTAATGGACCTGGACTTAGCCCAGTCCCAGTAAACAGTCAACCAAGACGCAAAGGTTAAAGCAACTGCAGTCGGCAGAGAGGAGAACGTCACGTGGCAAATGTGTTGAACCATCGGCTAAGTACCACGGCCAGTGTTGTGAAAGCTGCGATGTTACATAAAATTGGTTCATCTTCTGGTTCATTCTTCCTCGAAAATTGATTTTAACTTTTCGCATAGCAGTTTCTAGTCCGAAAAAACCGTAGTTATGCTGTGGTCACCAGTAAATATCCCAATTATATGGTTTACTCGTAACCACGTTTGCTATCCGGATGAACCAGATAAACGTGTTTCAACTGTATAATGTATGCAGCAAGTGGATGAGAGGAGATGATAAAATTCCAGTAACCATGCCCCAAAGTTGCACAGGGAAACGAATATTTCCCCATGCTTCCTTTTACACCTGATAAACTAATCGTTACAACACTGTCATTTGTTCAATACAAGGTAGTAGATACTGTACAAAAATACAATAAGTAATTATGGGTTCGGCGGGAAATAAACCTGCGATTGTAAGAATGAAATATGGTGTTATTGATGCGTTTTACTGGTATTATTCTCAAACTTTGCTGAATATAAAATGATAAATCACACTATGATAATAAACGTTCATGTCCTAAACAGAGTGAGCAAATACGATAGAGATAAATTCACTTTGGTCTGCAACGGACGGTTCTCTGTTTGGTCACAACTTGTATTACTTAAGCTCACTCACAATAACTAATAAGGAAATGATTAGTTTTTTTTTCAGTATCACGGCACGGATTTAATCACAGTCTCTCCAAATCAGTTATTAAACAAATAATTTTCATTGGCTGGAATTAAATGATTAAATTATTATCTTATGTAAATTATAATCACGTGGCTAGCGGGTTAATTATTCTTTCATTTTAGATGTCTTGCAACCGAGTATCGGAAAGTATTTCTGTGATAAAATTACGAAACAACACAGACAAGCGATGAAATTGTTTTCGGAAAGTTTTAAGAAAATGGAAAGATTTGGAAGTTGGTGAAGAGATTTATATAAACACTTGAAAACATCTCAAAGTGAAGGTGCTGATACAAAAAACGAAATTCGTGATGTTCCAAAAAGAATAATCAGATTTCAAACAATTATTTCCTCCTTTGAACTGTCCATCACTCATTGCAATAGAGGGGAATTGAAAACCATGCAACAGATGCCTCTTTCAACGCATTGCATGATTTAGTCGCAAGCGAAGTGCCGTCGCCAGAACATAAGGAAATCTCGGTTCTAGATGTTTATAAAACGAATCGGCTACCGAGATTCATCAAGCTTTTCGGTGACATTTCAGTCCTGATACACTTACTGAATAGAACTGATTGGTATCAAAAGTGCTGGATTCTTCACCGTGGGCCCCAAGAACTGGAACCTTATGCTTGGCCACCCTCGTTGCCCATATCTTACAGCCCGTAATTTTTTCTTCTGGAGATACACAAAAGATTATATTTTTATTCTACCTATATCCAGAGATGCTTAAACATAAAAGAAAGAATAACGAAAGACCCGGATACGGTCACAGATATTTTGCGAAAAATACGCTATAAAGTTTGATATCACATTGACGTTGTCCATTCAGATAGTGGAGAATCAAAAGAAGGAGATAAGATGGGAAAAGAGACTTGATTACATGTAGAATTTATTATAACATGTATAACTTTGATATCGATAATTCTTTTAGGATAGTATACAGTATTAAAACAAAAGAAATTTTTAGGGGATAAATAAAATTGACAATCATGCCATATATTCACTAAAATGTTATTTTTGATAGTTCCTAATTATTTTTCCCAGAACCTTCTCAATGACATAAACATATTATTCTCGTAATCTGCATTTAACATTCACAAGTATTTTTTGTGTCGAAAAAACTAGGAATAGACTACATATTGAAATAAAAAACCATAATTCTTCTCCATGTTTAGTGGTTGATATCAGTAACCGAAATATGAGGAAACCCCAGTCACGGTATCAGTAATTTGACGCGTTTGAACTGCTTAAATAGTATCCTCGAAGACAATGATGGTTTAACCGTGCTCGAAAAATTTAACGTGGTTCACGTGTCTGCAGTTCCGTTTTAAAATGCAGCTGTTACTGTTAGCCGCGCTGACGTTTTTCCGGTTGGTGAGAGCTCAGTTGGTGGTGGCAGCTGAAGATCCCTCGACGTTCGCAGCAGAGCGCGTATTCAATTAACCGTGTCCAATTATCGCGAGAGCCCTTATGTACGCGCCTGATCCTACCTGACACCCAGCGGGGACAGTTTACCCCCACCACCGCCACATCCGCCTCGATCGAACTGTCCACGGCACATTGGACAAATGTTACTGTATGCTGAAGTTAAAGGGAAGGAATAGTATATAACTAGTGTATGTCCGTGACAGTTTTTTTGTGTACCGTTACGGGTCTAGAGGAGTTCCAGTTTTTAGGATGAAAGATTATGACAGGTTGACCTGATTTGACAAAATATAAACCTGACTTGTGTTTCAGAGTGAATAAATACTCTTGAGCTTGAAGAATTTAGAAGCATTGATAGAGGTAGTAGTTACACAGGCACAGGGACGATAGCGCAATTGTATAATCGCTTAAATACAAACTTTTATTTGACCCTTAAAGTTCACTCTTCAAAATTGAAAAATTCCTGTTTTTTTTTTTTTTTTTTTTTTTTTTTTTTTTTTTTTTTTTTGAGACTGGGCAAACACTCAAAGTGTAATAATTGGTAATAGTATCTGTAACGGCCATAGAACTTAATACACATTCCATATTATTAAACAGTTGAGCAACTTGAAGAAGTGAATTGCCAGTGTAGTAGGTTCGGTAACATATTTGGTCTGATGTCCACTTAAAGTAACCTAATAATTCAAATACGGTGAACATGAACAAAGACCATTAACGAAAGTTGTGGGTAAAATACCTAAAAAGGGAATAAACCGTAATCCATAAATTTTAGTTAAGCAACAACATTAGTTTTAATTAAATTGAAATTCATCCTAAGCCGGAATGACAATTGTTCATTCGTGGTTACAGCAGAGACCATGAGTGATTTAATTTTTTGAAAGTTTTTATTTTTTTTACATGCTTTTCATTAGCAATATGTTACTGAAAAGCAGATCCACGTTTTTTCAGTCGCAAAATTAATAAATATTTTTTACTTATGTAACGCTACGAAAAGCAAACTTAATTAATGTTTTTTGGCAATTAATTTGGTAGCAATTGCTTAGCTATTAAATTATGCGCATAACCACGAATTTCTTCTAATGGTACCTCTAGTCACTGTTTTTCGAGCGAAGGCTGACACGTGACATCGTTCTCCAGCCAATAGCTATCGAGGCGACTGAATGAGTGAGCTTAGAAAATTATATAGTAGATAGCACTATCTAACAACATGAGAAAGAACTTTAAAATAACTGTTAACCTGGAACTGGTACCGATCAACAAATGTTCTTTCTGTTATCCTTTAATGCATTCAACAGCTAGTTTATTGAGGTGATTTATTTTTGGAATTAGATAGCTTCTACAAAAAATAATAAAAATCACATTGCGCAATAAACGATTGGTATGACTGAGCGCACTCCAACAAAAGCGGCAAATCTTTAGATTCTAATTAGGACAAGAAAGATGAGAAAGGTAGCTGATGAAATAATGAAGGCCATATACGATATTAACAGTAAATTCGATTCATAACTCAGATGACAAAAGTAAGTTTACACAAACTGAGTGCTGAAATAATAAAAGATGCATTAACAATCTGATATAAGAGTTGACTTGAAAATTTGTGGGATTATGCAATACTTCCTGACGTAAATAGCAATCTGGGGAACCTTAAATTTCAGGGTGAAAATAATTGTTTAAAAATATAATAATCAGTAAAATGATATATCACAACACAAACTAATGTAGTCTAGGTTCAATAAAGCTATTGACAAAATAATAGTGTTCACCCATTATTAAATATTACATACGTCAGTTTTTTTTACGAAACTCATAAGTTTGAATTGTCTGGCGTATTTTCTCAATAACTATTTTATGTGAAATATTTGTAAAACTTAATCAATTACTGCAGGCTTAAAATCCGTGTATTATTCAATTTTGTTTATGTAGGGCCCATCAGGTATTGCCGTCGTCACTTAAACTCGGACCCCGGACGGTTATTGCGGAGTATGTTATACCATCATAGCAACATCCTGGGAAGATGAAACTCCGGCTGTGTACCATGCCTCCCTATTGTGAAAGTGTTGTTGTTCCTCTGCGTGTTTAGCATAGTCTTAATGATGAGAGATGAAAGATGGGAGACGGTAACATCCGGTGGTGGTGCATTCAGGCCCATTCTTCCGATGAACATTTATAAAACCACCATGTTTAACATTGGAACAACAGTAGTAACGAAACTGTTCTGCAACCTTTTTGATGCCAGCAACCAAAAACACACGTACGCACGCGGGATGTCGGAGATTTGAGGTGCACCGCGCTGTTACTCGGATTAGTGGGAGGCTGTGTCGCGGGAAGCATACATAGCAGGTACAAAGAGAAAGAGGTGTTAGAGGCGCAGAATCATAACACTGTACGTACATTTGCCAGTTCCACGTATTACTTGGTTCTTCTTTAAAGAATCTTTCAATGATGTAACACAATAAATAAAAAAGAACTTAACTGAGATGTTAAAATAAAAGTTACAATTATGTATGTTTACTCTAGTCGTGGTTATTATCGCCTGAATTGTCATGTTTCCAATAATCTACCATACGTAAGCAGATTTTGCGGTCATGATAGTAAGGCCTTTGTAGGGAACATCGAAGTTAAAAATCTGATAAAATTTCTAACTGCAAATAACACAAGCTTCATTTAAACTACACACGCGTGTACTTTCGCAAGTGCCACATTAGGTTTACATAAAAACAGTAGGGATTTATAGTTCAATTTGTCATTCTAATCAATGTTTTCATAGGTATTCACTGAATATTATAACACAAAACGAGTGGTTTTTAAGCTTATGTGCAAAGAAAATAATTTCTCAATAATTTGTAAGAAATGAAAAGTTGCTTTAACAACTCAATTATATAAAACCATAATTAAGTGATATTTAAGTTTGAAGCGTATGAAACAACAGAACCATAAGAACAATATATAGTGTAGTATCTAGTTGTCATATAATTCAACATCGATTTCCAGTACCAAAAGACAATAATTTATCAATTTGTTAATGAAGAATCGTTCCCTCATAGCCTATTGCATTAAACACATGTGTAAAATGAACTTCCAGATATCTTCATCTAATTGTTAAGATTAAATAATTAATGTTCAGTAAACTTTGCATAGCATCTCTACTTAAAAATAGATTGCTGCCATGCTGGGGATAAACGCATAATGGTGATTCTCGTTGGATATTGGGAGGACTGGACCTTCGATCCTCTACTAAAAACTGTTATATCACTATGGGACACCATAAAATCAATGTCGGTCCAGGCTGTAAGAAATATTAAAAAATAGTTACTTAAAGTAGTTCATTTAAGAATCGCTTTTATAATGTTGTGTTTTTCGGGTAGTTGAGATTTAAAGGAATAGAATACCATAATTTCTTAATTATTTATCGTACAGACAAAATTGATATGATCTGAGACATGCTGTAGCCATTGCTCCATATTCTCAAATTGCGTTTTCCCTTTAATTCGAAAAAAAATCTCTTTGTCGTGATAAGCATAATATTACTTGCTGCTTTCACAAATCAAACGATTACTCATTTCTAGCAACAAGTGATCTAGGGTGTTAAAGGCACACCCATTAATTTCTGTGTATAGTTAGGAGCATCAATACTATTTCACCACTTATCAAGGTTTTGATCTTAACCTCTAAGTTTGTGCTTCAAATGACATTGAGGCTCATAGTTTAAGAACAACGCAGGTTACCAATACTTGCTGTAGTAAATAACAGCGCCAAGGTGATTTCGAATGTTAGAACAAATCTGCACTTATAGTTATTTATAGATAACATTCAAATAAATAAATAATTTATTAGTAATAACTAATATTTGCTAAACTTTATTACAAAAATGGGATTGAAAAATATTCTGTGAGGAAATTTCTACTGCATATTTGTTTTTCGAAGGATAGACATTAAAGGCAAGACTGAATGGTTTCTTTAATTCAAATTAAGCCCCTAAAAACCTGTGGAGCAAAAATTCTTCATGTGCATCTCAAGATCTTCTAATAGGATGACAAACCATCGGCTGTTATTTCGTTTTTCATGCTTCACAGTTGGTATTACTCTTGTAAGTACCCTGAAGGTACATAGCAAGGAATCTACTAGCCACAATAGAAAGGAGCAGCCGTACCGAAGTCGGTAACTTTGTAATTGTGAAAGGCTGTCATTTGTAGCGCTGCCATTTTATTTTTATAAAACTCTGAATTAATCGTATGGTAAAGCTTTGATGTCCATTAGACATTTCCAAAAAAGTATTTAGATTTTGAGAAAAGATTATTATTTCCGTGATTATTCATTATTCTCGTTATAATTAATTATCTATCCCGTGTAGCTATACAATTGCAGTTAAGTCCACACTCCGGAGCCGGGACACCAGAATCCCTACCACGCCCGCGATTATTACTCCCCAACGCCATCAGGCCGTGCTATAATTACTTATTATCCGCAAGAACATCTGTTAAATAATTCACAGCGCAGTGAGCAAACAGTGTTGCCAACTCAGATTACACCTGAATTCCTGGCGGACAGATTCTCGTGGAGCTGCGAGAGAGAACAGAGGCACGAGCGCCTCCTCCTGGTAGCCGAGCGGAGAGAGACAATCCCGGAGCAGTGGCGGCTCGCCATGAATATTTAGCTGCCCACTGTGGCGCGCGCCGGAGGAGTGGAGGGGGCCGGCTCGGCGGCGGAGTGGGGGCAACTGCGCCGGTCAGCAACAGCACCACCGACAAGTCCCGGCGACCTGAGGAAGAGGCGACCGCGGACGTGCGTACTAATCCTAAGGACGGATTTAGCCACAGAACTCGTCGACCAACTCAAAACTTAATTAAAGAATGATGCTGGTCGCGGAGGAGGCGGGTCTGGGGGAGGGAAGGGGTTTAAAGGATTCGATCCCCAGAGTCCAATAGCCCTCTGTGTCTCGCGGCCATGTTGCCCTGCGAGTTCATTAAGAAGCCAATATTACCGGCGTCTTTTGGCGCGCCGACCTCTCTTCTCTCGGTCGTGCTGCCCTAAAGCGAAATGTAAGCGGGCATCGAGGAGGCTGGTGGGGAGCGAGCGGGAGGTTTAGCGTCTGCACACAGCCTTAACGGCAAAGTGGCTTCAAGATGTTTGAAGTAGAAAACCAAACTCTGCCAAATGGTCTCCGAGATTTTCCCTCCGAAACGTAACATTAAAAGCTCCTTCGTTCTGTCGAGTCTCCGGCTGTTTCGTCTGGCACTTGCTGAAATACCGACATATCCGTAAGATTAAGCAAAATATCTTATCGACATCGACTGTTTACAGAAAGGTAACTGTGCTTATGACATAGTTTTGGCTGGCTGATGTGAAAGTATAGTTCGTTTTATAACAAATTAAAAGTATTGATTAAGCAATATTTTCCATTATCATTGTACCAAAGGTTATTGCTTACGTAGTAAAATTTCGATTATGTGATCTAAATGTCTCTTTTATGTGTTATTTTTATCTGTGCGTGAGCTTTTGCCCTCGTGGTAATTACCTTACCCAATTTTGTATTATGGAAATTATTGCTTCTAATTGTCCCAATGTATGTGGTAAATTGCTCAGCAACACCATCGACAAGTTATTCCATTCTCCGAAGTTTTCCCACTTAAAATCAAGTAATAATTTATGGTCATAGTCATCTCTTACGTATTACTCCTAACTCTTCTCCCTACATCCATTTATGCTTCAGCGCATCCAGCAACCTGTTTATCTATCTTCAAAGATTACCAGCCCATCTTCTAAATATATAAGTTATTGTGACAAAAGGTAGAATGAGAAACAGCCTTCAGTCACTAGAATACAACTTTTATTGTATTACACAATGCATTTCGGACCCTGTGGATCCATCTTCAGGTTACTATGGTATTTACATTTGGTTTTAAATTTTCCTTAAGCGAGATTCGTGCCTAGTAAAGTTTGTTCCTGCGCTGAAAAATGATTTCAAGTAAGTGACGAGAACACGTTTATTATGAGAGAAAATACAAAATATGAAAACATTGTGGAAAACTTACCAGAATTGACGAGATGGCGAATAATTGGTAATATATACATATTTATTGCGGAGCACTGTACTAGACACGATGTCGTTTAAAATGCACATGTTTACATAAACACAACAAAACAGTTTACAGATGATGTGTGTTACAAGTTATACAAAGATGAAATTTATCATTCGTTGCCAGAGTATATCGTGTCGGTGAACTTTTCTTGTCTCTAGTATTTAAAAATTAAGCAGAAAATAAGTCTTTAAAAATATTAAAGTAATAGTGGCTAGTAAAGTCTACTTGTTCATTTAACATATGTTCTTGGCTTTTAATCTTGTGGAGGAATATTTCTAACTGTTCTAACAGATCAATTTTGTTGGCATTCGACTCCATATGTAATACTGCTAAATTATTTTGAATGTCGTTAATAACATGCTTTGTGTCATACATGTGTTCTGCAATGGCTGATTTCTAGAAGTGGTTTAATCTAAAAGCGTTCATGTGTTCTTTGAAACGGGTTTGAAAACTTCTGCCAGTTTTACCGATGTAATATGCTGGACAGTCTCGGCATGATATTTTGTATACTCCACTGTTCTTGATTTTCTGTTTGTCTGTTTTTATGTCATGTTCTAATAGGTGTCCTAGCTTATTGTTAGTGGAGAATGCTATTGCTACATTGGTTTTCCTAAATAAGTTGGCAATTTTTTGTGATATGCGACCTAAATATGGAATGTTGATATATATTTTCTTCTCTTTACCTGAATTATACTGTGTTATTGTATTGTTATTTTTCTGTATTTTGGTGGATAATTTGTCAATTAATTTGGGTGTGTAGCCATTGTTCACTGCTATGGTTTTTATTGTCTCTATTTCTTGTTTGAGGATGTTTTTCTCTAGGTCCAATGAATGTGCTCTGTGTAGCATTGCCCTGAAAGCCGCATGTTTGTGTTTAAGGGGGTGGAATGATGTACTGTCTATAGTTGTGTCTGGGTGTTTTCTATAAATGTTGAATGTGTGTTTTTGTTGTATGTTAGTGATTCCGAGATCTAGAAAATTTATGCTATGGTTCTCTTCATGTTCAACTGTGAACTTTAGGTTTTTGTGGAGAGAGTTGAAGAGCTCAAGTACTTCTTCAACTTCTTCTTTGGTGCCATCCAGTAATAGCAGTGTGTCATCTACATACCTCAAATAATAAACAATTTTATCTTTAAGTTTACTGTTATCTTTAAAAAACTTAGTTTCTAAGTGGTTGAGAAATACATCTGCCAAGAAACTTGAAATACTACTGCCCATAGCCAGTCCTTCTTTCTGCTGGTACACTTTCCTATTGAAGGAGAAATAATTATGTGATAATATAAGTTTCAACATGTCATTAATTTCTAATATATCTTGAATTGCTATTTTCTTATGTTTTAATAAATTATTTACAACTATTTCTATTACAATGTCAAAAACATCTAGTTCAAATTCTTCCATACAATCCTCACAAAGTAGGTGTTAAGTTTGTTCCTTGCCGTATCGTCACAGATATGTCCTTCAACTACAAACGACTTTACGTGGTATATATTAAATAAAAACTTCTGACATAATTTTCGGAAGATGCATCACATTATCCTAGGGGCGTCCAGTAATGATTTGAGGTGTTTTTTCCGGAAATCCGGAAACCCCCTCCCCCTCTCCGGTGAGGTTTCGTGAGATTTCGCTGCCACCCCCCCCCCCCACCTATTTCACCTCACGTAATTAATGGATGTCTCCTAAGACGATTACTGTCAAATGTATCAGCACAATTTCCGTTTATTAGGATCAGTCTGACTACAGATTTTTCATTAGTCTATTTTCTGAACAATTCTTTAAAGTAAATTACCGAATTCAGTTTTAATGGACTAAAACGGAAGTACTAATGTGAGTCATGGATCTAAATAGGATATAATGAAATAAGATTTTCGGAGAAAAGAATATTTTTCGGCCATACTTTGCCATAAAACACAGCACTATTTTTGGATGGATGTAGGGTAAAACTTGATAACGGCACCGAATCTTAAAAGTTGAGCATATTCTCTGAAGGAGAGATTGACATAGTTTGATGTTTCTCAGGCGGGCCGCAGCGTCTATTGTGTGGGAACACTGAAGCGTGGCGACAAGTATTCGGCGTTGAGCTAAGTGGCGACCAAGAACGCCAGTCTGTTGTCCTGGACAACTTCTGCTCGTTAAGCGACACGACCAGGCGAGACACCTGTCACCACCCAACTGTCCGCATAGTTCACTGTTAATACCGCGCTTCTTGCCGGATCCAACCAACCTGTTTTCCCCTCTGCTGAAATTGAATATTTTTGTATATCTGAAATTGTAAACCTTCCTGAAAATGAAAACGAATTATTGAAAAATGATGCTAACAAAACATATGCCAAATAATGTGTATTTACAATTAAGTGAGACCATCGTATTGGAAACAAAGATTAAACGAGAAAGGAAAACCATTAGAAACCATCCATATAAAACTGGAATAAAGTTATTAAAACAATTGTGTAAAAATAAGGTACTACTGAATAAAAAATTTCTCAATTTCACTAACCCCATGATACCTTTCTCCTATTTTCTTTATAAGATCGGATTTCTGACTATGTCTATTAGCCTACATGTACGTTTTCAGCTTGAGTGTAACATTCAGCAATTTTTAATGGTAGAATTATTAATATTCTTTACTATCTACTCTCCTACGTGAATATCTATCGTTTTAGTATCTTCAAGGAGGCAGTTTAATTTCTGAATGACTCTTTATATTCACACTTCAATGAGGTACAAGTGCTGAATATGGTTTGATATAACTTCTAAATTATAAATTTGTGTGCCTTTTTTTAAAAAAACTCAGTGGCAAAATGATTCTTCTTGTCACCATGAGTTCGTCTCTTCTTTTCCTGAGCCAGGCAAATCGCCTTTTTACTGTTAGAGGCAATGCTAAGTAATAGTAGCACCCACAGTTCCTTTCAGAAGTTTTTATGTTTCTAACTGTATCATTGTGAAATAACTAACACCTTTAAAAATCCAGAAGTTTATTAAAATGCTAAACAGGCGAATAAATAAGTATCGATAGAAAAAGTCTACATTATTTCATTGTTTAATCTTCAAATTCCTAAAAAAAATCAAAAGTCGACTAATTAAATACATTACATGATTCAATGTTATTAAATAACATTCACAATGTACAGAAAAAATAGGAAATTTGTAAGACGTAACAGACAAATAAAATAGCGTTCCCAAAAATCTGTTCAGATTAACTATTCTTCTTCGGATTAACATTAAAATGACAGATTGTTAAAAACGAAGATTAATTCATGATATTTTCATTTCTTAAAAGACGAGGAGAATTTTATAAGACTTCTATTTTTTTTTTACCCACTGATGAGAATGAAAGCTTAAAAATTATTATCATGAACAAAATATTTATAAACAAAAATCTGAACAAGAAAAAACAATGAAAATGTAAAATTTTAATAGATAGAACAGATACGATATTCTTAGATGAGAATTAAAATTACAACACAAGGAAGAGATTAAATGCAATTTAACTACAGAAAAAAGGAGAATCTCTTAGCATCAAATATTGATCCTAAAGCTCGAAAAGAATTCGCTAGAACTTTTTGAAATCAAGCTTAAACATTGAGATCAGAGAAAAGGAAGGTAGAAAAACCTGAAGTTTAACATTTTAAAACTATGTTTCATTTGCATTTTACCGATAAACTTCTTAAATAACAGACTGATAGTTGAAGAAAGGAATACATAGAAGAATTTTACAAAAACTATGAGGCTCACATTTTGATAAAAGGAATAGTCAGCTGGTTAATAGTGGGTACAGATACGTCCCAGAGAATGAAAAATATAGTTGAATTCGTTAATTATAAAGAATATGCTGATATTATCGAAACATTGAAACATAGGCAAAAAAGTAAAGTTTTAAAGGGAATTCCTAAGATTCTATTTTTTCTTATGTTGATTCAATTGACCGTGAGTGTGTTTTCAAAAAAATTTGTCTGCCTGAAAACTTTAAATATTCTTTGAGCAGAGGTGACGTAAATATGAAATACGTTTGGTTGAGCCATATTAGGATTCAATTTCAAGAGGAACTGAGGGAATGGTATAACCTCAAGTTGATTTGCGCATAAATTGCAGTTATAACATGATATCCTGATAAATATATGAGGAGCAGTGAGTTAGTATCGGACTTGGGAGCTGACCATGGTTCGAAATGGGAATTTCATAACAGGATCATTATAGGACCATGATTACAGCATGCAGCATCATTTTTACAAGGTTTTATGTATTTAAGAAGTGATACACAACGATTCAGATGTAAGAGATGCGATCTGAGCCATTTTGATGCTGCCTCTTGAAAATGCAGTTAAGGAATGAAATGGTAACTGAACTGGTGCCTTGTCATAGAGCAACTGACTGATTATAACCCTTTATTTCGAGCGAAAAGCGTACATGTCGGTTGTGGGTGAACAACACAGTCTTCCCCATCGTTTTCTGCCCATATTCTAACACTTCCCAGGTAGATCCCACATAATTACTTTCTCATGATATCCATTGACTGTTCTTGGTCGGTGTTGTTCAGCGGCAATGGGTGTGCTTCTCAATGATTAAGTTAGGCTGCTATAGCTGCCTGCGAGCGACAGGAAAAAGAAATGATAAATGAAAGTTTGCATTGGCGGTTGTTCGCGAAAGCCTTATTTTCCTTAGTAAATTAAATGACACGATAGTGTTGGTTAGTTGGAGGATTAAAGTTAATTTTTGCAGTTAGTATTGGTTTGTGTGGTAGGCATGTTGTAATATTTGCTGTCCAAGTATTGCTGTTTATAAAGAAATTTTGTATGTGGACTTTCATCATGATCACCTTAAATCAATGTCTGCTACAAATAATATTGAATATAGCGCCGACGAGTATGCCATACCAAACAATGGGGAGGTGATTCACATTACCGAACCTCACAGATTCAATAATATTCAACATCTTCCCGTCGTAGACAAAATTCTATGGATAAATTGGGTACATATTTTGAATGCTTTCGTATTTTTGCGCCATCCCTCTTGTATGCCACTGTGTTATTTTTTCTTCATTTCTATGGAAGTAATTTAACCTTACCGCTTGCTACTATACCCAATTTCCGTCTGTCTCACACACCGAAAAGTGTATTATTAAAGTTTAAACAACCTCCATAACTAATTTCATCGTCACCATACGTTCAGAAAAAGTAACGGTGATGATATCGTTTGAGCATCATATTAAAAAATTTAACTAGTTGTCATAAATTAATGCATCGAAGTATCTATACAATACTAATTCTGACCTCGAGTACAACCAGAATTTTCATTTTGGTATTCCTTAATAGCAGGAGATTAAAACAATTTAATTGTCGATTCGTTTCATATAGTTTTTATCTTTTAACTTGGAACCGAAACTGTGGATTGATTGCTCCACACTTTTCAACTACGAATGTGTCTACGGTAGCAGAGATAAATTACAACTGAAGGTTCTTTAATAATTACCATCCATACGGGGAATCGAACACTTGATCTTAAGACTTATTCCAACACACAGACGGTAGAGATTACTGGCATAAACTTCAATAAAATTCCTTCATTTTTATTTTATCAAGAAAAGCATAATGCTCTAAACGAAATGAGGCTATAACGAAAATACGATACTGTATGCAAATGTTTGTGCCTGAATTAGAAGCTTTTAAACATTTCCTCTTAGCTGAAAAACCAGAAAGCGAGACTCCAATTACAGTAACAAAAATTTTGTATTGCCAGCTCAATTATGCTTTTAGTAATCGGAGAGTGAAATGCGAGCTGGCGAATTAGATAATTTCGATTTTCGGAGCCAGACTTATTCCGACGAAGCGTTTCGGGAACAAGTGTAATTAATTTCCGCTTCAGGTGAATTTTAAAATTAATTATTGCCTGGAAAATAATTTTGCGGGAGCGTGACCGGCGGTGGCGATGGGCAAGTTGTGTGCTGTGAGGGCGGTCGGTGGTCGTGAATGCGTCATGAGGAACGGCGGCAGACATTGGCAACCGAAGCGGGCGCGGCCTGGTAATTGAACGGCTAATATTTGAACAGCGGTGCTAAATAATGCAGCGAGACTCGGTTACCATTCAGATAGGCCGATTAGCCAGGGACTGTTGCACTTCCTCCTCAGCCAACGTCCTGCAGACCAGCGGAGGATTGCTTTCCAACAACCACAGCAAATTTAGTGAAGCACCCTTGAAACCAGTGGTATAGTACGCAGAAAAACACGATGTATCTAATCATAAACGCCTTAACGCTCTCTGATAAACAGTGAAATATCATATCGCTGACGGATTGTTACTGGTTTATCGCTGTTAATCATTAATTGAGATTATAATTTTAAAAAAATATGAAGGTAAGTGCAAAGTGGTTTCCACTATAGGTAAACCGAATAAGTACTACCTTTTTTAAGTAGCATCAAGTGACAACAATTAAAGACATTCATTAGTTTATAACAGCTTACCCAGCCATTTTATATTTTTTTTAAGAATTATGTATAGCGAGATTGGAGTTGATTAATTGTGGATCTGTGTATAGTCGTGAACTATATGAACATTGTTTCGTGGAGAAAGACTGTGAAAATGATATGTAATACAATAAACTACAGCATTATGTATGAAACATTAATCAAAAGTTTTTAATTGTCGGTGTTTATGAGAGCCACGATGTTTGAAAGAATTCTCAATGTTTTGGACTGGTTTACGTTAATTGTGCGTGTAAATGCATGTAAACAGTAGTAACTTCCATATTAACTTCCATTTTAAGGTGTTATCTAACTATTTTAAATGATTTTGTACGATTGTTAATTATTTTTTATGGATTTAATTGTTAACGTTCTGTTAATGTTCAAGAAACTCCCGTCGGAAGTTTTTATTGCCTTCTGGATGTTTCTGTGGTGCCTATTTAACCCGCGAATATAGCAGGCGGAGTCATTCATCAAAAAAAAAAAATACTAAGCAGTCGTTCATGAGTTTAATCGCTGTAATATTTGTGCTATAGTATCTTTGTAGATATCTCGTGCCTCATCCGCGTGTAATGTTACTATGGAGCTAACAGAGAAATAAATATGAAGTGAAAAGTGATTCGTCACTGTTGTCATTTTAAGGAACTATTTAATCCATTCAAAGGCAACAGTTATTTAAACCTTGGGTGAAGATAAAACACTCTGGCGATCAACGACAGTGAACTGTGAATTGGAGAACGAAGTAATTAAAGGTAATCTTCATTAATTGACGACAGGCGAATTAGTTAATTACCGAAGAGCGTATCAACATGTTCTCGTGAAACTATCACACTTAATTGTTGTTTAAACACAATATTTCTATGACCGTATTCTCCGTCATTATCTTCAGGTGTAGAATTAACAAGTCGTGATCTGAAGTTAAAAGCTTGCCTAAAGCGCGATGTTGCTCGCGTCTTCTTTAAAGTCATTGCTTTGAGTTTGGGACGCATGTCGAAGAAGATTTAGGGAGGAACGTATTCAAATAATGCTAATAAGGTATGATTCAGGAAACAAATTACTGTTTGTGATAACCACTAAAGAACTATGATGAACTGAGGTTGCTTTCAGTTTGTAGCTATTGATCGGCACAAAGAATGACAGCAGAGGGACAACATCCTACCACCCAGTACAAGGTTGTTAACATGGTTATCGTAAGAAAACAATCCTTACAAACCAATGTATCTTGGACTATCCATGATGTTAAGGACACATCTTTCGTTACGATATATTCTTGAGCTAGCTCTTACCTCAGCTTCAAATCAGAATTAGCTAAACGTATGTTGGTGATAGGGCTTGGAATGAAATTGATCAAAGATTTAGGAGTAGTGCGTGGAAAGGAATAGTTGACCTTCGGAGGCACAAGCTGGCACTCGATTTTATGAATTAGGGCGTAGAAAATTTTCTTTTGTGTTTATGGGTGTCAGCTATTGGGATAAATTATCAGGGAAGTGATAAATAATATATTAAAAACGTTGATGGTTAAAATTCGAAAGTGGTAAAAATTGATGGGTGAAGGAATTTAACACTCAAAGTATATAACATTATAATAAAAATTAATATAATAGATTATATAACTTCACTTAAAAATCCAACACCATGGCTGAATGAAAATCAAAAGATCTTAATAATGCAAACATAGGAGCAACAGACATCTTAGAAAGAGACACCTTCAGACACAAAGTAGACAAATGGGAAGTTATAACTGAGCAACCAAAACAAAAACAATACAGACCAAAGTGGTCGGAAGAACGCAAACAAGCTTTCTCGGAAAGAATGAAAGCCTATTCGAACAGCAAGAAGAAATTTAAAAAAAACTTGATTGGGTCATTTGCTTAACGTCTTCCATTTATTGGGAGAATTCGCCAATAATAATATTAATAATAATAAAAAATAATAATTGGATTATTAGATGACAAGGGAAGTTGCCATCAGAGCATGCAGCCCATTCAATTCAATTCGCTCATAAATAGTTACAGGTGCTATGAGGAAATAGAATGGAATGTACAGAACCGGGAAAATAACATCCAGAAAGAATAAAAGTGCATTTAATCTTTCAGGAACAGTGTGTCCCATATACTTGGCTCGAAAGGACGATGATTCTATTATGTTGTTATTACGTCCCTCTCTTCAAATTTGGTAAAAGGTATTATCGAATCTCATGATTTGTTTTAATGGTAGTATTATACTCTTTATTTATTTTACTACCGTACCCAAGTTTTACCTAACCAGGAAAGCCTAAGAAATTTATAAATTAAGATCTTTTCACGTATGCTGAGTTATGAGTAATTAAGTTTCTAGATATATTCGAATCTTCGATAAAGATTGTAAGCAGAACAAAATACGGTAAATTCATTTGACTTTGTTGGCTCTGAGACCTCAAACTGTTATTCGTCCAAGTTTTGATTCGCTTTGCATGATGCTCTATGATAAGAGGATAAACACAATAGCAACTATTTGGGAAAAAGACTGTGGCGTTTCCGAAGAGATGCTACAAGCTGAGGGTATGTTTAATCTAAACGAACCAGTACCTTGCTTGTTTCCCGGTATACCTTGTTTTGTCTGCGAGCAAGGCCGTTCCAGGAACTGAAGTTCCGCCTGCCTTGTGGTGCGCAGCTGCATCAACAATGAAGGATATGAAGACCTGTCTGCCACTAGCTATTCTGCTAATTAGCGGTCTGGTAGCTCAGTGATAAAGGTTCTTGTCTGTAAAATTCAGCGTCCCTAGCCAGTAATTTTACTTTGTTTGTATGAGGTACTATTATGCTTCTCCAATAAATATCGCCGTATTATACCCAATCCTCTTACAGAAATTCTACTTGTAACGAATACCACTTGGAGTAGTTACGATATCATTATTTAATACTGAATAATTACAAGTTAGTCCGGTACCAAGGTGAGTTACACTCACCGAGCATGGTTTTTATCTCAAAACTGACAAAAAAATAGTCTGCAAACAATCAAAATTGCACTTTCCCTTTAAACATAATGGCTTGACTCAAATAACCTATCAAAGTTCTGTTCTTAACGTGCCAGATTTTTTAATACCCGTAACACATTAACAAATTCCATTTAGATTAATTGAAAACATTTTTGCACAATATACAATTCAAATCATGTCGTATTGTAAAATGTTTTTACTTTAAAGCCCACAAGATGAGTTAATCAAAGGATGCATAGTTACTAGGTACTGGCCACAGGGATACAATACTTATTCATGTTGGTTTTGCATATTTTTAACGTCTATTGTGTAATGGTTAAGTTCACAAAAGCGTAGAAGGTTCTAAATCCATAATTAGGATGAAATCGAAATTATGATAACAATCTGAAGCGAATATGGAAGTGAAATACTTTTTAATGTTCCTCTGTGGAAAGCAGAATCCCAGAAATGGAAACAGGGTATACGTAGGTAGAAAGTAAATAACTAGTTTATGCGGATGGTGTAATTCTAATAGCTAAAATCATGGATGAGCTAATAGATATAATGAATGTGTTAGTGAAAGAAACCAGAAGAATATTGAGAAGATCAGTTTTACCCTCGCCAGAATTTTTCACTCAAGATTTTTCTGTAGATATGGGATAGTACCTCTTAAAAAACAGAAAAATTCAAGAACTTTGCGGGCTGTAGTAATATTTTTCCGAAAGAGGTTATGAAAGAATACATGTGAGGGGAGGATATGAATTTGCCATGGTGAAAACACTGAAGTCAGAATTATTGCCTAAAGCGCCTTACACAATGCTACAGTATGGACAAAAGAATTATAGTATAATGAGAATAAATTAATGGCAATTGAAAATGATGTTCTGAGATAAATTATTTGAGTGCTTATGTGGAATAATGAATAGCGACAGAAAAATAAAGAATCAACATAACTTTAGCAGTCTAGCTGTTGTAATAAACGAGAAAAACTAAGTGGAATAGTCACGTAATCGAAGGGATGAGAATCTCATTACAGACGTGGTAGAAGGAAGTTTTGGTGGGAAGAAGTAACAATGTGGCTAGTTGTAATCAAGGACAGCGTCAGGGAAACAAAATTTCTGGAACAGGAAGAATGCAGCAAATGAGTGCATTAGAGAAAGCTAGATGTTAGGGATTGGATCACATTTTTAATGATCACAATGCAGTAAGTAGGCAGGTAAATAAGTATTAGTAAGTAAACATACTTTTATCTCCAACCAAATAAATAAGTACGTAGAGTCTTTAATGGTTGAGATAATCATTGGCATCATAACACCGAATAAAACTTTAATAGTAAAATTTATTAATGGTAGACCAAGCTAAAATTTAAAGCGACCTTGAAATTAGGTGATGTACGTCATTAGCATGATTCATCGATCATTCATTAAACAGAGGTAATTATCTCCGTTTAAGATGATTATACACACAGAACAATCACCAAGCAGCTATCCTCAATGTGATTACTGTGCAGTTAGAATCTTGTGAGGAAATGTTTAACAGAGCGTATGAAATCGAGCTATATACTCACTAAAATCTAAAGTTTATCCTATTTTCACAGATTTGTGACTTCGAAATTGTCAGGATCATTATATTACGGTAGTTTTAGTTTTGGTAAGGATATTAATAGCCTAGCACCGGGAATGCCTAATGAAGTTAAACAAGCGTCAGGCACGGGACAACGCACGTTATTCCATAATATATCTCTTGCATCAAAAAATCAATAAAATGACAGCTGAAACAGCAATCCTCAAATTATTAATTGATTCAAGTTCTCAAAGCCCAATTTAATATTGTTCTTAAACAATTGTAGTCTTCAATTACAAACTAAATACATGTAAAATATCACTCTTTTATCAAACAAGGATATTTGAGTCAGTCAGCATATACAGTACATCTGTTCAGCTGGCATTCTTATGGACGACTTGATACTTCCTGTTTGGATTCTGACAAATATTCTGTAAATTTAGAAACTATTTCATTTTATCACTGGTAGTATGATGTGATTACAATGTTTCCAGCTGTTTGCTAGGTAATTACCTTGTCGTAAATGCTCTATAAACCCCTAACAACAAAAGTGATATACGAACGGAGATATTTCTTATGTATTGCTTCATTAAAATATTCACTGGTGTACCACCTTAAGAATTCATTGCAGTCATATGTCGAGAATGTTTCCAGTCTTAGATTGTTCACATATACCAGTAGGAATTGTATCACTGTGAGAGCCATTTGAATAACACAATCCGGCGGTACACCGTAAATATTTCATTGCAACAACAGTGATAGAAAAATTAAGGTTTTCAAACGGATGATGAAGTCATGAATGTCTTGTGTCTTGCGACTTGGAGAGAGACTTTCGGTTAGCAGCGCAATTCGTTTCAGTCGTGGCTTGACACAGAGTTTAACGTGGAATCAAAAGCACGGAACGTCGTAGCTTAGCTCATTTGATGAAGCGCCACTTTTAAAAATTCCTGGCCTCACCAGGATCTGAAGTTGGAACCGAGCCACAAAATTTGGAAAACAATCGCCTTAACCTTTTTTTTTACTTATAGCTTTACATATCGTCAATGTCGAAGTCATTATAGGCGGGATGGGACAAGGGGCAAGGAACGGTCAGGAATTCGGCCATGTCCTTTTGAAGGAAGCATCCTGGCATTCACCTGGTGTGATTTGGGGAAACCATGGAAAACCAAAATCCGGATGACCGGACGGGGATTTGAACCGGCGTCCTCCCAATGCGAGGCCAGCAAGTTAACCGTTCACCCACCACTCTCTGTGCGCCTTATCCAGAGCACTCGAGAAGGATGGAGCCCTATACTATTAATGAGACTACTGGTGAGTAATAAATATGTGGGTGGAGCATACTGAAAAAAACGTTGCTCTAGACATACATACTAAATCCTCTGAAATACTCTTTGCAATCAATTTTGAATATCTGTCAAGTAATATTGAAACATATATTTTTTTTCAAATGTAGTATACTGAAAAATTTAAGCAATTAACTTGGAATCAGTAATGAAGATTTGTTGCCCGTTACAGTTGTTAAAAATGAGAATACGATGTTGGTCACCAGTTTCATTAGAAGGCGACAAGTCAAGAAGAATAAACAAGCAATTTCATTGTGAAACCAAATTATAAAGTATTTATAATTCCTCACTGACGGCAAAGCGAAAACAGCTATCTGACACGTTGCAACGCTCCCCGTTCACTGACTGTTAGCTATGACAAACAGAGAAACCTTCCACATCACTGTTTCCAGCGATATTGCATTACTGAATTTTACCTGTGGAATGCGATACTGTATAAACACAACGTTTTTACATCTCAATGCACTGTCAGGTTTCGGTGTTAAATCTAAATAATGATCATAACAGAGCAGATTAACTTCCACTGATGACTAATAATTGTTTATTGAATAACCGTTTTTCAGTGCAATAAGAGTCGCTCGATACGTAATTATTTTTCTGTTTTTTACCTGTAGCTGTAAATAATTAGTTAGCTTTTTAATGAGTGCGCCGACCACCAATTCTTTCCGGTAAACATATTAAAATATTTGTTTGTATTTGATTCACTTTATACCAACATCTGAAAGATAAATACTGTTCAAAAAGTGATTGTTGCCGTAGACTTTATCTATTTTATTTAAAAAAAAAAAAAAACATAAAGTGTACTTCCTTTGATTTTATTTTTTAAACAATAAATAGTACTTCCATAACCATTACATTTTTTAAAGCTACGTCATTCTTTCTGATATTATAACTATTGCATTTGTTTTGTATTAATTAGCACATATTATTTTTTATGCCCTCCAGCACGCTTCTGTTGCTTATTATCATCAGCTAATTGGATTTCAGCTTACACTCGTTTCCAATATTGTTCTTAAATCATTTCTTTGCGTATAGGTAGAGTGTTATGGGTGAAAAGTTATAGCCATCCTTCGTCGTATTTCAACTCATACTAGTCCCTCAAAGTTTTTAAATTTCTTCATATTACAGAGACTGTAATCATTATTTTAAAGGTTTTCTTGAAACGTTTGAAGAAATTTTTCACTTAAAATTGTTCTTACTTTGCTTTCAATCAAAGAAAAAAGTGTACCTTTCTTTTTTTTAATAATTTCTTAAAATAATTTGTAACGTCAATATTTCTTTTCTTTCGCAACTTGTTTCCGGTTTTCATTGGTGTACGGTATCTTAACTACTACTTTCTGATGTGAAAGCAGAAATTTATGAAAAAACATTAATGCAGAACGGTTGATGAAATTCTGCAACATATATCTGAATTTTAAGATGTACACTTTCTGAAATACTTCTTGTATTTCGTAAACGTTCAGCTGCTTTTAAAGGTTATTTTTTAATTTTCTCGTCACTACGACTTGCCCTTCATTTCGTGGGCGATATGGTCGAGGTATACAGTATCAGCTGATGTGGAGAAAGTTTCGTTAAAAATTGCATAATTTGCAATGCTGTTCTAATGTCAACTCTGAACTCTACACGCATAGTTATATTCACTTCGCACCAACATTAAAAACTAATGTAGGCTAAGTGGATTATATGTAACTCTGGAAGATGTAGGTTCAGATTTATTTCTACGCTGACGAGAAATTCAAAGGTTTCCAGGTTTCGTCAGTTGAGAATAATGTCAAGAAAATGTGACAAAAATCCTAATCTTTAGCTTTGTTTATGGCGGTCGCTACAAGTAATTAACCCACTGAACCAGTGATTCCTTTGATAGGTAAAAGCACGATTCTTGAAACAATATAATTCATCCGCGAGTTTAAATTTCATGTTTAAAATGACAGAAAAGAAGAATTGGAAGCTAAGCGTGAGGAAAAAATACTGCCCTGCGCGTTGAAGATAGTGAGAAAATATTAGCACGTTGGAATAATAGCTAGTTTTAGCTCGAAAAAAAACAACATGTGAATACTATAAAATATAATCTTAGCGGGTTCGCTACCGGATGATGCTCATGAAAGATGAGCTTTCGGTGGCGTACTGTGCCGGCATCTTCAGTAACCTGAAAATGGCCGCAGAGTGCGCCACCGAAAGCTTGTATGTCGTCAACATCATCCAGCAGCAAAGATTATGTTTCAGTGCAAGGCCACGAAAACCTTCGTTCACACATGTGAATACACCGCCGTCCCCATACTATCCAGGTTAATAATCCTGATGTTATTTTCTGCTTACAAAACTATAGTTGAAATTGAGAGGTGTCTTCCTTGATGATTCCAACGTTATTAAATGTTATTCTGCAATCGTCAAGTCAGGCCATATTAGAAGAAATAGTTTCAGTCTATTTGCTAATACAGATGGAATGTACTTCGAAGAAGAGATAAGCCGTAAATAGTTATTTTGTTGCAAAGCTGCTTTATTAATGTTTCTATTTATTTAACTGCTGTACTGCGCAAAGATATTGTGATAAAGCACAAGAAAAAGTGTGAAAAGTCTATATGAATTAACAAAGTCTATAAGAAACGTGTATAAGATTTGACAATCCACGTAAAAAACTGATTGGATATAAATTAGAGTCATGGTTTACTAAGAGCACTCAGCATCTGTACCTCATTAGTACCTCTCATTAAAGTAATGCCCATAAGTTCAAATTAGTTCCGAAAAAAATAATAAAATCCTCGTGACGACGAATTTAAAGGTATGTTAACATTTTTTTTTTTTTGGGGGGGGGGGGGCGGCTGGTATTATTGACGGCAATGCACTGTGGATGTTTTTAGAGCACGCATGATTACACAATGGTGGAAAAAATTGCAACGTTTGACAACTGCTCTGATCACCTACAGACTGATTTTGTGCCTGTGAGATAACGGCAATTACAAAATCTATTTTGTAGAGAGGAGACAAAGGAGACTGAGAATACAGTTTCTTGAAAGCTTTTCTGAAGTTATGAAGTATTGCTAATTGTTTATTTTTCTTAGTGCAAAACTCCTACACAACGTAGTCTTATGTAAGAATAATTACAAGGAGAAAGACACCTTGCTTCAAATATATGCACCAAATAGGTAATTGATAAGAATGTATGTAATAATGATACCAGTCGATAGTCCGTTTCACCTACATTTTTCACCGATGCGGTACGCTGATAGAAGCTACTTAACGTTAAAGAATCTACCATTGACTGGAAGAGATCATTACAAGTGAAAACACTGTTCCATCTTATGTGATTAAGAGGCCTGTCCGCTTAATTTATAATTCTAACACTTTGTAATTATACTTTCGATTAACAACAATTTTTAGTTACCGTTTGACATAATAATTCGATGAACACTCCAAAACCAATTTAAAAAATCATTTTAAGTGTTGCTGTAAAAACCATTTGCGATAGTACTAGGTAGAAATGTGAGGTATAATGTCCGGCGCAGTGGTTGTGCGTTCAACAACCTCGCAATGCGTGTTTTTGAAGTACCTGTACAATACCTCCATTGGTTACCAATTAGCCAGGTCACAACCACCGAGCGTGGGAGTTTCCTGTGAAGGCTTAAATTAAACGGCCACTCTGGATGACAGCGGTATGTGAATTCGAAGAAAAGCTATGTCAAAGGTTAATAAAATATATTGGTGTTGGCCGGCATGCTTACTATTATTATATTAAATTACATATCTTCATTTTTATCACATATCACCCCGATGATGTAAAATAGTACATAACAGCATACCCAAAACCAATAACTCACAAGTTAATTACTTATCATTTCAGAACTGCACATTATTTATATAATTAATTAGACATGTACCGATAAGTTATGAAAAATATTTTTTCACACGATAAAGTGGATTTGGCAAGACATTTTAAAATATAGAATGGGAATGTGACGATATATGGAAATGCTTAATGTGTGAATTTTGAACAATATAGAGATCCGTATCAGGACAGAGAAAATTGAGAAACAGCATATGTTTGTTGCTAATTAAAACATATAAATCTCATACAACCCTTCGAAGTAGTGTCTCAACGAATGCACCGCACGCTGCCAAGGTTTCGGAAGAAGCCAAACACCTTCAGCCTCATTATAAGAGAGTCATATGATCCGACGTCGCTTTGTTGACGCATTGGCTTCACTTGACCGACAGCACATCCAACACAATGGCTTCTTCAAATTTGGCAAGTAAGGTGGATATTCGAGTACTTCCAATCCGCTTGGTGTGAGAACATTCTGTACATAGCCGTATGAGGTGTCGCATTCTAATGAACGAATACTGCACCTTGTGGGCGTTCAAGGAGGTACTCCCTAACAGCCCATTTCTCTGTACATTGTACAATTTCTTGCCTAATCAGATTTTCGGATTGAAAAAATGATTATCATAAACTCTTACGTAATTTGATATATTTTGTGCCTAGCTTTCAAAACTCTATTCTGATCCATACGTATATAATTTTCTTAGACCAGAACAGAAAAGTAACCCGAAACATTTTCCTTATAAAATATTTATTATACGCTCAGTAGTCCATCGTTACTTAATAGTAAGAACAACAATTGTTACAGTTACTATAGAGCATTTGCAAGTAGCTATTGATGTGACTCAAACGACTGTAGATGACAACCAACATGGTCACAACAATCAAGCAATCGATAGAGGAAATTGCATAATAAGAGGCAAGGTGTTTCACTTAAGCCCTGTTGGTTCCGTACACGTTTCGGTCGCTAGTTCATACTATTGATTCCCTACTTTACACTAAACGCATCTATTTGTCCTTTGAAGTTTCTCATTACTCGAGGCGGACTCATTACTTGATCAATAATGACCATGGCAGTGGATGGATTGAAGCAAAGGATACAGCGGATACGCACTCAACACGGCTGGACGTTACTCTTCAGAAAAGTGATAACAGTTTGCTGCGACCGAGCATGACGGGTAAGCGGTAATGCTCTGGTTATCCAGATTATATATAACGGAACCCATGATATAAAGTCTCACCTATTCGGCATATTGGTAAAGGTATTTCATAGAACGCAAAATTCACAGAAACATTCACTTATAAATACGAAAATCGAAGTACTTCCCATCAGTCTTCGTCAAATCAGTATTTTGTCTTCATCATTTTTACCTCACTTCCCAATTTGTTCCTATCACTGCTATCCAAGCTATTTCAGTAGTCAGTGAAGCTTTCTACCAGAGTACCTACAGTTTTTCAAGTTGTTTGTAGAGTTCACACTATTATCTATAGCATTTTGGTAGCTCTATGGATATAACGATCGTCTTCAAAATTTCTGGATGGAATGCTGATACAGTCAGGAATATTTACGGGTATTCCTTCGTGCGAGTTTACTAAGATGTTCTGTGTTGCTGATTATATCTTAAAGGTTTGGGCTGGGCTCTAGTGAGGCGAAATGCGCTGCAAACCAATACTCTGTCACTTGGCGGAAGAACGATTAAGGGATATCCCGGCGAAATTCATTTATCTTGTTTCTTTTCGCTAAAGAAAATGAGTTTCTTTCGGACAGTCACAGTTTACGTTAACTGAACCAAAAGGACCCTGAATGTGCCATTGCAACTTTTTAGATTTCGGCAGCAATTTGTTCCCTTACATTTCACGTTAAGTTTATTTGAAATTATGTGGTCAGAAAAATTCTTGTCTTGTCTGCAGCTTACTGAGTACATGATTCAATGTTATAATAGGATCAGTTAACAGAATCTTATTAATTCTCACAACTATTTTTGTATAGAAATTCCATGTTAGCTGATAATATAACAGATATTCCTTTAATGATTACTTGTTGGTCATCATGATTATCAAATTTTTAGAGATTTTTTTCCACTTTCGCTCGTCAGCTCTGCCAATTCGTCTTTCGAGAGCCATGTTTTTATTTTTAAATAATATTTATTATTAGAGTACCAGCTTGCTAGGCCTTTCGTAGGGGAAGTGCATGGGTTTTCATCTGTCTGTGAAACATGTAACTACGTTCTGTGTGTGGTAAATGTATTTTTTTTGTTCGTGTAATGTGTAGTTTATGACGCGGAGATTGGGGACCATTCCAGCATTCTTGTTGATGACTGCGAAAAACCACCTAAGAATCTCAGTTTGGACGGCCTTTACGCAAGGGCCAGGACTGGAAATTCGTCCCGATGTAGCACCCACACTGGCGTGTTTTTATTTGTTAGTACTGACCTTAATTTATATTATTCATACCCAGCTTTTGATATAGTAAATTTAATGTTGTGAACTTTTGTTTCGATTGAATTTTTCTCCAAGTTCCTGATGATTACTCTTATATAGGTTATACTCATTGTTTAGTTTCCTTTAATAGTATCATCGAATAAACTGTTTTCGCTAAACGGTATCTACTGGTGTGACTTACAAGGTGAGGATGAGTGGACGAAGTATGGCTAGTAAAATGTTCAGTCAGAAGCTGAAGGAAACAGAAACTGTAAACGATAAATGGACAATTAAGTAAATCGAGTGAGATGTACAGTACAATGCAGAAGAGAGAATTTAGAAATATGACGAATAGTGAAAGCACAGAAAACCCGAGACAGACTTGAGTACAATCGGACCATCTCATTTATAGAATAATCTCGAGGATGACATAGATGGTACATTTGCAAAGATCAAGGCTAAAGTGCAGATGGCTGGAGGTATGACTGTATGAAATGTCTCGAAATAATTCTGAGGAAGTAAGTTCCCTGTTTACCGTATCGTGGTGATGCTATAAGGTTTGTTCAACAGTTTCTATGATATTTTTCACTGCACTTGTATTGCACAAGATAACATAATGACATCAAGGTGGGTAAACATCCACCAATTCATTCGCAACACTATTGGCCGGAATAGGAAAGTTGTTTTCTAATTTTCGTACACTCAACATTGCCTATCAATAGTTCGATGTAAGGGGGAACCATTTTCCCCTGAGGTCTGAGTCACTAACCTTACACCTGTTTCTCCTTGGTTATGCCCACCTACATTTCTACAGACGTCCAGCGATAGCACAACAAAAACTGCAAACCCTACCCTGCTCCCACACGCCCAACAAATGTCGGAATATTTCACGTGTAAGCAGGATTCCGAATACGAAATACGAACTTTTTAAAGATGCAGCGGCGTCGAGACGGAGGGGGTTGTAGCACGCCTGCGGCCGAGCAAAGTGAAAGTGTAGCAGACGGCGTTGCTCGCCTGGGGAGAACAGCCCTGTGTGATACATTTCAATGTCGGCCCAGGATTCGATTTCACGGGTGTAAGGCTCCAAAGAAAGTTGCAAAAATATTGCTGCTGCGGCTGGCGGGGGGAGGGAGGGGGGGGAGAAGCCAACGCGCGCATACCGGCTCCTCTTTCGCGCACTCCTTTTCTATTTGTCGACGTCAATCTTGATTTCAATAGCGACGTGCGGCGAATGGTAAAGTGACAACTCATTTACATTAGAGGAAGAAGACACGTTTGTGACCGCTGACATGGTATGAAGTAGTATCACATATACTGTCCACATTCCCACGGAAAGATTTTTTTCAACCATCCAAAATTCAATTTATATAGTCATTGTTTTCAGTCTAATGTATTCCATTTTACGTAGGATCATCCTTGTTCTTGAACTGTTAGTCCTATTGCAAACAGTTAGTCATAGATCCCGCTAGATTGCCCTACAGAGATGTTGTGGAATGGAAGTGAAAGAGTTTGATGTACCCGCGTAGGGATTGCCACCAGTTACTATTACCATCTTTCATTAAATTTTTCTGTATAAAATACCTTGTTCAACTTTGCCTGGGCGCCATGGAAGGATTCTTTCCAGAATTTGTAATAAACATTTAAAAATATAATTATTTGCATTTTTTTAGTTAAAAAGAAATTTATATTGATTTTATATACTCACACTTGAATTTATTGTTATCAACATAAGATAGATAGATATATATGTTCACTATGATCCCATGTGAGAATAATCTCGGGGATGTGGAACAGTACATACACTTATTAGTAATGTCAATATTACTATATAATTGATAATATTATTATATATTGACAACAAGTTAGCAACAACCCATTAGTATAACCAATATCTCCTGTAATCTACAAATACAATCCCGTGTTAATTAATACTTATTATGTGGAACAGTGTATACACTTGTTACCAGCATCTAATAACCAGTTATTTTCTTACCAACCAGTTACCATGATATGTTTCACTGTAATTTGTGACTACATATTATATTATGTTAGTTGCTATTTATGTGGAACAGTACACAAACCTATTAGCAATATCAATTATATTACCAACAACTCATAAGCAGTCAATTACTGTAAAACCTGTTAGTATGATAATTTTTCACAGCAGTTTTTGAGTGCATGCTATCCCATGTTAGTTCCTATATATGAGTGAAATTTTGTAAACAGTGTAATTACTTCATATATCATTTTAGTAATTGTGAATAATTTTGTCACCTTCCCCTTCCATACTACTATTTTATCAGTCATTCTTAGTTACCAATTCCAAGAAGAAAATTCTTTCACAGAGTAAAATGGGTTCTGAAGCAGAAACTCTTTCAGTTTGGACTTAAAGTAATTGGGTTTTTGTAGATAACATTTAATTTCTGTTGGTAATACATTGAATAAGGAAGCTCCAGTAAATGTTAACCCTTTCTGTACAATTGACAGTGATTTGTAATCCTTGTGAATATTATATTTATTCCTAGTATTATGGCTATGTATGTCAGCATTAAGATTGAAGTGTTCAGGATTTTCCACTACAAATGATAGTACAGAGTATACATACTGTGCTGGCATTGTTAGTATACCCAGGTTTTTAAATAGATTTCTGCACGACGTCTGTGGGCTTGCTCCACAAATAGTTCTTATAGCACGCTTTTGCAATTTAAATACCCAATGTGCTTGTGACGAGTTTCCCCAGAATGAGATGCCATAAGTGAGCAGGGAATGAAAATATGCAAAATATACTAACTTTCTGGTTTCTATATTAGCTATTCTAGATATTACCCTCAGTGAAAAAGTTGCAGAATTAAGTTTTTTAAGAAGTTGTTGAATATGCTGTTTCCAGTTCAATTTGTTATCTATATATACACCCAGGAATTTTGTGAAACTGCTTTCATTGATTGCTTTTCCTTCTGATATCACATTATAGCTGACCTTTGTTTTATTTTTTGTAGCAAACTGAAGTAACTGTGTCTTTTCTACATTAAGTATTAGTTTGTTGGCATTAAACCACCTGTTAATTTTCTTTATAACATCATTTGCTGTGTTTTCGAGGTTTTGTGCTGATGGATCTTTCAAGGATATGCTAGTATCATCTGCAAAGAGCACCATGTGTTCATTATCACCTAGTATATGTGGGAGATCATTTATATAGATTAAGAACAGCAGAGGGCCAAGAATTGAACCCTGCGGCACACCACATTTAACTATACCCCATTCTGAGTTTATAACATCTCCTGTATTAGCATCTTTCAGTGATACACATTGCTTTCTATTTTCCAGGTACGATTTAAACCAATGTCCTGGCTTACCACTAACTCCATAGTGGTCTAATTTACCTAGTAGAATCTCATGATCAACACAGTCAAAAGCCTTAGCAAGATCACAGAATATACCTATGGAATTTAATTTTTTATGCATTGCTGAATCTGTTGAAACGCCTTGTCTAAAACCAAACTGTACTTTACTGAGTAGGTCATTCTTTTGTAGATGTGCATACACCCTTCTGTACATTGCTTTTTCAAAGATTTTTGAAATGCTGGTAGAAGTGATATCGGTCTGTAATTTTCAATCTTTGAGGTTTCACCCTTTTTATAAAGCGGTTTGATTATTGACTTCTTGAGTGAGTCAGGAAAGATACCTTCTTCAAAAGAACTATTAATATATGACTAATAACTCTACTAATGCTGGTGTTACATTGTTTTACTACATGGGTTGAAACCTCATCATAACCAAATGACTTTTTATTTTTGAGGGATTTAATAATTTTTTCAATTTCATTTTGACTGGTGGGAAATATAGACATAGGTGCTGTCTTTGGTGACAAGGATTTAAGTATTGCTATAGCATCCATATTCCCAATATATTTTCCTTTATTTTTTCAGTAACTGTTAAGAAGTAGTTATTGAAAGCACTTCCTACATAACAGGGGTCAGTTACAAGCTTATCATTAATGCTTATAGATATAGGTTTATGTTCAAGGGATGATACAGTTGTTTCTCTTTTAATAATGTTCCAGATACTTTTTATCTTATTATCTGAACTACTAATCTCATTGTTTATGGCCAAACGTTTAGCTTCTTTTATTACTTTGGTTAAAATTCTACAGTAAGTTTTGTAATGTTGTCTGAGAAGCATATTATCAGTATTCCTAACTTTTACATACAATTCCCTTTTATGTCTGCAAGATGTTTTAATACCAACTGTAACCCAATTTTTGTTTACTCGTTTTTGACCAGTTGAAGCTAGTTTTGTAGGGAGACACCTTTTGTAAATTTCTAAAAGCCTTTGGTGAAAGTAATTGAATTTATTGTTTACCCCTTTTAATTTATAAACAGTGCTCCAGTCCTCATTGAGAAGTTCATCATTTAATGTTTTTATTGATTTGTTCTTTAATGGCCTAACTCTGACAAATCCTTTCTTTTTGTTATTTTCGTTTCCCACAACATCCAAAGTAATTATTTGAGCATTATGGTCTGACAAACCATTTTCCATTGGAATTGATCCATGTGTTTCTAATTTATTGTGCTCTACAAAAATGTTATCAATAATGGTACTACTATCTTTTGTGTTCTAGTTGGGAAATTTACAGTTTGATAGAGATTGAATGATCTAAGCATTCCTAGAAGATAATCTGTCTGGTTACATTCTACAGCAAAATTTATGTTGAAGTCTCCACAGAGGATAATTTCCCTTTTAGTACGTGATAAGTTTATTAGAACTGCCTCAAGTTTATTACAAAATTTACTGAAGTCTCCTGTGGGAGCCCTATAAACTGTCAGCACTATAAGATATTTGTTTTCTAATTCTAACTGTATTGCACAACATTCAAAATCTTGTTCTATACAGTATTTACTTACATCTAACGATTTTGTCTCAGTATTTTCTCTTACATATATTGCTGCACCACCCATTCTCATCTCTGACCTGCAATAACAAGAAACTAATCTATATCCAATAAAAGGGAGGAGACCTATTTCAGAATTCTTCAGATGATGTTCTGTCAGACATACGAGGAAAGGTGATTTGCATTAACAAACACATATAACAAGAAAATTTAATCTACATCATACAAAAAAATTGATTAAATAAACAATGAAATGACAGAGTCCGACTAACTCAAAATAAAATTAGAGAGCATAAGTCTTTACAGGTTTTCGCTTCGGGTACAATGCACCATACTTTGACTCAGTTTGTTCAGTTTGTTGTGTAATTACCACCTAGTTAATGTTTATGTTGAAGTCAGCGCTGTCCGATCTTCTTGAATTTCTGTGCTCAACACACACAAAACAAAATTTAATCGTCACACTGTGTTTAAGATTGGACGAACACTTGCTTTGGCACACAATCGATGATTATCCTTTTGAATGGCGTTTCAGTGGCCCCAGCTGCAGTCGTATCTTCAAAACGAAGGTTTTCACATGAAAACAAACAATAAAACGTGTCTGAGCTTATTATAAATGAATAGTGTTATCACTCCATGCATGCATGCTCACAACCGCTTGTACCACGGCCACCCCCGCACTACTTGCTACCTCACGCGCCGTTCCCGCTGCCCTTCAGGTACCGCTATTCTTTCTTTGTTCCATGCACACCTGCGCATTCACGAGGGTCGCGTGGCCTTGGGGATATGTGAAAACTGCGGCCAGTGAAATTTGCGGCCAACCTAAAATCTATGAAATCTGCGGCCAATACCTGTTCTCTTTGTGTCACTGCCGCGCCGTCCTAATCACTCTAAAGGCCCATTTAGACGACCTGACCTCGTCTCACTAAATCGTGGCCTGGAAGTTTTTACGTGAACAAATAGAATGGAAACTAATCAGCGACAAAATTTTACATTACACGGCCGAAACAGCCAAACTAGTTTCTATTTAAAAAAAAAAAAAAAAAAAAAATTAGACAAGTAAATGTTTGGAATCAAAATGCACATCACCTTGTTTCGCAAGTTAAGTATTCTTTCTTAGAATTTTCGCAATCGTTACTGAAAGTTGAGTTTTTTGCTGATCTGCGACACTGTTCGGAGACCACTGCGGTACTAACCAGATCGGACTGGCTAAGGTCGTCTAAAAGGGCACATGTCAATTTTCTTGAAGTTTACGGGAAAACACAATAATTCTATTAAAATTTATTTAAAAAAAATATTGTTACTGCAACTGATGAAGTAACATGTAAGACACTTTTGACTTACATTTGGAATTTATTGTGTACATTATGTGATTTATATAGATTTTTAAGTAATCCGGACATTTGCCCTTTTAACAATAAACCAAGGGGAAAAATAAAATATTACTTTTTCACATTTTGTTTATTATGTATGGATATTTTGTTTGTTTGAACAGTACATGTAAACTAAACGTTTAAAAAGTTATATTATATGAAATTACAATTAATTTACCATTGAAATTACTGTAGTTTTGCACAAAATCCACCAGCTTATATACTTTACATAAATAATCATTCTCGGCAGATGGCCTCATTATAGCATCATAGAAAATGGCATATGTTCTTCAGGAAGATATTGTAGCACTTTCTTAACATCATCCTTTTTTTGGCATTGATAGGATTCATGTCTGCAAAAGTTTTTGCGTTCGGAAGCTCAATACCTGTGTTGCTCCGCAACAACTTAAAAGATTTTATTATTATTATTTCTCCAATTTTGTCATAACCTAAACGGACTCCCTTATTCATTTCATAATAGCAGTGTTCTGATATTTTAAACAACTCGCGCTGTCATTCCTTCTTTCCCAACGTTTTTTTGATTTCGAGCTTCACTTGGGAGCACATACATTTTAAAGTGCTTGGGCCACCACTTGTTAAACTCTAGGATGCTGTCATTGTCTCCCAAAAAAACTGTTTCAATGTTCCCTTCATTTGCAGACGATTCAGTAATAATTTTTGAAAATTGATGAGGTGTGTAGATTCTATCCACTCTTTTTAATCGTCTCTTGATAACAGCAAAGATACGATCACATGGACGAAAACTGTGACCCCTCACTAGAAAATCTTGCTTGATTGTTATTTTACTTATCAGGGAAAGGCCAAATACAAATCGTAAAACCATATGATTCTTGTTCTGCCCTGTACATTCGTCGGAAGAAGATGGGTTTCTTCTGCGGTTTGGGGTATGATATGTGCTATGAAGTGATTACGGAAAGAGGAAACTTCACTCCCTGCCTTTTTTCGCAGTTCCTTCATGGTAGGTATAGATTTTGCTTGTTCTGGTTTTCAGGTCATAAATTCAAAAACAGTTAACCCACAACTACCGATGGTAGAATATTTTTTCCTGCGCTGGTAATGTGAGGGAAAGGGAGGTTTTGCATGAAATCTACTACGATTCCATAAGTATCTGCCTCGTTATGACAATTCTTATCTATTTCTTTTAAGGAAGAACAAAACTTGTGTTTTAATAACAATTATAAACTATAAAACATCTGTAGTGTTAACAGCTGTTTAGAAACATAGGCTGCAAACGTAGCAACCCGCTCGGAGTGCCGGCGGGGCGGCTGTTAACAATTAAACCAGTTTGAGCCTATTCAATAATAAACACTGATTTCACACCCATACAGCATTGTTGAGAGTTCTGGCCGCAGATTTCACTGGTCGCAAATTTCACTGGGCGCTGTTTTCGCGACACCGGCCTTGGGGCCTCCTCCCCGCACATGCCTCACAAAAACGTCCCCTAACAGAGTCCAGTAGGCAGGTGAAACAAAATTGTCCTTTTGGCACTCAATCATGTATTACCAAACGGTTATGAAGCGTCCCGATAAGAGGACCGCCTCGTGGGTATCAGCTATCTGTCCCTAAGATGAATTACTATAGGTACGTTTGTCGTGTTTTCGGCTTAAATTTGGGATGGTGGCAGCATTCGACGAGATCAGCGTTTCTCAATCTGCAGGTTCGTGCACCACTAGTGGTCCACGAAGATTGTTCAGGTGGTCCGCAAGGAGAATATTACAAATTTAGATACCGTGTGTAAGTCTATACGCGAGTGTAAGCTAAAACCCCAACTTCTTTAGAGCCAAGAATATTACGTTAAACATAAAAATTCTGAAATTTTAGTATGAGGGAAAGACTGCATTGTTCCTACAATAGTCCATTCATTTTCAGTTGGCATAAAGAAGAGCAACGTTCTTCTAAGTATTAAGTAAACGATCATTTCATGAGTGTCTTGAAGTAAACAAAAATAAAAAGTGTAAGGTCTACTGTCTTTAGTTTTATTTTGTACATGTAGATAGGTGGTACAGTGCAGCATCTATCCTAAAATAACATTATCATTGATTTCGTTGCTAAACTGTTAAGAGTCGGGTCAATAAATGTGTTTCTGTAGGAGTAAAAATCATGTTCGTAGATTTATTATGTTATAATGGTACAACAAAATATGTCCCAGATGTTAATAACATACACATAGATAAAAATTAGGCCGGTATACGTTAGTGGTCAGCTGCATTTGTTGACAGTTTACTGGTTCTCGGGTTGAAAAAGTTTGATTTGAGAGTTGATCAAACAATTCCTGAAAATTTTACCAGAACGTTTATAAAGGTAACAATAATCAGCCAATTTGGTTATATATATTTGCCTCTTAGAGACTATCCTATTTTGCTTCATCTAGAGTAGGATCTGTGTTCTCTGAACGACAGAAGGAACACTTATGGGCTCATTCATTTGTCCGTCCGTTTATCATAATCTCGTACTTTCAGAACCGTTTAACCTGTAAACTTTTAATTAGTCATTATTATAATTATTATTTCGAAAAGTCATTAGGAGTAAAATTAAGTACAGCTGGTGAGAGGTTAATGGGAATTTCGTTCAGTATAATCTTTATGATTATCAAGTAAAATCTGACAAAATGTTGAGTCTCTAAATTTTTGTTTCTTCTAATAATTACATGATTAGAACGCGATTTTGGAGAAAAATAATCAAAATCTAATTACATCAATATTCCTGAAACTTCTCTTCACAGAATAGTTTCAAAATATCGAATGATACTTATCCCTAAACATTATAAAAACATTTTGGCGAATTTCTGAATTTTTATTTTTTAAAAATAAATACGTGAGTAATTTTTACAAATTTAATACTTCAGAGGATAATGTTTCTAGCAAAAAATCACCTATATAATTCAACAGGAAATTTTATGCATCACATAATAAATATGTACTAAACATGTATAAGTTTCCTAAAGATGCATTAATAAAAATATTTCAATAAGTCCAACTTAAAGCTATTCCACAGATTTTTTATATATTTGATTTAAATATACCATTTGAGATATTCAAAAGAAAATAATAAAATCAACTTTAAATTTTTTTAGAGATAATGCTCTGCACATAATAAATACTGACTCAATTTAATACACTGTTTGTATGCGAAATCCTGAGCGACCAAAAGTAACCCGCGTTTTCCCGATATCTGCACAATTAAAATCATGTAAACAAGCTGCGTCTGTCTGACGCGGATGCATCACACAAAATCTACTGAACGGATTTCATATTTTACGAGCTTATTGTATAGCTTCCAAGGAACGGAGAAAGAAATGACGTTTCTCTCCTACAAAGAAGAGATATGCGCGATAGATCATACACATCTTAGAAGTACACTACTTTACTCCATAGGTCATGTTAAAACGCTCAAAATTTTAGAGTCTGTTAATTATGTTTTTTAATACGTAAATTTTGTTATATATTTTTTTAAATTTTATTAAATATATTCCGAAAAACAAACAGAATGCGTTAGTCAAACCAGTACACTTTAGTAATGAAATTTTGATATTTAATTTACAGTAAATATCTTTGTGCTTAACATAGATATCAAAACTTGATAGCGTGTTACTTTATTGCTGTTTTTTTCCTAGCATCAATATTTGAATTTTTACTTAACTTCTGCGGAAATGATATACTACACCACACGTAGAACACATTCGTTGTGATCTCAGAAATAATTCTAACCAAAGTTCGTATTTAGTAACGATTACAGTTGATAGCGCGTGGATTTTCAAGGTACAACAATAGCATCTACGTAGCAATGTTAATAATTTTCGACAATTTTTAATAATAATTATGTTAATCTTTTATATTTCATAATTTATTTTACGTTAAAATATAAGTAAAATAAAACTTATGAACATCAGTATAAAAATCGCGCCTATTGTAACTAAAAAACGTTCGTAAATGACATTTTTTGATTTTCCACCATAATATTTTCTTCCAGAAAGAGGATGAAACATTTCTTCACTCACAGCAAAGTCCTTGTGCACTAAGCAGTGGGAAAATTTTATATAAGGAATGTTTCATGTGGTAATCTATTTCCATCCGACAGAAGCATCTCACAATTCCTGTCAAGGAAGGTACTTATAAAGCCGCGTTCCCACGATCTCTTGTAATAGAGACGAGACGGGACGGGAGCTCATTAGCCGAAGTGTAGGGACGAGCGCACGCCACAGGTTAGTCCTAGCTTACCTCGCCGCCACCTCCCCACCACGTTGCCTAGTGTCGTTTGGCTCAGAGCACTTTACAGCACTAGAAGGGGTGCGCACCACTGCTGCAAACCGATGGCAACAGCGCACCACTACACACGCCTGTGATGTTTACCGACACAGAGTGGGTAGCTGCGTTTCGTCTCCGTTAGCAGAGGCGGCCCTGTTCCCATGGCGTGTGGCTGAGTATTCTTCCCGTCCCGTCCCGTCTCGCCTTCGTTACAAGAGATCGTGGAACGCGGCTTAAGAACAGCGATACGCAACCGGAAGTAGAGGAATTTCAACTGTTCATAGCTATTACTTTATCCTATTAAGGATGAGAACGAAGAAATTTTGAGTATGGGAGCACTTTGTGCAAAGCTGTCAAAGATTGAGAAAAGCCGGCATGTAGTTTCGCACGCTACTTGCTGCAACAACGTGAGGGCAATACTATATTCGAATACTCTTCTCACAACGGTTACCGTATGCGACTGTAACAAGGACGACAGCCGTTTAGGTGACCCACAAAATCACCGGTGGTTTATGTCAATATGCGTTACGATAGTAAATATGTATGAATACAATTTAGTATAACGCAAAGAGCAAAAAATGAACACCGTGAATTGAGAAAGGCAGCGGTGAAGGGTGGCAGAGAGGGGGTTGGGGCGGCGTGGTCTATGAATGGAGCACCGGGCAGGAATCTGCGCCGCCTGTCTGCTGAATTACACATGAACTGACAAACTGTCAAGCTCGCAGATTCCGCTAGAACAGCTCCGGCTCGCCAAGCGTGGATGCTCAGTGGCAATGGTGTCTGGCCTTCAACAGCCCACAAAACAGTAGGAATCGGAACACCACTCACGTGTCTTCTGGAACGGAAGTGTTAGAGGTAAATCGATGTAAAAATGCTACCAGGCTGTTGAAAATGAAACTCACTATTCAGAATGTTATAATAACATCCAAGTAGCTGTTGAGTGGAGATGGTCATGTGCTGAAGCGTTGCTGTTGCAAATATACAAACCTTGATTTTATACTTGACGTATAAGTATAGTAAAGTTGGGATGTTATCAGCAAATTAAGAACAACAGTTTCTATTACAACGGGTGAAACATCTTCTAACCAGCATTAAAATTAGCTAACAAGATCTCGACTACTGGTTCAGAGATTTTTTTTTAATAGGCATCCTACTTTCCTCTGTGTTTGCCAATAGTTTTTAATATGATTTTTCTACGAGACTGCTTTGCTGACCGTCGGTACTTGGCCATTGATCTCTTGTAAGTCTTTGAGGAGATCACAATTTACTGTTTTGCGGTGGAGACTTGTTTTCAAAATTAGTACTTCTGTTTTAAGCTTAATCAGTAAACAATTTTCTACTTCTACACATTTTCCGTACTCTTTAAAATAGTTTGGAGATTTTTTTTTAATATTAGTTTGTGCAATGTTCTAGAACTAGCAATAAATACAACACCTGTTGGTTCGAAACGTAAACGATTCATAGCTTACCGAGCATGGTGGGTGAACGGTTAACGTTCTGGCCTCGCATTCGGGAGGACGCGGGTTAGAATCCGGGCATCCAGATTTGGGTTTTCCATGGTTTCTCCAAATCACTCCAGGCGAATGCCGGGATGCTTCCTTCAAAAAGGCCATGGCCGAATTCCTTCCCGTTCCTATTCCCAGTCCCATCCTGTCTATAATGACCTTAGCCGTCGACGAGGCGTAAAGCCACAAGTAAAAAAAAAAGGTTCATAGCTTATCAGCCAGTGTAGAAAGATACAGCCAAAGTTCATATTAAGCTTAAAAAATACTTAATGGTGTAACCAATTACATAATTTAACAGAATATTCTGTTAGGCGTTTGTTGTGTACATAGTACGCAAAAAAATTTAGCTGTAAGAAAATCTTAGGAATATCTAAAACATTAGCCTTAACAAATTACTCATTTTATCGGGACGATGGAAAATTTAAGAAGGTAATGTTATTTTGTCTTTTAGATGTTAAATTTATGTGATTATATCGTACCGTTTATGTTTCTCTGTAATCGTCTGAGCATCAATCAGGCTGAATGAAACAGAGGCGATTTGGGTAAGTAAAAGAAATATTACTGAGCTTGCAATCATCATTAGTACTCTTTCCCAAACATCTAGTAACCAAAAGTTGTCTTGTAATGATTGCTCCCTGCATGCAGTGATCTGGGAAATCATTCATGAAATTTTACTAAACATTGCGAACGGTACCATTATTCATGTCGAGAAGATCGATCACCCCTATGTTGTTATGTATTATCTTAGTAAACTGAAAGGGAAGAAAACTATTTTGTTTAAAAGTATTTAATATAGTTCTGGATAGTTTCGAGATAAGTATTAGGTAGGAATTAATATTTTAATATTATATTAGTCTTTTGAATCATAATCTAAAAATAAATGTTACTGAAGATTATTTTTTTTTTTTGATGTTGCCAGCAAATTTACTCTAGCAATGTTAACAGGAATTCAAATATATTTATATTTTCTGGATCATACGTTCTGTAAGATTACGAATACTATGTAAACATAAAATTTTATCGGTACCTAATATACATGTAAGATTGTATTGAAGTTTCTCATTTTGCAACGAATATTTAAGTTATTTTACAGAAAATAGTCACATTGATCTAACTGCATACTTTAAGGAAAACGTCAAGGAATAAAACGATTATTTTCGGTATTTTTTTTTTCGTTTAAATTAGTATACTTTGATCTTTAGCTATTGTATGAACATACTTCTGATTATTTTTTATTGTATATTGTCGATGCTTTTGTAACTGGCAAGGTATTAGTAGTTTTTAAGCATACGTATTTGATATATGTGCAAGCATTATCGTTTTATTTTAGAGGAAATTGTATTTTGGTTGCTCGTAAACCCTTGAATTTGAGGTCTTTAGAGCGGAACACTTTTTATGGTGCTACTAAAATAGTTAACATTCATTCTTTACAATCCCTCTTTACAGAACGACGTCTATTCAGAAAATAAAACAACTTTTGAATTACCTGGCAATAAAGTGTTTTTCATAACTACCACAGTAACCTGTTTTTTTTTTTTTTTTTTTTTTTGTTTTTTTGTTTTTTTTTTGGTATCCTTGAAATCTCTTTTAATTACATTGGTATTGACCGTTGAGTGCAGTTTGTTTCAGAATTCCTGGCAATTTTTTAAATGTGAAACTTTTAAAGAAAATGTGGCGCTTATATGTCGTACGCGAATATTGTAGTCTGGAGATCTTCACCTCATCACATGTTAGCCGAACGGTTTTTGAAGCTGTGATTCATTATTTCGGTAGTCAGATGGTGAATGTTTGAAGGTCTGTTGACATGCCAATGAACTTTGACATGAAGTTTCTGTTATTCTTTCCGAAACGTCAGATAGCTCATTATATTTCAAGTCAACATAAAATGCCTCATAATGTAAGATGATTTTGACTATCCCTACATTGCCATCTTAATCAGTCAACTAACTTCACTATAATGAATCAATTTTACTATGGTCTTCTGTCAATGTCATTAATGTAAGGGATGATAGGTACGTTGTCATTTGTCCGTGAATCTTTTAAAATCTGGAGAAAATGTTTCAATGCATAAAAAATATGTCGTACCAAATTTAAAAGACCGCTCACTATAAATTTTGTTAATTGTAAGTCAATATGGCTGAAGTGTTAGCGGTCCAAATAAAATTTGGAGTTACGATACATTGTCCAGCTGTTCCATATAAACGGATGAGTTTATTGTGGATTATTGGAAACCAAATGATACTGGTGAATGTAGATAAGTAAAATATGAAGTTCCAAAGAACGTGTGTATAATGTGCCACTGCTTATTCACCGGTGTTGCTGCGCCTAAATGACGAAATGAGATATAAGTAAATTTTTGTGGTCCAAGACCGGATGGAAGACTTGAAAAACCACGTAGTACACTTTGCCGTCGATGGAATTACTGTTTAACGTAGAATCCGAACATATCATTCTTCACACAGAAAGATGAGGTTCTAAAAGTCATTTTCAAAGCGAGGAATTGAGAAACTTCCATTGTTAAATCTGAATTTAAACCTAGGTACTCCAATCTTATATCAGGCGTCGTATTGCGGATTAACAGTTGTAGCAGAATAATTAATCCACTTTCAGGTCTATAAACCCCATTAATTTCCTTCAATAATAGACATTTGTGTGTCAGTAATTTTCCTTTTCGATTCATCAATAACTTTTACAGCCTTAATTTTATATTCTTATTACTATCCTCATATTGTTGACCCCAGCCACCCGTTTGCAGGTGTTAATAATGAGATGTAAGGGAAGGGGTAGGATCTGAGTTCCTACCCGAAGTCTAACCAGGCCTGTTATGCCAGACGTACTTAATATATTAGAGGATTTCTTCTGTCGCCATCTACGCACGAAACGTGTAACTTTGTGTGTTTTGTAAGATAATATATTTTTTATTTGTGAAATGTGTAGTTTATGGATGACTGAGAAACCAATCAGGACATCCGGTACGCGGAGGCCTGGGTTGGTTGTTCGGTCCCGTTGTAACTCCAGATGGATGGCAGCCCACTGAGCCACACTGGTATGTCTCCATTTTCTATATAGATCTCATGATAAATAATACAAAATAAAATGTGTGTTACTGCGTAGCACCCGTAGGTTGGAAGTAAAACTTCCTGTGTTTTATTGATATATGTATATATTTTGCTGAGAACGACATGTGTAAAAAGCACCTTGTTCACGAATTTTAACGAGAACCTTCATTTGTATATAGTAATAGAAACAAAAATTAAAGTTTGAAATCTTTGTTTTTTATTCCCTCGACAGCCATTTATCATAGACAATATAATCGTCTGGACAATTATTTATTGCAATACTGAGAACATTTTATAATTAATTCATTAACAATATACATTTAAATCACTTTTGGATGTTGAAGGCAAGAACATAGGTAAGTTATCATCAAAGGCATTTTTACGCAATACACTTTTTTTTCTTTTAATTATTTACGGATTGAATAACATTGTGTGCAATTTTTTAAAATTTACATTATTTACACTTTTAATAATTACTTTAATGTGATATTATATTCTTTCATTACCACGTACGGTGGCTTCAGTCAGTTGTTGACTCACATATTTCTACTTTCAGGCCATCTATTTGAGTTAAAGACCCATTCCTCGATAGTAATAAACAACAAATAATAACAAGTAGCTAGGATGATGTCAAATGTTACTGAAACATGTAATGTTCATTATTTTTTATTGCTATTTTGTGAAAATTCTGAAATTTTTAACAAAAATTAACTCACACAGCTTCAGGACACGGTTTGAATCCCTGTCCCGTCATCCAGATTACGGTTCTCCATTGTTTCCCGGAATCACTCGAGGCGAATGCCGGGATGTTTCCTTCAAAAGGTGGCCGAATTCCTTCCCGTTGCTTTTCCCCATGTCATTTCCGTCTCTAATGATCTCGACGTCGACGAGGTAACAAGCCATACGCATAAGATGTCGAACAGACGGTTTCACGTTCATTAATTTCTAACAGTGGTATCCAAATCTGTTACTAAGCGGCTCAAGCATTTTAAACTAATTAATTCAGTCAATATGGTTAAGGTGTCTGACTGTAGATCGACAGGTCCCTGTCTCGGCGAGGATTTTCAAAGGCCCTTAGCCCGATCTTATCCCCTGGTGTAGCTTGCTGAGCAATGTGAAGTACGCTAGAATGCTTCCGCAGATCGGATTCGACGAGTAAGAGGACGTCTCTATTCCCGGTACATTACCGGGTTAAGTAAAGGTAGCCACGACAGAGGCGCATGCACGACAATCGAATCTTTGTCAATCGTCTGCCAAACCTTGCGGGGATATCGTGGTAAATAATACCACACAGATTATTATTAATTAAGTTAATTAACGTATTTATAGATTAGAAACAAATTTAATGGAATTTCCCTGCAATGTTTCTAGTAACGATTCAAAATAAATTTCACTTTAAAGTGATAAGAATAATTACGGTTTAACAGCGATCAATTTTGCATTCAAATAATATATTACTCATTTATTACTCTAACTAACCCATGGCACTAACTGCAGCTTAAAGAGAGACGGCGCAATCCCTCGACAGCAACACAGAGTGTAGTGTGGACAATGCGCCTCCCAGGTTTTACAGATATAACTACTGAGTAAAACATGAGAGCGCTCTGGGAGAGTTGTCCCGCGGAGGTACCCTATACGTGACCGGTGTGTTGGTCCGCAGTAATTTATTTATTGAGAGTGTGGCAGCCCTGTGTGCAGGTGGCTGCACAATGTTTGTGGCAGGCGAGTTTACCCTGATCTCAGCAGACGATCACAGTTTTTTGTTGTTGTCAGTAACATGACATCCTCCCTTCGACGAGAATTTGAACTATCGAATCTAATATCGAGAATAAGGGAGATCTTATGATAGGGACTTTTTTCGTTTTAAATCTGGTCGTAATCAATTTTTAACTTTTCAAGGTAATATTAATGTTATTGCAGAGAAATAATTAATTATGTTTTTGCCGTCTTCGTTACCACAGAAGTTAGCTTCAAAACTCGATGCTTGGAGATCTGAGTTCTTCTTTAGAAATAGTGGTTGTAATAAAGAGTTGTGTTTTGACTGCAGTGGCTATGTTGCAGATGAATAAGTTCATGGAAGGTGTAATCGTAGGCTTCCGTGGCCAGAGTCAGTTGATTCTTGGCTGTCCGGGTGGCGCCCCGTCATGTTTCTTGAAACCGACGTTTCGACCCTCATTCTGGGGTCTTCTTGCAGCTGCCCTGGAAGAAGACCCCAGAATGAGGGTCGAAACGTCGGTTTCAAGAAACATGACGCGGCGCCACCCGGACAGCCAAGAATCAAGTTCATGGAAGGATGTTTCATTGTTTTGGACTGAGTTTAGTTAATGAAAGTGTTACCATACGGTAAATTTCTTTTATTATTATTTTTTAAGATATTAACTAAATATTTCAAGCGAACTATAAGATCCTTTAACAATTAAATATCATTACGAAATCAAAAATACTTTCTGTGTAAACCTTTGTCATTATTAGATTATGGTGAAAACGAATTAAGTCACCTGGCTGATGCCTATTTTTTTCGGACTGTGCGGCTAGATCCATTCCTAAAGACTTGGTTTTTGAAACACGGAAATTTAAAAGCGAAAGAGATGGGCAGGATGTTTTTTGAGGGATCTCGAGACGACTAAGAATTTAAGTTAATACCTAATAACCTAACAACTACGGATTCATTATTCACAATTAGCACTAACATTGAAAATATTATATTGTCAGGGAAAACATTCGCCCTAAATTAAATTAATGTAACCACATGAGTAAATGGTATAAAATTTAATCCTAGAAAGATTTTATCCTTCAACCATTAAGTGACAAATCAGGGTATTCAGAAAAATAAATTACACTTCAGTACAACGTGAATCGTTTTCGAGTACTTAAACTGATAGTGTGGTGTAATTAGAGTGAAAACTTACTTTCTGCAGATCAAACGATTCTGTGTCTCATCTTGACACTGGTATGAAACTGGCTTACCTGGAACAAGGAAATCGACAATAATTAATAACTTATCTAATATCAGACATAACGTATACTTCATTTATTACATTCTAGCTTGAAGTGAAGTGAACCAACTGGTTTAAAACTTCATGTTTTATAGCTGTAAGATACAGAAGTTGTTGTTTCAGGCCAATTTTCTATTATTATTAGTTAATATAACACGTTTTTATTTAAATGCTGCCAGTGCAATGGTAGTTGATGGTATGCTTATTCCAGAATTTGTTTTTTCTCGCCGATATAAATTGCAATATACTTTTGAGGGGATAAGGGAAGAGGCGTGGAGAGGTAAGAAAGGGTTAAGTCCGAGGGTTACATCTCAAGGTTTACCACGCTTCTCTTAAACCACTGTGGTTAATGCGAATATAGATTCTTCAAAAGCCATTGCTAAATTCCATCCTTCTGTTACCTTTTTTTTCGGGTCGATATCTAGGACATTAGAGGTTGGAGGATTTTGGGTGAATTCCATCAATTGCCGTGGAACTATCCCAGCTTTCACGTAGAGTGATTTTGGCAAATCATAGAAAACCCAAACCTGGATGGCCAGAATTTGAACACATGTCCTACAGAATGCAGGCTCGAGCGTTACCGCTTACACACTGGGCTCGATCTACTGTTTCCTCCACTATTTTTCCAGATAAATGTATTTGACTTAGACCAGTCATAAAGCATGAATTAAAAAAAAATCTGACGATATATGAAACAAGATTCGGAGGAAACATACAGCAGTAGTGTGACTATTAAGTAGTTTGTAATCCTGTGTAATTTAGGATAATTTCAATATATATTCAGAACTGAGGCTACTGTCTACATTCAGTTCATACCTAGCCTGGAGTGTGAGTGGTTAACGCTCAGGAGACAGCCTAAGGCCTTTGAAGATCCTAGTCAAACCAGGATTTGAACAAGGAATCTTTAAGGTTCCAGTCTAGTACCTTACCACCTACCCAGCATACAAATGTAGAAATTATGTTTGCACATAGCCAGAGCATCTAACACGAAACTCTCAGAAACATAATCTGATTCAATTGAAGTATAGAAATCATTGTAAGTTAACATTGTTCCCATCTAGGAGATCTTATGTTGCTTCCATATCCTCAAAGATCAACTGAACCTTCCCATGCTGTAAGAATTAATTGGAGATTTCCTCTGCGTTCAGAATGAGTATAAATGTGAGCGGTATGTCGTGTCCGAAACGTTTCAACGTTTCAATGTGTTTGTTGCATGGACTTTTCTAATGCTAAATGGAAAGAAGAAGAGTAAGTAAACCACCTGCAGCTCACATTTCTTGTTTCCAATTGGTTAAATAATGTCCCAGTAAACATTAGTAATCTTCTCGTTCTCTTTGTTGGTCAGTTTCACGTTTACAACCAATAACGTAACACATAACGACTATTTTGTTTAGAAATTATTTTTTTTTACTCTATTTTCATCTGCCGCCGCTTAATTTTGGTAAATAAGAAGCGTTTTTATTTCTTTTCAAAGCAATGTAATACATCTATCTCTGTATGTTCCTAAAATCTTTTAGCCCGTGCCACATGTCTTTATATGAATTTTTAACACGTTCTTCTGTGTTAGTAATTTAGGGCGTATTAGAGCCGACAATAAGGCTATTTTTGCAATGTTCAGTCGATCCGTTTCATTAAAACGTTACGTTTTTGACTACAGGAACGTGGTAAATGTGATGTAAGTCGATTGTACAGTTAGCGTTTCAATCGTAAGCAAATCTCAAGATGGTTACTTGGTATCTTTACGTGGTATAACACACTCATAACTTCGTTCGGAATGAAGTACGGTGTTTTACCAGAAAGTTGTCTCCTACCAGTGGCTGGTACGTCGTCGTTGCGCTCGTAGAAACCGCCATCTGACACTCACGTGGTGTGGTCCACCGTTGATTCATTCAAACTCACATCTTCAAGGTCATGAAAATATCGCTCTCCCCAGCTCAGAAAGAGACGTCGATGAAGAATCCATTTTTACGATTTGGATAGAAAACTCGGAACACTAAATACTGTATATCTTCTTAACTCATTATACAAGCTGAAAACTCTCGCTTTTTTCTCCCATGTGCAGGATGAAATGATCTTTACTACCCCCACTCCGGAAATAATGTCCTCCTTTTTTCAGCAGTAAGATCTTTACTTCACATGATGAGGCTCGGAAGTAGTTCATCCTGCATGCGGAGGAAGGTATGTTGCCTAGCCATCTTACAGGAATGTTTGGTTCATCAGTGAGGGTATAACTGAAAATTTTACTACAATATCCCACTTTTTATTTTTCTCAGTAAATGACTAGCCTTGTAACTGGTTGGTGTGGACGTTTGTTGTCTTCGCGCTTTCCCTGCAAAGCCAACAAGATCAGTCATGCGTCCTGACACGGCGATGGTTGTGATTACTTAACGAAGCGATGTCATCTAGTCATCTACACAACACTGTTCTCTCACATAGGTTCTCTGGCAGTTGGGTCCGGGCAATGGGGGTGCCGAAATTACTTTATCACCCCCTCACGGATCCTCCCCAAACAATCTACCACCACTGCATCCACCACCACCGCAGAAAAATGGAATCTTCAGAACTTCCCGCCATTACCTACAGCGGAGATGGTGAGCTAGGCACACTTCACCATCCGTGTGGGTGCCCGCGGGGAGCGACGGGGACGCGGCTGCTGCAACGGACCAGGCCGAAGAGGAAACCTGGCCGTATAGCTAGAGTCTTCTCTGCTAGTCCCGCGGGCGCCTGGCCTCACCCTGCTCCCGCAGGAGACCGGTGGTAGCAGCAGGAACCGAGCATAGCGCGGGCCCACCCAACACTGCGCTTTACCCCAGAGCCTGCTCGGCACACCGGGTATGGCTGCCACTGACCGTCCCGGGTCTCCACACAGATCAGGTGTACACTTTCCACCGTACCCGATGTGGGTGCCACTGACGATAACCATCGTAGTGCGCATCACACCTCAACATAAGCCAAGGCTTCCCCACCCGGGCCAAATGACCGTACACTTCCAGTCTCCACATACTGATCACCGGTCCCAGCGAGGGCCGATCTGTACAGTCTGGAGACGACCCCGACCGTTGCCAGATCACGCCAGCATACCCGTACCGTCCGTTGCCTCCCATCGGGGTTGCGTCAGCTTACTGCACCGTAGGTCCTAAAGCTGTGAGCAGCAGAAGAGAGACAAGCCCTCTAATCCGCATCCATAGGTTTTACTGCCTAGGCGTTGGAATGAGTGCTACCGGCGGGAGGGCTGCACCACTTCACCCCACTTCGACCCCGGTCATCCGACGACCAGGATCTACCGGTCCGTTTGTTTGGTCCATACCGGGGGCAGGGGAAATCACTTCACCTGATCGCCAATGACCACCTCAGCCACAGAACCGAGTTGCCACCGCGATCTGCAAACGGTGAACATGGGCTTAGACGGACACAATCTGATCTCAGACTAGGAGATTTAGTATTTTTGTTTTGCCAAGTACAATCGTCGGATGTGAATATTAACTTTTTTTTTACTTTCATTTTTCCCAGCTGAAGGCCGGGAGGCGGGCTGCTGGAGAGTCACGAAGACTCTTTTCAGCCTAACTATCCTACGGGGAGGGAAGGGGGATCGAAGGCGGCAGTGGCCTTGTAGGGAACCATCCCGGCATTCACTTGGAGTGACTGAGGGAAACCACGGAAAGCCCCAGTCAGGATGGCCGAACGGGGTTTGACCCCAGTCCTCCCGAATGATAGGTAGCATGGCGATTTCGCCCTCCTCCCATCTCGGTGATGTGAATATTTACGGGTGCCGGTCATCTTACAACGTTAACTACTTCTTCACCTGACCAAGACAGCTTGGATAACTGCCGAAACAATTTTGATTGAGCACCAGTCAGCTGTATACCCTAACATTAAGGCGGGGAAGACAACTTTCTCACGTAAGTGGTTATGTACTGTGAGGAATTTAGCTTTCAGAAATACAATTCCAAATTGGCGTTCTTGTATCAGCCTACACGTAAGACCTTGAGTCTGATGTAAGCTGATTTGCCGGTAGAGAGGTAGAAAGAAGCTCACGAGTGGAGAGCTGGTTTAATGGTGGTCTCTCCCGGCCGCAGACGATTCCTGTTGACAAATTGCTCGTTAGACGTGTCCCAGCCGCGCCCGTCCTGGCATTACATTATGTAATCTCTGGCGCCGACGAGTATTTCACGTTTAATGGCGACCACCAACGTAACTGCAGTTCCGTGCTGCGCCGTGCAGATAACAAGTAATAATGACGTAACTGAAAGAAAATTACTGCCTCCGAGTTAATAACTGCTGCTGCCATCTATTACCGGCTTGGAGCACGTCGTGCGTTTAAGGAAAAATTCTGTCGCTACAGCCGGCCCTGGCAGTGCAGGGGCTGGCACGCTGGCTTCGCATTGCAAGAGCCGCCGGTTCGAGTCCGGCCTTGGGCATGGGTAGTTTTAATTAAGGGTTGTGTTCGTCTTGTGCTGTCCCCACTGTAGTGCCCACAATAACATACTTAAAGCCTGACACAACAGTTGGTACAGAAACAATTTCTTGGAGCTGACTAAACGGTCGGTACATGAGGAGAAATCTTGAAATTCTTAGTTTCAGTATCACATCTCTCTGTCTGTTTGCTGTGTAGTTTGGAAATGCATTTAATGCCCTAAAACATATACCATGCGTGGTGGGTGAACGGTTAACGTTCTGGCCTCACATTCGGGAGAACGCGGGTTCGAATCCCCGTCCGGGCATCCAGATTTGGGTTTTCCATGTTTTCCCAAATCACTCCAGGCAAATGCCTGGATGCTTCCTTCAAAAAGGCCATGGCCGAATTCCTTCCAGTTCCTTGTCCCCAGTCCCATCCCGCCTGTAATGACCTTAGCCGCCGACGAGGCGTAAAGCTATGAGTAAAAAAAAAAAAAAAAAAAAAAAAAAAAAAAGTAAAAAAAAATCACCGCATTTGTGTAGGAATGTGTATCCTGTTGAATGATATGTAGAAAAAGATAATTTAAGGCTTAGCACACTGACTTAGGTAGTAGAGTGAAGTTTCGTAAATTATTAATGACGGCAGTACTATATAGGAGTGAAATACCGACTTTAGGAATCTTAGCAGAAATTACCTAAAATAAAAGAATTTTAAAAGTGAGGTTACAGAAGGGCAGTTGAAGGATTAAATAAACATGTTCTGGAAATTATGGGTGATTGAAGATGTTAGCCCATTTTACAGAACGAGAGGGTCCCCATTAGCTTTTTCGTTAATTGAAGGGAAACTGTCAAATAATTATAACGGAAGATGGAGACTGAGGTATACGAAGAAGAGAATTGCGTAAGCAAATTGAAGTTGTCTTACTGAGGTGAAGACATTACCTCAGGATAAAAAGATGTGGATGACTATATGGAGTCAGCGGCAGAGTGATTTAAAGGTAAAATAATAATTTTTCTTAGATTTAAATATTTTATGTTTTTACATTATAACCTTTCAGCCTATTTTTTTTGTCTCCTAATAAAATAAACTGCACAATGGAATTTCGACTGCGATCTTTCTAAAACGTTATTTGAGGTTTTTCATGTCTCTGTAGTTCATAGGTAAATACCTCGAGAGTGATAAGAGATTATTTACATGTAGTTTTAACAGTTGTATATAAAATGATGTTTTTTTTTGTACCATATCCTAGAACATAGAAGATGTAGAACGAGCACTACCTACGAATAAAAGCAGCAATGGATGAAATTACTGAATGCTACGAACGAGAAATGTCTTTGGCACGAATCCGGGAGGACGTCGGTTCGAATCCCCGTCCGGGCATCCAGATTTGGTTTTTCCATGGTTTCCCCTAATACTTCAGGCGAATGTCGGGATGCTTCCTTTAAAATTCCTTGACAGAATTCCTTTCCGTTCCTAATTCCCATTCCTTTGCCCCCTCTAAAAGCCTGGGCGCCAACGTGTTTTATAGCCAAGAGCAAGCAGTCTGAAAAAATATTAATTTGCGTCCCACGAATGTGTAAAGCCTACCTAAACAAGATAGATTATCAGAGTCATTCGTATAGTGAAATTTCCTTCTCTCCGTGAAATGAACGAAAGCAACATTTAGAATTCAATTATACTTATAATGATTCCGTTATAAAAATTTAAAATTTGTTTGTTTAACTTATTGATACCGGAAGCTACATTCAATACATGCAACTACATGATAATTCTTTGCATTTCATAAAATAGAGAATTCAATCAATAATAAACAGTAATATCAAGTTGTTTACCTTTTATTTTAATAAATAACATTTCTGAGAAAGTACAGAAAATAGTTCAAAATAGGCTAGAGACTGTAAGAAAATAAAGAAAATAAGTGCAGACAATATTAAAATTTTTAACACGATAACTAAACTATAAACACAATAATTTAATTGAATGATCGAAATTTCAAAATAATGTATCAGATTATCAAAAACTGAAGAAATCTTTGTGTGGTACAGAAAAGTATTAAAGTGCCGCTTTGTAACAAAATACTTAAAATATCATTTTAATAAGACAGAAAAACTACGATCTCTTAGTATATGGCCTTAAAATTTCGGTTCCTAAATCACAGATTATAGATCCACATAATCATTACCATTTAGAGAGCATATACAACTATTTGACTGTGATAAACTGACCAAACAAATTTTATTTTCGTACTATAATCATTTCTCTGCATGATCTTGGCAGAATATATTTCACACTAGTTCGTAAATTTTTTGGAAGTGATTATTATATTATCCTTCTTGTGGTACTTACGTCCATCATATGAACTGCAGGATGGCTCCAATTTCACCTAAATGATTACATGAGATCACGAAATATAATAAGAATAACAGAGACGCTGAGAGATAGTTATGTTCTTTCAACGTTTAAGTTTGCAAGACTCAGAGAAAGAAATGGACACGGATTTTCGTTCATGTAAAACGCTTTTATACCGATACGTTGCGGCAAAAAAGTCCGCTGTAGGTTAAATTTCAGTGTAAAGTACCAAAACTCTTTTTCTGCTAATCATTGAATCAAAGATTTAAACCCATTCTTGCAGTTAATATTGTCCCTGATAAAATTGACATCCACTGATGAATAGTTTGAAGCTGATTTGTTAATAGCATAAATAGTTAAGAGTCGTATGACAAATCTCGATACATACACAAAATGACACTATGAATACTATAGTTAAATAATGAAGTTTCTGCAACCATTAAACCAAATTTACATTCCATGTTTAGCTTCTGAATAGGTAAACATTGTATCATACATATTTTATTTAGAGTAAGGTAAAATGAATATTGCGGTATTGTGCCCATAATTTCTCTTGGAACACTTGAAAATGGCGATACTAAAACCAGCCGACACCGGTAGCGTAGAGAAAAAACCTGCTAGTCTTGCGTTGTAGGGGCCGACGCTTCGAGTCCGGTCTTGGGCATGGTGGGTTTTAACTAAGCATTATGTTTCTGTTGTGCCGTCTGCACGATACTGAATCTGTCTACATTGATTACACCAATAAAAATTTGCGAATTGCATAACTGCATAGTGCTGGTTGTGTAGGCTTGTAGCCAAATGCCATTTTTTTAAAAAGCTAAAGCTAGAAATGGTGGATTAAAATATCCTAAGACTAATAAACACTTTGATTTCTTACTATCTGTTAATATATCCGTTCTCTATTGAATTCAGAAATCATTCAAGGACAGATTTGTTAAAAACTTCTATATCGCCAATTACTGTTGAAAATTCCCATGCAGATTGTATACGTATTATTTTTATGCAAACATATCATTTGAGATGTTGTAAGTGTAATAAAGTAATTACTATAAAGATAAGTACTTTATCATGGCATTTATCAACATTGTATGAACCGATCTTCGTTAGTAGCCTTCAATCAACAAATCTATATCTATAAAACGAAGACCGGGTATATTTGTACCAGAAAAACTCAAAAACTACTGCGCAGATTTCCATGTGGTTTCACCGTTTTGAAAACTAGAATCTCAATTGAATTGTTTGGTATGTCTTATGCTCCAACGTAACATAGCGCCGGAATGGTAAATGAAAATCTGAACGTACAGCCTGAAACAAACAAAAATGAAATACGATCCATAAGTCATACATCGTAAACAATAATAGCCATATTATCGCATGTAACTTTTAATTTCATAAATATTGGTTTTTAATCTTTAAACCCCATACATTACTATATCGTATGTGAAGAGGAAACTACGTAAAGTTGCTTTTTGAAACTACAGTCCCAGGCTTACACTCTCTGATGTGAATTAAAATCTGGTGGCTTTGAACATGAAATTTAACAGCTTAAAACCTTTAGTGTTGACATAGTGTTATTTTTTATAATTTATTGATGAGCGATTCTGTCTTTACCACATTTCCTGAAAAAAATCATTGTTTCTATTGCTGCACGAATCGCTGTGATTATTGTGATGAAATTTAATACACATGTTCCTGATATCATGGCTAAAAATATTTCAGGAATAAATCAACCCAAACCTCATCTCTTTTCTGCTACACCAGGGGTTAGCCGTTTACATAGGTATAGAAAAATGGAGCGACTGAGATGAAATTTAATTCGCAAGTGCAAAAAGCTGACCTCTTTTATGAGCTTAAATATTTACTGGGTGTGCAAATCAACTAGATCATACCGGGCAACGCCGGGAACTCTGCTAGTATATATATAAAATGATGAAAATTGTGATAGGGGTAAGGGAGGAAAATAGGCCAATCCGATTGAAATCATTGCTTTTGGCTGATAAACCATTCTAATTCACCGAATATAAATACAAAGATACCTTGAAACAAAATGGTTCGTAGAGTTATTATAGTGTTGAGGTAATACACCGAACTACTGGCCTATTGAAATAAAATACATGACTCTTAGGCACAAATGGCTGGCAGATAGCCAACTTGTGCATTTTTTTTATTCTTTTTTTTAAAAACAAAGTCTATACCAAAATGACACAAAGAATGTTTAAGGAAAATAAAACTGATTATGTTAAAATTCTGCAATTGCAATAATGTTTACAGATTTATAGCGTTTAAAAAAGTAGTTCATATGCGAAAATTAATATCGAGACATTATGGTGAATAAACAATAACAATTATTTTACATTTACCTTATTGCATCTTCTTAGTCGCCAGGATCAGAACATTTTAGTTAATCTTTTTTGGCTTAGATGAGCTGTAATGCCGTTTTTCCGGTTACAATTGTAAATCTCCTCGTTCATTTTTCTTATAATCTGAAAGAATACGTTAGTACTTCCTTGTGATGCTTCCTATTATTTTTATTAGAAACATCTGCCACTTGAATTATTACCAATAACTTTCCGAATTATACTGAACACAACTTTATTTCACGCACTATAATTAATGTAATGTAATGTAATATAATTGAACTTAAGCACACGCCCCGGTGGCAATTTCTCTACATACCCATATTTCCCCTTTCGCCTACCCGCCTACCTTTACCCTTTAAGAATTTCATATTTAAATTATTTCAGCGTTTTTGGTAAATTTTTAACAATTTCTCTTGGTAATTTATTTCTACACCAGACCCGATACCCATAAAAAAAAATTCCATACCCTTATGCCTGAAATCGAGTGCCAACTTATAGTCATGGTCTTCTTTCCCTCTTCCAATCATTTCTCTTAATTCTTCTACCAACATCTTTCTTCGCCTTATTACCAGTATACGCCTGACACACTATTCGTCCACTGTCTTCCATTGAATCCCATTTCGGCTACTTTAACATATCAGCTATTGATTGTGTTCTGCGGTAATTTCCAGAGATAAATCTAGAAGTACTTCTTTGCACCTCCTTCAACTCCTATATGTGATGCCCAAACTGTGGATCCCATACAACTCCGCCAAACTCAAGCAGCGGTATAACCAAAGTTTTGTAACGAAATTTCTTTACTTATCTGATGCATCCTCTCATCACTCTCTCCAACATTTGAATTATTTCCAAACCTTTTCCTTCTACATGTCCAATGTGTTCCGCCATTTTTTTTTTTTTTTTTTTTTTTATCAAATGACAATTTCAAGTCGTCAACAAGCAATTTCTTCCCCAGCTTATAATCATAATCAAGGTTTAGCTTTTTATTCGTTTACCTAATAAGCAGACTGTATACCTTCATACCATGTTGACCCACGCAGCCATATATTCTGCCCAGATCACCCTGTTGCTGTTAACAGTCCTCTTTGTTCCATTTTGATCCTCTTATATAACAGTATGTCAACTGAAAACAACTTATCTTTTGATAGTAAACCATCACCATAATCATTCATTAGAATAACGAATAGCAATGGTCGCATTACGCTACCCTGTGGCACTCACATTTTAATTTACCCCTTTTGATAATTCATTTCCTTACAGTCACTGTTTGCTTTCTACATTTTAACTATTCTTCTACCAAGAAAATCAGTTTTCGTATACTCACATGGTTTTTACCTTATATGACAACATTTTAATAAATGCTTTAAAATATATAGTGCTACACTATCAGTATGATCTCCCTTGTCCATTTCATCCGAAATACCTAACTTATAGCCTACTAACTGAGATTCCCATAATTATCCTTCTCTAAATCCATGTTGTCGACTTGAAAACCACTTACATTACTCACATACATTTGTGACATGGTTGCATATCAATCTCTCAATTGATTTATCTAGTATCTACCACTCCTGTCAAAATGATTGGCTTGTAATTTTCGACTCTTCGTAAATCAGTTACTTAATATATTTTACTTTCTTTATACCTTAAGTAACTTCTTATTCATTTAACAAATAGATTTCAATTTTCACATGTGTGTAATTTCATGTTATGTCGCTGTAAGTTCTTAAGAATTCAATTGTTCCTTCTAGTTTGTAATTAATTATTTATGTAGTTTCTATCAACTAAGGCGCCATTACTACTACCAAACTGTGTTTATATGACATAGATATTAAAAATGTACTACAAATATTTTAAGCTCATCCTTTCAGAGAGCTACATTAATTATATACATTTGACGTAATACTTTGACTGCGAGAAACAACCACGATTCCGTCAAAACCGCCTGTAAGGACTTAAGTGGGTTTTGACCACTGTGCGGCCTAGGGTCTCAGCAGTAAACTGAGATATGTTTCTCGTTGGGAAGCTGAGGAATAAAGAAAATAGTTTCAGTACATTCCGTGGACCGACGGGTAAAAGAGCAACATAACACATGTTCCACTTTGGTGGAGATGAGAAATTAAGATAATAGTGTAACGAAATAAGTATCCATTCAAAGGCGAGTTTCTTTTCGCAATCGAAGTCGTACCGAGACAGGTACCAACAGTAAAATAATTTTCTGAATCAAAATAAAAGTATTCGGATTTTAAACATATATACAACTCTGGCGCGTTTCATGGTTTGCACAGAAGAAGAATGAGCAGTCGGTAAGAAACTCCACCATTAGGTAACTGTACTTGAAATTATTATTATTTATTTAATTACACATATACTAAAAAGCTGTCATCCACCGGTAATAGACGTGTAGTTAATTGTTGAATTACCAGTGCCTTCTACTGAAGCTTACATGTGATACTCGATAGTGCCATTTTTAATTGTGACAGCAGTCGATCATCATTTATATGCGAAAGTTGAACAATAATATTCTTAATCACTATGCTAAATTTTAACTGAATCTATTTGACACGTCTTTCGACATCCTGGGGAGATTTAGGGTATAACTTCTAATTCTAGCTGTCACTTCGTGTCATACTCAATATATGCGCAAATAGCAAAGGAATTTGTGCAGTACGTTTTGTTTAAAATATCGCAAAAAAAAAAAAAAAAAAAAAAAAATAGATAGAAATTTTCTATTGCTTCCTCTAATGTTGTTTCTCGAATATCGCGCCAATTATTTGATATAGTAGTAGTTTTCGCAGCAATTTTGGTTTATTCAATGAAGTTTTCACCATATTACGATGTATTCCTCCTCATCGTTTTCAAAAAATTTCATAACCAACTGTTTCCAAATATTATTTTTTAACCTGCTGTAAACATTAGATGTAATTCAGGATAGTAGTGAATAAATAAACGTTGATGAATAATGTTCTTAATCAACTAAAATAAAAAATTTAATACTTGATCTGTTTGACGATTTTCCATATCGTAGAAAAACCAATTCTCACCTCTTTATCTTTAGCGAATTCCAGGAGTTATAAAAGGTCAATCCTCAAATTTTCGCCGAAACTTCAGATCATACACATACCTGTGTGTAAAATATCAAAGGAATCTCTGCAGTCTTCTTTGTTTGATGAGTAGGACAAAATTAGAAATATGTGAATTCTCGGCCGCTCGTTGGGCTATGGTGCTTTTTTCATATTTTAATAATTAAAAGGAGGATACTAACTCCTCAGGGATGAATGTGTTGTTAAATCCGAAGTTTGGAAAAATGCATTACGTTGATCATAACGTAACTTCATCATTTCTTCCATCATCCATTGGTGAATCGTATACTTAATTTTACTGTTTCAATAATAGTTTTTTACCGAGCGTGGAGGGTGAGTGGTTAACGCTCTGGCCTCGCATTCGGGAGGACGTGGTTTCGAATCCACGTCCGGGCATCCAGATTTGGGTTTTCCATGGTTTTCCCAAATCAATCCAGGCGAATGTCGGAATGCTTCCTACAAACTGCCATGACTTCTCGTTCCTTGTTCCTCATCCTTTCGCGCCTCTAATGAACCCGACATGTCGACAAGGCGTAATGCCATAAAAAAGAAATGATAAAAAAAACAGGATCCTCTGGTGCATATGTACGACAGTAAACCTGTAATGCAATCACATGGATAGCTAAATCGAAAAGATAATAATTACAGTTTTACATACTTTTGGTTATACTGGTTAGTCAACATATGGCGTTCGGATTGTTTATATCGTGGTAATATGTAGGACACGTGTATAGTACTATTGGCCTGGAGACCCGGAATTGTTATTTGGCCTCGAAGTGACTGTGATCGCTTGCCATTTTATCCACCACATATCTCGCACCAAGATTTTAATTATGGTAACTTACAAGTAAACGAAAATCTGAGGAAGAGCTTCTCTCAAAATATTCTCTAACAAGAACACGCAATAGCAAACTTATCTTAAATGAAACAGCGATATAGTTGACATACTGTCTTGGGACACTGTCTGAATCTTGAAATTTATGTTCGCTCCCCGGTTTTCTTCGTGATATATCTCCTCGGAAACACAAGGACAAGTCCAGTTCGTGGTTTGATGTCTCTATCAGCATGCGAATCACCGCCTGAGCTAAGAGGCGCATCACGTTTCATTAAGGAGAATGTTCCGACGACAGAGGAGTTTTACTGCAGCTACGCAAAGTTTTCTGTAATTGCTTAATCAATCTCTTGTTTTACATAAAAGGAACGTTTTAGGGTTGAGGATTCGTTGCGCCTAGAGAAAAACAACTCGCAGATTGTAGAACTTGATGCAATTGTCACTGATCGGAAAAGTTTAGATTATACAGCTGTGAAGTTCTGATTACTTCAGCGTAATGAAAACAGCTTAGCTAATAGCAGTAATTACTACTGCTCTAAATGGATACTTGGTTTTCCTTAAATTTGGCTATATCTCCACTTTTTATACTTTTTGAAGTAATTACAAAAATCATTCATAGTATTATTACCAGAAATAACCGGAAACTGAATAGATAATTTCATTATTACTAGGAATATTTGTTTATGATTTTGTTTTATTTATTGACACATTACTTATTAAATGAAAATCCTGAACAAATAATAAATGCAAAGGTTCATAGTTTTTTTCTGACAAGTCAGTACAGAAACAAAAAACGATTGGACGGTCCTAGGACCAATGCTAGAAATTCAGGTCCATGCAACCATATGTAAGTATACCCTACTAGCAGTGGACACACATGTTGCCAGTGTTTGTTAACAGTTTTTATTTTTGTCTATGTATACTATTATAAATCTGCAGGCAAGTTGTATGAGGGTTTGCCGAATTACCGCACTAATTTCAATAAAAATTTCATATCTTCAAAACTTAATGGGTATCTTAAAATTTGCCGTATATCTTATGACTCTAGTTATTGGTTAACGGAGGAAGAAATCATAATTCGTTCGCACGAAAAACAGGTAACTTCCTCGCCGAGATACTAGCAAACGTCGTGCTGCAACACAGATAAACAAACCTACATTCGGAATCTGTTAATAATGTCTTTTGATTACATAACTTATTCATTTTTTCACTTTTCTGAAATATAGTAGGTTAGAACAAAGAGTATTAAAATATACGGAATACGTAATTAAACTACGAGTACTACAGTTTAATAAGCATAACAAAATCTAAGGTAATTAATTTACGCTAAACAGCTTCAAGCGTAAAATTGGCACTAGAACTAATGTATTTTATTGTTGTTTGTTATGTACCCGCATTTAAAAATGTGTTTTTTTTTAACTTTCGTTAACTTACGGAAATGATATATTACACAATCCATTTAATATCCTTTTGTCCTTATGACTTCAAATATAATAGTAACTAATGATTATGCTCAGCAGCGATAAGAGTAAAGTGTGGATTTTGGATGTATAACTATTACCTCTACGTATGTGCCTGCAGAAGTGAAGTTTCGTGTCCGTTCCATTCTATTTTTTTTTTTATTTTTTTTATCTTCTTTTATTTTTCAGCCTTGCCGATTTTCTCATTACCGTCACCGATTCACTGCTTGAAGGCAGAATTACACTGTAAAGTAACGGGTGACCACCGGCTCGTTACACTACGAACGCAAGATATTAAGTTTGGTGACACTTTAACTCGGACGATATAATTTGGGGGATAAATAACGGTTACGTTGAATCTTTCATGTTTTCCAATTCCTTTTGGTTAAATAAAGGCACGCTCCCGTAATCGACTATGAGCTGCACTGTGTGCGAAAGGTTTTACTATTATTTTGGCAACAGAAACCGCTTTTATTTTGCCTAAATATCAAACGTCTTAGGGAATGAGCTCTGAGGATCAGCATTCTCTTCATTTGAAACTCAAAGGATTGTATTGGCTGCTTTACTCATGGCAGTTATAAATGATGCTGGATTTTCACCTGCGGTCATATTTCAGCCGATTACAAGCCTTAGGTGCACTTTATAGAGTTTCTTTATAAGACAACTGAAACTTCTTCGGAATTCATTCATGTCTTAAAATTACTTTTTTATATACTTTTCGTACTGATTTAAAACTTTGATTTCAGAAGCCCTAAACTTAAAGCATTGGATCTTTTAAATAAATTATAATGACACAACTATAACTGCGTTGAGTGTATATCTTCCCTTGATACCTGTTAAAATAGAGTGAACGATATTTTCCATTTATGATGCAAGGGATGCGTCCTGTAACAACCATTTCTGAGAGACTGACAAGTACAGAAAAGACATTAACTTTATCAACAAGGAGTGAGGGATGAAGGAGCCTCAACAGTGAAAGACGTTTAATTTACAACCTGTTGAACAAGAGGCAGTGTTTTTGATGGTTACAATAATTATTTTTGAGTAAAAAACCTAATTTCGTTCAGAACCGGAAGGTTGATGGGATCCTCCCAAATGAGACATACTAACCCATTACTAACCCATTGTATCGGCGATAGGACGACCGGTTCTTTTCCTATGGAATCTGTAGTTTTGATGGAGAATCTCAACCACGAAACGTCCCGGCATCACTCATATGATCAAAGACAACTTTTAAAAATTCGTGAACGCGCTGGCGTTTGAACCATACAACGGACCCTAAAGTTTTTAAAAAAAGGGCCTTAACTACTTAGTTCCCAGACCGCTCTACTCTAATCTGACAGCTCGAAATTTGTGGTTTGATCATGCTACAGAGTGAAAATTCTTTCGTTACTTTATATAATTAAACACAAGATATCATTATTTTTTAATGCAACAGCTAGTCTCTCTGAAATTATTTTATTTCAATTCTGTAAAATTTTATAAAGATCTATAGTAATAACAAATCGATAATAATCTCTAATATTAAGTTCAAAGTTTTGAATCATTAATTTTTTCAGTGTATCATTCATCGCAATTAGACAATTCATAAAACTGATATAATTTATAATAAATTCATTGATAAAAAGTATAATAAGTTTTTATGAATCTGAAATACAATGCACAATAAGTTGTTAACGTTTCGTGATGTCTTCCTTGTTGTATAACGTATTTATCGCTTGATTATGTAATTACACCCGTTGCACACAAAGCGACTCCAATTTTCGTGAAGATTTCCAAGTCACAAGTGAATATAATTAGGTTTCACAAAAAAAAATAAAAAAAAAATATTATGTCACTCAGACCCCTTTAATTGCTTAAGACACAGTTAAATTTATGATTTCGGAGGAGTCAATACTATAGTTCTTAATCTCATAAAAACGATTTTTATAAGAATATCGTAATCCTTCTTACCTCTAATGCTGAAAAGCACCAAGAACTGAGCACAGGTTCTGTGACGATGTACCTGGCTACAAGAGGCACCACTATTGGTTCGTCGCTTCCGCACGGTGTGGTAATTAAATAGACACCTCCAATTTGCTGCAGGGCTCATGAATTCAGCAGTAATCCGTTCGGAAATGACTATAATTATTCGCTTGCTCTATTTCGGAGGTTACGCTGCGTACCTTCCCTTGTTTACCATTAATTGCTACCAGAGAGCGCTGCGCAACAGTCTGGATACCCATCGCTTTAACCCGCGCTCCGAGCCTGCCATGCGGCGGCAGGTTTTGGAAACACCGCACCTGTGGTTAGGCCGCCCCGCCGTGCGCGCCCGCGGGGTCCAGAAGTCAATATCCCACTTGTGTCGGAGGGGGCGGAACGGGCATAAAACCGATCCCTGGGGAATGCCGCCGCCTCTCGCAGACCCAGTGCCCTTATACTGGTATCGGACCCATTTCTGGCCCCGCACTCTACTGCACCACTTCCCGCTAAACGTGAGGTCACCCGCCACGCTCTTTAGCGGTGACAACGGAAATTATACTTCTCCAAATTTCCGCAGTGTCTCACTCTTGCCTTTATATCCCAACCACGCAATTTTTCTGCTTTGTCCTCTTCCGGCTCTCCCGGAGTCATCAGAGCGTAAAAATGACTCTTATTATCAGTGTTCACAGATTCTGAAATAAGGGATTTTCACTGTTATGAAGTTGTTTTGCCACCTTATTAAAACAATAAAATATTAAAAAGGAAATGCATGAATGATTTCACAAATACTTGTCAGCAGAATATAATTGATAACACATTTCTATAAATATATTCTCAATTATATACCTAAATTACAGTGTGATTATTTTACCCTGCTGTCAGTAAAACACTTCAATATTTTAATCTGGGACAAAATGGTAGGTTGTAGATTTATGAGCTCATTAAAAATATAATTCCAGCATAAACCCTCATAAAAAATTTTAATAAATTTTGGAATAGATCACCAATGATACATGCAACTAAGAAACTTTCTTAACCAATTGGCATAAAAACTGGATGTGATGAAAAAGTGAAACATTCAGTACTTAAAGTTAAAATCCATTACTAAATAAATAAACAAAAAATGCCTCAATTAATCAATACTTATAGATGGTTGCATTCTGTATTGGAGTGTTAACAGGAAAATACCTTTTCCTTGGAAATGTCCCCTTAATGGTATTTTAAGTATTTCATAGTGAGCTGCTTTTAACAATTTATAACTACTTTATGGATTAATTGGAAAGCTCTAAACTATAGCTGTAATGCTACAATACATACAAACCAGTTTGGGAAATGCTTTCCTTATTTAAACATTAGTAATTGAAATTTATTCAAACTGTTGTACGTTACATACAGAAGGTTAAAATTTTTCGAGTTAAATCTGGGTTTCGCGTTCATAATAACTCAACTAAAAGTTCGTTCTACATTTCAAAAATAATAATTTTTAGATACTGAGTTAGAAATAGCTTTTCCTCTGTGTTGGAGATTAACCTATAAAAAAAATTGCACAAAACTGAGAGAAATTTAAGAACGTTGTATCCTGCAGGAATATTAGTAGGAAGAGTGAAGACTGCTGTCACTAGGGTATCATATGATCTCATAATACATTCATGTGAATAGTTGTTGTTGTTGCTTTATGGCGCGTAAACAACTGAGTTATTAACGACCTAACTAAGCCCTGATCATATACAGTAAATATAACGAATACTGACATTCATAAACAATTCTCCGTCGATTCAAACTTTAGAATACAAATGATGCAACATTGACTAATTATTATTTGTTTTGCTTTTATTTTCAATTCTTAGCCAATCACACTACTGAAACGCATGATATATAAAACATACAGTCCAGGCCACTAAAAAGGATATCTATTTTCAGAAGAGTAATGTCAAATGCGTAGTGTAAATACTGAAGTAGTTTATTTTACAGAGAATTAATCACTAAAAGGAATAGCATTTGTAGTTTTAGACTGAAAATGAAGCTACAATGAAACTAAAAGCTTGGCATTCGGCATTTCACTGTAAACAAGACGACATAGATGAATACTTTCATTGTAAAGCTGATATTATTCAGAACGTCAAAAATAATTTTACCTTAGTGTTTTCGAACTGGTACTGCTTCTTATTGTTTCTTTCAAGGAGCTACCAACTATTGATTGATTTGCTAATCGCTGACTTCTGTTGCAGTTTTGGTGGTATTACTCAGATCTATTTTCACTCATGCCACAATAATAAAAGAACTAATACGATTTAAATATTAAATGAAGTTTCAAACAGTTGTTAATGATCACAAAATCAAGAATTAAACGTAAACGTATATTGTACGTCGAGTAGTTTTTCCACTTCTCCACTGTGGGACCTGACACTACGAGGCTACTCAGAATTTTAACTAGAACTGGTAATCCACAAATTCCATTTCAAAGGAAACTTTTTCACATTTAGAGGTCTCAAAACATCTGCGAAATCCTAGAAAGGTTTTGAAGTTTGGATCATCTACCGGGCATAAAGTCATTAATTACTCAACAGAACTACGTGAGGTAATTATAAATTAAAAATACTGTTCATCCAGACGGAGTTTCAAACATTGATTTTTATCTTGTATTTTTGTGTATTTTGCTAACTTTGTTTGCATATTTAATGAAAATTAGTTGACATTTTTCTTAGTGTCAAAAAAATGTATTAATGAATATAAAATTAAAAACAAACAGTGAAAGTAACCTTGATTGTGTGAGTGAAAATGATAAAAAAACTAAAATATTGCAAGTTTTATGGTATTTTTTACTTAAATACTTATCTGTTTCTTCTGTGAAACAGCCAAAAACACAGTTCTGAAATCAATTAATTAACTTTATCTAAATCACACAAACACAAATTATGCAAAAATACGACTCACTTCATTGTCATTCTATAACATGTTCCGCATTACAACAGGTAAACACTTTCGTTGAGTGGTAAAAATATTTTCATATTGTTTTTTATTGTAGTGAGAATGGGATGTTACGAATATAGTACATATGTTAAACTTATTTATAATTTCGATAAATTATATATTGCAGCTAAATATGTTATTTTTGTATCTGTGAAAATATGGTTCATAAGAACGTGACTTAAAGCGCTAAATGTTCACTGTTGTATTTCACATACATTTAAAATACTGGTTTCCATTGTTAAAATATTAATTACTGTGATTCGCCACAAATAATTTTAGAAGTTGTACTTTCATTACGTTATTCTAAAAATTAAATAAAGATTTTTAATATCTTGTTAAGCACAAATCTCTTTTCAAACAAAATAATTTGAAGTTATGACGCAAAATTTTATGATATACCACTATTAGGGGAATGAATCATCTCTTGCATGGGACATAACCGTGAGAGCAGTCACTAGTTGGATAGTCGTTTTAGTTAGAGCTGATTAAACATGTGTCACCTTTTATTAATTAGAAAAAATAGTGAAAATTGAGAATCTGGCTGTATAAATATGACCCAATAAAAATACTTTCCAAAAGTGATTAATCCATTTCATGTCAGGTATGTTCAAAATGTGTCAAAACGTTAAACAGAAACATTGGCAGTTAACCCGTTACTATCCATAATACAAATGGTAAAAAATGGAAAATAAAAACCAAAATCTTTCACGATACAAACACATTGTTGTACTTTTATCAGCAGGCAAGTCAATTCATGAATTGATTAGTACGAGTAAATTTTCAAATTAGCTATCAGTTCTTCCTCTGGAGAAAATAATAATTGATTTGTTAAATATCTTTAGAAACAAATATGACGTGTAAAAAATCAGTCAGAACTCACAAGAATGGGAAAAATATGTCATCATCGTTTTAAACTATACTCAAGAGAAGTAGAAGTTAGTGAATACTAAAATGACAAACACAAATTTTTCAAATAACCATGGTTTGATCTGTTAAAGATAGAAGTTCATATGCAAAAGGAGCTAAATAGTAAGGTTATTAAATCCTGCTCTGTTATGCCTAACTGACTGTGAAGACATCTCTTAGAAAAGGGATTAGGCAATACTGGAATTTGCTTAGGCAAGAAACTGGTGAAATCTTGAATGAGAAGTGAGAAGAAAATAGAGCTTAAATGAAATTTACATTAATGAATGTTGTGCACAAACATTCACCAGATACATATTAGAAGATTTCATTCGTCTCAATAATGAAAAAAATAGTAAAATATCAATAAAATTCATGTGCTAAATTCTTCGTCCTATTTTGTCAGAGAAAAAATGAGACAATTCTTGTATAATTTGTATTATTACCTTAAATTAATTATAATGATGTCTAACCTAATACTAAATTTTCTTATCCAAGCTTAAAATTAGAAAAAAAAAAGAGTTCCATGTAGTTTAAAATGAACATATAACACAAAACATTTAATCCATTACTTGAGCATATACAAAGCAAACCCGAAGAATCAGTAGATTTGCAATTAATACACTGCGTTTATTAAATTGCAAAACCAAGAAATGACTGGAATAGACATTTGCAGAAATTTACTAACGCGACCTTTTTTAATCGACAATGTATTGCGTGACCATTTATTAGAAAATGTTTGTTATGATTCCTTATATCATGTTAATGAATTCTGTTATATGTGTTTCCTTTTTTCGTTCACTCCCTGCTAGAACATTTCCGAGATATTAATGACAGGAAGTGATCAGATTTTTAGTTACCATAGTCAAATTACATGTGTGTACTTTATACAGATAAACTCGAAATTGTAAAAAATCACATATGTTTTACAATGAGAAAATTTTTCAAGGCCCCATGTTTGACAGCTTGGGATTATGTGCTAACAAAATAAAATAAATGAGGCATAAATTTGCTCTAAATTATTTTATTTACTTGCCTGAAATCCTTTGGTTACACGACCGTTCTGCAAATCAATAAAAAAACAGTAAAATACTCTAATAATTATTGTAACTTTTCCTATTGGGAACCATTTCAGTCGATTACTAATTGTTAATTCAAAAGCCTGTGAAAGCATTTGACTGTAGGAAGCTCCTAGTTTAGAGGATATCCATTAGCTGTGAATAATGGATTGTGAGAGAGTCACTTTTGCCGTGCTGTTTAGAGCAGCAACTAAATATTTTGGCATCCGGAGGGACAAGGGATGAAATCTCGTTCCATCCCTCTATACTTCTGTAACCCACTGTTTCTAAGATCATCCCAGTTGAATTTTGGGGTGCTTTTAAAGCTGTGTAGGCAAGTTTTATTCGATTTGTTCATAGTAATCTACAACGGTCTACGCAGGTCCATAAACCGTTACATTAATGAACTAGATGTCAACGAACTATTTTCTTGATATTACACTATTACCAAAATAATGAAGACTGTCTGAAAATTTTGACCATTAGTCCAGTCCAACAGTCTTTAGAGGTCTCATGTTTAGCCGATGTTTTTTATCTGTTGCTAATAATTCTTTGACTTATACAAACTGCGGAATATTTTGAACAAAACAACACTGCATCCTGATAAAACTACCGAGGTCATTTTGTTTTAAGTAAACAACTTAATTAAATAAATAAATGTATAAATAAATAAATGTATACAGTTATACCATAAAGGGGATATTCAATATTTTCTCTTTGGTATAAAAATAAGTACGAGGAACAGTGGAAAATTTTATAAAAAGGAAAGATTCCAACAGATTTTAATAAAACTATCCCTCTCGCACTCTCCAAGAAAATGCAAAATAACAAATTTAAAAATTATCTTACAATTAGTCTGACATCACAAGCTTCGAAGTTATCGATTGTGACAATATAGATAAAGCTTTCGATAATGCTAAATGGGGGAAGATATTAGGAATTTTAAAGAGGCCGTACGAGAATATCGAGCTACAAGAATAAATTTTTACCTTTTTGAATAATCAGGTGGCTATAATAAAAGCCTAGAGTCATGAAAGACAAATGCCAGTTCAAACACAATAACATTTGACTAGAAAGGGGATAAAATCAAGGAAATAAATAATATTAATAAAAAAACAGAATTGGTATAAGGCTCCACGGAGAATAAATCAGCATGCTTCAATTAGCTGCTGATATTAGAAGATATTGAGAAATTACTGAATGACAGGAACAAAATACTTGGGAGGAATTAAAAGTATCTATAAACAACAGAAACATCAATCTCTGAATTGCATTAAGCATCTGTGGTGTATATGCTATGAGGTTAAGAACATATGTTCGTTTCTTGCTCAGGTACCTGGTCACGTGAAGTCTAAAGACATACAGAAGATTTAAGGTAGACACTATGCTTTCTAGCACTGAGACATCCTTCAAGATACTTTCGGTGGTTTCTGCGTGAAACCACAACAAAGATATCCACAGACAAAGTTTTTATACAGATTTATATTTACGCAGAGATGGGAAACATTTTCTGTTTTAAGTACCCTCCTGATTATAATCTGCAGCTTTTATAAAGGGTTGGCGAATTAAAATATTGGCTTAGCGAATGACAGCATGGTGCTTCAAGAAAATACACTCGTATCTGTCTAACAAGAAGGAGACAAGTTTACCAACAAGAGACTCAAGTGAGACAGCTTCCTGTAACTGCGTGGGGTACAAAATAAGCCGTAAACTTATTTGTTAGTAGTCTCGCGACAGATGCATCTCAGACACCGTAAAACGATCCTCGCCATAATCTCTCCGCGTCCCACGTCATTTAGCCCACTTACGGCTTCCTCCCCCACCGCCTAATTTCATTAGGCCCCGCCTGCCGGCACAAACTTCTTTCTTTCCCTTATTTCATTATTCCGTTTCTCGGTTGTTTTCGTTTCTTTAAAATTTCCTGCCCACCAATCTTCTTGCAGCTCCTCTTTCGTTCCAGCGCAGCTTTCTCCTGGTCTGTCGGCGGGTAGGGGGACTGTTACAGTTTTAATGGCGCTGCGAGGATGGCCGTTTGCAGGCAGACTGCCTCCCCTCTTACCTCCGCCGGCCCGCATCCGTCTCTGCAATATTCCGCATGAGATACAACCCGTCTAATTAACAGTGGCGAAAACGTCGTCGCGTGCAAAGCAGAGACGCTCAGCAGGCATTGAGGCCACCTGCGATCACATTGTATATGCGTATGTGTTCCGGCGTCAGCAAGTAGATGTATACTGGCCTAAGTGTAATGACTTTAATATACCAGAACAAAATGTTGCATACAATCAAAATAATCGCATCATAATAGCCATCATGACTGTAAAGTTGATAATTAAATAAATATTTATTTTAATTTATTTCTTATTTATGAATTATTAGTTTATTTATCTCACACATCACATAATTTATTTTATAAGAAAACTATTAAATGGAATCTTCAACTTAATTTAATAACACTTACATCCAAATAATAAAAAATGAATGAAATATATATTCAGTGTGATTCGATGCCAGGCTAGCAAAATAAAAACACTTATCGTGAAACTATGTCAAACTCGTGGTGCTTACGGGTTGTAATTATTTGGACAGCTCCGTGTGACATTTACTCAACACTCATCATTTGCTTATTTTGGAGCCTGACCTGCGCGGGCCGGGATGCTTCATTCAAAAGGCCATGGCCGAATTCCTTACCGTTCCTTGTTCCCTGTCCCATCCAGCCTCTAATGACCTCGATGTTGACGAGGCGTAAGTAAGCCATAAGTAAAAAAAAAAAAAAAAAAAAAAAAACACCTTCACTGGATATAAAGAGTTTTCAATGTTGTACCTTTTCTGGCGATATCAGAAGATGACCAAATATTAGTTACGACCTGCCTCATCTGTGAGGTGTTCACATAATGCCTTTCTACTCGTAGTCCCGAGATGTTCTGCCTGCCAAACTGTCACCCCGGCTTTGCTCTTACCCTCTTAGGGCTCTCGGAATGCCGTTGTTCAGGAGTCACCGGGCAGGCTTCACAAAGTATGACTATCTTTCAAATCAACTGAAATTTCTACCGTTACAATATATGCGGTAGTGTTAAGAAAGTCGGTAAACTCTATTTCTCAAAGTAAGAGGAAATTTCTTTTCCTGGACTCTATTTGTCTAGTTCTGGCCTTATAATTTTGAAAACGAGCAGCTACTGCCCGACACCATCGATACATTTCAAGAAATAAAATAAAATAGGAACAATTAATATATATGAAAATTCCAGACGTGTTAGTTTAATTGATTCGGGATTAGTTTAATAAAGAAGAGATGTTTCATGTGGACTTCATATGAGAAGCTAGGAAATTGAGTAGACGTAGATGAAATCCTTTACTGGCTGCAGGTAATTTAGAATTGGCCAGCTGGAAGTGTTTGAATATGTAAGTACTTGTGGCGAATGTAATAATGACCTAACAACCAAAATCCACATGATGATATAATGAATAATCACGTGTGTCAGTGTTCAACCTAGCCCTTATCATGGATTGAGAAGAACTTAGTCAGCCGTCAAAAATAGAAGACTTTGGGTGCAAATCAACTAGATTATATTTCGTATTTTAAGTTTTTAGCAAAGTAAAATTTGTCGTCACCTCTTTCTTTAGCGACGAGTATACAAAGATATAATTTGTGGTAACCGAATTCTGTTGCCTATCTGCATGAAATATTTTCACCTCTGTGAATAGTTCAGGGCAGCAATTAGATCAGTAGAGCAAAATCATTGACAGTTTTAGGAAGGTCATTAGAAGGCGTGGTATACTTATGGGATGTTATGAACAAAAGGAAGCATGTGCAAATAGTCTTCTAACTGTCGATGGTATTTCAGAAGCTTGACTGTCAATGAGATGGTGGTTAAAACTGCAGGCATATATCCTTGAAATTACAAAACATTCAAAGGACTTACATCATTGTCATATAGTTTCGGAAAGTAACTTGTTTTATCTTAGTATGTACACTTATTCAGAAAGCAAGGAAATTGCATGAGCTTACAATTAATCAATTGTCTTTGAGGGACAAAAACTTTATGAATAGGTGCTTAGGTTTCCCCTAGCAACACAATAAAATGTTGATAAATACATTAAATCTCAGTTCTGCTGTCTGGGCGAAAATCCGCAGTCGCTACGGGCAACATGCTATAAAAATATCTTTGGTAAGCATGAGCAAACCAAAGATGGCCTTAAATATTTCCACTTTCATCACAATGATTAACGAATTCATAGTATATTCTGAGAAAATTGTAATTATTGTTAAAGACCAATGTTAAGAAAATTTTCGTAAAAATAATTTCCAAACAGGGAATATGCAGGGTACATTCCAATTCACCCTCAATTGAATTAACCTGGACGGTGATTCATTAGTGATCCTGTCTCTCCATATTTATGTGCAGTTCGAATGTGAATGAGACAGAGTGCATGGGCGAGTAACAGTTCCTTTTGTTTCAGTGTACAGATGGGGATGAATCGGAAAAAGTAATGTGCAATTATTCAAATCAATATGCTATTATGACGTACAAATTTAATAATACGTCCCATATAATTACTGCAGGTGGTTGCGTTGATCTCGTGTGCTTTCAGCTTTAACAGCAAATAAATTATATGAGGCACTTTTTTGATTTTACGCTATTGTAACAATTAAGATTAGAGCTGTTTTGCCAAATTCAACCCAGCTTTGGTGTAAGAATTCTTTCATTGTGATATTTACTGCGTGTTGTGGGGATGCGAAGTATAGATATATTTCTGCATTGGTTTTGGCAGAAAATTGCTGATCGCTGTTTTACAAAGATGTATTTTTCTTTACTATTACTCTTACTCCGCGATTCACTAAAAGTGTTTGGCGGAGGGTGCATTGCACCTATCCGGAAAGGTAATGGTTTGGAAGGGATATACCGGGTACGGGATATGGGCCTATTGTGAGGAACCATCCAAGCAATCGCCTGGAGCGATCTAGGGAAACCATGGGAAACCCAGATCAGCATGGCCAGAGTGCTTTATCATAAGCTACTCCCGTCGGATTTTATGTTTACTCGCCCGGTAAAAAACCTTTCTATTCGACTCCCTAATCACTCGTGGAAACAATGAGTACAGAAATGAATCTGTTCTGGCCCTGATTTCTCTTATCTTATTTTCGCGGTCATTCCGAGATATGAATGTTGCTGGTAGCAATATTTGTTTACTGTCATTCCGAAATACGTCAGTCAAGAATTTTTCAATTAGCTTCTGTCGAGAGCAACGCCTTCGGTGCTCTAGGTCTTCCCAACCTAACTCCTTCAACATCGCACTTAAGCTTTCCCTCCAACTATATATACCTGTCACGAATCGGGCGGCTCTTCTTTTGACCATCTCTAATGCCTCCATTAATCCATTTTGAAGGGAACCCCATACAGAGCCACAATATTCTAAGTGAGGCCGCACTAGTGACTTGTACGCAATCGATTTAACTTCCGGAGTGTATTGTTTTAAATGGCGACCTATAAATCGAAGAATACGACTTTCTTTCCCAATTACGTTCTCGATATGCTCATTCCATGACAAATTAATACGAATTGTTACCCCTCGGTATTTAGCGGAATCTACCGTTCTAAGGACAATACCATTAATTGTATATTCAGAGCTAAATGATGTCACCGTTTACTTATACGCATGAATCGCACATTGTAGCGTTTAACTCCAACTGCCAATCATTACACAATGCAATTATTTTCATAATATCGTCTTGTAACAAAGCGCAGTCGTCCTGGGTTGTGATTTTAACTATAAATAATAGCATCATCGGCAAATAATCTTTTCATCCCCCTTATTATGTCGCACAAATCATTAATGTATATGAGAAACAACAGAGGCCCTATCACGCTTCCCTGAGGAACTCCGGACCTCATTTCGGTAAGTGATGAACGCTCACCGTCGAGAACTACACATTGAGTTCTGCCCTTCAGAAAGTCTGCAACCCAGTCGCATATTTGTCTAGATATGCCGTAACCGCGAAGTTTCCTACGTAACCTAGTGTGAGCCACAGTGTCGAAAGCTTTTCTAAAGTCTAATAGAACTAAATCAACCTGGGATTGTTCATCCATAATACTGCTCAAGTCGTAAATTAAGAGGGCAATTTGTGTTTCGCAGCATCGGCCTTTTCTGAATCCATGTTGATTTGGTTTTAAAAGCTCACCTTCATTCAAAAACCGCATGAGAGTTGAATAGATGATGTGTTCTAAAATCCTGCAAAATATTGAGGTTAACGAGATCGGCCTATAATTTTGAGGATCATTAACATTCCCATTTTTGAACATTGGACTTACGATGGCGGTCTTCCATTCGGCTGGTATTTTTCCTTGATCCAAGGAGACGGTATACAATTTCATCAAATACGACGCAATTTCCTTTGCGTACCTAGAGTAGAATCTTGTAGGAATACTGTCTGGTCCGGGAGCCTTATTGTTATTTACATTCATAAGCAGTTTAGTTATTCCCTCGAGATCATTCATAATTTTGTTGGTACAATTGTTAAATATTGGAATCTCCTCCGAGTTTTATGTAGTGAAAGATTTTTTAAATACGTTATTCAAAATTTTTGCTTTCTCTACGCTAGTTTCTGATAATTCCCCATTTCCTTAATCAACGACGGCATGACCTTACGAGAGCCTTTTATTAAGTTAACATATGACCAGAACTTTTTTGGATTAGTAATCAGATCTTCGGATAAATTTCTGAGTTGGAATTCTTTAAACGTATTACGCTTTGCCTTACGCACTTCCGCTCGCAAGTGGACTAATTTAGCGCGATTAGATGAGTCCCCGATTTTTTTTTACAGTGGCATGTAAACGCCTTTGCCTCCTGAGCAAACGTTTCACTTCCCTATTGATCCACGGGAAATTCTTATTACACTTAATTAACTTCTTGGGAATAAATTGATTTATGCCGGTCCATATTATTTCTTTTGAATTAAACCAAAGTTCCTGAACATTTGTACTAAGCGTGTACGTTTCAAAAATTTTCGCCAAATGATCGACCATAAACGGATCGTTTGCCTTATCGAAACAATATACGAGTTTGTCTTTATCATGCTTCAAATTCAGCCTAGATTTTAAAGTTACCACAATCGCCTTGTGATCACTTATACCGTCTTCTATACAAACTTTATCTACAATATCCGGATTGTTAGTAAGAAAAAGATCCAAAATGGACGAGGAATCTTTGACGCTCCGTGTTGGCTCTTCGACCATCTGTTCAAGAGAATTTTCCGCGAATGATTCTAGGAACGTTTCGGTTATTATCCTATCTCTTCCGCATGACTTGAACGTAAATGTGTCCCAGTTAACTGAGGGTATATTAAAATCGCCTCCCATGATCAATGCATGTCCATGAAATTTTTGAGAAATACTGTTAAGTGACTGTCTAAAATACTCTGCGTTATCTAAACGAGAATCCGTAGGTCGGTAAAATAATCCTATTATGAACTTTAAACTTCTGCCAATTTTTACCTTCACCCATAATAACTCGCAAAAATTTACGTTTCATTTACTACGGAGCAATTGATGGATTTATTAACGGCCACGATCACACCTCCGCCCATTGAGGCAGTTCTGTCTTTCCGAAAAACATTGAATTGAGGAGCAAATACTTCACTAGATTCTACCTCTGGAGTCAACAAGCTCTCGGTTCCTAGTATTATATCGATATCGTAAGTCGCAACTGGAACATTCATTTTTTCTGAATGTAATTCCTTCACAACGCTTTGTATGTTTCCGTGTATTAAACTAAGCACGGTTGCTTAATTATTTTGCCATCTACATGAACGAAAATAGTTTTTAATGTGTAATTGGATATGTACTGATGATGTGCAGTAAATCTGAGCTCCTTTAGTACCATATATATGTATATATATATCAGTGACAACATAAACTCTTATAGTGTTTTTATTTTTAAAATTATCTTATGACTTAATTTCTTTAGTAATTGCTTTGAGGTTAAGGTTATTATATTATGAGTTAAGTTACTATCTGTTACTGCAAAGGTAACTGTAATTTCTGAGTGTTTAATGTTAAAGAAACTACCAACAAATTTTCACAAAATATAAACCATAGGGCTAACTTAGTAACGAATTTCTATTGGATTATTTTGAATTCTTTGCTTTAAGGCCAATTTTTTGTCTTTCTCATAAATCTGTTTTATTAGGAAGTTCGTATCTGTTTGAAAAGTGAAACTGTAGAAGTCTAAGAAATCAGTGTTACCACTATGCCAAGTAGAAATACCTAATTAATCCTCATGTTTGAATAATAGTAACAGTAGTTTTGAATACATCTTGTAGTGTTGCCAGACTACACCGGTTTGTTTTCTAAGGCTGAGCATGATCTGCATTATTTGTGGTAGCTTATTAGAAACAACAGATATAAATTTCTTGAATGCAGCGACAATGTATGAATGCGGAATTTTGTTGGGTGCCCGTTTCGCCGCGAAACTATAACGCGGAAACACGCCTGTACAGGGCTCTTACCGCACTTACGGTAAGAATGAGCGGCATTAACTTCAAACCGTGTGCCGCCTCCAGCAGTTCGGGGAAGTCAGTAAAGCTGCTTGCCGTAAAATGTGTGCAGTGTATCCGCCTCAACACGGGCACTTTGCTGCCGCGCGGAGTCAACCTTGAAGCACGGGCACAGTAAATAAGAGGGGTGGCGGAACGGGACGCGAGAGGCTGCAGTTAAGCGATCGGGAATAAGCAGACGGGGCCCCGCAGCTGGAGGAGGTGCCGCTAATGGAAAACCAATAAGCGAAAGAGAATGTGGGCCATCGGAGGGGGTTCGGCAACTGCTGCAGTACGCGGGAGCCGGTCAGATAGATGGTCTGCACAGGGCTCGTAGAGCTTCCGTTACTCAACACGACGACCTGGTCTAGAAAATAATTCGCACAGATAATTATTTCGAAAAGCTATCGAAATATTGTAGGAACTGGTATCACAGGTGCAATAAGCTGTACGTGAAACCAAAAGTCATCAGTTTTCGCATCTGCCATCCTTCACGAATCAATACGCAAACTTGAATTTTTGTGAGTTGACTCGTTTATTTTACAATGATATAAAATATGTTACATCAGCGTTTCTCACCGAGCGTGGTGGGTGAGCGGTTAACTTTCTGGCCTCGCATTCCGGAAGACGCGGGTTTGAATCCCCGTCCGGACAACCAGATTTGGGTTTTCCATGGTTTCCCCAAATCACTCCAGGCGAATGCAGGGATGCTTCCTTCAAAAGGCCATGGCCGAATTTCTTCCAGTTCCTTGCCCCGCCGTCCCATCCCGCCTCTAAAGACCTTAGCCGTCAACGAGGCGCAAAGCAGTAAAAAAAAAAGCGTTTCTCAACCTTTTTTAGTTCAAGGAGCAGCAAATTGTCAAAAATAATGGTGCGACCCACTTAATTATACGGGCCTAATATTCTACCTATGTGTATATTATTATCTGGGCCGTATTTTGTTGTAACATTATAACATTATAAATCTGAAAGCATTTTTGAATTCATATAGAGACACTGATATGAAAGTTGAAGTGAAATAATAAAAGTTAATTATATATTGTCCAGACAAATGATACTTACTACCCAAATGAATAATAATGTTACTGTAGGCTGTACCAGCGAATTACTTGCACAATATAAAACAAATTACACTAGACTTTGCACCTTATATTTTTGTTTAATTCACCTCGAACCGCAGTACCTCACACCTGCTACAAGACGTTCAGCAAGCGGTCATTTATTTAATCCTTAGACGGAAGGCGCTCTTCTTGATGCCCGCTGGAATTGAATAAACTATTTTAAAAATTTAGAATTTTGTCCTGTAACCATCCTAAAAATGCCTGATTTTTGCCTAATCATTGAAATATTCATTGCTTTTAAAAAGTTGGGCTTATAGTTTATTATTCCTTTTAGCCTTATACAGTCCGAATACGGTATCTAAATGTATAATATTCTGTCTACGGACCATCTGTATCATCTTCACGGACCACTAGTAGTCCGCCGATCACTGAGTTACACTATGGGTTCTCAAACTGGTGGGGGCGAAGATATGTCATAGGGGATGCGAGGTGCAAGGTAGCTTCACTGCCCGTGTGGTCCGTGCCCCAGCTCTACACCTTCGGACGTGCTAGGTCTATTTTACCGCCTCTCAGAACTGAAAAACTTTATTCTAACATAGCATACTTAGAGAGTTTCGTCTGAGACAATATTGTTAGTATTGAGAAGTTTCAACGCTTAAAATGTAAAATATCGGCAGCGCAAGGTAATTACATGTAATTACTTAGACATAAAATTTTGAAAATCAAAGATGATACTGCAAAATAGATTTTAATAAAATGCTTAAATCAACTTTTTAGGTCAAGTTTTACAAAGTGCGTTCAAACATATCACAACTAACGTTGCGGTTATATTCACCTGTTCCAAGTACTTATCTGTGAAAAAGTGATATCTCAGCTCTTGTTGCAATCAAACCAGCTGTCGAAACAATCTCAATGTTTCCAGGTATTTATGCTGTGCACTTTCTAACATTAAATATAGGGAATTTTGAAAATGAAAAGCAAGCTCATCCTTTCCACTGATTTATTTTTTATTTGTTACATCTTATTCGGTAAATTTGGAGATAGTAATTTTTAATTTTTCAGATAATTTACAATTTTCAACTTCATAAGTAAAAAAATCGATTTTATGCTTGTATTTTTTACCATTTTAGTAATAAAATTGGGGAAGGAGAGGGGGGCCGAAAAATTTCTTTGACGGAAGGGAGCGTGGCATGAAAAATGTTGCTACTTATGCTATGATTTGGTAAATGATGACACTATCTGCATGGCAAAATACTCTCTGATATATACTTTTCATACCGTGCATATATCGCTCATTTCCTCTCTGTGTATAGACGGACGTAAGAATGGAAGTTCAGTATTTTAATGAAATCCAGGAAATATACCATCTGAAAATAACACCGAACTGGAGTTGACAGTTTAATACACGTCACAGTGAGTGTCTATAGTCTGTGAGGCAGATTTCACTGTTAGATATTGTATATTTTGCGATTTCATGATGACTCTCAACTAAAACTCAAGTTTCTGAACGTTAAAGAACGCATTTGGTGACCGTGCATTAATACCCGCAAACAAAACACTGGTGAGGTCGTTTTAAAAATGACTGAAAAAATATAAAGAACTGAACAGGCGAAGTTAGTGTCAATAATATTTTATCCATGATGGATTGGTGGAACTTCCGCGACTGTGATGTCAAATATGGGCTGTAAAAAATTGTGACTGGTTGCTGTATTTTTTACAACCCATATTTGAAGTTAGTGTCAATTGTTTTTTTTTTTTTTTTTTTTTTTTTGTAACTGCTTAACTGCTTAAGGTCTCGTATCAGCAACGTCTTTAGAGACGGGAAAGGATGGGGGGGGGGGGAGTGGCAAGGAATGGGAAGGAATTCGGCCATGGCCTTTTAAAGGAAGCATCCCTGCATTTGCCTGGAGTGATTTGGGAAACCATGGAAAACCCAAACCTGGATGCCCGGCCAGGGATTCGAACCACCGTCCTCCCGAATGCTAGGCCAGAACGCTAATCGTTACACCACCACTCTTGGTGTGTAATTTGTCACTTTTCTGTTAAGTGAAAACAGAAGTATCACCAGTTGTAATTCTGAACGACACTTCAGTAGCAGGCTGAGGACGACCCAGGCATTCAGTTTAAGGTCGTGACTGTTGACAGAAGATGAGTTTACTGCTATGATTTTGACAGTATGCGTCACTCGCTGCAATGCAAAAATCCGTTTTTACTCACACCGAAAAGGGATAAATAGTCGACGAGGTTATTCAATAAAAATTTATCCTGCCTTTCTTCGCACAATAAATGCTTTGTTGCAATCGGATGTCTTTTTCAGCAACAACACAAAATTTTGGTATGAAGGTTTAAAGTGAATGTGTTTCCTGTTCCACTTAAGCCGCTTCTGTTGTTTTCAACTTGTGGTTTTAACCACGCAAAGGCAACTGAAAATATTCAGTTGTTCATGTATTTTAGTACGGTGATAATGTGATAATTATTCCTTGAAAATTTCACATATTTCAAATATTTACAATAAACAGTTAAGTATATCTAATAAAATGAAAACCTTTTGAAAACTAAAATTCATATTAGTTTCTTCTGTTGTGAGTTAGTAGAATTTGCTTTTATATAATATTGATACACAAACTAATAAGCAAGAAAATTGCAAGGAATTTAAAATGCAATGTATTGTAGTCACATTTTTCAATGATTGCGTATCCTGAAATTTTTTCAAACATTTTATGAATTCTTTCCTAGAATAAGAGGGAAAAAAAAGTCTACTAATGAACGTGAGATTAATATTACATTCAATGAATTCGAGCATAGTTTCTATATTTGAAGGCGCCTTTCTGGTAGTGGGGAGATCAATTGTTTGAACCCGCATTAAGGTGGAAATTTTATATTAACTTAAAATGACCTTCAGATTTGCTATGTTCATGTGAAGTACTCTAAGGTACTCCATAATTCGCGTTACACTTAAAATTATCCGCTAGTTCGGATAGTTCTAACAGAGACGGATTGCTTAGTAAATTCAAAAGCTGTCACTCAGGGATCAGATCAAACAGCCAGTATTCTTATACATTTTATCCGTGGGCAATTGATATTTTATCAGGGAACAGTGTTGTAAATGCCACCACTACCACATATGTAAAAATGGGTATGGCAGTTGTTTGCCGGGGTATACCCGCAGAGACCTGCCACCTAGTGACAGAATTTTCGATAGAGCGCCCAAGTTCCAAGAACCTTTTCTCGTTGCTAAGCTTAACTAATCCTGTAATCCTACAAGGTATAGAGAAGCTACAGCTTAACGTGGAAACCGAACCAGGAAAGCGTTCTGTTGTACTTCACATTACACAGCAAATTGTACCAAAGGTGAAGGTCGGTTAGGGGCCTTTGAAAATCCCCACCGAGACAGGGATTCGAAATGCGGACCGTGCGATTTCCAGTCAGATGCCTTAATCACTGAGCCACCAGAACTATTACTACTACCAAATGATGCAGCATGGAAATATCATATATTTCATAAATACCCTCCATTTCTTAAACAAAAATACGGTATAATAACTATTTATAACAAGCGTGTATCAATTTCACTTCTTGTCAGGGAGTTCCTGTGACGTTTAGAATTTCTTCTGAAGTGTATCATACATATATTTGCAGTTATAGATTTAAACAAGCGAAGACTGTTACAGTGCTGAGTTCTAACTAAAATATATTACGAGAAGTTAATTTAATTTTCCGAGGCCATGGGTTTTAAGTGTTGTGTGTCTTTGTGAACGTCCTGTCCGTCCAGTAGTGTCCATACTTAGAAGCCGCAATATGTATATATATATACTGATTCACTGACTACGATAATCACATTGAGCTGGCTGTATGGCCTCAGTTGCCGAATGTGATTAAAAAAATATATATATTTTTTTGAAAGAGTTTTGACCCATATTTCTTATTTCACTGGCATGAACATTTAACTGTTTAAGTATCATTTACAAATATTTCTCTGTTTATATAAGGTTCAGATTAATTTTCCTTTGTTTCAAGGGAATTCATATTAAGATAAAAGACAAAATCTCTCTTAACCTAACAAAAGCAAAGTATAGTTTACTGCATTTGTTTCCCCAGGTGATTTGAAACCTCATGTCGACTGGAGAATTTAATTTGGACGTTGTGGTAAATCTTAGTTGGAACCGTCCAGCGGCTTTCTTTAAGCCATTTTTAATACGGAAACCGAATTCATAGAGTTATTACGCTGAGCTACAGTTGTCCTGAAGGGTTTACTCTTTATTAACACTGTTACAGACAGAAAGGAAACCCATGGGGAAGGCCTGTATAATCTCTAATTATTGTGCTATTCTCAGGGCTTTTTTTTATGAAGTTAGTATCTCTGATTCGTGAGAACGAAGTCGAGAACGTCACAAAATCTGAAGTTTCTGCTGTAGTGCTCTCTCCGTATTATATACGAGATACACTGCACAATTTACTGAATAAAAATGTACCTAACTTTGTTATACAAGAATACACTGGCTTGTACGTTTTGTAGAACTACACGAATTAAACCCATCTTAGCTTGAAAATTATGACTAAGTAAAGTAGTTTGGAACATTTCTATGCAATAACGTAAAATGGCATGATGAAAACAAACATCTAAAATCACTGCTGCATTATATAACATTTTTCTACAAACAAATCTATTTTTTATTTGAATCAATTGGCTAGTTACTTTGAGTTATAAATATTTTCAGATAAAAAACGCATAGAAGAATACACTGTAAGAAGTGCCGTAAGATTACAAAACAATGTATAAGAATCAGAAGATAAGTTTAATCATTTTAAAATTCTTTACAAATACAAAAACTACAATTTTTTTTGTAAGTTGTTTGAACAGATTTGAATTATTTAGTTGGCAGTCTTCCTGCTTTCCCAGTAATTTGTTTATTTAATTTTTCTCACACATTTTTGAAATATCTGTATTGCTGCAGGATCTGCTCTACGCTTCGGTCAACTGTTTTACGTTTTAAATCGATAGTTGTAGGCCTAAACCGTTCAAAACCTACTTAACATGCACGTAATGTTTCATGATAAACGTAACCTTATAAACATTTCTTACTGAACCTTGAACATATAGTTTTCTCTTTGCTACCTTTAGTTTCGTGTTGCAATTTCATCTTACCTTTAGTTTTAATATGTTTGCTGGAGTGAAGTTTGACATTTAAAGCACAAATTATCTGATTAGCTAACTTATCAACAATCTATGAGGAGTTTTAAGTGTGCATAAATTCATCCTTCCTATATGTACGAAGCTAACTGTGCTGTTTTGATGATACCGTTCACTTTAATTCCGACTATTCTGCTGCCAGTGATGAGAGAACAGATCTTGAAGCAAACGCTGAAGTAAGAAAGCAGTGCCAAAAGATACTGGATGATAATGTTACCATTGCCACTCACAAACCGAAATCACACTAACATTCATTCAGCCGATATCTTTGAACAAATCCGTTACCACATGACGACATTAACATCTTTGTCGTAAACGTTTGTCACAGTGTCTTCACTTAATTTCTGTAAACTACTGACTAATTTCTAGCATCCGTTGATTGTTCTGGTCAACCGCAATTTTTAGTCAGTACACTGTGATAGTTCTTCTGCCCCCTACAATACTCAGGTATACCAAAATCTCAAACTTAAATATCAAATATATCTTATGTTAAATAAACTATTATGTCAGTGAAATTAATTACACAAAAACAGTCCCTTAGCCACAATGTCATCTTAAAAATTAATATCTCTATTCGTTTTGAGGAGATAGTAAAGAAACCAAGTATTAGATTGTTCGTGGTTTAATTAATATGATAAACAGGTAGTCCACGACACAGTTAAGTTTAAACTTGCTTTTATTTTCAAAGAAAACATGACGTCAAAGATACTGGTTACAGGCATACAATCCAGAGATTGCATACAACACTCCTTCCACAGGCAATACAGCCTTTCTCCACCGTATATTGAGTCTGTATAAACTTTGCCGAAAAACTGTTGCTCTGTCTCGGATGTGTGCTTCATATAAACTCCATCGAAATTTCTAGAACACTTCAAAAGCTTCCGCAAGACAATTCTCGAGCATTAACTATACTTAAACAATTGAAACATATTAAAAACAATCAGAATTAATTCATAATCATTTACCATCATTACTAAATGGTTAGGAATGGAAATTAAAGACACTTAAACACAAAATTATTCACAGAAATCATTTTAAACTGTAGCAAATTGTCCTTTAGACATCGTAACTTGCATTAATACTTGGAATTACGAACATTTAAGCAATTCTCTTGCACAATTCTGTTCTTAAACATATTAACTGGCCTCTAAATATATATATATATATATTTTTTAAAACAAGAAATTCTATATACATTGATTTACAGGAAATTGCAAAACAAACCTACCACATCATATTCAATCAAACTCTAGCTTACTATAAGTGCTTCATAAAATACCATTCCATTTAAGTTTAGGTTTGAGGGCTGTTACACAAGGGGAAATGCCTTTTTTATTATCTCAGTGATCTGGCTCATTTGACGTTGGTGATACAACTGTAATGGCAGAAAATGCGGGAAAGACGTGTGAGCTACTTGTCTGAAGCCACCTCCTGATAAGAGCCGCCAGCGCTAGCTAGTCTCCACCACAATCACACCTGAGTAGCGGCGTGGTCCGGCGGGGCCGCGCTGCTAATTGCAACAAATCCCGCTCGGGCCAAGTCGGCGCTAATTACTTTGCCCGGAGGGGTGGGGTGGCGGTGCCGCGCCCAGGAGGCGCCGGCCGGACCTTGCAAGGCAGCTCGAGGCTGCGGTGAAGTCTCCCCTGTCCCCGGTAATTGCTGCCTAATAGAGGACCGCAGTGGTGTATGAATATGCAGCAGATATTCTGCGAGCGATCGGTGGGTCGTTAATCCGCGCCTGATTTGATACACCTGCTGCCGGGGTGCAGCCAACTTAATAGGCACTCCGGAATGTTGTGAGATTTGGGTGTATAATACCTGAAAATTTCGTTTCTGTTATTCAATTATTGGAAAATATTACACAAAATAGTAACGACTCCTGCTTGTTCTTTTGCATATTTCTCTTTCACATACCCTGCTGTGCGTATGTGTGGACTAATAACCATAAGCAGTTATGTGTGACATGAATTTTTTTGGGGACAGTAAAAATTAATTATTTCTATAAACATACTTTCTATTACAGCTTCTGCCATTATGAAACCTTATTGTAAATAACTGTTACTAATTATCATTTTTACAGCAAAGTGTGTAGGTATTAAATTACAAAATATCAGGAGAGTACTAAGGATTAAATAAAACCGAAGGAAGAGAGAAGTTAGCAGAAATGACAAGAAAATCGTTAGATTAAACATAAACTTTGGATCAGATGTGACAGGAGGAGTTAAAGAATTCTGTGAAATAGAAACACAACAGTTTGCCGAAGCAAGAAAGTTCTCTATCAAAAAGACAATTTAGTTTCAAAGGCTGATATTTGGCTGGTAATAATAATAATTAATTCTATTTCTAGAAGCATACATTTTTATCATAACTTCTTCCACTATTAAATCGTCTTTCTGTAACGTCGATAAAATGTAAATAACTCTTCCTGATTATCGTTTCTACGGCAAGATTTTTCGTAGTAAATTAAAAAAAAAATATATCAGGGGTGGACTAAGGACTGAATTTAAACCAAAGGAAGAGAGAAATCAAAGTGCAGTGTAAATGACAAAAACGGTATACCAGACATAAAGATGTGATCATTTAAGCTAGAAGGTGTACGAGTACTTTAGGATCTCGGAAACAGGGACACAGCTGATTGCCGAAGAAAGAAGGCTCCTTTTCAAAATGACAAACAATTTTTCGTTTCAAACACAATCATAAGAATCAGAAACATATTTTCATTTACACCGCGTCAAAGTCATGGCAATGGAGCATTGCATAAAAGCAGTCGATAAACTGAGAACGGGAAAACAATTCAATTGTCCAGCAAACGTCTCGAGTATTACAGGAATATTCCAGAAATAGTAAACAAAACTGTAAAAATTCAGATCAGCCCAATCATCGTCTACAAAGCTTATTGTGGAAGTTATTGCACACCCTTGATAGAAAAAAAACTGTAGACCTGAAATTATACTGGCACCTCATAAACAGATGTACTAAAACGGCAGTTTTGAATATCGGAGCTGGGTCTGGACGCTGAGAATGTAATTTGTGGCATATCACTATGGACAATGATTACGTCAGTAGGTAAACACGATTTAGGATTTGTTAGAAAGTCAGTAACGTTCCGATTATCGTGGTCTTTTTTTAACAATTGTTTTTAGGTCTGTTAACTTCACATGTTTTCAGGTTTTACCAATAGCAGAAAAGTTCGCATTTAAGTATTAGCTGGCATATATGTTCACATATCAATCCCTAGTAAATAAAACGGAAAGTGATTAATTTATGGCATAAGATGCTGTTTTATGCCTAAGCCGTACCGGCTGTAAGATGTCACAGTACAGCTAGGGCCTGGAATTTGGGATGACTAGAGTTCGAATCCTCATCTGGCCTTCCGGATACCGGTTTTGCATGGTTTCCAGAAATCACTTCAGGCAAATTCCGGGATGGTTCCGTCAAAATGCTGTAGCCGATTTCCTTCCCGTTCCTTGTCTTCAATATTCTCTTATTGACTTCAATGTTGACTAGTCGTTAAGCACTAATATAAATGAGCATGAAACGAAGTTATTTTTTTTTTTGAATGGCAGCGTACCGTAAAGGATAGCATATGTTCTCCCGGTCAAGGCAGTATTTAGACGGATACTCAAAAGCAGGAAGGAAAGTTGACACCAAGAGGGGTTAAGAATTTTTTGATACATCTTGGCGAAGGAATAAATATCGGATGCTGATGGCCCAAGGCAGGCCGATTCTTTTTGAGGGTAGTCGCGTCCTATCTTCGTGTGAAATACTAGGGTCAGTTAGAGAGTTAACACATTAAAACCAGTGCAAAGCAGACACACAACGTACATTAGAATCCAATAGAAGGAATACAGCAAGATCAACGTTTCCTTCAGACACTCGAATCATCATCACTTGTCTTCTATACTATCTCTGCAGATGCAACTCGGGGAATTTGCAATTAAAACCTATTTTAGGTACAAAATCTGGTAATCAAACATTTAAAACCCACATCTATTATCCCGTTGGAAAAATATCGTATGCTGAACATTTCTTCAACCACCAAAGCTTGGATGAATAACTGTTAATCAACGCTATGACGATTAAAATGTTTCTGAGCAAGCCCGGCGAGGAGGTGAAATCCATTACGCTCTTATTTAAAAGTCATGTTTCCTTAAGAGATTACTCTGTGAAACATGTCAGCATAGATTTCCCATGGTGCACAAACGTTCTTCACTGAACCATTGATTCAGCGTTAAGGAGACACTAAGCTGCACGAGACGATTTGAAAGAAGTCAGCAACGTGATTTTTTTTTTTTTTTCACATTTACTGAATTAAATCAGTCAGTGATTTCAATACAAACACGACACTTTTAGAACACTCACAAAAGTATTGTAGCATGCTTAAATTCTCTAGTAAAACATTGGCCGATAAACTGCTAAAAAAGTCTACTTTGTTCGATTTATATTTAACAATAATAAATATGTGATGCATCTGACAGCACAAGTTCAGGGAAATATTACATCCGCTAAATGAAATTTCTGTTGAATGAGTTGGCTGATACAAAATCTGCGGTATCCGTTCTTAACACAGAGGATAGTATTTCAATGTAAAATAAGATGTTATGATTTTTAACGGTGTAGTTACATCTTGATATATAAAGATGAATGTATGTTTGTTTGTTTGTTGGTTTGTTTGTTTGTTAGTTTGTTTGTTCGTCATACAAATCCACAGTTTTCATCCGATCTCGATGAAACTTTGCACACTTATCCTTTGAAACAATGAGAAAAATACTGTCTACATTTGGTTGAAAAATTATCTGTATAAATAACACATGTTGTCTCATTACTTCGAAATACGGCGATAGACAGACACGTTGGATGTGGACGTCAACGTAGCGTGTTTCCTTGTACTAGACTGCCAGCTCAGTGGTTAAAGCTCTTGCTTACGAACGTCGTGGTCTCCGGTTCAAATTTACGTGGAGGCTAAGATTTTTAAAAATTGTTTTTTATCGTAAGAGTCAGTTCTGGGCCGTAGGTTATTCGGATTGAATGTTTAACTGTAGATATTAGAAAGTTAGGGGTGCAAGGAAAATCGTAGGTAGTCTTGCAATGTTGTAGGTGTACACTTTTTTACGTTATAATGATCCCTCAGGTGTTGTTCGCAGTCAGTATGTGAGTGTGAACCACAGTAATATTATTATAAATAGCGAAGTAAGTCTCTGTCGTTTTGTTACATTTTGAGGACTAAATGGCTATATCGTTGTGATGGAATTTTATAAGGAAATCTGTATGAAGGGCACAGGATATTTTATCCAGTATGATTAATAGTTGTAGATACGATATTTTGAGACCTTATCGAATGGTGACAGAAATATGTTGGAAATTGATTCTCTTCAAGAGACAGGGTCGACGGTACAATGATATAGTGATAGCTTTCCTGTCATATTATACCAACTCGATATTTTTTGAGACCAATCCTTCGTTACCAACAACTTACTATATTTAATTCTGGCAAAAAAATTCTTAATCCACGCGTACGAAGTCGCGGGTACGGGCTAGTATAATATATTTGCGAATCTTGTCTATTTTGGTCGCGTATTTATGAGCGTATTCCGGGCTCTAGTAACACAAAACACCGGCTTCAGTGAGGTCAGACCACAGGCGTCAGTCGAGTCGATGGGCGACGTCAATTTTGGTCCGAATCTCGCTGAGGCGAGCGCGATTCGGATCCCGCCAGCTACGTGACGCACACACTGATCGGCGGGCCTGTCTCGCAGTCAGGGGCCAGGCGGCAACGACGTTTACGAGCCAACCACGTCACTTCCGGAGGGAAATTTCCGTACTCTCAAAAGACAATAAATAAGCAAGAAGAAGATTTCAGCACATTGAAGTGTGAGGGAAGGAAACAAGTGAACTTTGAAAAATTGTAAGTTAACAATAAACTCGTGTTTCACTGTTACATGAATATATACATTAAAAATTAAAATCACGTTATTTCTGCTCTTACAAGTCTCCAGTCACATTTTTAACTATGTTCGAAGAGTCATATTATGCATCAGCTAATTACTGAATATATCATTCGCTATCAACCCATTAATGATCACGGTCGATGTGATGAAACGTTACGGCTTGACATTTGGGAGAACGTGATTTCATCCAGATTACGTTTTTTCGTGGTTTCCCGAAATCGTTACAAGTGAATAACGACACATTTCCTACACACGGCTATGGTAGATTTCCTTCCCGTTTCGATAATTTAACTCCTCTCCTATCTTTAATGACGTCGATGTCGACGAGGTGCAATGCCCGAAGGAAATAAAGATTAACCCATAACAAACAAGTTAACTTGGATGTAGAGATAAAAATTTTCCGAAATATATATTGGATAATGTTGCAAATGAGCGGGAAATTTTCTATTTGCATAAAGCACGAAAAACCGTTAGTTAATGAATACAGAATTCCGTTTGAACTGTCACAGGGATGATGTTTGTTAATCCACAAGGCAACCAGTGTCGTAAAACCAATGAAGTCACACATAATATACATGATTCAGTTTTAGTATTGACTATTGATATAATTAAAAAGAAATTATGCGCATTGAGGGAGTGATGCTTTTTCTGCAGTTATGGACTGTACAGCCAAATAGCTAACTAATACGAACAGATACATACAGAAAGTGTTTATGAGATATCAGTAACGGATAGGAGGATACAGTAGTTTCTTTTTGGTATACTGTAGAACAGTAATAACTAGTGAGGGAGTGATAGCACTCTATGTATTTGGAGAGAAATTAGAATTATCATGTCAACCAAATAATACTGACCACAACGGTCAATAATTAAGGAAATGATACAATGCCCATATAAGTTTTACACCTAACCAACAAAGTTATTTCTGAAGTTATTAATTAAAATGGGTGAAGCTGTCAGCACATCAAGGAAGGAACTTAGTAAAAGATTTTGTTGTTTTCGCAGTCGTTTTATTAATATAAATTGCTTACGTGATTCACACTGCGTTGAAATACTCCTTCTTCGTCTTCCCGACGTTTCGACCAACGCTTACGGCTTCTTCACGGGCCGTCTGCCGAATCTGCTACAGACTTGGATCTGCTGGAGACTGGCAACTAACCACGCCAGTCTCCAGCAGATCCAAGTCTGTAACAGATTTGGTAGACGGCCCCTGAAGAAGCCCTAAGCCTTGGTCGAAACGTCTGGAAGACGAAGAAGGAAGAGTATTTCAACGCAACGTGAATCCCGTAAACAATTTATGTTAAGGAAGAAACTTGATTTTGTAATAAGATTAGATTCAACTTTAGTGTCAATCTGTCTCAGTAGCTGACGGGTAATATAAAGACCATCAATGCGTGTTATGTGGCAGTTCAGAAGGTATAAAAATGAGTCCATGATACAATTTTAGGCTAGGCAGCAAATGTACTCCTAGGTAGACCTGATAACAAAATGGTGTAAAATCGTCATATTTGAAGGCCTATGACATCTTGATTTTTATGTGGAAAAAATGAAAACAGGATCTGAGCGCTACGCATTTAACCTTAAATGGCTGGAAAGAGAAAATATTATTTTCTTCGATCATCTTTGTTTCTAGAAAACCCAAAAAACCGCAGAGAATATACCTGCTAAAGTTTATTTTATACACAATATTTGAGTTTTGGTCAACGAAAAACGTAATATTTACAATAAGTATCAGAGGTCTGTAATTGCTGGACAGGCAACACCAATAGAGCTCCGTTACATAGTGGGTGCAGAACCCTAGAAAGGTTCAGCAGGTGTCAAATACCGACGCGGAAAAGATATTCACAATAAGAAATAAATGTTGGGAAGAACAACACATAAAGCAATCACCATTCATGACCAATATCTGATCCACCCTAGCGTATTTTAAGTTTTAAAGACCTTCAAAATCAAATAGCAACAAATTCAACATGTGAAACAATCAGATCTTTTAAAAAACTGTGTACAGTGTTAAAATGAAGTCCAATAGTAATGCTCTCGCCCGAATATTGTTTCAAATATAACTTTGCGTTTTTATGGAATGGTACAGTTTCGCAACAGTCGATTGTACCAATATTGTGCCACTTAGAAAGCACTTTCAGACAACCGATGCTCCACAAATCATAAGCGAGCCTGATAGGTGAAAGGTAAATTTAAGATCTAGTTTTTGGAAGCAAGTGATTTCGATTACCAGGCTAACCATCGAGATTCCGACTTGTCCTAACTTTCCCTGTCCCTATAAAAGAAGCAATCTTTTTTTCCAAGTTTACCATCCCGTTTTTTCTAACGCACTAGTCATTTCCGTCGTATAGTACCGACGGCATTTTACATAACACCAGCAGTGCGTTATGAATCATGGACAGCTGGTTACAGCAGTTCTTTATAACCTCGTGTTATTAAATAAATGATAAATGCTCAAAACAAAGAACGTTACTAAAAAAAAGTAGTTTTAATTAGCGCGCAAATGAAATAAATACATCTTCAACAAACTGATTTATTCACCTTGTTCTAGAATTCACATAAATTCCCGTTAGACTCACTTATTTCAAGCAAAAATTCATAATAATCTCGTTCCCCACACTATTAGTTCCTTTTCGCACTACATCTAAGTATACCGGCGGTACGTCTATATCGGCTAGCATGCCCAAATACTTTATACCACTGGCCATTTAATTGTTAATCTCTTCTAATGTTCCGTTAAAATTTTGCTGGAGGGGTGAAACAAACAGTACATCTAGCCAGTAACCATTACATTCCTTTGCAACATTGGATCGTTTCTTTTCTCGCAGATCAATTAACTTTTGTTTTCTCACAGCATACATTAACACCGAATTACTCTATAAGAAAGATGATACACATTTGACAGGCTTAACTATCAATCTCTGAATACAATTATTGATTGAAACTAACGTTTAAAAATAGATTATTTATATTGCTAATATCATATACCATACAAATTTCATCATCTTCTTACACATTATGTGAATCTTCTTGCATAGAGAAAATTAGAAATTAAAAACCAGCTTAGGCATTTTTTGATATTAGAATTTCAGATCACTTTTCTACCCCTGATTGGCCTGAGAGTATCTATAAAAATCCCTAACGGAAGCAAGCATCGTTCCGATGAAACTACTGCATGTATAATTTCCCAATATATTCCAGCTATTTGTTTCAAAAGCGTTGGAGTATCTTTACAAACATTAATAAAATGTTTTAAAATTTCATCAAATATAGCGTCGACAATATCGAATACTACTGTGTACTGTGTTATATTATGAGACAAACATAAAATTATTCTTACGTGGAAGCATATTTCCTTTTGAAATAATAAAGAAACTGTGAAGCTAAATGTTTAAAATCCGTGTTACTTATAACATTTGAAATGTATTTTTCAGGAAACAGCATTTTATTAATGATCACGTCTAAAATTATCGCCCAGCAATTTTCAAGACTATTATCTTTCAACAACTTCGTAATTTATGGAGAATTATTTAAAAAACATCTGTCCAAAAACTAACACGCTATACATATACAATACCTTTTTCTACATCTACATCTACATCTATACTCTGCAATTCACAATTACTGTGGGTGGCAGAGGGTGCTAAGCACCAATCCTATTTTAGAGTATTCCAATCCCAAACAGAACGAGGAAACAAAGAATACATAAATGTATTAGTACGGCATCTTATCTCTCGAATCTTATCCTTTCTGTCATTGCGACCTAAATAGGTTGGCGGAAGAAGTATTTCGTTGCACTCGTAAATTAGAGATTTTCGCATATTCTCCAACAAATTTAAACGAAAACGACGTCGTCTGTCCGCCAAACAATCCCAGCCTAACTCACGTATCAGCTCTGTGACACTTACATAAGGACTGTAACTAGCGGTCACGAATCGAGCGGCTCTCCTCTGTACTTTCTCTAACGTGTCAATCAATCCCTTGCGATACGGATCCCAAATTGCACAACAGTATTCCAAATGCGGACGCACTAGTGTTTTGTACGCTATTTCCTTTGTATGAGCATTGCAGCTTCTCAAATTACGACCTATAAAACGTAGTTTAGAATTAGCTTTGCCTACGACGGAAGTTATGTGCAAGTCCCATTTCATGTTGCCTTGTACTGTTACGCCTAGATACTTAAGGGAATCGACCGTATCAACAACTGAATTGTTAACTTTGTACTCGTGAACAAACGGGGTCTTTTTATTACTTATTTGCATTGCCTTGCACTTTTTACAGTTAAAGGGTAAGCTGCCATTTACGGCACCATTCCGAAATAACATCCATATCGCGCTGTATTTCTAAGCAATCGTCAGAGCACCCCACTTGCCTATAAATAAGTGCATCATCAGCAAAAAATCGCATCCTGCAATTAACGTTGTCACCGAGATAGAAAAGAAGTGGTCCTATTACACTTCCTTGAGGAACGCCCGAAGTAACATCTAGATTAGAAGAACTTTCCCCTTGAAGAGGCTTCCCCGTCAACAACGACATACTGCGACCGACCAGTTAGAAAATCGCGTATCCATTCGCAGATCTGATCAGATATACCGTACGCTCGAATGTTCGCCAAAAGGCGGTTATGTGGTACAGAGTCAAAAGCCTTCTGGAAATCCAAGAAAATAGCATCAACTTGTGATCCTGCATCGATAACCTTCATTACGTCATGCGAAAATAGAGCCAGTTGCGTTTCACACGAACGGTTCTTACGAAATCCCTGTTGGTTTGCTGTAAGTAACTCGTTTTCATCCAGAAACTTCATAACGTTAGAGCATATGACATGCTCCAGAATTCTACTGCACACAGATGTTAGAGATATGGGTCGATAATTCCTAGGATCTCTCCGATCACCTTTCTTGAAAACGGGAATCACCTGCGCTATTTTCCAGTCAGAAGGTACTTTTCTTTCTTCTAAAGATTTACGAAATATATCTGATAGAAATGGTCCTATTTCTTCCGCGTATATAGATAAACTCTCACACGCTATAACAACATCTTCTGTAAATTGATACATTAGAAATAGTTAATAGAAATAGAAAATCTAATGCCAAATATCATTTTCTAAGGTCCATGGAAACATACCACCCACTATTTTCTGGCTGTGGTTGTACCCCCGCAGGAAATTCACGCCTCTGACGTGTGTGTGATGCTTGACACAATTGTTCGTAACTAAATTATGTTCAGCGATACGCTTAAAACAAATTTACCTCGTACTTTAACAGAACAACTTACTGAGTAAACAGAATAAACACGCTTGAGTATTAACAATAATAAATGTTTGTGTTTTGTCAGATATAGAAAGGCACTATTAGTTTTAGTAATTTCCCCGCCTATCAGCGCATATTGAAAATTCATTAAAGGTAACGGGACACATATTTATTAATAATTGGCAACTACAACGGGGGGATGTAATAATTAAGTAAGCAATTAGCAGAACAGTTTCACTCTTTTAAATCGTAAATGGTGCTGTAAATTATTTGTGATAACACCGACTGCAATATAAATCACATGCAGTGTGAATGTTGATTATGCCCACAATACATCATTGTTGCATTAATATTCTGGTATATTTGATAATCTTAAGTCTCTTTGAATATAATTTATCACGATAGACGTTACACCTCAAACAATGGAAAGTTAACGAGGCACAGTTTACTACTGTTTACTTTTCAATAGACTGTTCTGCTACACGCAATGTATCTATGACCCAGAGCAAACAAATGAGCTAATTTAACTGTATTGCAGAAATACTTTCTATTTTTGAGAATCTTTATTTTTAACTCTTCTTAAAGGAATTTGGTGACAGATATATTTTAAACTTTCGTTTACCTATCTCAGTGTCTTATTTTAATGGTAAAACAGGTACTGAAATTTTGACAGTCATAGTATTATGCCATAAACATGAATTCCATCATTCATGAGCAACATTAAGCTTACAGAACTGAAAACCTAGCGGTCATCCGAAAGTTCTTGCGCTCATCACTCGTAACTAATTGTAAATAATATTCCAGTTCTCAAAGGTGAAATAGTCTTTCACATGCTAATATTGAATTGCGTGGTTACATAACTGCGTTTCGAGAGCATAGGTAGAGTGGTTTAAAAATATATATGTTGTAATCTGAAAGAAAATAGTATTAATTTTATCTTCAACAGTGTCTTAATCCCCTCTTTCAACTAAATTCAAACAGAAGCACAATAACTGAACAACAAAGATTCTCGTATAGCTTGTAAAACAGTTTCTTAACGCTATTTTTCAAGCAATCTAGGGGGAAATATAATTTTCACATCACCAGACTAGCGCAGTACGGTAGGCAGAAGCAGTTGGCATTTAAGATGCACCAAGCCTAGTGGGTGAAATCTGACAACTTTGGAGATCGTATCAACATTCCAACTTTCCCATAATCAGTCCAGCCAAAGATAATCATGGTCTCTTCTAAAATTCATGAAGAATTCCTTTCCATTCTTTGCCTCCAACACTCTTTTGGCTTTTATGACCTTTAATTCGATGATCCATGAAGCCCTAATAAAAAGTAAGAACCAATAAATACCCATCTTGTACTACAGTGTATTTAATAAACAACTTCAGTGGGAAAATAGGAAAATAGCATGATGAGTTAAATGTAAAACTATTCACTACAATGCTTAGTGTGGAAAAACATTGATTCTATAAAATAAAGTTTATTATGGAATGACGGGAATTGTAGATGTTTCCGTAGTAAAATAACAAGGAAATAATAAAATACATCAGAAATTATATTGGAGCTAGAACAGGATAATTAGCAAAAACAACGATTAAATTTGTGAGAGTTGATTCCTGAATTCCTTTATATCAGCAGAAAATTAAATTCAGTCGTCAAAATCTGATATTCACAATGTTAAAATTCCACTCTATATCGCTAATACAACGAGAAGAGTTGTCAAATAATTTCCCATTCACAGACAACTCTGTGTTTCTGTACACTCAATCAAACATTAAGAAAACATCGATTTAATTATTAATTCGGTAATAATTTCTACCAGTTGTTTCAAGAAATGAGACAAGGATCGGGCACAAAACAATCTTGACCTGCAAAATTAAAACGTTTGGTAAAATAAACTGTAAATTAACAGTTTATGATAACTGAAAATCAGATGTGGGGCACAATGTTCGCTGAAATTGTATGAAATATGAAATGAATGTGTTGGCCTCTGCGTTGTTGTGCCGATACAATTATTGCTCGTTAACAGTTCAATATTTTACTGCAGTTTTATTCATTTAAATTCTGGTAAAATACGTAATCGTTGACGCCGTGCTAGGAATCATATTTCAGCAGACTCATTATTTTCAGCTTCCAATTATTCACATGTACCGCAATATCACGGCATACCGCAATAACAGTAATTCCTACCTTCAAATTAGAGAATTTCAACTCACAGTTTCCTCGTTCTTCTTTCGCCCCCTACTCCTCGTTCATCTCTCCCACCTACCCCCTTCCTCTTTCGCTTCCCCTGAAACTTTTAATTTATGAATGTGCTTTATAATTAAAATTTCCTCGGCACTTTGTAGCGTGGAAAACGGAATCAGAACACGTAAGCTTATTGCAATCCGCGGCAGCTAATTACTTTGGTAGGCATAACCAATTACGGCGGCCGGCGTCTTCCTATCTCCGCACGCGAGGCCGTCTTGCTCGCCCCTGTAGGCACGCGCAATGCAGCCCGCGCTACGTGCCCCAGTGGCTTCAGCCAGATAAAGTCGTCGCCAGCCAGCCGACATCCTCTGCTCCAACCACGCATACAGCTGTAATTAGGTTTTTCGTAACCTTTCTGAGATATGCCGAGAACACTCAGTGACTCCTGAGGAAGAGCTTAAGAAATACGCTGAAGTAGTTTCATCCTGAGATTCAGTCGAGAGGTTTCGTTTCACATTGTAACGATGAAGCCATAGATAAAATATTCGTTAAGGCAACCTGAAAAGCAAATTTGTTGTATAAGCGCGAAACAAACTGTAGTAGCGCTCCTCAAAACATGAAGTTAGTGAAAAAAATATTTAGTGGATTTGTCGGACGTAAGATGAAAAACGATTTTTTTTTTTTGAGTTTTTACGACTCACTGACGTTGATGTGATTACGGGCTAAATAATATGGCGAGCAAGGAATGGAAAGTTATTCGGTCCTGGTTTTTTTGTGTAGGCTCCAAGCTGGCATTTGCCTATAGTTATTATTGGAAATCATGGAAAACCAAATCTGTATATGTGGACGGGGACTTGAACTCACGTCCTCCATAATTCCAAGGCCCGAAAGTTACCATTCACATTGACCCACCTGGCTCAACGAAATGCTTCACGAGATATAAGTTGCCTCCATTATGCTGTCACTTCTTCCGACGGTTCGACCATGGTGTCTCGTTTCTTCAGGGTACATCCTCCTGCTGATATCTTCAGTACCTCACCTTACAAGAAGACTCGAAACAGTAGTCTGAACGTCTGAAGAAAGCGAGAATTTATAAACGCTTCCTATGACTATTGAATAATTTTGTTACGGTTTATTTTTTTTATTGAAAGTTTCATTACATCGTTAGGTAAATCGCTGAGATTTAATTCAGAAGATTTCCATCAAACGTGTGATGGTCTGCTTGTGTCATATACGTAAACGAAAGCATTTCCAGCTCGTCATTTAATTTTTACACGCTCGCTGCGGGATGAAGTTGTTGAAAGACGAGAACTTGACGGCGCATTAAACTGTACGCGTATTCCGACAACGAGAGCAGCAATCCTGGTCACAATCACCGATATGCTTATACAGGGGACGGCAGCTGGAACCTGCATTGCGGATTCAACCGAGCGTGGTGAGTGAGCGGTAACACTCTGGTCTCGCATTCGGGAGAATGTGGGTTCTAATCCTCGTCCGGATATCCAGAATTGGGTTTCCCACTGTCTCCCCATAATCACTCCAGGCTAGTGCCGGGATGTTTCCCTCAAAAAGGCCATAACCGAATTCCTTCCCGTTCCTTGCCCCGACTCCTTTCCCACCTCGAGGTCGACGAGGCACAAAGCCATAAGCAAAAAATAAAAGAAAGAAAGTTGATTAGATTGTTGCAGCACGCATTGAGAGCCTGAGGATGCCGGCATAGTACTCGTCTACAATAACGCCTGGGGATAACATTCTCTCTGAATTCGGCAGAAGCATTAAACTACCGAAACATGATAGGCGCTGATTACCTGATTGCCAGACTTTCTAATTGACGCAATGGTAATATCTGCAAAAAAGTAATTGCGATAAAGCTTAGATTAACCATCGACCGAAATTTATTCAGTGATAATGAAAATGTGTACCGTCTAAAAGTGGCAAGAATTACTAACTAATTTCGTCATTGACTTACGCTTTTGTTCGTTATTTAAATGTCTGTCGTTTAACTAACGATTATATAAACTGCAGACCCACAAGCTTGGTTGTCACCCTTAATACTCCACCACACTTCATCGACGACCTACAACGGCTCTTGGTCCGAATCCAAACCTCCTCGAACCGACAGTCCAGATTGCGGCTATAGGTTGTTTTCAGTAATCACCTAACTGACTGCTGGGACGTCTCTAATTACGGCCTCAAAAACTACACATTTCACAAACAAAAATACTTCTGTCACAGAAAACATATGCCACACAAATCGCAAACAGGTGGAAACACTTAAGTTTCCTCCGTTAGATTACTTTCCTTCCGTCAAGCGGGAGGGAATCAAATCAGCCACTGAAATAAGCGTGGTTACTACGCTGCACGTTGTTAGAGATTCATGATTATCGGTATTCATGACTCAAAGAGGCCTTAACAGTTCATTATTGAAAAATACTTACAAGTAATAATGCAAACAGTGTCCTTGCATCTGTAAATAATCGTCCAATTGATTCCGCGCTCCTTAAGAAACGTGTGACCCCCGCGGAATAAGAAATGACGATCCGCAAAATTATAATACTTTTATGAGTGTAAACGAATTCAGCCTATTCACAGCCCTTTAAATTTTATGCTTACTTTTTCCTACTTGGTAAATCAAAGTATATAGCAGCAAAAAAAACAAAAATGCTTCGCTTCGGACATGGTGTGACCTCCAGGGAATAAGAAATGACGATAATCAAAATTATTCTACTTTTATGAGTATAAACGAATAACGTTGTCATTCAGCCTATTCGACCTTTAAGTTTTATGCTTACTACTTCCAACTTGGTTAAATAAAGTATATGGCAGCAAAAAAACCAAAAATACTCCGCTCGGACGAGCGGATGCGGGGAACATCAAACGATTTATAATTTGTTTAAAGTTAAATGAACAATGTTACATTGGTAAAAAAAAAAATCATTACATTTCCCACATATCCGTGTCACTTAGAAAGTTTTTTGGTTTTGTTGCTGTTATTTAGTGTCGTACTAATGAGAAAATACCTCTTTCGTATATAGTAATTTCCAAAACTATATATGTATCTTAAATGTTTAGTTTTCTTTTCATTTTTTACTACAATCAGAAGTTGCGCGACTAAATAGGAGGTATCGATTCTTTAAATATGCATGCGTCATGTGTATCGTAGGATTAAACGTTGTTGTAATATCTTTGATCTGGCAGACAGCAGCTGTAAGGTAAAGAAGTAAGTTAAAAACCGTGTGCGAGAGAGTTCTGTGGCAACTGTGGAAAATAGCCGGTTGGATTAATGCCAAAGATCTGTAAAGAGTTCGCATTAAGTGACTTGTTTTGAAAGGTTTAACTTTGAAACAAACAGTAAGATTTCCAACAATACGTTGAAGCATAGGACAGATGTCTTTGCAAAGAATATTACCAAGATAAAAGTTCATCCGGCCAATTGTAAAGTATGTGTTACTAATCAGCATTAATAAAGAAGGAAGAGAAGTTCATTTTTATATTTGTGCGTCATTACGATCAACCAACCGATGGTTAGCGTAGACACAGTTTTATTTTTTATCTAGAAAAGGTACATCTGTTTTCAGAGATACCAGCTATTTCATGTGTCCAGCCGCACGTTAGGACCCATGGTTAGCAGATTTTAAAATTAGAGCTTAGTTGAGTGTCCATTATTAGTAGGTACCAGTACCTTCGAAATGTTTTTGTCCCCTGCTACAGTTGATCGTATAGGTTCCACTTGTGTCTTCCATGGTCACAATAACTCTTTTTTGCTTTCTTCCAGTGATGTCTATTCATGGTCTTGTTTGTTCCAGTTGAAATCTGGAGTTCTAACAACTTGGCAGAGTACTTCACTTCTACTAACTTAGTCTTAAACATTTGTTTACAAATTTTTACATACTTAAATCTGTGAATTTCATTCGGTATACTTCTTCCCGCTGCTCCATATACAAATCTGATTTTTTTGTTTTTTAATTCTCTCTTTCTTAAGGACCAGGACTAGATACTGGTTACTGTCGATACAGGAATTGAAAATCTAGAATATATGCAGAGACGTAGGAGAGAGCAGTTTTTTCCATTCATTTCCTAGAAAGATAGCCAAAAGTCATAAAAACTACTATTTTCTTAATGACTGTTCATGTCCCTCACATAAACGCATCATCTCTGGATTATGTGTTTGTTTTGATTGTTGGATATCGACGTGGATGTGTGTAAGGTCACTATGTCCTAATTAACACTTATATTCAAGACATTTCCACATTCACAGTTTCTGTTTTTTATGATTTTTCTACTAAAGTCGTTCAGTATAATTTGTACCGATTTGAAAATTGTGATCAGGAACGATATTGATTACTTCCTTATAACTTTGAAATACGTCTTCAGCACCTACTGACATTAGATCCTAAGCATAACATGCGAATATTTTTTATTATTATTATTATTTCGTATCAGAAACATACAGTTACACAAACATCAAATTATACTAGACCAGAACTTGGCCACTTCCAGTGCATTTTCTGAGGCCTCATACAGTTCAGCTGCCGAGCAGGATGCTGGACACAGTCGGCACTGGAGCATGTGCTGGACAGTCTGGTCTTCACCGCAGTCGCACTTGATACCATTGATCTCAGCATAGCCCCAACCTGCTAAGTTCACTTTGCATCTGCCCACTCCTGATCTCAGCCTATTCAAAGACTTCCACGTCAACCATCCCTTGTCATAACCCGGTGGTAAAGATTCAGACACTCTTCCACAGCCATACGGAAGGGGAGCCTTAGCATCCCATAGTTGTAACCTGACTTCTTCAGTTGTCGTTGTAAGATCCTGAGATATTCTTAGGAAACTTTTCCTGTAATGACATTATATCTAACAGCCATTTATTCGAATAACAACCAATATACATTAATTTTTTAATTAATTTGGTTAAAATAAATTGGCCTTAAGTATCAGTTTTTGCTATTATTTATTTTAACTGTTTAAACCCTTTAAGGCCAGTATTTTTGCAAACTCCGATTCATTACGAAACCTTAAGTTTTATTTGCGAACAAAATCTGTAATTGAATGATGGAACAACTTTTTAATAAGAAAAAAATTAAAAATTCATCTCACTGAAACAAAGCCTTAACCTTAAACCGCCCGCGGATTCACTGATAATAGAATGAAGTATGTCTTTGTGCTTTTCTTCTTCATCCTCATCGCTATCTTTCACCAACATTACGGGTCGACTGCTTTGATAAGCTTTACTCATCGCTGGTATGGACAAATTTGGTGTTTCGATTTTACGGCCGCAAGCTCCTTCTGAGGCTAAACATTTTAAAACAACTGCCAGGTCGTACTATGAACTAATGGGGGAACTGAAGTGTTGCCATCTGTCTGTGAAGCGTGAAACTATGTGATAAATGTATTTTTTGTTTGTGTAATGTTTAGTTTGTTAGGCGAAGATTTGAAGATCTACCCGGTATTCGCCTCGATGGCTGCGGAGAAACCGCAGTCAGGTCTGCCTGTAAGCGGGGACTTGGGCTCTTGCCCGACCCCGTTGTAGCTCGTGGCGCCTCAGCACACGAAGCTACACTGACGGGTTATCATTTTGCCCTAAATCTCCCGCGATAATTCTGATAATATGTGTATTGAGATATATTGTGTGTCTCGACCATATACGGAACGGAACGAACCGTCTCATTATTATGTTCAGCCACTACACCCCCGCTGTCCTTACAGTGTTTTGCCTCCTCAGCTCACGTGTGTGGCTGTTGCTCGGCAGCCGTCACCAGCAGGTGGTGGTCAGTGTGGAGTCTTTTTGTCGCAGAGCGCGACTCACAAATCACAGCGGCCACTGCGCGTGTGCCTGTTAATTTGTACCGCTGGCTGCTAACTGATGGCCTGCGACCGGATTGCTTGGCGCTGCCGACATCGATCGCGGAGGTCTGCAGAGTGTACTCGATCGGAACTACAGCTGCGGACTCAACGGGACTATCTGAAGAAACGTTACTGTAACAGGTGATGTCCTCAACCCTCCCTCATAATGAGGACAGAGCACTGGCTTTCAAATTCAAATTATTCTCTAATCCGCATTAACGCGGAGCACGTAATTAACATAATGTTACATTTTAAATATTATCTCAATATACACTGGAATCATCTTGCATATTTTTTTCTTGTGGTTTTACGCCTCGTCGACGACGAGGTTATTAGAGGCGGCAAAGAACGTGGGGGGATAGGAATGGAGTTGAATTCGGTCATGGCTTTTAGGAGGAAGCCTGAAGTGATTTTGGGATACCATGGAAAACCCAAATTTCGATGCCCGAACTGGGATTCTAACCTGTGTCCTCCCGAATACGAGGCCAGAGCGTTACTGCTTACCCACAACGCTCGGTAATTCTATTTTTTTTTTTTTTTAAGCTTTCCACTGCCGACAGATCCTCCGTGTGAAATACATCACAACTATTGTCCTATTTTCGCTGTTAGTTCAGTTAACCTATTCTATTATTTACGCAATATCATGGGACTTATTTCTTGTTATTTTGTATTTTTTGTCTGTTCATCTAATTACTACTACTTGTAATCACATTTAGAAATTTTCCGTATCATTTAAAACTAACTCAGTAATAAAGTATTTGAGTGAATATTTGGCATTAAATAGGTTGACAGTGAAATATTGTTTCCTTTGCCGTGCGTACTATTGTTGTGTTAACACACGAGTTTCAGAAATTTCTGTTTCTTTCTTAAGTTCACAGCGAGGCTTCGAAATGTACAGTGAATGTGAAAAAGGCACAGCTCATGGTTCGGTTTCAGCTGGAGTAATTAGTCAGAGTGATTTAAGCAACACTTTTTTTCTACTTATGACTACACATCGTCGATGTCGACATCATTAGAGGCGGGAAAGGACCAGGGCAAGGAATGGGAATGAATTTGCCGGTTACCTTTTGAAGGAGACATCCCTGAATTCACCCGCATTGATTTGGGGAAACCATGGAAAACCCAAACCTGGATGCCGGGACGGGGTTTCGAACCGGCGTTCTCCCGAATGCGAGGTGAGAGCGTTAAAAGCTCAATCACCACGCTCGGTTTTAAGTAACATGTTTAACTTAGTAGGCAACACTCGAATTCGTCTAACGTGTTGGGGAAATATTCACTGTACTATAATGTAATCAGTAAAGGACAAAATAGCTAACGCAATTATATTAATTAAAGGCGAAGCGAGGGTTTTTTGTAAACAGTCAGAGGTTACTGAAAAGGAATGCTTTATCCCTTCATCGATGCTAAATATCGACTCTTTGATTGGCTGCATAGTGTAACATGAAAAAGAGTAATTAACAAGTAATAATTAAAATTACGTTAATGATATAGTTCTGCCCTCTTTGAAATTTTTATTTAGATCATTTGCAAAAAGTTTCATTTATACTTTTTCTTGCAGACCTAAAAATTTTCATTTGTTTCCAATTTTCTTCCGTAAATGTTTTAATAATAATGCATCTACAGTTTTACTTCAAATTAGCTGTCAAACAAATAGTACTGCACGCTGAACGACTGAATATGATAAAACCTGTTACTGCTGACTAGGTGGTGGTACCAACCTCAGCAATTCTTTCCTTCATTAGGCACTCAATTCAGATTATTATTTAAAATTTAAGGGTCTTCGTACTTGGACACGTAAAAATAATGTTGGTGTACTGCATTTTTACAAGAGATAGAGTCCATTTAAGAACCAACTAGGTGAGGTACATGTTTCTAAGCTAACCTTAAGATATGTAGCTGACTAGTTATATGCCTTAGAAAATTAAAACAAACGCATGAACTAAACTACGTTACTATTTATTCGCACACTAGGGAAGAAAATCTGCTAATTGCTTAAATTTATGTATACGAACCTTTTTTAAAACAAAATTTTAAGCCTTAGTCTCTGTAATATCATTCAGTAAAACATGAATTGGGTCTGTTTAGTTTCATCAATACTAAAGAAATCAAATAGTCAGAACCTGTCGCAAAACATTAAAAATCACTGACATTAACCGCTACCAGATCAGGATATCTAGTTGACAACGAAGCAATCATAGGAACAGTTAGTACAGGGATATAGTATTTTAATTAAAGAACAATGTGGCGTGAAACTTACTAAAAAAAAAACTGAAATAATCAGTACAACCCAAAACTGAAAATATATACAATCGAGTCACACAGCACGGTGTGATATATGATATCGTACTTTTGTGACCACTCCTTGTTTGTTGAAATTGGAACCGGTTAATTTTCTGCTGTAGCAGCTGCCAAAGGGCCTGCGAAAAACGGTCGTATGAACTAGAGAGCAACCGACAGACCAAACCAACTCATTCTGGCAGTTGCTGCGGTCTACTGACGAAGAGCAGTGAGCGGCCTTTTCCATTGTACCGGCACAAAGCGACCCACCCGCCGCGAACATCACACTCCCAATTAGGAACCATTGTCTAATGTTGCCTCTTTTAGCTCCTCCCAGGCAGAACGGACAGCGTTACCTGCACAAGGGTAACAGCAGAAGCCAGAAACCTGTGATCTAGGGAGCACATAACTTTCTGAAAAGTGTTTCCAATATGACATTTGGCACCAGCAAAACAGTAATATTTTTGGTGCTATTAAAATTGCTGGCTATTACATGTAATGAACTGCTTAACTCCGTGGGTTCTGATTACCTCATTGCCTTAAAGTGTATCGATGCTGCTAATGGATGACTCAAGCACAGATATGTTTAAACAACATTTCAGAGCGTAAGAGGATTTTACATAAACCTTATGTGAAAAACGATTACAGAACCGCTACACTGAGCGTGGTGGGTGAGCGGTTAACGCTCTGGTCTCTCATTCGTGAGGACGCTGTTTCGAATCCCCGTCCGGCCAATCTAGTTTTGGGTTTTCCCTGGTTTCCCCAGATCACTCCTGGCGAATGCCGGGATGCTTCCCATTCCTCCCCAGTCCCATCCCGCCTCTAATGACACCGACGTCGACGAGGCGTAAAGCCAGAAGCAAAAAAAAAGAAACTTTGCAGCAATTGTATATGATACAATAGTCCCTTGAGTATTGCGAGGCAACAGAACAAACGGATTTTGGAAATGAATCAATCTATGACGCGTTGAGAGTATTTACCACTAAAATTAACAGATTAATGATCCAAATCACACTCAGTTTGAAGGAATCTAAGAGGGTGCATAGTATTTGTTGCGTATTAAATCAAATAAACAAACGTGCTTTTACTCTCTCTGAGTAACAACGTAACTACTAGAAACAGAGTCCACACATAGTATATAAGTACTCTTAATTCAGTCCACAGATGATACGCAAGTACTTTTCAACTCCAACAGCATTTACAGAAAACCTCACAGCAAATACAAAATGCTCTCAAACGAGATTGGACTCTCAAATAATCTATTTTGTGTGTAACCTTAAATGCAATTTACACAATTCACATAGACCTTTCCGTCTTACGTTAGTGTAATGTTTTAATGCATCATTCCTCCAATTTGTCACGTTTGCATTTTTACCGAGAGTGGTGGTGTAACAGTTAGCGTTCTGGCCTCGCATTCGGGAGGACGGCGGTTGAATCCCCGTCCGGGCATCCAGGTTTGGGTTTTCCATGGTTTCCCAAATCACTCCAGGCAAATGCCGGGATGCTTCCTTCAAAAGGCAGTGGCCGAATTCCTTCCCATTACTTGTCTCCCAGCCTTTCCTGTCTCAAAAGACCTCGCTGTTAAGTGACTTTAAACAGTAAAAAAAAAGTTTGTATTTTGTTTCAAGTTCCCTAATTTTGTTAACAATATTCTCAACATCGTCTAGAATTTATTTGTTTTGTATTTTTGTCCTAATTAATCTGTTTCATACATTCTATTTTCTTTTCTTCTGCAATTGTTTCCTGTTACTATTTCTTCCACTTTCAGGAAGAAGTTGGCAAACAGCAGTTGACTCCTTATATCTGGAATTGTTGCCAGTGCCTCGTTCGTGCAAACAGGGTGCAATACGTGAAGGATATGTTGTCACAGATGCATGCTTTGTAATCAATGTGTTCCATCGACTCGTCGCATGCACGTTAGACTTTGTCCGTTCAATCTTTATATACCAGAGTCCGCCGCACGTGCAGTGGACTGTCCTATCCACCAGCGATGTTGCCCCCATGGGCCCCAGACTTGGCCTTGTTTTCATTATGTTAACACCGACAGCGCCATGTTATTTCCAGAGAATCCGGTGCTTCCACGCGTGTCAGATACATTCGGCCACCACATACGATTACTTACAGCAATCAATTGTTCGACAGTCCTATCTCTGCTGCACGAAACTCAAAAATAATGTTAATAGATAACCATACTGATTTATTCGTAACGTTAACTTTCAAGCACATTTTCCAGAACTCACCATTCATTGGCCAAGAATTCATAGAAATTAATTACAATTTGCAGTTTGACTTTTTTCCATATCAAGTAAAAGAAAAAATCATTTAACAGTTCAAAACATAGCATATTTTTTTAACAAAGAGCGTATTTACCACTGTTAATACACAATAATTACTCCGTGTGAGGTAACTACTATAGAGCTAGTGAATTGTAAAATGAGTTATGTAAAGAATACTAAATTAACATGGTGAGACGGCTTTCAGCAAAATATTATATAAGAGAATGAATAAATTAGGTTAGTTAACCTGTGAGAATAATCGCAATGAAAAGATCATCACTGAGATTGCAAATGAATGTATACATTTGTTGCTATGGAAAAATAATAAGTCTGAGGACTGAAGATTTCTTTTTAAATTAATAAAAAGTGTAATTGTAAATGATTAAGTGAAGCGTGAAGTTAATAAATGTTTTTTTAATTAAATTTAAAGGTGTGAAAGTTGTTTATATGATGCAGATAAGTTATGAACAGCAAGGAAGCTAACGTAAGTCCTTACGGTGGTGAGTGCAAATGCATTACGGCTACATCTAGTAAAACAATTAACCTTGCAAATTTGTTGAAGTCGTGAAAGGACAAAAGCTGCAGGAAATAAAAGTATCAGCTTGCAAGCGTTCGCGGAATGTGTATCAACAAACTGTATGAAAAGGAAAGGCAGATGAATTGTACAATCAAAAGGAATAACCAGTGATACGTTTTAGATGTTACTGTGATTCATCCTATTTAGGCAATTGCAACATCTACAAATGCAGCGTAAATACATTTTTTTTGTTATAGTATGATGGATCTAAATTTAAAAATAAATTCACCAATCTTCTGAATTATATCTATGCCTAGATTTTCAACGTTCTGACATTCGATTTAATATTCATTGTAACATGTTTGATTATACTTTTAGTACTTGAAAATTTTGGATCTTTGAAAAAAAATAATTATAAAATTCCTGTGACATTCTAGTTCCTGAATTAATCCAAAGATTAAATTTTAACAATTTTTGGTATATTTATACTTTAAGTTTGGTACAGTGTTGGTAATAAGGGTATAAGGAACAAGTTAAATATTTTCAGTTGGGGAGGAGTTAGCAAAAACTCTCAACACACCGGAAGAGAAGATGGTAGTAACGTCACTGAATAGGCACATATTTAACATCGCTTCTAGTTGAAATTAAACGATAAATAATTAATAACATTATAACAGCTTCTGATTCTATTGGTAAGATCTTCTATTATTTTTCTTTAGCTTAATCTCTTAACCGAGCCCTGTGGGTGAGAGGTAACGCTCAGGATTATCACTCGATTTCAATTTCTTGTCCGACTATTCCAAGGCTTCCCAAAATCACTCCAGGTGAATACCAAAATAAATTTTTCAGATGCCTGTAGCCGAATTCTTTCCTACCCCTTTATTCTTCCAGGCTCTAATGAATTCTATGTAAGATCTTAAGGATTACTAACTAGATCAATAAATATCAGCTTCACATTTTGTTATGTTTGTCTTGATTCATCATTATTTCCTCCCACTGCACTCAGAATCGCTAAATTAATGTACCAGATTTTATTATAATTAGTTGCATAATGTGACTTCTCTTTTAACAGGATCATTCAATGAACTGTGTTCGCGGATTTCCAGAAAAAATTATTTTACTAGTTTACTTTCCCATTTAATTTTCCATTACGTCCCTTATTGGTTTTCGTTATCCCCTTTCAGCTGACACTTGTCACGTGTGAAACTGATTTTTCACTATGGTCGGTCATATTATTCTAATAAACATCAACATTTTGTTTGTTGTGTTTTACGCCAAGCACTACGGAACTTTTCGATTTTTTAAAAGGCTAAACCAGATTAATATAAACCTTAATATCTTCCTTATATCTTGGTCCGCATATACAATCTTAACCATAAAATTACAATTTTTGTGGCAGGTACCTGTTTTTCTCAACGTTAATTTGTTATCATTCAAATATTTGTTTCAATTTCATTCCTTTTTTTTTTGTAGATTTTAAATGAATCCAGTTTATTTAGAAAGTTTTCTTTTCCATCATGGTCGTTGCGACACTAACCGTGAGAGGCAACAATACAAAGTACTAAAGTGTGCTTTAATGTTATGCATCCAACTGTGCCCAACAGCTAAACGAAACATTTGTAAACAGTTACAGGTGCCCGTGTTACGAAAACACCGTGTGCATCACGGTACAGAAGAATTAAACACCAGAAAAATGGGAGCACTGTAGCTCAAGGCGAATTTTCTTAATGAAGGTCATGACAATTGCGAAGACGAACAGAATTTGAATAAGACAACTATTGAGTTTCCATTAACTCATCTAATAGTGTTACCTACCAACACCAAAATGCTTCCCCAACATTTAATTTCAAGTGCGATTGCCAGTATTTACTCAACTTACATTCAACTCCTCTTGTCTCCTGCCCTCAGAGATGTCGACCGCGTAAAAAGACATTTGTTAACAAATCCCTAGATGCCACCAAATTTCAGTCTCCTTATTAGTTGCACTTACTTAGAAGCTCGCGAATGCGGTGGGTCTCACCGGGACCCAAAATACTAGTTTAAAACCCGGATGCGAGTTTATAACGTAATAGCATGCTCGATTTCCGCGTTCCCTATTTTAGAGGTGTGAAAAAAATCGTACAAATAGAAGCTACATATACATTACACGCGTAATCTTTTTTTAAGTGGCTTAGAAACTTTCAACTATTTTTTTTCCTCAATTCCTGTGCTTAAAATCATTGGACCTCATTGCAGATAATATTGGTTTCATAAGTTTTCTGTTGTTTTTCATTAATCTGCTTATTCTTTCTTTGAAATCAAAACCTATTTCACGTTAACAAAAGATATGGGGCTTTCTGACGGCTTCTTGGTTTGTACTAAATAAATTTTACTTTATTTAATTAGGTTTTTATTCAATGTATTCCAAAGTTGTTTACTTGAGTCACCGATTTCGGTAATTCTTATTTTCCTAACACCTGTTTTCTGTGAGTTGATTTTAGTTCAATCACTCACGATGGGTTTTGTCCTGTTTTCTGGTACAAAGTCCGAATTTGAGAATTAGCAGATTATGGCCACGATCAATATCCCCTCCCGGTTATATCTGAAAAAATTAGTTCCTGTTGTAGAGTATTTCAAATACTACTACCACTAATCGTATTATATTTTCGTTTCGTATCATTGCAATTGCTATAACAAATTTCGATTTTACATAATATTAGCATTCCTTAGTACCATGCTCTGTTCTTCTTCGAAGGTAATTATTTCCACTCTTACATAAAAAATGTCTTCCTGGTTTCCACCAACATTAAACTTTTCGTCACCTTTTATATTTTTCTTCAGAGCTTCAATTTACTGAGATGTGTTCTCTATTTTATCATCATCGTCTTGTGTATGGGAAAATATACGTAGACGGATTTTGTAGAATATATATAGTTTCCATCTTCATGATAGTTATATTGCAACTACCCTATTTATATGAAGTATGATTCGTTTAGGTTCTCTTACTTATTAAATTTAAACAGTTACAGCTGCAGGCTTAGTTACTGAGCTGATTTCCTGTATTTCACTAGCCATCTGAACATTATTGCAACGCCGTACAACACCATGGTCTGCAGTACCACATTAAACAATTTTTCAGAATCTATTACGCAAGAAGATCTGGAACTGTCCATAGTTACTCACTTGGATTTTTAAACATACAGTCGTCATAAAAATTCGCAGTTAAAATTTTCTTCATGCAATTAGTTTCAGTTGTACCGCTATATTTATTGAACTATTGTGAATGCTGGTTTTCGCGTAAAATCTAGGACAGGTTCTGACTAATTCTGAATCGAAATATGGATATTCATGTTGATTTACTAACCAAGTGACGGAAAACAACTTAGGATGTAATAGTACTTTATCGTCAGACAGGCAACCGCAGAGTAAAGTTACGAGCTTATAGTATCTTTTGAACTTACGTATATTATACTTGCACTGGTGATAGCCTCACATTTACGATCTATATACTCATCTCATTTGAACACCATGTTTTGAAAGTGGTAATCAGCTTTTAGATCTTTTTATGGAAAATTTATTTACGAAATTAAATATTTGTCAAATGTTAAGGAAAGACATGCTACAGAAAGAATTAAAAGCATATCACTTCTTGGTAATATGGAAGTCGTTTAACAGCTGTAGTAATTTTGTATCTCATAGAGAATAATACTAAAAAACGAGGTCAGAAAATATGCATATTTTACCATCTATCTTCAACAAGCAGTATCAATAACCTATACAGAGATAATCTGTTATAAATATCCTACATAATGCCGATCTGCATTTACCAACACAAACCAACCAACCTGAACAAGATGTTAGCAGAGAGAAATTCACAAAATTGAGCTTCATTTACATGAAGTTATTGGGAAATTAAAACCAGTGAATGTATTGGCTTCATTGTTTCTCTAACAGAAATGAAAGACAAATGAGGGAATGGATTACAAGGACATAAATGGACGTTTGACAACAGCTTCACAAAGAAAATCACCAGTGTCTACTTTTGCACGAAACACACATGGATACATTTCATGGTTGTATAGACATCCTTCACTAGTCAATTGTTTGCTGTGTTGATATAAAAATGAAACCAGGGGATGCAGAAGGGATGAATTCAAATAGAGGTCCATGCTGCTGATTAGACCCCTCTTTTTCTTTCAGTCTGATCGGCAAAGCGGCGCCGATAAGATCGGCCTCTGGGTGTGGCACTGGCGGTTATTTACGGCGCTCTCGTCGCCCCATGCGTCAAAACTTCTGCCGCAGAGGAGTCCCTCCCGTGAACGAAGCCAATAATTCTGCCGCTTGGAGCCGCAATTAGCTCGACTCGCCGCGCCGGCTTGACGATGCCAGATAGCCGCGCCACGCTTCCCACGGCTCGCACCTGCGCCGCTACCGCCGCTACCCGCAGTACTATTTACGGAGTTCACGCGTTCCAACTAATTTGAGGTAAACTCTTGTCAGTTTTTACACTAACTTATATCTTATACAGTGTTACAAAATTTCGAAATAAAAGCGATAAATTCTCAAATATTGCAATTAATTTTTGTTTTAATCTTTATTTTTATTTATGTTTTACTGTTTTTATTTTGTTTTTGGTGTCACTAGAAATAAGGTATCGCGTACAGAAATTCTACGTCAAAAATAAATTTTATTCTCTGTTATTCAAACCAACTGAATAAACTCTTGTCATCGCACCTTAATAACTAAAATATGATTTTCATCTCTCGGCCTGTTTAATTTACTGACACGAGGCGCTATGTAAAATAATTATCCTTATTTTCTTTCGGTAGTAAATTGTGGTTGAGTTTCATATCTGGTTATTGTTAGCAAACAATCAGAATCAGGAGTGATATATTTAAATTAATATTATATTTTCTTCACTTAAGTATCACTTTTAATACTTAAATGTATAATCTTGCTGTTCAGAACCTCCGATTCAAAAATTATTTTTCAGATTTCTATAACTTTACTTATTAAAAATGTATTTGACCCAAACGTTGTTCACGTTTATACTAGCTGTAAAATTCATTTTATCACTTCCTTCTGCTTCGCATAGAAGTTAAACGTTAATACCGTTGATTAATTAATTATTCAACAACTAAAAACTTCATGTTTGAACACGAATGGATTAATTTGCTTTCTACGTAACTGGCATCTTATTTCGATCAATTAGAATACTCCGATGTAACTCTTCACATGTGATTTTAGGGATTACCACTTCAGCGATAACATTTGAAGATTTTTACTTTAGCTGCCTGTTAGGATTAGCCCGATCCAAGTACATAATCATAACTGTTGGTAAGATTGGTTACAAGAGGGCTAATCTCGCCGAAAAAGACAGTCGAGAAGTAAATTCATGGTCTGACTCTCCGAACCAGTGATATATCTCAATTTCACTATTTTAGGAAAAGCAAAGACGTCAACACTTTATCTCAATATTGCTGAAACATTTCACAGACAAACAGCACAAAATATTTAAAAATTTGCTGTTTTGTTTCGACCTTGTGATTCATCCGTCCACAGAGTCATTAAGTTTTTTCTGTTTTTGGAAAACATGGAAATCCCAGCAATCTGGATGACCACAACAAGAACCGAAATAGTATCCATTATCACTCATCCGGCACGTTCGTTAGATTTTAATCTCCATTTATAGACTACGTTTTTGAATCTTCAGCTGGATTTGAATAATGCTTAAAATTATGTATTACAGAAATCACCAGGCTTTGATAGAAAATCAGCACTTTCAGTCAATTAATTGGGTGTGGACGTATTTTGTGGCCCAAAAACCGTGAAAATTTGTATCGTTGAATCAGTCAGATTCTCTCGAACGACTAGCTTCAAGAGGAAGAAAATAATTCATATTATTATTATTTTTTTTAATTAATGGATGAGTTCGGCCTATTGATTTTCCGTCCTCTACATTTAATGTACTTATTTATACTAATATTTTAATAGTTCTTCTAAATAAGAAGTGTCTGCCAATACAGACACAACAGTACGCTTAGTTAAAGCGACCCGGGGCTTAGACTAGTTTGAAAGTGCCGACGCTTGGTACCAGTAATAGCCTTTACGCTGATGGCAGTACACAGAATAACCTCGGACATCAAATTTACTGTTTAAAGCAGTAACAAAAATCACTATACATCCTTAACATGACATCCTATTGTAAAATTAAACGTGATGAAAAATCACTATCAATTGTCCATGTAACACACTTGCTAGTGATTCATGGGTAACAGAACTAATTATTGCATGATTCAACACACATCCTATTAATAGAATAATATGTTTTTGAACAGACATGGCATCAATCTGAAATCCAACTATTAAATATGCACTGGTTGAAAGTTTCTTCATCGAAGCCGCTTTAGGGCGCTAATGACCTAGATGTCGACGCGCCCTAAAGCCACAACAACAACAACAACAACAATAACAACAACAACATCAAAGCCGCTAGGTATGTTGTCATGGCTCCACATAATGCTATTCGAATTTTTGTCTCAATTTTCTGTCTGAATCAATTGTATATTTCGTGGTCCCCAGGACCTTGGCCACGCTATCCGCTTCTGTCGGGTTCACAGAATTTAAAACCCTTTATCTGACGTATAAAGGGACTTTCAGTTTTACGTGAAATATAAGTCAAGCAAGCTTAGCTATCGGTGACCGACAGAATAAGGGGTTGCAACAGTAATAGTTTCTAAATGAATGTGAATTAGAGAACTCTTTATCTACAATCATATGACTTAACCAGTAATTTGATTATAGCACGTTTACCTCTGTTGTCGAGATCCAAAGTTCGCCCCTGGAACGAGGTACAATCATCCAGACTTCGCTTTTTCTTCATCTGCTAATTCAGTTGCGACTCACATCAGTTTTTGGTCATGCGCTTTGGTTTTGGCTTCAAGTTCTACGGCACTTCGAGAAAGAAGTAATTTTCATTATTATTTTTTTTATCTGCTTAATGTCTCTCTAACAGCGAAGTCTTTAGAGACGGGAAAGATTGGGCGGGGGGGGGGGGGCAAGGAATGGGAAGGAATTCGGCCATGACCTTTTGAAGGAAGCATCCCGGCATTTGCCTGGAGTGATTTGGGAAACCATGGAAAACCCAAATCTGGATGCCCGGACGGGGATTCGAACCGCAGTCCTCCGAATGCTTTTCATTAATAGAAACGCCAAGTAATTCTGGGATTGCCACTTGAGGGAACCAACCTGGCATTGATCTGGACTGATTTCAGGAAACCATGTTTTTATAGCGCGATCCGGATAGCTAGACACTGATTTTGGACGCCTAAGTTGAGTTCACTACTAGGAAACTCAGATGACTGCAAGGTATAGATCTCTAAATGAGGCTGTAGAATCAACTTTTGAATTCACTATTTGCAGATATTCGAAATTATCCGTGCAGTACGCTGCAATGACAACAATTTTATTTACGAGGATTTCGTTTATTTTTGTTCCAGCCACAACACACAATATGTCACCCAGACAACTACTATTTACATCCGTACATTTGAAAAACCTCTTCCAGTACTTACAACAGACTGCGTATATCAGCATCGTTTTGCCTCTGCAGCTAGCTGTCATTATAACTCTTCTTATTCTTCACTAGCTTCCACCAATATTTTGAGTCGGATGCCTTCGTTAAGTTTCACTCATCGTTTCATGGTCAAATGTGGAGCTATGGTTGTACGGCCTCATCCCATTAATTACTGAAATGTTTCCAACAGTCTCCAAACCGTGTAACTATGCCCAACGTGAGAAAAGTTTTTTTTTGTTTTTTGTTTTTTTAATTATGGCTTTACCCCGAGTCGACGTCGAGGTCATTAGAGGCGGGACGGGACTGGGGACAAGGAACAGGAAGGAATTCGGCCATGGCCTTTTTGAAGGAAGCCTCCCGGCATTCGCCTGAAGTGATTTGGGGAAACCATGGGAAACCTAAATCTGGATGCCCGGACGGGTATTCGAACCGGCGTCCTCCCGAATGCGAGGCCAGATCGTTAACCGTTCACCCACCACGCTCGGTGAGAAAAGTGTATATTTTGTTTGTGAAATGAGTAGTTTATGAGGCGAAGATTGGGACCGTATTGGCATTAGGCTTGATGGCTGTGGAAAACCACCTAATAACCGCAGTCACGATGTACAGCACCAGGTGTCCAAGGCTCGGCCCATTGTATCTATCTAGTGTACTGCTCTGAAGCGTAAATAGCAACACTGGCCGGTCTTATTGCTCCCTTCTTACTGGATAAAATTATACTTCCGAACGTTTATTCTTCCATTGGCTCGGCCGTCTTTTAACCTAAACCTCCACTTGTTGGAACCGTGGAATATTCCGCTAAGGCAGCCCGCCACAACACTGCGGTCAAAAAGTCTGTCATGCTGGTTGGAAAGGTCATCAGACATTACTCTAAATCTCCCACCGGAGACATACTTTAGCTGACTGTAGTTGAGAAACGGTGCTGAGCAGCATAGCTTCCCCACGGACAGTATCCAAAAATATAGTTAGGAATCTGACATCCGGAACCTGCTGATTTCTTGGTCGCGTCACCCGGTGGTGGACAACGCGTCAGAGGGGAGGCGGCGACCTGCCGGCCGTTTGATTTAGTTTGACGGGCGCGCGTGTGGGCGGCTGCGGTCGTGGTGCGACAGTTTAATTGGTTGTTGCAGCGGCAGCGGCTGCGGCCAGTTTGGGCGCAATTAAGTCCCGTAATATAATCGGCGGCCATCTGCCGGCGGCGCTCGCAGCGAGCCTGCCGTGATTTACTCGCACGCTCCACACGCCGCGCTGTGCTGCGCCAGCTGCCCACTCAGGTGGCAGCGTCTGCTGACCTTCCAACGCACGCGGAATCGCTCTAGACTGAGCCTCGCACATTTCCCCACTGCTACGTGGACAGTCGAAACGAACCACACATGAACGAAACTCGTATCATGAAAATTATTTCACTACTGGAAATTGTTTACTATTAGGGCATTTCTAAAGAAAATTATAGTTCTGTATTAGTCTTCAACCACATTGTTGGTATTGTTCTATATTAGGAGTCATAAAAAACCTGGCGACGCATTCAGGATGGTTGGTTACTGGTTACTGTTACTCCGTGATTAACTACAAATTGGGGAGCGGAGATTTCATCTATACTATCCTAATGTCAATACTGTGAAGTAGATTTATATATAAGGTAACTATGTATAATATTGTATCTGAGGTTCAACGAGCCGATTATTTTGTTTATTTGACTTAAGAATAAATATTGCCAGTGCCCGTCACTTATCTGTGAGGGGAGGCAGCAACCGAGCGGGGCGGTATAACGGTTAGCATTCTCGCCTCGCATTCGGGAGGACGGCGGTTCGAATCCCCGTCCGGGCATCCAGATTTGGGTTTTCCATAGTTTCCCCAAATCACTCCAGGCAAATGCCGGGATGCTTCCTTCAAAAAGGCCATGGCCGAATTCCTTCCCATTCCTTGCCCCCATCCTTGCCCCCCTTCCTTTCCCGTCTCTAAAGACCTCGATGTTAAAAAGAGACGTAAAGCAGTTACAAAAAAAAAAAAGGGGAGGCAGCAGGAAGTACTTTTAGGCTAGAATTCTGTGACAGCTGGGTAGGCTGTTGTCCCCCGCTTGAGAGATGGAAGGGATTCTCGATTACGCAGTAGTCAGTAGAAGCTGTACTGGAATTGAGAGCGGTGTGGTGAAAAAAAAATTGTATTATCTATTATAAATTTTGTGTGCTTGTATATAAATATTAATTTTTGTAATACGAAGTGATCAAAATGAAACGTAAATTGAAGTTCTAATCAGTGAGAATTACTATCAGAACCATATTCTTTAAATCAGATTCACACCGATACTAAGACAATGAATGATGGAATTTATGTTCTTCAATCGTTCGTGGCTGAATTGAAGACTATATTTGGCCCATAACGTGCAGAATGAAACACTCTTCACAATACATATACGCAGGTAAAAGGATATACTGTATATGACAGGTAGCGCTCATTCAGGTTGGTCACAGCGGTTGCAAGATACCAACTCCTGTCGGATTCTAAGTATTCGCGCTCGATAAATCCTTCCTATGATATTTCATTTATTTTCTTGGCCATCCATGAATGTGAATGTTGCTGTTGGTAAAATATATTTTCTATCCCCCTGAAATAAATTTCTCGATTTTCTTGGTTACCTACGATGTTCCAGGTCTCCTAAACCCAATTCCTTCAGCGTAACACTTACGCTTCCCTTCCAGCTATAAACATCTTTCATGAATTGAGCATCTCTTGTTAGACCCTTCTCCAATGCCCATATTTACATATTTTTTTGAATGGAAGCACTGCAGAGAAGAAAGATGCTTTTGTTCCGCGTTTATAAATTTTGTCGTATGCGTGTTAAGTATTGTTTGTTATCTGTATTTTGGATGTGAAGATTAATGAAAGAAAACAATGAAACATGGTGTATTCGGGCCTACCGATTCAAAAGACAAAAAGTGTGTCAACAAATTTAACCTACCCTGGCAACGGAAGAATCACCAGTCCCATTGTCCTCAATCAACATCCATCATCGACACGTTTAGTGTTTAACACATGACTCTCTTACGAAATCTTGTAACAAAAATAAACACCTTTCCTACCCTGCTTTCCAAGTCCTGAATGGCGAAAATTTATTAAAATCTGGAGGTTCAAATGAGTGAAATCCGAACAAACGCCTGACACCAGTTTAGTGCTACAGGCACCTGAGCCAGCTGGGTGCGAATCAATTAACTCAAATTAGCAATTATCAAAAATAGAAATGCTGTTAACTATTTCCTTCAATGGTAATATGAATTCACTAATAGAATCACATCAACAACTACTAACGAAATTTGTTCGTTTATCTAATTATATTCTCAGCTGAAATCGCATTAATACTGTTTTAATCCAGAAACAACCAGATTTTCTGCCTTCATAAATTTGATAGTTACTCAGTTCGGAATGATGTACAAGAAAAACTACGTGAAACCATACATCTGCTCTAAGACTAATAACCCAAGTTGTTAGATGGATTTGTACACATCCAAAGGAAATGATGGTTTAACATAATCTTAGTTGGTCCGAATGAACACACACACACACACACACACACACACACATATATATATATATATATATATATATATATATATATATATATATATATATCTGATCAGTGTACCATATAACGGCGGTGATGTGGTATTCTGGCTTGAAAAACCCTGCTCAGAATGATAGCTAGTAAGTATTGCCTGATTTCGCACAGGAGCACTGCTAGCTCTGCAAATTAATGAGAAGTTGCCGTTCAGAACTAGGTTCGTTCGTACCGTACGGAGTAAAGCAGCGCGTCTCGTTGTAGCCCCAGGGTTGCCAACTGTTGAGAAGCGGCCATTGTTCGCCAGTTAGCGCTACGCTGTAGCAGCAGTCCGCCTCATTTAGCCGCGAGGTGTTCCGCGGAGAGTTTCTGCTGGCGGCGCGAACTGCTGCCAACTGATGAGCTAGGACTAATTAAATGTTCGGCTTGCTAGCGAGCGAGTTTCCCCGGCCCGCAGCGGTACGGTACAGCGTGGTACGCACTACTTGCTGACCGCCAACTGACGGCCGTAAACAGTAACTCGCTACGAAACAGGTGAATCTACGCACTGCCAGTCAATGTTCGGAATTAACAATGGCGTTAATTATTTTATACGTTCTTCTAATGTTTGTGTAAAATACAATGCTTGATGACCTTTCCTCTGTGTTGCAACACCTTTTTGCTGGTATTTCTACCCTAGTATCCTGGCTGCCTGTACTTTCCAATATTCCTGCACCACATTTGAGGAGAAAGTCAATATTTCTTAGAGAATTGGAAGGAGTGGAGGAAAACAACATGATTCCTCTGCAGAATGACCTTCTTCTCCTGCCTCTCACACGATTAAAATCAACGATACCTGCCTACATGGAAGCAGCAAAATCTTAGTAATAACAACTTTAATTTGTATCAAGAGTTAAGAAAGGAATGGGAAGCCAAGAGCCCACATAATTGTGGGCTTGCAAAAGGCCCAACAACCTGTGTTCCAGGGTTTGACTTGCTTAGACGTCTTTGGTGTCAACTGAATAGATTTCGCACAATGCAATGCAATGCAACCACATATAAGTGAGCTCTCCATGAAGATGCGCTGTGTGGCTGACCACATTGTGACTGAATGTCCAACAAGAAGACTTTCTGGAGGCCTGCTCACACTACATCATGCAGGACCAGCTGCCAGACGATGGCTTGAATCCCTAGATATAGTTATCTAAGTAACACGTTTTTTGTTTGTATTTGGCATACTATAATAATAATAACTCATGACCAGCAATGTGCAGTGAAGATAAGGATCTTTTAAAAATGTTTAGAATTCACGCAGTTGTGTGGGAAACGTGGGGTAGTAGCTACTCTTTTCAGTTATGGTATCTGAGTGCCAAGAAGCGAAACTTGGACTGATTTATAAAACAAAATCTTTAATCGGTGTCTGAACATTTCCGTCAGGTAGCGTAGTAGTCTAAATCATTATCTTAATATGAATCCCCATCGGCAGTAATTTAATCTGAGCGGAAAAATTTCATAAAGCTTTGATACATGCTGTTCAAATCGCGGAAGTCTCTTTTATGTGATTTTAAAATCTACATCTACATCTACATCTACATATATACTCTGCAATTCACAAAATTGTGGGTGGCAGAGGGTGCTCAGCACCAAAGCTAATCTCTTTGCTGTGCATTCCAATCCCTAATGGTACGAGGGAAAAAAGAATTCATATAAGAATCAGTCCGGCACCTTATTTCTCTAATTTTATCTTTCCTGTCCTTCCGACTCAAATAGGTTGGTGGAAGAAGTATTTCACTACACTCATGAGTGAAAGTTGGTGTACGCATGTTTTCCAATAAGTTTAAACGAAACGTATGTCGTCTATCTACCAGAGACTCCCAACCTAATCTACTAATCAGTTCTGTGACGCTTTCATAAGGACTGTAGCAAGCGGTCACGAATCGAGCGGCTCTTCTCTGTACTTTCTCTATACTTTCGATCAATCCCTTACGAAACGGGTCCCAAATGGCACAACAATAATCCAAATGTGGACGCACAAGAGATTTGTACGCTATCTCCTTTGTTTGTTCATTACAATTTTTCAAGATTCTACCTATGAATCGCAGCCTAGAATTAGCTCTACCTACTAAAGAATTAATGTGTATGTCCCATTTCATGTTCCTTTGTACTGTTACTCCCAAATATTTAATAGAATCGACCATATCAATAACTGTATTGTTTAACTCGTATTTCTGAACAATCGGATTCTTTTTGTTAGTTATGCTCATTGTCTTGCACTTTTTACAGTTTAGAGTAAGTTGCCACTCAGCGCACCAAGCCAAAATAACATCCAGATCGCGCTGAATTTCTAAGCAATCGGCCAAAGTTCTTACTTCCCTATAAATAACCGCATCATCAGCAAACAATCTAAAAAGGCTTTTCACTTTGTCTCCAAGATCGTTTATAAAAATTAAGAAAAGAAGTGGTCCTATTACACTTCCTTGAGGTACACCCGATGTAACATCTAGATTAGAAGAACTTTCTCCTTCAACGACAACATACTGCGACCGACCAGTTAGAAAATCCTTTATCCATTCACAAAGCTGATCCGATATACCGTACGCTCGAAGCTTCGCTAAAAGGCGGTTGTGTGGCACAGAGTCAAAGGCTTTCTGGAAATCTAAAAAAATTGCATCTACTTGTGAACCTGTATCGATAACTTTCATTACGTCGTGTGTAAATAGGGCCAGCTGTGTTTCACATGACCTTTTCTTCCGAAATCCATGTTGATTTGTTGTAAGCAAATTATTATAATCTAGAAAATTCATAATGTTCGAGCATATAATATGCTCCATAACTCTAATACAAACAGATGTTATAGATATGGGACGATAGTTCCCAGGATCACTTCGATCAAAATATGTATTAAATATGTATTAAAATATGTATTAGGACGAGATGCTTCGCGACTGTGTGATAGAAACCAATACTTTTAATAAGAACCTGAACTTCAAGTATTGCACAGGTCTCCGCGACGAATGGTTGGTGCGACAAAACACAGGTGGACGAAATTCTTGAGAACATACGTAAAAGAGTGATGGACGACTACGAGCCAAACAAATCGCCTTGGAGACATTGATGCCAGCATCCGCCGATGACCATGGCCACCCCGTTATTTTTTTTTTTTTTTTTCATCGATTTCGTTCTCATTAGAGTCAGGAGAGAATGTGAGGCAAGAGCTACGGGAAAGAATTTTACAATTTCCTTACGATGAAATGATTCTGAAATTCCCGTAGAATATTTTCTGGAAACTATGGAAAACTGAAATCTTGATAACACATTCCAGGATTGCGAGGACTTGCCAACGATGTCACAGTTTTCACTGTCAGTTCCTTAACATTCCAGGATGAGAAGAAAGGTTCTTCTCAGAAGCTGATCACAGCCTCAGTAAATGACAGAAACATCCTTTCTGAATGTAATAATTCCATGTGTGTTTAAAGACCAAGTATTAGACTTCAAACTGGCTGCGTAATTCATTTTTGCTGTTACCACATAACATAGTCTGTTAAAGGCGAATTATTGTTAATACGTTAAACCTTAGCCATGGAAAATTTGTACTGCACTTCTCGTACATATAACAGAAGTTTCTAGGGATCAAGAACAGATTAATATCCTAGTTCAGTAATCTTAAGGAATGACGGGAGAAGTAGAAGTAGAAGTAAAGGAGAAGATAGGGTACCTGGATTCTCAATATTCCAGAAAATTCTCTTTCAGGCCACCAGTTATTCCTAGTTACTGATTTTACGAACAGCGAGTTCTTTAGTCATAACCGACTACTGTTAATTGAAAACATCTGCTGTTGTTAATTCATTATCGTCATGCAGAGCGGTTTCTGATCAACTTTCGGGTCTGCTTGATCAAAGCTCCCTCAGATTCCTATACGTCCATCACCTCTGTTCCTTCAGTGTATTCTAGTCAATTATTTCACCCGCTTCTCACCGAAACTTAATTCTTAACAATCAATTGTTTCTCTGTTAAAGTCCATACCAAGCCGTTTTCAAATTCATGTCTAGCAAAATCCTTGTTCTCATTCCTTCTTTCACCTTCTTAAAAATAGAATATATCGATATTTCCTGCGTTCTTTTACCTTCTCCCTGCCTTACTTTGCTTGTTATCATTGCTCCTACCCTGTGGTGCAAAAATATCTTTTGCACTACTTAGTCTCTGTTTCTGCACTGTCATTCATAATCCATGGTTGTGAACAATATCTTAGATCAAGAACAGCACATCACCTCTGCTGGCAGGGCAGTGGTGTTCATGAGGACACAGGTTTCATTCCCATTCCAGCCATGCGAATTTCGAGTTTCGTCGTTTTCAGAAATCACTAGTGTTGAATGCAATAACAGTTCTTCCTAAAGACCGCAGTTGAATTATCTGTCGTTCGGTCTCCAATCCTTCCTCGTTTATCAATGATGTTTAATGTGGTAACAATCAAAAAATAGTTTTATGGACTGCTCTACGTGTCTGTTCAATATTAATTCCGTAACCAAAAAATACCTTGTGACCATTGATTCTCATGTGTAATCGCTTGCTGGCCCGGCATTTAGAAAACTATGGTTTGTTCTGCGGTCCGGTAATATTTCGGTTTTTCTCTACATTGGTCATTATTGAATTTCCTTCCTGTTCTTTAGACTTATAAGTTTACTTTTCTAATGACCTCGACGTCTATAGGCTTAACATTAAATGAAACAAAAATACTACTAATTTAGACGTTCCATAAGCTCCCAACTGGACACATTTAACTTTATAACCCGGTGGTTCCCAATTAGTGGTACTTGAATCCCCAAGGAAACGTGAGGTTGTTTCAAAGAGTACGCTCGGTATCTCTTGGCTAAGGTAATCCCTACGATAGCTGAAAAAACCAAATCGCCAAAATATATTTTATAAAAAACTGCGAATGTTTGAATTATTTTACTATGATGCTGTGGTTGTGAGAAGCAATTGACTGAGATGAACGCTTTTATGTATTTATAATTTCAGCTATAGGGAGTACACGAGGTTCAGCTCTTTCTTGAATTGATACTCGGAGGAAATTAATTGGAAACCACTGTTCTCACGAAGCAAAAAAGAGTGGTGAGAACCTGGTGCTTATTTATGAGTGTTGTTATCAGCAACGGTCTAGTTCGCGTGGCTACACGCGTAAAATCCCGACGGCCGAGCGTCAAAGCGCATTCGCGGAACTGACCGCAATTACGCTTTTTAATTACCAGATCGCGCTAAGCCGGACTCCGCGCCGCCATCCACTTAATGACCGTCATTAAATCACAATACACGCGACAGTAAAGGCACCCAGCGGCACACTACGGCGCCGTCATGAATCATGCCAGGTGACCAAAATTTAAGTGCCGCGTACACTCGATACAATGGGCCCATAATTTCTTGGACTTAAATCCATAGCGAACAATGCCCTGCAGCCGCAAACGGCACAATAGACAGTTTACAATTCGTTGCCCGATCTATTGTACGGCTATCGCTCGCCCGTGTTTGCAGATGTAGTAACAAGAACGCGATGCCGGCACTAAAATGGCGATGCTATAATTCACCCGTTGCCCGCTGATATAATGACCCTTATCACGGACGCTCAACAGAATAATATAAAAGAGCGGTCTTGGTAACGTCGGCTTTGTGTGTGTTTGGTAGTGGGGTGAGGCAGTGCTCTGCGCACCTATCGGAGTCAGACACCTGCTTCGTTCTCATTGGTCAAGTTGACGGCCGAAAGTCACGCCTTGGAGCAAGCGAAGCCTGATAACCTCTTAATGACAATAGTTGTTTTTCTTTATTACTGTTTTCTTTTCACAGAACAGAGTTTTAGGTTAGTAAAGTTATAATTAAATTCTCAGATCCCTAACATGATAACTCACTTCTGTTAAATCAAGGAACACATACGCAAATTTTGTATCAAATAACTTAAGGGGTTTTACTTAAATGTCTAATTTAAACGTTCGATGGGTCCTGACGGACTTCCCTTTCACTTAACTCTTAGAGTGTTATTTTTTAAATTAAAAATCAACATTTAATGCAAGTATAGATAAGAAAAGAAAAAGACAATTAGTGGGTTGTATGGAATTGTGTGTTTAATAATCGATAGCTACCAGTCATTCTATAAAAAAAAAAAAAAAAAAAAATCACTAACTGAGAATATACTGAACAGTACTGGAAAATACTTTCTGATACTTTCCGTGGTAAAATAAATATATGCACATGTCTTTATCAGTGATTGTATTTATTTTCTGTGCACCAAGTAACTACTTAGATTCATTTAAAAACACCGATAGATCATGTCTGATAACTTATAACAATTACAAATGCAACTTTTCAATTATTAATTGTAATTTTCGAAAATAATTTTACATTTCTATCAGTGGTTAACAAACAAATTTAATTGTTTCTCTATTTCAGATTCTAGTTACATAAATAAGGAGGAATACAGTCACCGAGATTTATGTCAAATGTTGCTAATATCTGTAAATCAATATTACAAGGTGTTCAGAAGACGATAAACAATTCTTAACACAATACACTCTTAAATTACTTGTAACTATTACTTGTGACTATTAATGTATAGTTAGTATGAGAAGAATAGAAAATGTATGAAACACTTTAGATATAAACATGCTAACAAATGAAATCAAAAACAAAATAATGTTAATAGAGTGTATTGTCATATTTCAGTGAATAAAAATACAGATGGAGAGAGTATCATGAGCCGTACTTTAGTGATTATCACATAGGCTGCAACTCACCTGCAAGATATAATACGTAACACGCTGTTGTCATGTGAGTTACGTGTCGGATCCTGGACTAAAAAAAAAAAAAAGGATATGGTAAATCCTTATTACAGCCCTTTGGCTGTTCAACCCGGAGACACCAAATCGTCCACCAATTTACGGTCCTCATTCGACAGACGAGGAATTGTCAACAGTATCGGGTGACATCACTTCATACGGACTGAACGGAGATTTGTATTTAACCCAAGACTTCGGTACTGAATATGAGGATAAGGAAATATTAGCCACCTACTCTCCAACCTTACGGAGCCGTTGGTGAACAATTAAAATTTCTCGACTCATGCTAACTAACGCAGTGTGACGAACCTTACGCTCGAGAGTGGTGGGTGAGCGGTTATCGCTCTGACCTCGCATTCGGGAGGACGGTGGTTCGAATCCCCGTCCGGGCATCCAGATTTGGGTTTTCCATGGTTTCCTCAAATTACTCCAGACGAATATCGGGATGCTTCCTTCAAAAGGCCATGATCTAATTCCTTCCCGTTCCTTGTCCCCAGTCTTCTCCCGCCTCAAATGACCTCGACGTCGACGACTCATAACTAAAAAAAATAAAATAATAATCACGAACGAACCTTTCAGACATCATCTACGTGTTTGGTCATTCATTCACATAAAATTACTAGTCTAGTTGACCAAAAAAAATTGATATTTTGTATACTACAACCACAATAATCATTTTCGATAATTATTACAGCATGAAAGGAACGGCTCCCAGCGTTGTATGCTGTAAATATAATATTTACAACTGAATATAAGAAACGGTCTGAATCTCTCCAAAATCGGAGGATGTGTATAACAGTGGAATCAAAATAACTTATTAATTCTGCAGACGGATATCGTGCATATACGCGCAAATCAAGTGCTGGTATGCCTCGGTGACTTCAACGTATGTGCCTGAATTCGACCGTGGCAGATAGATTGACGGGTTTGTCGTACCGTTGCATTTCCGGCTAATACAAGACACGATGCTATGACAGTGATGCGTGTGTGGAACCAGTGGACAGCAGAGTGTCTTACATAGCAACGAGCGGGTACTGGACCACACAATGTAACCGCAGCACGCAACAGCCGCCATCTTGTTCACATGGCAGTAACCGACAGAACAGTTTCGACAGTTCTGACTCGACGTTTTTCAGCTACCATTTTTTAATTCAGAATGTATGTAGAGTTTCGGCAATATCACAATAGTTAGAGGTAACTACTCTGAAAGATGTAACAGTTTGTGTAGTGATCGCGATATAAAGAGAAGCCATCGCAATTTTCAGAAATAGTATAAGTTGAAAAAACACAACTTGCAGATAACAAATGCTTCTTTGAATCTCGATCACTTACTGAGCAACAATGTACTAAAATAAAGACTCATTTGGATAGTAGTCGTAATCGGCATTAATTACTGGCGGGAATTAAAATCCCAGTACCCAGGCGGGAAAAATGGGATTTTCGAAAACTTTGTAGATAGATCCAGGGTCATACCCAGAAGAAATGGTAAGAAATCGAGATGGCTCAAGCTAAGTTTATTACCGTTAGATACAGTTGTCAATGTTCGGATGTCATTTCTGGTTATTTCTATTTACGGCTCCATGTTTTGTGCAGTCATCTGTTTCACAGTTTGTGCTGGTGACCATGTGATATAATGTGCCTACTCCTGGCTTCCCAGACATGCTCTATTGGGGACAACTCTGGGGACCGCAGAGTCCAAATTGTGATCGTTACCCCTTGAAAGGCTTGTACTGCGATGGCCGTAGCATGAGGACGGGCATTATCATGTTGGAAGATGCAATTTAGACGGTGGACATAAAGGGTAACTACGATAGGGCGTTAGGGTGCAGCACCCCGTCCTTATAGTAGTGGGCTGCATTGTGCTTTCAATAACAACCAGCTCAGTCCTGCTGTCGAAACTGATTGCCGCCAAACCATGACACCAATACCTATAACTGTGTGACGTTCTGAAATCACAACAGGGTAAGGCGTTTCTCCTCTACACCTGCGAACATGTTCTCGATTATCACTTTGCCAAAGACAGAATCGAGACTTGTCTCTAAACTCAAATTTATGCCATTCGCGTGTCCATATGCGTTTTACATTACACCAGGTTAGACGATGCTGGCAATGAAATCAGGTTAATCGAAAACATTGCACAGGGGTCAGAGAGAGTAACCAAGCTTCAAGCAATTGGTTTACAACCGTGCGGGGGGTGACTCTCTCTGTAATCACTGCTTAGATCTATCCTGCAGTAACCCGTCTGCCAGCAACAGCCATACACACAATTTGGAGGTCTTCAAGTGCTGTTGTTCATCTATATGGATCTGTGCCTGCTCTAGGAGTATTAGAGCTGTCTTTCTTCTGTGTAACAAGTCTGTGTACTGACATTGCACCATGGCCAATCCGTCGTTACATTTCACGATACGATGTACCAATTTCAAGCACGTCATTACTTTTACTTTTCTCACAGTTAGAAATTTGGGTGTAAACGATCTTCACTCTTCGCCTTGGCATACTTTGTCAAAAAGAACTTGTGGACAAAAAAGTGTCATCTTACACCACACTGTTCACCACTTATACGATAAAAACATAGAAATTTTGCATAATAAATAGCCCCTTAATTCTCACACTACTACATGTTTTTTTTTAATTTTTAATAATTTAATACTCTTAATGTGGAAATACTTGGGGATAAATTTCATTCATTTATCACAATTCCGTCCGGGTGTTGGGATTTTAATTTCCTCCAGTGTATGTGAAGACCATTTGCAGACTTATGATACTCGTATGAAATTTTTATTTATTTAGAGCTATACAGTTCTTCGGCGTCGAGGTCATTAGAGGTGAAAGAGGGTTGGTTACAAGGTACAGGAAGGAAATAGGACATAACCTTTTGAATCTTGATTTCGGGAACCCATGGAAAATCGAAACTGGATGATCGAACGCAGATTCGAACCTACATCCTCCAGAATCCCGGGACCGAACGTTACCATTCACCCACCAGGTCAAATTACAAATAATTTAAAAAAGTTAACAATTTTAATGTTTGCTAAACGATATTACTGTAGTATTCCTAAAATATTTTGGACTTGTTTAATTAATTCCAAAGTTATGTAATCCCAATGAACGAAATGGTCGTAGGTGTTTGAGAAGGAAAATAAGGATGGAAACTACGGCCCCTAAAGGCTCGGTCACACGGGGCGATTTTTGTTGCTGCTACTAATCGCGGTGATTATTCGCTGTGATTAGTAGCAGCTATTAGCCGGTCACACGGAGCGACTGGTTTGAGCGATTAGGTTGTGGCTAGGGAAGTAATGCGTCAACCTCATTCGTTGGTTATGATATCGTAAAAATCACATAGTATAGTTCTGAGACGATTGGTTCTTTCGGCTAATGCAGAGTTGAGTAAACATTTGTTAAATTAAATTTTAAAAAGAAAACAAAATGGGTCCGCTACTGAATTAGACGAATAGGAAAACCTGAGGCCTCTGCGTTTCTTATAATAGAACTAGGATGCTCTAGCCAACAGATATATTCAGCGGTTCACTAAAGGAAAGTTTGATAAATTATTTGAAGTAGCTGCTCCTCAACCTATGAAAAAGATACACTGATTAGGTGCGATTCTATGTAAGACCAAACTAGAAATTAACTTGTGCTACATGAAAAGTGGTGATAGCATGAACCCTGTGGAGTATTTATTCATAGCTTAATTACTTTCTGTATACATCCTTATGGGGGGACGTTCATGAACAACACACACTATTTCAAAAATGCACCCTATCCACAGTTTTGAAGATATGGCAATGAAATTTTGTACCACGCTTTACATGAAATAAACACATTTACCTATAAATTGCATTGATTATATATATTCAACTTTTTTTTAATGAATTTTTAAATTTTTATTTTCAAAAAATAATGTATTTTCCTTTTTCTCAGAAATTATTCCAGAGTTTTCTACCAAATTTTCTCTGTTTACATATAGTAAGCTTCTCTCATGAGGTTTTTTGAATAAATCAAATAGGAGAATTTTCATAAATTATTAATTATAATTCTGCAAGTAAAATTTTAAATTCATGCAGAATTCAAGGCATTTTTCCCCATATCTCAGCTGGCAATAAGAATTTCAAAATTTGATCTTGAGACAACATTTATTAGGTTTATAGGAATAAGTGTACAAAGTTTCATAATTCTAGCGTACTTAGATTCTGAGGAAAAGGTACATAAACTTAGAAAAACACATTTTTGAGGAAACGCAATCTAAAGTTCAACCTGTTATTGAAAAGCTGCTTCAAAAAGTGGGTGTGACAGGGATGTTGCGTCACACGTTTAATTATTTTTCAGGCACTTCGGATGCGATTTCATCATTGAAATTTTGGGAACTTATTGTCCATGAGTTGTACAAAAAAATAAATTGAAAATTGACATTTTTGGTCAATTTCATGAACGTCCCCCCTTAATGTTTTTAATTTTTTCTGAAATGTTCGACAGATGGTATTATCAATCCAGTTTCATTCAATTCAATAAATAACATGCTCAAAGGATTTTTTTTCGTGTATTCTTGTTAATTTATTTATTCTTATTGGTGTGCAACAGTCCTTCCGATAAACATAAAAAAATCAACCATTTGGTTACATTTCCGTCGCCGTTTTCCATGATGAAAAAAAATGAAAAAATGGATAAAACGGTGAACGCTACTTTTGACAACAATGAAATGAGTAGCGATTGAGCTGTCAGACGAGGCGACAACAACGCTGTGTAGCGGCCACTGGGTCACGTGACCGCCAAAGTCGCGCGCTACTAGCGATGAGAATTGAACATGTTCAAATCAAATCGTTGCTATATTACAACGCTCCTACAAGGGTCAATCGTAGAGATTACAATGTCACACGAAGCGATTAACCGCTGTTATTCAAGTCGCAGCAATAAAAATCACCCCGTTTGACCGAGCCTTAAGAGACATAATACAAACACTGAAAAGTGAAAATATCTCGAACTGTCTCTGTTCTGACGACGTTGGTGTGAATTACTGTCATAATTGGAATCATAAAGTCATCACAGATACAGGTAGTGAGAAAAGTATTGCAGTGTGATGCTGAAATGTGAGGACTACATCGTTTTGTTCGGGCAGCAGTACGACTGCATTGTGCTCCACACTCGTTTGGCGGGCCTGCCTCACTGGCGACCGCAGGGGCGAGCACAGCACGTGTTGGCCCGGGTACGCGCCGTGCCTAATGTATGGGTCCGCCGCTGATTGCAATTAAAAGATCCGCTGGTGGGAGGGGCGAGCGACTGCTGCTGAAATGTGTGGTCTGCGTGCGCGTTAATCATCGCGCCAGCACACCAGAGACCGCCATCACGAGCACACGCTCTCTGCGACCCCAACCGGTAAAAGCAACGTCAGCGTACAACCTTCTGAGTGAATCAGACAGAAACCACTGTGCTTTAAGGATTTCAGATATTGTTTAAAGATTGGCAACCTAGTGATTCTAGTTCCTTAGCACTACCCAAGGTGCACCATGATGGTTCGAGATTGATCTGCGCCAATTTCAACGGATAGTCCACATTCCAGCTGAGTGACTCTCAGTCTTTGATGCCAATAATCCACCTGCCGTTATCTGGCAATCATGGTGGGTTGTTCGAGCGGAGAATGCCAAAGTCTCCAGCTTTCGTGACTGCAGTGTAGAATATCAAACCAACTACAGCATAACTTTCGAATGTCTCTCCAAAACAACAAGGAACAATTGAAGATTTAGTCATCAAAGACGCACGTTTCGTATAAACTTATTGGTAAACATGCGCACTCCCACTTTCACTTACGAGTGTAGTGAAATACTTCGTCCACCAACCTATTTGGGTCGGAATGACAGGAAAGATAAAATTAGAGAAATAAGGTGCCGCACTGATTCTTATATGAATTCTTTTTTTCCTCGTACCATTAGGGATTGGAATGGACAACAAAGAGATTAGGGTTTGGTGCTGAGCACCCTCTGCCACCCACAGTTTTGTGATTTGCAGAGTATTTATGTAGATGTAGATGAAAAGGAACTGACAGTATTATGGAGCTTGACATTCAACTTTAGCTCTGCACTTGTTCGTATTGCACACTTCATTTTATTGGTTTGTATTGTAAAGTATCGCGATGATACATTTCATTTTAATCTTCTGTTTGTGCGAAGGAAAGGAGTTTACAAAACTTTCAGCACACTCTGAGAGAAAACAGAGGCAACCACATCACGTGACAGGCTCATGTTGGCTGTGTTAACTTGGTTTAGCTCTGTTTTGCTTCCAAGTGTTTTCATGAAAGGTGCACAATTTGGAGATACTGTTTGTATATGGAAGAGAATTCTAACATAATTCATCACTGAAACTGAAGTGCGGCCAGCTGCCACAAGAAACGATATGATTGATAAATTGATTGTTCACGTGTGTTTTATTCCAGGATCGACCTGAGGATTCATGCTCTGGAAGAAAAGATATTAATTTAAGTTGTTTGCATTAAAGATATTCATCATTATAAAAAAATCTGTAAATTGTCTAATGAAGATGTAACGAAGTTGTTTTTTTTTTTTAATTAGAGAAAGTAATCCCTCACTCAAGGATGTTCTCTCGTTTGTCGCGTGAACCAAGGAAAGCCCGTAAGAATTCTTAGAGACGTGAGGATTGGAAACAATCACACTAATCTTTCATCCCAATCACTGAGCTATCACAAACCTCTCCAAAAAACTAAGCAACAGTATACAGTTTTTTTTTTAATATAAAATAGAACGTTTCGTTGAGGAAGCTTTTAGGGATGTACGAGTAAAAATTTGTCTGTCCATTTGTCTGTCCATTCGTAAAATGTGTTAAGGACCGCCAAAGATAATCATACGATTTTTGTAATTCAGTTCATAGCTGCTTTTAGGTGAACAAGGAGTATACGAAGGCTTTAAGACCACGAAGTAAGTGGAATGTGCGATTGCCAGAATTGAGTCTACTCTTCTATTTTTTAAAATAAAAACTGTGTTTTTGCATTTTGCTAGTCACTCCGCATTATTCCCCCTTCTTGTAGTTTTCACCCGAGACACTCAAATTACAAGCGATGCCAGTTTCTATCTTCTCGATACTGTTTGCGCATTAATTCCACTCCCATTCGTTCACCTTGACTGGATGTACGGATAGGTACTTCAAGGAACCAGTGGGCGACGTGATAATACCAAAGATGTAGAAATTTGAAGGTAGTTGAGACGAAATACATAACACAAAGATAGCAACAGTTCGACTGTCAGATGGAACCGGCTACGTTTCAGTCTACTGGACAAACAAAAAGAGAAAAATTCAATTCACGTATAATTTTTTTGCCAGAATTTTGTAGCCATAGAAGTATGGTATGAAAAATTTAACTCAACCAGTTTATCATAAAAATGAATATAAATTATTTCATCTTGTTTCATTAACATTGATGCTAAAGCGGGGATAAAGAGTAAAACTTTTCAATTAATAATTTTATCTAATAAATCTAAATTTTATTCTTGGTCTGCTGTTAACTGAAATTAAACAAGTAGTTTTTGTTTACTCAAATCATTGATTATATGACTGAGCTGCCCCACAAACTCAAATAGCAATTCAAGATTAAAGACATGGAAAGATATTGGTGTAAGAAAGAAAAGTAATGCATGGAAGGGAAAAGATGACAATGACCACAAGCTAGAACTTGATTTCAGGCACAATGGTATTGGAATATTCTTTTCTATGAAATGATGTCAGGAATTGGAATAAGTTACCAAGAGAAATGACGAATAATTTACCAAAAGCGTTGAAAGAAGTTAATGTTAAAATTTTGTAAAAGTCAAATGTAGTTGGGTGCAGGAAAGAGGGAAGATGGATATGTAGAAAAATTACCACCGGAACGTGCAATCCATTGCAATTTTTATTAAATATAATAATAGTATTAAGGTTAACATATAATCTGGGTACCTCGACTTACTGAGTAACTTTAAACTATAAAAGATTTATTAATGATAAACAAATTGCTGTGTTGTTTTTTTTATTTTATTATTCATACGTATTTGCTTACCTAGCTTTTAATACCCGTCCATACTATGTTATTCATGAAAAGATGACCCACTTTTGATTATTTGTAGTAATTTGTCCGATAAAAGCAATAAATAATATAACTGTGAAACTCAAAAATAAACTATTTTCCATCCTCATTTTGTGTAAAATTTGAAACAGCTCCACTTGTATGTTGTTCCTGGGTCAACAGCATTGTTATCGCAAATGGTTGTATGACCTCTGAAATGAAATAACGCTTACGCAGGCGCAGGTAATTCGTTGGCAAGCGAGATCTGTTATTAGCTTCTTGAAACGGAATAACAAATTAGAGCAAGCTATTGCCTGTTCACATAGCAATTAGCGAAGTAGGTATAAAACAATTTGCTTTTCCCTTTAAAGTTTCCTAGATAACCTCATTTCCGCCATACGGGACTTTACTGCCTACCGCCAAGCAGTAGTGGTTTTTACGGCATGCTTATTGCCATGCGAAAATAGTTCTAAGCAAATACTGATAAAAAAGTGTTTAGGTGGTAAAACTCAAAGTGCTTCGCATGTCTTTCTACTAACGATCTGAATTAATCGTGTTATTTCCTGCAATCCGATTATATAATGGGCAATTTTGTCCTAGAATAGATACACGCTACAGAAGTTTTTAAGGACATAGGTGGGATAATTTTACTCAAGATTTATCAAATATATATTTTAGGGATATTTTCTTCGTTTAAAATACGTTGTGTCAGAAAGATTTCATCTTTTCGACTCAACAGTAATTTATTAGAGACGTTTTTGGCATTTGGAATAATTTAAATTTTTTAATATTTTGAGTCATACGCAAACATGTAATGCTTATACAAAGGAGATAGCGTATAAAACACTAGTGCGTCCGCATCTGGATTACTGTTGTGGAGTTTGGGATCCGTATCGCAAGGTTCTGATTGACTCAGTGGAGAGGGTGCAGAGGAGAACCGCTCGATTCGTTACTTGTTGTTACAGCCCTCACGAAAGCGTCACAGAATTGATACATAGATTGGGCTGGGATAGTTTGGAAGACAGACGACGTACCTTGCGTTCGAATTTATTGGAGAATATGCGAAAAAATTTAAATTTCGAGTGCAATAAAATACTTCTTCCGCCAACCTATTTAGGTCGCAATGACCGGAGGGATAAGATTAGAGAAATAAGATGCCGTACTGATGCTTTTATAAATTCCTTCTTTCCTCGCACTATTCGGGATTGGAATGCGCGGATTTAGGATTGGTGCTTAGCACCCTCTGTCACCCACAATGTTTGTGATTTGCAGATTATGGATGCAGATGTAGATGTAGAACTTTATAATCTCATGTTAATGGTTGCTTTCACTCCAATTTCGTTTAACTCCACTTTTTACTAGCCTTTCGAGTCTTCCGTACAAATAGATTAACCAAACCGGCACATCTGAAAATGTAACCCAAAACTTTGTAAAATTCTACCAATAACTCAATTAATTATCCGCCATTTTAAAAACTTGAATAATTAGCTTTGGAACTTTCTGCTACGTAACAATATCCCGATTATCCGTTAGTTCAATATAAGGGCAGAGGACTGTACCGTCACTAGTTTCCAGGATTATGACGTTTGACGCAGCTGGAAGTTCGAGGTCTATTATATATCACTTTCTTATTCCTACTTTCATTCTATTTGTTCTCAATATCATTGTATAAACGCACTAAAGACTATTATACAGGAAAGACACTATCATCTACCATTAATCTTCTTTTGGAAATTCGTTGGTTTGGTAATTTGTTTATTATTACTCCATAAATAAATGTATATTTTTTTAAATAATACTCCATTGGGAGTACTACAATTTCAATATATAGCACAGTTACACTTTTTCATCATCTTGATTTTCTTTATATTTAGTCCAAATTCTTTCAAGTTAATTTCTTCATTCAATTGAAAAGTTTCCTTTTTCTCTCACTACCATCAGTAAGATCATGTTCCGGTGCATTAATGCAACACTCAAATATTTTTCAGTTCCTTCGGTCCATCGCTCCATCGTACAAACAAACTCAGTATCGGTGGTCTAACCTGAACTATTCATTTAACTGACCAGTCTTTTATAAGTCTTTGGTTTCATCATAATCCCCTGATTATTACATACAATGTAAATCATTCTTTCAACTTTCAAACATTTAGCGTCTTAACACTGTCAAACGAAATTTGCAAGTCTTAAAAATATTAATATCTGCTTCGTTTTTCTGGATCCCACCTTACAACGAAACCTGTCTGGCATTTTTGTTTTAACTAAAACTGAATATATTTTCATGAAACATCCTTCCTATACTAGTTCTACTTTCGTGAAGATACATAATCTTTGACAATATCTCTCAACTATTGATTTCTGTGATGCGGCTATTTTTGAGACTGGGTTATCCACTGTAATACGAAGATAAGGTTTTATAAGAAAAACTGTCGCAGTCTCTACCTTCAGTGACACTCTAATTAATTTCAGGAATGTCCTAATTTCTTTTTCTGTTAGAAATTTCACTGGTAACATTTATGACGGTCTGTTGTGTTCTTCTTATTACATTTTAAATTTATAAACATTTTATCATTAATATCTTATCACTTTCACTGTCTTGCTCTATATCCAAAACGTTGCCAAAACATTTGTAATAGTTGAAAAATTTATTCAATGTCATAAGCATAAAACGGAGAAACAATGACTAAAGAGCTACGCATTAAAATGCAATGTTACGTTATCATAATACAATTAGGAAACTATTGTACCAAAACTTCAGAATTATTAGATTCTAGCACGTGTTTATGTTTTATGTAACTTTCTTGTTGATGAATAACTACTCTTAAATACAAACATATGCTGAATATTACAGTTGTGCCATTCATGTAATTTACTTTCAAGTAATATCATAGTGACTAACGAATTTTGACATTCTTGAGACCAGGTGCATTTCGTGCATCTATGCTTAAGAGGAGAATCACAAAGGACGCTCAGGGAAATCTTTTATTGGTGCCAAGAAACTGAAATTAGCCTGAGCGTACTACAAATAAATATAACGTTAGTAACATGATTAAACACTTATGTGCTATGTTAGAAGATAAGTTAGGTAATGCTGGTCGAGGAGTACTTATAGCAGACGCATTTAATTTTCTATCATGTTACGTTTATAATTAATTAAACCCACACTACTTCTCATGTTAAACGAATCAGATTACTCATTGACGTTGTGTGAAATGTGTAAAGAAATTCTTAATTTTTTTTGTTTTTTGTTTTCTTACTTTAGTCTAGTTGTGGAAATAACTGGCGAAAAGAAAGCTTTATGATTATTCATCCCGGTGGTGTTAAAATTTTTAATGTATTTTCTGTCCATTATGTAGTAATTAGTAAATACGGTCATAGCCGCTACTGTGGCTGCGTGTGCCAATGCACCGCCACACTTGATGATGGGGATACCGTACAAGCAGAGAAGAAAGTGAATGATGGGACGGTTCTCCATTCCCATCTTAAAAACTACATATTGCACAAACAAAAATACACGGAACCGAAGTTAAACGCTTCCCATACAGATGGCAACACTTTACTTCCTTTCCCCCTCTATTTGAATAGGTTACTTCCGGCAAGGGGGGGGAGTCAACAAACCGTCACTGTAGCAGGTGTGGTAATAGTCACTGCATGATTTCGACGTCCGTTTGTTATTTGTTTAAAATGCAAATTATATGTAAAATTGTTACTAGCAGGATACGATTCTGGCGGGTTATCTACCAAAACATGTCCGCAAGTATATTTAATTAAATTTACAAAAAAAAAAAAAAAAAAAAAAAAAAAAAAAAAAAAAAAAAAAAAAAAAATCGTTTACTTTAAAAAAAAATTATAATTCATTTCAAAGAGAGACATGTAAAGAACATAATAAAGTTTGGGTTGCAACCAAAACTTTATTATGTTCTTTACATGTCTCTCTTTGAAATGAATTATTTTTTTTTTTAAGTGAACGAAATTTATTGAGATTTCTTTGTTTTGTTTTATGAAAGTAATTAAAAATACTTGCTGCCATATTTGGCAGACAACCCGTCAGATTCGTATTCTGCTACTAATAATTATACATAAAAATTGCATTTAATAAAAAAAAAATGGATGTAGAAATAATGAAATGGACCTTAGGCTATTGGTACCTTCACATTCTCAGAAATTCATGATGATCATCACTCGTGACTCTAAGACGCCTCAAACATCAAAAGTGAAAATGGATGACAAAAGAAATTTTCAGAAAGGTTAAGTTATTAAAAATATTACGCATGCAGTTTCATTGAATACGTAATTTTACTAATCATCGTAGAGGAAGAAAAAAAATGAGCTCGGTGAGGTAGCGGTAACGCTCTGGCCTAAGATTTGTGAGGAAGCGGATTAATTAGCTCATTTTGTTGAAACATACTTCACCTACTGTTCTTTGAAAAGTGGTGAAAAATTCACGCCACATTTGCGAGCGGTAGAGAGAAATAATTCCATTTTTCTTTCAGCTTTCAAATTTAGCTCCATCATACTGCAAATTTATGCATATTGAGTCACATCAAGTGTACATATTCAGTGCTACATAATTACTATTAGACACGCTTGGTATTGCGCTCAGCATTATATCAGTCTGTGAACCACAAGCAGACACAACCAGTGTGGAGTGACAGAGTCCTTGTGACCGAACGATAAGGAGCTAACAGATAGGCTTAACAGGAGCTATGGGAGAAGGGTCAAACGCATGGCTTCTGCTAGGAACAGCACTGGTAGGTCGATCGCTGTTCGTATGTGAGCATCATAGGAAATTAACGATGAATTAGGCTACTCAGCTAGTGTACGATTATTTGTATAAAGATTCATAATCAATGGAATAGTAAGCAGTAAATAGATGCACCGAGAATTTCATAAATTGACTATAAACTTTGAAAATGAACTATAAGGCATGGGCGAGCGTGTTTGAATAGGCAACAACCTAATCCCAGCCGAATATAAACGGACTCACGGAATTTCAATCATTCCCAGTCAAACACAGTGATGTCCATTTGTTACATTCCTTCCATCTCCCTCGGCATCTGCTAAACACTTTCAATGTGTTTTCACTTAACCCTGCCGCTTTACAGAATTTTTGGATTCGATAGCCAATAGTCAATAGACAATTAAACTGATGTTGCTATTAAAAGTAAAAGTAAAATTTAGCGTAGCTATATTTCAGCTCCGCGTTTGCTACTTGTCGGTGGATTATTTTGCACTTTACATATTTTTCCTTTGAATTCTCTACCATCAATTGAAACATCGTTTCCCTTGTCGAAACTGACCTAGCGTGGCACTAAACAAAGCCTGATGTGTCTTTTACCATCGTTTAACAAATAAAATCTGCACCGCATTCTGCCTCTATCGTTGCTTCATTTAACACAGTAATTCCCCAGAGCAGAATATACAACTATGTATACCAACCATGCAGCGTGCTACAGTGATTAGTATATTCGTATACTCAATAGGCTTTTCGAAGTAAAAGGGCTGAAGATATATTTTTTTAAATGGCTTTCGGCATCTTATGCCATACAATCAGCTCGATAATAATTATATGTCACTCAGTGTTATCAGTTCTCAGGTATGAATTTTTACCAGCTAATTATACACACTACAGGATGGACATGACAATCACAGATAAAACACTTGAAGACCCATGCCAGTGGCCGGACTCTAACCCCGCCAGCAATCTAGCCCCTACGCTACCGAGGCCAACTTGATATAAGATATTTCGGTCGAAACCTGGATTTAATTAGGGGACTTATCCAACACCTCGTTAACGCCTTACAACTTGAGAGGATACGACACCTAGAGGGTCACCTTTATGCCATGTAACGGCTTTATGGATGTAAGCATATCTATCGATAAAAATATTAATAAGTCTGTTCAGATTGATTTACTAACAAACAGTTATATTCAGGTTTTTTTAGCAGCTTTAGATATACTGCAGGTTCGATATTGACCACAGTCGCCACGGGCAATTACCCGAAGTAAAGTTATTCAACGGAGCTACGAGCATGCAAATGAAATATCACTCCGGAATGTAGTTAACACTCATTTATTCCGTAAACTGTTCACAAACTATTACAAATCACCTTGGAAACCACCAAAAGTATAATACTCATCGGACTTTTCTGAAGATTGTCAGGCTCGTTTAAGCAATGAACAAGACATTAATGATCGCCACAGCTCCCACACATGCAACTACAACACATTTCACTTTCCACAGTTCCTCCGTATTACCACTTCACACTGGAATTATCACTGCCATTAAGTCTGTAGTCACTCTTAATAAAGTTTCTGTAGCTGACTTACAGTTTATTAGTCCGCGCGCTTACACCTCAATATAATCTCGAGCCATCTTCTCTTCCACTCCTGATACTCCGCTCTGCCGCATAGATCGAAATCTCGATCTATCGATTGTATCGTTACACAATCCTGACGTCTGAAATCACCATTAACTACTATTATTACTATTACTATTACTCCGCGATTCACTGAAAGTGTGTGGCGGAGGGTGCTTTGCACCTATCCGGGAAGGTAATGGTTTGGAAGGGATATGCTGGATATGGCAGGAGGCGCCCATGGGCTATTGTGAGGAGCCATCCCAGCATTCGCATGGAGCGATCTGGCAAACCCATGGAAAACCCAGAGCTTTATCGAAAGCTACTCCTGTTGGATTTTATGTTTAGTCGCCCTGTAAATCCTTTATATTCCACTCCCTAACCGCTCTTTGAAAGAATGAGTACAGAGATGAATCGGTTCTGGCCCTGATTTCTCTTATCTTATTTTCGCGATCATTCCGGAATATGAATGTTGCTGGTAGCAATATTTGTTTACTGTCATTAACATCGTCGTATGCCCTCTTTCCGAAAGCACAGTTTGGGAATTAACCCAGGATTTTGGTGCACAATCTCCTGATGGCTAAAATTTAATCATCTACGAGGACTCAAATCAACTAAGCCCGTGCCAGTGCCGGACCCCATCAGGGTGTCGCAATCAACTGAGCAAGCGGGGAGGACACCTTAGATCCCAAGCATCAGAAAACTAACTTTTCTGCAGATCAAGCAATTCCCTGTTTAGATTGCTACGAGCTAGGTCCATGTCACTAACACACATCAAGTAAGTTGAATAGGTTATTCACACGACTAAAGCCCATTAAATACACTACAAACGTAGTTAACTGAATAATGGTTTCAGTTCATAATAGAGACTGAAAAAACAGAACATGTCTGAGCTCGTGGGGAAGATTCACTTCAGCACACGGTACGTTGTCCTGTCGAGCGGCTGTTCAATTACGGCAGAAAATTCAGTTCACGTTCGGGGAATCCCGCACACCACGGCCTCAAAATCTCTTCCCGAAACAAACTTCCGGAAGATATTGTGTGCGACCAGATTAGGGGCCTCTGCCGACAGAAAATAACAGAGAGTGCCGTTGCCCGGAAATAGGTGGAGCAGCACTCGTTGCGAGTGTATTCCAGCACGCCCGCTGGAAGCCGCGTTTATAATTACCTGCCCACCACCGCAGGGCAAGCAATTCCGGCAAAACTGGCGTAATTGCGGTGCTGCCCCGGCTCTGTGGGTCGCGCTACGTGCCCGGTCCTCTCCTAATCCGAGACAGATTTCAACACGTAAATTGCACGTAGCTTGCCAGACGGTGCTCGGCTAGCTTCGGCTTAGTTCGGTAGGCGTCGGTTGGCGCCCGGGAGGCCTGGATTCGCCCCCGGGGACACCTGCTGCATTACAAGTCCTATGGGGTTGATGCAGGACGCGACTAAGTTCCTACTTACCTGACTAAAGTAAGTGAATTACAGACCAGTGTACTATCGTGTTGATGCGGAGCAATCAGATTCTACTTTGGAATTGGAAGCAGATTCCTTCGCCCGTACCAAGTCTGTCAACTAAGAGCCCAGGAACAACACACAAAAGAAGCGAACAATTAATGGTTTGATAGATGCTTCTACAAACTATTCACTTTAATAAAATGCGTTACGCCGGCAAATAGGACGTAAACACTATAGCTCGGTAATCTTATACGACTCATAGATGCTTATCTCTTGATTATGGTTTTATGCCATGTTGACGTCGGAGTCATCAGATGCGGGAATGGACTCAAAACATGGTACGGGAAGGAATTTGGCCATTACATTTTAAAGGAACCATCCCGGCATTCACCTATGGCGATTTGAGGACACCACTGAAAACCCTAATCTGGTCATCCGGACGGGGATTCGAACCCACGTCCTCCCGAGTTCGAGTCAAGGACGTTACAGCTGACACACCATGCTCAGTGAGTCCGTTGATGCCGGAATGTTAAATATTCTTGACATCGCCATAGCACTTCTAGGCTAACCAGGAAATTTCAAATAAATAACTGCATCTGATATTATCTATGTTGTAAAAAGGAAGTTTAAATTTCAAATAAATAACTTTTTTTTTATTTTCAATTATATCGTTGAAAGCAAGTGTAACTGCGATTCCAGCTAGAAGTAAGCTGTCTGTTGGCGAAGTAACTGCACTAAAACACATGGGCAGAGATAAAAATTTGTAATACTAGGCAGAGAATAAAAAAATTACAGTCCGACTTTCGTTTAAATTTAAATATTGCTTTTTGTTTATTTACAGTGACTATATGCCAGAAAAGCATCAGCTGTTTATGCTGTATTCTATGTAGCCTTTAAAGTAAAGCTTAAGAATTATTTTTACAGGACATAAGAAACACGGATTTTTTTAAAAAATCTCAAAGAATTTTCTCATTGCTACTAGTTTTGCGAGCGTAATTGACCCAATAGATTTAAGACAGTCTGAAGTCACCTCGAAGTATTGTTGTACTATCTTAAAATCAGTAGCGCCAGCGACATCATTAAATGATACATTTCTTAAACATATTAGTTGTCTTGGGGGCAAATTCACATAAACGTGGATTGCGACAGGACAGTCACCAAATATTTCTCATACCCTGGCAGTTGTTGAATAACCGTGTCAAATGTTTGGTGCAGACATGAATGGTTATGACATATGAGCACAGACATAGATAAATTGTCTCGCATTCAATTGCTTGTACTTCTACTGGTTAAAGAGACTCCAATATTTCTTAAAAGATCTCAACCGTGGCAAAAGATGGCGCTATTAATTGTAAACTATGAAACTAAGACTCATGGATGTCTAACGTCAACGGAATTTTTTTGAAAAAAATGTATCTGTCTTTAAGAGTTAGAATAACTGGCGTCCTCAGCTGTGACCGAGGGAATAACATTTGGCCAGGGTAGTGTAAATAGCATATACTCATCAACACCAACGTAACACCATAAAAACGAGGTATTGCTAAAGAGTTTAGATACATCTATTGGCTGGTTAATATTACGGGATACGCACAAAAAAGTGTTCTGGAGGCTGCAAACTAAAAAGAGCAAAGCGGTAAAACGATTTTTCCTCCGCGTGCCTTCTCCCCCTTTAACTGCTGTAGGCATTCTTTCTGACACATTATTTTAAACTCTGAACGGCTGCACGCTGTTGTGATGCGTTATGAAGATGAATGGGCTGTTGTAACACTAAGCAGCGATGTGAAGGAGAATAAAATACAAGCATAAATTTCGTAGGTGAGTTTAGTGAAAGGCAATAACTTATTACAGTATTGAAATGAGTCACCACACAAAACAGATTTATTGATTTATAATCATCAATTGAAAATATCCGAATATTAATTAAGGAAAGTACAGCGATTTTTCTTCGAGGAAATTCATCCAAACTGTAATTCACGTTTTTGCAATATGTGAGGATATATTTTGTTGCAATTCGAACTGCAAATTAAATATCAGTGGAACGGTTTACCTTTACCCTAAAATACTGCTGGAAGTGGTAAAACGTATGAATAATCATAACATAATATAAAACCAACAGAAGCAGAGCCATAATGCTAAAAATATTTCATTAGATTCTATTGATCCTATAGTTTATTTCCATAATGGTTGTAAATAAGTAAATATTGATGGGTTACATTCTACAAAATGCCATATTTGATTTTTATTTTCATTTTTAATAGGGAATTCGTCTGTATTAACATATTATGTTTTCACTGAAGAAAATTTCTTACAATATTTCCATGGATAATTTACGATTTTTCTCAATAATACTTTTTCCTCATTTACTACATTGAAATTGGAACAGAAGTCAGATCTACCAAAGCAGGCTATGCCATGTTGTTCTCCTGTTGTGCTTGAATTCGTCGTTTAGCTAAATGGAAAAATATACCTGTATTATCTGCATGTCTATTTAAATTATTCTGATATTTTATTTAATTGATAGAAGAAGCAGTGTTGTGTGGGCTATTCTAATAGAGTGTCAACTACGAATTCTAAAATTTTGTGCAAATTAAGAAAATATACCCCACAATGGTTCATACAAATATCTAGTTGATTCTAGTGAATAATAGTACAAATACACTACCGATTAGATATATTAACATCACTCATTTCATCATATTTCTCTAAATACTTTCGCTAAGTAGCTTGCTGGAGCAAAAGAAGACTTTCGTAGCCTCATGGAACGGTTTAGCTGAAAAGTACTTCAAAACTGGGTTTAGGATGACATCCAGCCTGACGAATTGTAATATAGCAAGAAGTTTTACGATCGCTAAAATTACCATTTAAAGGAATTTACATGTTCTTCGAGTATAAATGGAAGTATAAAAAACTAAGAAAAATCCTATCACGGTTTCCACTTCCTTTCGATGTAAAAATATCAGCGGTACGAAGTAAAATTATTACTGTATTGCTGTAATCTACACGTAACGGGTGGTGCATCAACGGTAGACGCCTAGATACAAAGGGTGTCAGACTGTCTCGCACAATGGCGGGATCTCAGTCCATTAATAACCAACAGCTGTGAAGCAGGAAGACGCGTCAACCAGGACTCGCTGGCAGCGACCCCAGCGTAACGCAGCGAGCTGCGCAACTTGTCACTACAATGGCTGACTGCTGCTTAATATGCAGCAAAGCTGCCGCCAAAGTCAATGAAATTCTCTGGAGGAAAATCCGAGGATGAAGTTACAAACGCATGCAAATCTGTGTCGCTAAAATCCGCCCCCTCGTTGTCGCGTGCGGTGTTCCGCCTGCCGCATAGGCATCCCGCGTGCTAACTGGCTCAGTGTCTCCGCTGCAAGCTGGATTCTGCAGGGAACAGCACAGCCAAGCTTCAGCGACAGGAAATATCAAAGATTCCCATCGTTAAGAAAAACTAATTGTATTTAAAAATGTAGTGTCTTTCCTCATTCCAGATTCCTTTGCTTTTAAGTTTTTATATTTTAAGTTATTATATATTAATTCCTTAAAGCTACATGATGAAGATGAATGATACCAGTTTTCTGACCTACGGATTCTAATGTAACCCAACATCACGCTATTTAGTTAGGGTTGCACGTTTGTGCTTAAAAGTGTAGAATGACTGGATTTCTTTTTTTATAAACTCGTGTTGTTTCTCTCTTTCTGCCCTTTAAATAAAGTTACAACATCTTTCTACCAGGGTTTTACGGCATGTGGGTATCAACACGCTTCATTTCATTCATTTTTCTTGAAATTATGAATTATTTCATAAAGATGGAGAACATATTTTGATATAGAACTTTGTAACTGTAGTTAAAATATCAGGAAGGTTGTAGAACGTTGATTTCTTTTGGACAAAATTTTGTTTTTTTGTTTTTCTTTGTTTATCGGGAGACAAAATTCTGATTTTGCAGGATAAATGTAATTTACGGAAATTATAAATACGAAACTTCTATTTTTGAGTGTAAAACATTTACAACAAAACGATTTACACTATTGTTTTGTTAATTTATTCAGGGTATTCTCAGTTTTTAGATATTAAATATTTTTGGCCTCTGTTTCCAGAGATATTTCTGGTTAATTTATTTACATCTCGACTGCGCCTTTGCTTAATGTATGGTGCCTATATTTGTTTTGAAAAACTTTTAATCGTATTAGATATTAATATCAGTGTATTATTTGTATCCAAATTTTGTATTTACTTGAATGCTAGAATCACACCGATTTCTTTTAAATTCTCACAAACCCTACTTCTTACTGTGTAAACTGGGAGACAATAATAACACTACATATACTAATTAAAACACGTCCATAAATGCAATTCTAGCACTTCAAAGTATTACTATTGGAAATTATTTCGACGAAAACAAAGACCATGGGTGTTATCTTAGTTGGTTGCAAGTTCATGACAGGCTGAAACCGCTTTAATCGATTTAATTAAATTATTTGTTGTAATAATCCTCACATGAATCGAAACAGATAGCATAAGTAAACAATTAACTTGCAAGTATATGAGTCAATAATTATGCTTGTAAAGCTACATCCGGCAAATTAAATAATATCTTAGATAGCGGCGTCGCATTCTCAAGTATATTGTTGACCACAGCGAAATCTGACTTACAGAATAGTTAAGAACATGGAATACTGACTTGTGGAAAAAGAACAACGTATCTTTTTTGGTGAGCAACAAATGTGTAGGAAATAATAATTTATAAGTTTTTCTGTAACCCATGATTGAAATTTATACATTCAAGTTTTCTTTATGCGTAACATTCAATGTAAAAGTTATGAAATTAATCTCTCTGCAACTCTGCCAACAGTAAATTTGTATTTATATGACATAGTTATATTCTGAGATACATCAGAATATTAAAGTTGTGAATTTTCAATTGGTTGCTATCAAAAATGAATCTCTAACAGACTATTGCTATTGTGTTTTAATTATACTGCTGAATTTCTGTCACATGTAGAAACTCTCTTTCCCTTCTTACACCTCGTGAAACGAACATTTGAAATAAAATGTGAATTTAGTGCCCCCCCCCCCAAAAAAAAAACCAACGAAATATGAAGTGCCTGAAGAGAAGGATAAAGCAGTAAATTATTTCTATCAATAACTAGAATAACTAGTTGCAGTGTTAATTATTTGATACATATGAGTGAAGAGAAATTTAGTAGTCATTGATGTTTATAAAGGGAGAAAACTTTGAATAATACAAATGTGAGCAATTGATGGTAATCTCAACGGTCAGAAAATATCATCAACGAATATATTTCTACCTCTCCCTCTCCCCCCAAATCCCAGTGTATTACGCAAGCTTCCATGAAGCTGTTGGACGACTAAACAGCTCCTGAATACACATCCTCTCTCCGGTAAATCCAGGCCGCTCTGCTCATTCGATCCGCGTGTTGCCGGCAGGGTGTAAAGTGGAGGGTAGGGCTAAGGAGACAAGTGGCTGTCAGAGGAGACGGGCTCGCTACGCGCTTAGCTGGGTTGCGTTATGGCCCCTGCACTAGCGGCAAGTGGCAACTCGGAGAGCCCTCTGCCGACGACGGCCTCGCAGGCTCCCGTTTACAAGACGCGTAGTAGAGTGGCACCAGGCTACACAGGAGCTACTTTGGTGTCGGCCATAGAATACATGCTGCGCAGGAATGCGGTGACGGTGATCTGTCACACCACATACATATCATAAAATCGTTACAATCTGAGGCATTTTTAGTATCAGCAAGAGTACTTTTATTATTATCTTACAGGAGAAATGAAAAGCTATTAGTTGAATGGATTAAATGACACGTTATTTTGAAGTAACTGCACAAAAATAAAAACTTTTCAACGTTTCTATAGTTTCCTCTTCGATTATAAGTAGACAGTGACTGTATGTTTCAACCATGGGCAGCTGCAGTAGCTAAAATATTATTGATACACACAGATCGCCATTACTAGAAGGTTATCACAGAGTTATCAGTCGAAACGTTTATCTTAGACACAAAAAATTGATACTCCAGGCGGTTTTTATAATATGTGATAAATATGCCGTGTTCAGTATCTAACTCTCTTTCTATTATTTGATCTCTAAAGGGCAAGTCTGCATTAATCCCGAATAGCTTCGATCAGAACCAGTGTAAAGTACTGGGTTTGTATGGAACTCTATCCGTTTGGGCCAATATGTTGAGTGTCAACCGTACAGGATAAGGGCAAGTACAAAGGGTTGAATTCAAACCTGCACCTGAAATCATGACAACAGTTACAGGCAGTTTCAGATTAATACTGGCATAAGCTGCACGAATAGGATAACACAATAACAAAATGGTCGTTTCCAGAGAGCTGTATAGCCTGTCAAGTCTGTTTAAGATTTGAGCTTCATTAATGATTTCAATGTCAAAAATATAATTACGTATTAAATCAATGTTTTGCTTTTTAAGAAACTTACTTTATCCTCGTCATAACAGCGAAGGAATCCCTGTGAACGGTGACACATTGAGAAGGAAGGGGAGAACAAAACAATATTTGTAAATACATTCGTAACCTTCATAATTTAAATAGCTGAAGTACATAACTGGGAGTCAAAATTATTTAATACTATTGAAAACTTTCATTGCTCTCGGTAAAAAAAACTGAAAGACATTAAAACAGTAGGTGTAAAATATTAATTTAGTTCTGTTAGTTAATGTCATATTTCCTAATGGATATACATCCCAGATTAAAATGTATTTAATTGCGATATAATAATGACGCTTGAGTAATTGACTTTAAAACGGAAGCAAACAGTCGTGTAAAATTAAATCAGAACGACATTTCTCAACCAGTTAGACTGATAAGAAATTTATTGGGATTTTAAAAATGAGCACTCGATTCAGCAAGTGCTAAAGAAGAGTCTCACACGCTAAAACCACGCACAGAGAGAATGTGGTAGTGGGCAGAAGATGGTATGATGGAGAGGAAGATGGAATGGAGAGAAGGTGATAGTAAAAAGAGAGTGGGAAGGAGTAGTGATTAGATACATTGTTTAAATTTATTAGCCACTTTAAATCATGAACTGATGGGGCCTCTTAGAGTTTTTATTACTGATCATCAAGAACTATTACGCGCCCGTGTGGCTCAGTGCGATAAGGAGCTGCCCCATGAATATGGGAGGTATAATGGGACCGGACACAAGCCCAGGAACCAGGGTACCGGCTGTCCTGATTGCAGTATTTATGCTTTTCCCCGCAGTAATCTAGGAAAATGCTCGGATGATCCCTGAAATGCACTTCTCACACACAACACATACTTACATTCTTCGACGGAATTGCTTCACTTCCGCCATCTCTTTAGCACTCAAGCCAGACGCGGTCACTTAAAACTCTGCCACTAGGCGAACAGATTATCCTCCCGGCGATCTCTCGACCAAAGAAGCCATACGTTAACTACCAAGGATGTAGAGCGTTGTACCACGCCAGCCTCAGTGGCTGTTTAGTGACCGTCCCACTAGGTGGAAGGAAGCTATTCTCATGCTGGAAGCTTAAGTGTTGACATCTGTCTGCGATTCATTTAACTGATGTTCTCTATAACAGGTGTATTTTTGTTTGTGGAAGTTTGCAGTTTATAGCTGAAAACTGGGGATAATGCCTTCCTTCGTGCAGGGGATTGCAGAAAACTGCCTAAAAACCGCAGTGAGGACTGCTGCTATGTGAGGGACAGTACTCTTCGCTACAGTGTGGTTTTGCCTTAACGCACGCAGCTTCACTTGCTGTTAAAAAAGAAATCTGTTACCAAAGTGTTAAAACGGCTCCGTAAGTGAAGATACTGTCTTTTTTTTTTTTGTAACAGTTTAACGTCCTTTTTAACAACGTGGTCTTTAGAGACGGGAAAGGATGGGGGCAAGGAATGGGAAGGAATTCGGCCATGGCCTTTTGAAGGAAGCATCCCGGCATTCACCTGGAGTGATTTGGGGAAACCATGGAAAACCCAAATCTGGATGCCCGGACGGGGATTCGAACCGCCGTCCTCCCGAATGCGAGGCCAGAACGCTATCCGTTACACCACCACGCTCGGTAAGATACTGTCAACTCTACAGTCTCCTATAGCTGTTCGGGATACTTGCTCCCTACTATCCGGCATTAACCAGGATAAAGCTAAGAAATACCAGTGTACCACGCCGACCGACCGGACGAAATATAGCCGGAAGAGGTTTCTGCTTGGTTCTTGTAAGCACCGTGTCGTCGCTGGCAGGAATTTTGTTGGGCTTTCCGCGGCTGCCTAGCCACCTGGCGCTCTCTGCGAGTTCTGCGACGCGGCCTGAAAATAAACCGGTGCGACGTGCGTGCAATATTAAGGGGGCACCGCCGCCGGCATGTAGCCCACCTGCAATGCAACCCCGTCCAGCCCCACCCGCTGATTAACTCATGAACAGAGACTGACAGCTCGCATCACTCAGCCAGTAAACTCTTCAGTTTTATTTCTGTGAAAAATACTGTTTCTATGTTTTCATCAGTAATATGTAGAGCTTTTTCATCGCAGAACTGGGCAAGTATGAAATATTTTGAGACCACACAGGTGACAAAAACCAGGTTGCTGTCAATTAAAAAAGGGCTCATCAAAGTAGCGTAGTCGGCCCACTATGAGAATAATTATACATCTGGTGAAAGGAATGCCGGAAAAGCCATTCTCTCTGCTCTCCCGATTGGTATGTTTGACGGCAGATACATTTACGGGAAGCCAGTGTCCAGCGGATGCAGAGATGATATCGAGCAGATACCGTATGACACCACCGTGAACGAAATAATCTGTTTGCTCAGCGTGGTGGATCAGATCCCAGCACGTCCCGGAAGCCGACGCCAGCCCATACATCACTCAGCTTACCAGCCGATTAAAACAACAGTGTAGAAATCTAATAGCATGCAAAGATAGAGTCACGGAAAGGTGTTTTTCGTAACCAACTATTACCTCGACAGATATTTCTATCAATCTCTACCGCTTCCATCAGAAACCAAGCATGGTTGGTGATGGATAAGGCTCTGGACTCGCAATCCGGAGGATAATGGTTCGAATTCCTGTCCTACCATCCAGATTTAGGTTTTCCATTGGTTCCCGAAACCACTCTAAGCAAATTCCGGGATGGTTCCTTCAAAATTCATGGACGAATTCCTTCAAATTTCTTGCCTCCAGTCCTTTCCCTCCACTAACTGACGCTGACCAACGTAAATACCGTACAAAAAAATATTTTGTATACTACGTTAGAATTTACTTCCGAAATTCAAGTGTTGAGAAGTTTTGTCATTTATAGGAAGTAGCCACACATGCCATATTGCTGAAAAGCAATATGATCCAAAAGTAACTTACTTTGCTTAGTCATTGATCTGCGAACCACACGTTACCGAAAAAAAAAGATCATTAATTAATAATATCAAGCAAATCTGTGACATTAACGAATTTTGGGAATTATAAGTACGGGAAACTGTTGACTTAATGATTAAATCTAAAAACTATGATGTTTAATTATTCTGAAAGCAGCTTGAGGTCTTAAGCGTATGCCACTTCCAACCTATCTTTTCTCTACAGTGTCCTTGGATTACATGTCGTGCCGGGCAGTATGATTTTCTTGTTGTTACCTAAAAACTTCTGAATGTTTATGAGATTAGTTACTCGCTTCTTGATTAAATTTGGTTGGTTTTATCTAATCTGCTTTTAGTCCAAGTAGACAGCAAAATCGGTATCAGGCTCCAGTAGAGCATTCACGTGGGCTTTGCGGAAGTAGAGCTGCGTATTCCCATTCTTCACCTACGGCAGTAGAGCAGATGTAGAGATGTCAGTGCCACACTCCAACCACTCTTAACATTCCCGCTGAGTTTCCTCCCCCGGTACTCATTGAAGAGCAGGCTGGGTGGACCTAGAGATTAGTTGCTGAAGTTCAGCCTCGAAGAAAAATCCTTTCCAACGATCGTATGTTGCAATTTACCATCCTACTGTCGAATCCTAATGTCTGTCTCACATTATGTTAATTTAAATCACTATACAAAATCACTTCAAAGAGGATATTGTTTACAATGGCAAGCCATAAATCCGATATAAAACTTCCACCTACTGCTTTACTCGGTTTTTTTTTTTTTTTTTTTTTTTTTTTTTTTTTTTTTTTGTGGCTTCATGTAATCAGTAGCAGTTGTTTGCTGATTATTGAAACTTCTATTGTTATTAAGTTATTGTTCGATATATGACACAGATTTGTTATAAAATTAAGATGTCTAAATTGCATGTCAAGTTTCCACGGTCAAATGACATATGCAATCTTGATATTATAAACAACGAACTCGTAGAGTTATTTGAATACGACCATTAGGTCACTTTTTTTATTCTGCGTTGGATAACGAAGTCGTTTGATCCTCGAAGAATTAGCCAATAACCATATATTTCACATCGTTAGCCTCAATCTCGTAACAATTAAGGCAAGTACTCATAACTACTTCAAAACTAGCGAAAATGTAAAATATTAATGGAAATACTTAGTTTTAAAATAATTTCACATTACTGTAACACATTCTTATACTATTCAAAATAAATAGCTTGCAAGATAAGAAATGCAGTTTTGAAGGAGTGTTGGATTGATTTCTGTAGTCAGCTATCATTATAAGGGTAGATTAACTTGTAATTGGGTGAAATGCAAACAATTTATATAGATCAGACATTTAGTTTGATATTGAAGTTTATACTGCAGCTGGAACAGCATAGCTAAATTTCATTTGATAAATTCGAGTTGTTCATGCAGCACAGAAAAAACGAAGCACAAGAACTAAGCACAAGAGTTTCTTCCGCCAAGGAGCTCAGTGCCCTAGTTTCATTTACGAGAAAAATCTTAATAAAACTTAGCTACTCTCTTAGAAGTAAAGAAAATACACAGAGGCCAAACTTTTGAAATCTTTTAGCATCCCGGCTTTTTAATTTTTTTCGTCTTGGGACAAACAGTAGAAGTTTATTTTAAAATGTTATGGAAACCTTATATAAACATCAAAGAAAAACAACAACACGTTTCTGGAGCGAAGTTTTTAATATACAACTTAACTACTAACAGTGGAGCGGCGGCTGTCTTAATACCAGAAGCATGAATTGCTATTTGTGCCGTGTGGCTTCTTACGCTTTAAACGTGAAATATTAGCGTAACAAGGTTGAGCGGCACACAAGACTTATTATCAGCTTACGCAACGGGTATTAAAAATTTGCATTTACGTAGGATGGAACAGCAGTCTAACCCAATCGAGTTGACTTAAGATCGAAAAACTGATGTAAAAAATTACTTACGTCCTTCAATTCACAGTTTTATTAAATGTCTAAATAAACTGTATGTGCATTACCCGAATTTTGTGAAAAGCATGGCACAAATGACAAAATGTGTTACGTTTATCGAATTTTGAATGCCGGTATGATTCGTTCAAAAGGCGTGGTCAAATTCTTTCCATTCTTTGCCCCTCCTCCCTCCCCTCCCTCCCCGGAATGAGTTACCAAGGGAAATGATGAATAACTTACCGAAAACGTTAAAAGAATTTAAAGTTAAAATTGTAGAGTACAGGATAGGGGGAAGATGGGTATGTAGGGAAATTGCCACCGGAGCGTGTGCTCCATTGAAATTAAATTAAATTAACTCCCGGCTGTAAAGATATTGATGTCAACGAGGCGTAAACCACGAAACAAATAACAAGAAACATAGAATAACTGCATTTGAGTCAAAGCATCTCAGCTTAATGAAATATATAATCTGAATTCTTTAAGTTGGTATGTAAAGTTATTTCTAATGCTGGCTGATCTTTATAGTGAAACGGGGTATTGTAACAATCGAGTAAAGCTATGGCGCATTGTAGTATCGAACAGAACAGTGAAGAGCAGAATGGCGGGACTGATGTGTGGATATTCTGCAAAAGTGAACAAACAGCCTGTTGACTAAGGATACTGTTTCCTAAGATGACCTCGATATTGTTATATTGAATGTGAAACAGAAGAGTTAAAACTAAAGTAAATTAAAAGGGCAAGCCAACAGATTATTGTGTCAACTTTTCTTTCTGACTTGTGAATGTAAAAGCGGAAAATCTTTAATTTTGTGGCAAGTATTTTTATTTGGTGTACAGTATTCCCTGTGTTTATTCTCTACTAGTGGTATTATGAGTATTATCGGAGTAGAAAACAGGGTGCGATTTTAGGAAAGGCATGAGCAGTACATCTGCTCACTAACCAATAATAAGCGTTATTTGGTATCATACGATTTGCTGATGATATGATCTTGTCGGCAGAAGGCGAACAAACTGTAAACAGAATGCAGAAAGATCTAGATGAAGCTTGTGAAGAGTTTGGAATGAAAATAAATACAGCAAAAACTAAGAGTACGATGATTGTAAAAGGAAGTAAAATACTAAACATTAAGTTAGGAAGAACTAATATCAGGCAAGCAAAATCATTCAAATATCTTGAGAGTACTATCACCGAAGATTTGACATGCCAAAAAGAGGTAAAAACTCGCATTGCCATAGCGAAGGAAGCGTTTAATAGTAAAAGACGGCTACTAACTGGAAAAATAGACAAAGCACTCAGGAAAATACTTGGACAATGTTTTGTATGGAGTGTGGCTCTTTATGGGTCAGAGACTTGGACGCTCAGACGAAGAAAAACGGTTAGAAGCATTTGAGATGTGGATGTGGAAGAGATTGGAGAGGATAAGCTGGATAGATAAAATAAGTAATGATGAAGTTTTGGATAGGGTTAGTGAAAGGAAAAAAAATATTCCAAGTCATAAAAGAGTGGAAGAAGAACTGGATGGGACACTTGCTGAGAGGGGAGTGTTAGTTAAAAGACGCGTTGGAAGGTTTAATTTGTGGGAAGAGAATAAGAGGAGGAAGAAGAAGGTGCAAAATTACAGACAACATCAAGGAAAATGGCAAATACATGAGCATTAAGAGAAAGGTAGAAGACAGAAGACCATGGAGAGCAGTCAAGTGAAAATCTGCCCTAGGGCAGAACACTGATGATGACGGTATCATTGAATGACGCCTGGAAACAGGTGCTAACCTATTTCGCTCGTTTAATTGTTATATCAGAAGCACATATACACAGCATACCTTGTAATTGTGGATTTTAACCAAATGATAACAAAACTATCCACTGGAATAACGAAAAAGATTTAGAATTCTGTTTGGTTATTAAGTTATATCGGATATAAGCATCCATGAATATAGTCTTTCATAGATCGACAAAAGCATGAAAAGAATGAAACCCAAACCAGATTTAAAAAAAAAGATATAGGTATAGCACTGAAGAGAAAAAATGAGACAGAAAATAAATGAGCCACTTGCTTCACTTTTACGTTAGTAATAAATTATAATTTAAATTCCAATACAATTGTTGGTTTCGATAACTTTTCTAATAACATCCTAAAGAACCTATGTAGTGGACTTAATACTTTGTTTCCTTGAATTTAGAAAATAATACACCCAGCTAACTTCTTAGACTGTAATATGAAACATATTTACACGTTTTAATGTAATAGCTGTTGGGTTGCTTTGACTTGACGACTGTTCTTGACAGTTCTTAAAAAATTTTGTTACAGAGATAAGTTTATTTTGGAAATAGCATGCCCACTTAATTTATTTAGGTAATTGAGATTTGAAGTAATATAACAATTTAAATTTTATTTTCATACCAAATTTTTATCTATGGATCGAAAAGGTAGTCTTTTCTAAATCGGAATGACACCAAAAGTATGAATAAAGATTTTCACAATTTTACGTAATTATGTATTACATTCAGTATTGCCCTATATCAGCAAAATAATACCAGAAGAAAAAATTCCTTGGTTAAACTAAGCAAAATTACGGAACTGATCCCTCGTGTCTGAGTGGTAATTATATATTCAGCTATTAATAGCTGACGTTATCTGTAATTCAGACTTGATGGATAAACAATTTTTTCAACTGAAATAATAAACATTCCGCTTGAAAGAAACATAAATGACACTAATTAATTTTCTCAATTGTGACTCCTCGACAGCGAATATTTGCTGCACGCCTATCGCGTTTGAACTTAGATATTTTTCGGCTGTATTTCATATTTCAAACTTGAACATTAATTACTGGTTGTCAGACAATTACGTTAAAAGGCTGAGGTGTTCACTTAACTGCTCATTACTTGCGATTTATCACATCTGACAAGAACGGTTGCCACCGCTCACAAATGAAATTATCCGTGCTGCCGATACGGAGCTAGGCACGACATGCCTCGCACGCAAGTATTCAGCGTGGCGTTTGAATGAAGCACTTTTTAGGTACCTCACATTTCAACAACCGTCCACGGAAAATGGTTGTTAGTAAAACAAAAAACTGTTGATTTCTTTCTACGTGATAGTAATCCAAGTCTCTTCATTTTTGAGGCTGCTACTATAACATTGATCTGATGTCTTCCGGTGATAAATATTTTGGTACCACATAACTTCAGTAACATACTTAGAACCAAACAAAAATGCCCTTCTCTGACAACTTAAACATATTCAATTAAAACAGCTTATAATAATTACACTAATTTTACGACTCCCATTTAGGATTTTTCCCTTTCTGTAGATGCTTTCTTAAAACTATTCTTTCAAGCAATGAAATTAGATATTAAGTTAGCTAGAAATAGGATGTTTTAGTTAGTGGTAGCTTATCATAAAATCATACTCATTTTACTAGGGCTTTACGCATCGTCTACGTCGAAGTCACGAGATAGCATGTGGGATACTAACGGAAAGGACATGAAATCAACCATGGCGTTTTGAAGGATTTAGTGCGTTTCACGTGGAGTGATTTCGGGAAAAAATAAAAAACCATAAACAGGATGGCTGGAGGAGACTTATTTGAACCCGCGTTCTACTGATGGCCAGACTCTATCATTACCCCTTCACTCACCAGTCTCGGAAGGTAAAATAAGATAAACTAGTGGGATTTTATACTTTTTGTAACACTTATAATTTATGCTCTCAATCATCATAGTGTGTAGATTTTTATTGCATTTTAATATTGTAGAATTGTATGCGTTATTCTAGTCTATAGTCACACTTCTATACCATTATAATTCTATAAGCGAGCTACGTGTGTCAGAGAGTATGAAATGGCATCACGCAATTTGAATCAAGTATTCAAATTTTTCAGAGCCTATGGCCCAGATTAAAATCTTCAAAAATGTTTGTGACATATATGTACCGAGGAACGGAACAAGAAATTATAATAATTTCGAGATTAGAGAAATATGAGCCACTGGAAACTCTGCACTATCTTCAACAATACTGAAAAAGGATCACATTACTACTCTTTGCATCCTATCTTATTATTTTTTTACTTCGGTTATTTAGTTCTTAATTTTTCTGAAGTGTAGTGCATAAAAAATAAACGGAATATATGAATCAAACGTAATAAGCATAACTAATGTTTAATATATTACAAATCTCTTTGAGTTTAGAAAGATAATGACCTAACGAGGAAAGGTCTTCGGTGTGGTAATCGGATCAATATGGATTTATAGTATTACGCTTCAGGTATCTCACCCTAACACCGTTCTCTCTGGTGGACATTAGTTTACGAGAAGTTCAGAGTTAAAAAATTGTTAAATTTTAAATGGTAGATCAATACCTGACAAGCAACCTTCAACATTAACTGACTAAGCAGCCGAATAGTTTTATGGTTGTGTACGTGTACCAAACTACTGGGTTCGATCATGGGTGCCAAAAATATTTTTATTTTCTACGTGCTATTCATTTCATTTCTGTTTGCAATTTATAGCACTATGCGTTTATTTTTGTGAAAAATTACAGAAATAATAATACGAATTTGTTAGAACTTGTAACAAGATTTTTTTTTGACGATAGACGAAATACAAGCGTTTAAAACACAAATTGCTTTCAAGGTAATTACTAAAAGAACGGACAATTTTTAGGTTAAATTTACATATTATTTTTTTACTCTCCACGTTAATAATTAGTACTAGAATAAAAAGAGTAAATAATGTTTACACACACGAAGTTCAGTGCTCACGATGCAGTTGGAAAATGCTAGTAATATATAAACCATTAACGAATTCAGGAGTCTGGTATGCCCTTAATGGCAGAATACCCATTTCGAGTAAACTTACTAGGCGCAAGAATAAAACACAGACGTAGAGAAAGTCCATCACCCAAAGGACCGAAGAGTTTTAATTTTCTTTAATGTTTCTTATATTTATTTATCGCCTGTGAATGAAAGCCGAGTACCGTTTTGTATATAAATATCTGTTTCTAATATAGTAGGAAATTACTGTTGTTACGAAGATGGAGTGGAAAATAATTTGGCATACTGGAAAGATAGTGGATAAACTGTGATTCGAAGAAGAGCACAGCAGATCAGGCTGGAGTCCACCGACCACGGAATCCTGGACAATCCCTAGGAACGGCTATCACATTTTCTGCTTCGTCTACAACGCATGACTCCTGTCTTTCAAGTCTCAGTGAGTATACACACGAGTCATACTTCATACACCAGAATGACGCGACATTTCGATGGACACATCAGGATCTACAACTGTAAACAATTTACGTTTCAGTAAATATGCATCTTAGCTTAACTGTCTCCAGAAGCATTCTGACGAGTCTCATTTCAAAACTTATGTAGACTAAATCATGTTTCAGTTACAGACTTTTACAGCAGCTAACAAATAAGTTTTAAAAATACAGTGCATCAGAATAAATATTAACTACTCAGACACGTCTTAGATTGGTGATTACAAGTAGATGACGTATCACTGAGATCATTATCATAATTATTCAGTCTTAAATCCTGATATAAAATCAATTACTATTAAAATAATAAATAAGCTTATACATCAATATACACATAGATGCTACATGGCTACGCTCTCTGAATGCGTTTCCAGTATTTGTTCATTCAGTCTATTACGTTTAATTAATGTTTAATATCTGTACAGAACCTTGTGAATGAACAAGTCTGTCATTTGAGAGGGCACGGACACAAATTCTCATCCGATCTTTCAGATTTAGGTTTTACATGGTTTCTCAAAATCACTCTAGACAAATGCAGTAATGATTAATTTATATGGTGATGGCCAAATTCCTTCTCGTTTCATGCCGCCCCATTATCTCAATGACCATGTAGCAGACAAGCTCTAAACGTGTAATATAATAAAGAAAAAATCCTGGTTTCTCTATATTACAGCATGAGAATGCAGCGACAATTCCTTGAAACATCTGCAGCCAAACTCCTCCATTTGAGCGTATAGAACTCTCCTTACTCAAACTACCTGTAGATTGATAAATCTCAAACCCCAAATAAGAGGTAACAGTGCTAATCAATGATTTTCTCAGTTGTAACCCCAGTCTGGCTTATACTACTGCTTTCACTGATGCACTGCCCTCGCGATCGTCCAGTCTTTGACTAATAATTATATACCGAGCGTGGTGGTGGGTGAACGGTCAACGTTCTGGCCTCGCATTCGGGAGGACGCGGGTTCGAATCCCCGTCCGGGCTTCCAGAATTGGATTTTCCATGGATTCCCAAATCACTCCAGGTGAATGCCGTGACGCTTCCTTCATAAAGGCCATGGCCGAATTCCTTCCAGTTCCTTGTCCCAGGTCCCATCTCACCTCTAATGACCTTAGCCGTCGACGAGGCGTAAAAAAAACTAATAATTATAATTTGTAGATACGAACCGTAATTGAATTAGTATTTCACTGTAACCTTCCTCTGGCAGGAGTTACAGAATTCCTTCGTCGTAACACTTTGCATGTTGATGTTAATTGATGCTACCGTCATGACAGGGCAATTTTTTTTCTTTTCGGACATTGTGGCATCTCTTCCTCCCTTCTATTTGATATAGATTCTAATCCTATTGAGTTAGGTGCTTCTAGTTGTTATTATCTTGTAAACGAAGACATTTATGATTTAATTCAGCTGCTGTACTAAACGTTACAGTGATCAATAATTGTTTAAATGAACCAGTTGGGTTATTATTGTTATAACTACTACAATTTAGTTTATCATTAAACGAAAATTAGCCCCTTATTATTATTTAGTTACAAAATAATATTCGTAAATACTCCAAGATTGCCAGCTGGGAATCATTATTCACACCAACAAACACCATTATTTGTGTGTCGCCGCAATAGTACTAAACTACTGAAATTATGTATTTCACTTAAACTTGATACCTTTCCCTAAAGAACGAAAAAACCGTATTTTCCCTGCGTGTCCAGCTATATGTGCACTTAACATATTATCGAGACAACATCCTGCTCCACGGTGTTACAGAGTAATGCGTGCGACCAACTTGTGGCCCTAGGGACTCGTTCTAACAGGACTGAAGATTAAACCTTGAGTCAAATATTCAGTAAAAGTTCGCCGGTATCTGTCAGCTGTATCTCATTAGTTGAACGCAAAGTAGCAAACAGCTAGAAAATGGGAAAAAAACTCTAAGCTATTATTTATAACTACTCTCCGTGATTGGAAGGACAGAAACTGCAAACTCTTAATTACAGCTCACAGTCTTCACAAACACATTTGTGTTTATACTCGAGGACCATCTTAGTTCACTAGCTCGCTTGATATCTCTAACTAAAATGAAGTATTAACTTCAGTTCAATGATATTTCAGAACGTCTTTAGATCTGATATCAAAAGCTTTGTCTCCAAAAGCCCGAAATACTTTGCCATGTGCAAGAATTTTTACAGAAACCGGTCCACAGAATCCGTTTCAACAATTTGTCTGTCATCACCAATTCATGCTGACTGTTGATTTTCCTGGTGCCTTTCTCAACTGGTCTTTCCCGTGGGGGTTATTTTAAATGTTGTTTCTTCACGTTTAAAATCATAAACTATCTAAATTTCATGTCGAAAGGCATCCTTATTCACTTTTATCATAGCATAATGCATATTCGGTGATGTATAAAAATCATTAGGGTTGGTGTATTAAGACTTAAAGTTGTATGTTCTTCCTTTGGGCCGAATCCCAAGGAACAATACATGTGTACTGTTGTCTGCTGTTGCCTATTTTACAATGAACACTGCAATAATCTCATTCGCAATTATTTAGCCAAAGATGCTTGGTAAAGAGTTGTCTTAAAACACTACGTACTACACTATTTGTTCTTCATAACATAGTTTCGGTGTTTATGTTATCTTCTTCTCCTCCTATAAACTGAAGGTTTGGTGCCTATTGTGTTTGTATGTACTGGGGAGGTTTCAAGGTGCCTTCCTCGATATGAACGAGTTCATTAATGTCACTGTACGTATGGATGATTGAGGTAGGGCGTGTGTTTTATGTAGTAGTGTTTTGTCTGTGTTTGAAATGAGGGGTGGAAGAAGTTAAATAATGAAACGAGAGGCTGAAATATTTATGCCTTCTCTTCCACAGTTAAAACTTTTTTTTTAACTTACACTTTTACGCCTCGTTGACGTAGAGGTATTTAGCAGCGGCGAAGGACTGGTTGCAATGAACGGGAAGGAATTCTGTCATAGGATATCGAAGGAACCATTCCAGCATTCGACTGGAGTGATTTCGGGAAACAGTGCAAAACCGTAATCTGGATGGTTTGGAGGTGATTCGAGCCCGTGTCCTCCTGAATGCAAAGCCAGGTCGGCCAAATGGGGAACACCAAGTTTAAAATCTCGATCCCACGGACCAATCAACAACGAGAATGTGGTATCTCCTCACACGATACGTACTGCGAAAAGGTTAAGATTTAATGCAGGTTTTTTTACTCGATCTGTTAATTATTCCTGCTGGCCAGTCACCAAATGACGATTTTCTCGTAATTACCGGGGCTGGAGCTAACTAACCTCAAGCCTGAAATGTGATAAAATTCTTGGACATGCAATTTAACTTCCAAGTGTTGAACTTGAACCACGTTTGGTTACATAAGACAAATGGATAATGTTGTCATTCATACTTCTATCATCGCCACAGTGACCACAGTAAAGGTGGTCCCAGGCAACCAATGTTTTGCTTACAAGTAACTGAAAAATCTATGAGTTGCACTAATAAAAAATTTTGTGCTTAGAACAATTGATTACTGCCTAGTTCCCACCGTTAAGATGTTACCTGAAGTAATCGTGTTAAGTGTTCGGACAATCGAGAACTCGTGGCCGACCCGTCCGTCGTGCTGGTGGTATCCCCGCCCCTGTTGGTGCCGTGTATTATTTAATTACCGGTTGTGATAGTTACATGGCGAGGCCGCGGTTTTCCACCCCGCTGGGGAAATCTGGTCCCGACGATACACGGTCGGTGGCTGGCCGCTGGGAAAACGGGCTCTCTGTCCATGCGTCATCGCGGTCCAAACCAGAGCATGGTCTCCCATTTGTAAATTTTATTAGTTAAATTAGGAGCAGAAATACAAAACAAGTAGGGAAATACTGTCCCTAATTATACGAAATAGGAAGAGATGAAAATTTCATTTATAACCAAGAAGTAATAAGCGCTAAGTAGTGAAAAGTAACTACAAATCAGGATAGGATAGAACACAATTGACATAGGTATTTGAGGGTCTTAGTCCTTTATCAATAAGAGATGGTGAATGCCACAGGAGATTGCCTCACAGAACTGTTAACTATACATATAAAATGCGCTAAATGTCTAATATTATTTGGAGAAATAAATTTCTAGATTTTTTAAAGTAGTTTGCTAATTGTTATTGTGATTGTATGTAGTGTTCATCTGAAATAAGTGTGTTAGTCATTGCTGATGCGTTTTATTTTTATTCAAGATATCGCAGTGCTAGTTTTACACATAATTAACACACAGAGATATGAAGACTTTCCCTATTAGCAAAATACTACACCCGCTCTTACTTGTAAAACTTACAATGTTTATTTTAAATAACAAGAGCAAGACAACCTCTTTCCTTAACACATTCGGCTTAGATCACCAGTACAATGCTGAATTAGAAATTGTACCTAGTTCCACTATGTTTTTGTGTCATTTTAAAACACTCCCTATAGATCCCCTTCCACTTATTTTGATCAAACAACTTTCGAAGCAAAATTAATGTTTTTTCATGGCTCAGTTCAGAAAGGTAACACAGTAAAACAGAAACGGATGTGGGGAGGGAGAGGGGGTTAGAGTCCCTGCCTGCTGTATTTTCGCTAGGTTTGGCTAGTTTTGAGATCTGATGTTATACTGCTCAAAGTCAGCAACATGTACCAAAATGTCGGAGTAGCGTTATGCAGGACAGCCGTTTTATAAAGGAAAAATTACGTACACAAATCATAGATAGATTAATACGAACACAGAAGTTCAAGGAATAGAGTGAAAGGAAAATAATGTATTGAAATAATTGGAAATAAGTTGAAATTATTTTTAGACTATGTTTGGTTACATACCGCTCGCAGCCTGAATAATTACAATTATTACCACTTTTTTTATATGTCTCTGTGACTTTTCGATGTAAATGTAAATACGGACAGCTGAGAACTGGAGCAAATAGTGGGATGATTTCAGGACGTTCCGATTGCCAGGACCGAGAATTTACCATTCAATCCTCCCCCCCCCCTTTCCGGGATTAGAGATACAACTGTTCTTAGGAATGTAGATCACCGCATAGCGTTTAACTTATGAAATACCATACAGAGAGCTGTTGCTGCCAACAATATTTATGGGTAAAATATTTTTGATTTGGGTATATCAGTCCATGTCACGGAAGTTATCACCTATATGCGATAAAATAAAATATATCTTTCAATCGTCTGATAGTATATTTTGAAACGTAGACATCTAAATAAAACTTAACTGGTCTTCAGCTATTCTTTATTCAAATGTTGTAGTAATGAACTATAGTGGTTGACATGTAGTTTTACAACTTTAGCATCCCCTTAATGATATCTGTTATTTCAGTAATAAATTGCTTATGACTGCTGTTTTACGGTATAAAAATCAATTTCGTGGTGTGTAAATACACATCAAACAAAAATAAAAATTAACCCCACTTCCTAATTAAAAACATTTAACAAATAACTTTTCAGTATTAATTTATCCTTTGTAATATACAGGGTTAGTCAAAATGAATCAAAGTGATTTCAGAAAATTACTACAGATTTATTATTTGACATATACTTACAAGATTACACAGATATATAATCAAAATGTGAAAGGTTTTTGAGTGTCTACAGATGCTCAATATGTGCACCTTTAGTGACTCTGCACACATCAAGTCTATAATCGAGTTCTTCCCATACCAGATGCAGCATGTCTCTGTCAATGATAGTCACGAACATAAACATCGGGTTTTCGGTTTCCCAACTGCGCACATTGTGCCTGTTCACTTTTCCACTCACATGAAAAGTTGCCTCATCACTAAACACAAGTTTTTCTGCTAATGATTCGTCTTGTTCTAGACATTGGATACATAATTGAAAACGACGCACTTCATCGTTGTGCGACAGTGCTTGTAGCAACTGTAACCTGTAAGGCTTCATACACAGTCGCTTCCGTAGGATTCTCCAAACGGTCTTCTGTGGAATACCTAATCCCCTGCTCGCTCGAGGAGTAGACATATGTGGGCTACGAACGTAACTGGCGCGCACACGTTCAACGGTTTCTTCAGACACGGGAGGGCGACCCGTTGTTTTACCTTTACAATGGCAATCCGTTGCTTTAAACTGTTGATACCAATGCCGAATGGTGTTAGCATGCGGAGGATCCTTGCCGAACTTTGTTCTAAAGTGTCGCTGAACAGTTACCACAGACCTGAGTCGAATGAAATTTGAGAACAACGTACGTTTTCTCACTTTCAGCCATCTTGCTCTCTAGCGTTCTAGTGCCCACCGCGGGAATCTTGCATTTATTGCAATCGAAACTCTGAGAGCCACTTGTTATTATAACAGCAAACCCCATCATCGTACCTATAATATGGCAGCCAAAAGAAAAATTGTGAAATCACTGCAATCATTTTGACTAGCCCTGTAGTTTGAAGGGAATGACATAATCAACAGCAGCAAAAATTGCTTTGAAAGCATCTCGTTGTTCTTGATTGAGGATGGCCAAACATTCACAATGTAATGTTTGGTTATCGCGAGCGTAGCGGCCAGAAATATTATTACAGATCTCGGATTTAATATAATATGAGCGTTATTTAATAGGTAAGCAACTCGGAAGAAATTAATTGGCAGAATACCTACTCGTTTAGGTAACATATTGTCCACTATTAAATATGTTACCAAATACCCCAGCTCAGTGACGTGTGCAGCATAGTATAAACATATGTTCTAAAATGGTTTGATCGTGATCTCCGTGATCAAGTTTTTGCGTGACTCATTCAGTTTTTATGGCATATACAAATCTGATAATAGGCTTTTCATAACAAACACAAAGCAGGTGCAATGCCTGCAACCTTTGATGAAACATAATATTACTATACAACGTATTGCAGTTGTTTTAGTAAATAAATGTCTCGGAATTCGTAAAGTGAGTAATAATATTTATGTATGTTACTTGATGGATCACTTAATTACAGCTGTCCTGTAATAATCGTGACTGATCAGTACCAAAATCACTAGCTTCTAAGCCTGTCGAAAATGATGCGTTCCTTGTACCCAGTTCCATCCCGCATCTAATATCAACGAAGCGTAAAGCCATAAGTAAAAAAAAAAAAAAAAAAAAAAAAAAAAAAAAAAAAAAAAAAAAAAGTTGACCTGCAGATATAAATGAAACACATACCGTTCTATATTGTAGTTTCAAATTTTAACTAAAAAACATTCATCCACTAAAAAACTTAAATAGGTTCACTAAATTCTTAGCTTTATTATAATTTTCACATCTATGGACTAAGAATATGATGAAAATATCTACATCGATATAATATAAACAAAAATCAATTAATATACTGTCTTAATCGAAAAGCGCGTTTGCAAGTTAAAACGTATTGAACCATTACAGAAATATAAATGGGTAACTTAAATTGCTGTAATAGCGATATCTATTAACAGAAAGTAATAATATCTCTGGCCTTTGTCAGCAGAGGTCATGATACTGTGACATCAAGATCAAAATAGCCTTTTATTACTATAGATGGTTAAACAAATAGGTGCAAAGAAATTTTATAAAACGAAGAAAGCGAATCGGTTGAAATGTATAGCCACAATTCCATTTACACGAAAGCAAACCACGAAGCGAGCACTTTTCAATATAACACTAGTTGGCCAGTAATCCGCAGACGAGAAATGCCCAACAAATTGGGCAGTTGGCGGGTGGCGGGCGATAAAAGTCGGCATATTTCGAGGGCGATTCAATTTGCAGGGCGGTAATTCCTGGCAGGCACTGCGTCGTGTTGCTATAAAGTGAGCGCGCGTTAATACAGGCGCTCCTGCGGCCACCCGTTAACGCCCCACTGACGGAGCCTGATGAAACCGCAGCCGAATGTATCGGGCATTCCTGAGGCGTTAATACTGTGAGTGGCGGCGTGCCGGGCAGGCGTAAAACAGGGCAGCCCTCCTCTGGAATGTCTCCCCGACAGGCGCGCTGGCATCGAAACCGGGATGCAAATTCCAAAGTCGTAAACAAGCCGCGTCACTGTCGGCTCATGACAACTTTTAGTAGCACACAGCAGTATCCACGCTGACTTAGAAGGGACTTGTTTCCAAACATGTAGTTCGGAGAAAGTAGAAAGGCTAGAAAATCAGTTTATGTAGTTAACTAGTTGGTACGTTTTATCCCGGCAGTTTATAATGAGCAAGTAAGTAGCGCCTGAATCTTTTGTACACTACATGCTGCGTTACCAGAGTAGTGAGGGTAGTGGGGATGCCGAGGGCAACATATCGTGCACATCAAATACACAGTTAAATATATTGTCTATATTAACAGCTTTAAGCACATTTCGACCAGTACTTCGCAACCTCAAGTGCATTCGGTGTTGCTCGATCTTTGTTGCAGGATAATGGGCACATAGGGCACTCGAGCATATGGTTCATCGTTTGGTCCTCACCACATTCGCACTTAATACTGGTAGCATCAGTATAACCCCATTTCACTAAATTTTCCTTGGACCTGGCCACTCCTGTTCGCAATCGGTTTAAGGACTGCCAGACGTTCAAGTTTTCTGCATGAACAGGTGGCAAGCGCTCTGCAACTGTCAGTGGTCCCAAGAAGTTAGGAACCTTCATTTTCTACAACTGTACTTTTGCCTTTTCAGGTGACCCAATTAGTTCCCGCGATGTTCTCAGGAAGCTTTTCCTGGACTTGAGTCTCTGGGCTGGTGGTGTATGGCCGTATAGTGGGTGAGTGTTTTCCCGTTCTACTTTGGTCCTCTCCTTGTTCGCAGCCACATCTCTTGCGAATTCTGGGTGGTGCAATCCCCGAAAGCTGGTAAAGCCTGTCAACTGGGGTAGGCTAAAGGCAGCCTGTAACTAGTCTACAGGTGTTATTGAGCGCTACATCTACCTGTTTGGTGTGAGATGATGAATACCAAACTGGGCAGGCATATTCTGCAACAGAGTAACAAAGGGTCTTTGCTGATGTATGTATAGTTTGTGGTTGACTGCCCCACTATGATCAAACTAGTTTGCGCAGTAAGTTGTTTCTTGTAGAGATCTTCTTACTGCAATTCATGCAGTGCTTCTTATATGTGAGGGTTCTGTCGAGTGTCACTCCCAGATATTTTGGAGTGTTACATGTCTGCAATTCGATGCCTGACCACATTACTTTCATCTTACGCTGAGCTTTCCTATTTTTTAGGTGAAATGCACACACTTCAGTTTTTGAAGGGTTAGATCTTAAGTGATTTTCCCTATTATACCTTGATAGGCCTTCAAGGGCAGCAGACAAATTTATTTCTGCAACTTCAAGCTTTGAGCTCTGTGAGGCAGGGCAAGGTCATCAGCGTACACGTAACTCCTGGTAGAAGAATGCAATTGCTGATTGTTTGTCTAAATGTTGAAACGAATTGGGGCCAGTACACTGCCTTGAGGTAGACCATTTTTTGTACCCTCCATCGGCTGCGCTGTCCTTGGATGTCAACGAAAAACCTACGGTTCTGAAGAAGAGTAGCAATGTGCTTGGTTAATCTGTTGGCCTTTTTTAGATTCTAGACCTTGTCATGGGCAACTGGGAAGCGGGGAATGGGGGGAGCAGTTAAAAGCGGAGTACCATATTAGCGGAACACTAAAACTTAAATAACTTAAGAAACACGCATTTTAGGGAGTTAAAACGTTGTTTTGGGTATTCTCTTCGAGTTTTTACAGGTTTGTCCAACGAATTCATACACAACGAATTTTAGCAATTCCTTAATAGGCAATTCACACTTCCGATATTTCTTCTTCTTATGAACGCCTTGCTCGTATCGAGCTTAGGCGGTTACCATGTGGTATGTTTACCTTTCCGTTGAATCGTCTGGTCCCGTTGCCTTTACCAGTGTGACAGTGTTCGTAAGTGGTGTTGTAACTGTGATAGTGTCCATGTTCAGTGAAGTGTATTGTTTGTGTTTTGCATGAGAGATGGTAAAAAGGAGAGGGTTAAACCGAGTGCCCGTCCATTCAGACCTACACATTGGAAAGATATCAAGGTAGCATCAGGCTTAACGTCCCTACCCATCGGAAGAATTGCCATCAACAGGGTCTTGTGTCATCACTCCATACGCACAGCGGAGAGGTTTAGGATTTAACCCAGAACTTTGGTGCTCCTTCTGTTTACAAGGAATTGTGCTCCACCATCTCTCCTACCCTGCCGACCAAGTACTGATACTGAAAATTTCTTCCACCACCTCTCGCCTCGCATTCTGGAGGACGGCGGTTCGAATCCCCGTCCGGGCATCCAGATTTGGGTTTTCCATGGTTTCCCAAATCACTCCAGGCAAATTCCGGGATGCTTCCTTCAAAAGGCCATGGCCGAATTCCTTCCCATTCCTTGCCCCCATCCTTTCCCGTCTCTGAAGACCTCGATGTTAAGAGTCGTTAAACAGTAAAAAAAAAAAAAAAAAATCTTCCACCACCACAACATGATTCAGCTGTCCCTGTGTCAGCTCCTGACACCATTACGATGCCTTAGCCAATTGATCTAACGAGGCAGGTTACTGATATTGACAGTGAGTGAAATTTTCTAAAAGATATCGAGCACCAAACAATAAGATACATAATACAAACCATCTTCTGGAGAAGATCAATTGTGCGAGATCAATTGTGCGAAATATTGTTGATATCAGTATAACAATGTTTATTTTTATGATGAAAAATATAAACTTCCAGTCTTTTATATTTATATATTATAAAGATCCGTATTTCCAGAGTAAAGCTCCGAGAACAAAGTTACATCTATCTCGATTTCTATTTTTTACGCTCTGTCATCCTGATAAGTTTACAACTATGAAGCACTATTGCTCTTATTGCCCAAGCGCTCTATCACCTAGCAATACTAATGAAAGAATAAACATTTTGTCTCATTCATAATAGTACGGACATTTTGTCTTTATCTCCTAGCAATACTAATATAAAAAATTATAAATTTTCTACACGCGTAGTAGTACGCCTTTTCCTCCACACTTTACGGTAGTACCTAGAAGAAACATTCCGCCACCTGCATTCGTGAATGTCATCAAATCTGATAATGTTTCCAACATCAGCGCCGAGTAGTCAATAATCACAATAGATGTAGTATAGTAAATTTAAAATCATCAAATATCACAAAAATATTCTGACCATCAGTGTTAACAAAGAAATTAATTGAGCTCCTTTCGACATTCTATTCACATTTAATGATGGTATTAGAATTACCAGCAGCTTAGTCCACGTGGAACAAGTTACACGGATGATTTTTTTAATTAACCTCGAGCAACTGCAAAAACTGGTTTTTAGAAATTAATGATACCTAACAACGCGAAGTAACATTTACAACTAGCTTTACCCGTGACTACGTCCTAAGTTAGGCGGAGAAGATTTTGTTCGGTTTATTTTTGAATAGCAAATTATCGTCACTGACTTAAGTAGATGCCTCATGGGCCATTATGTGGTATAAGTAAGGAATACTTAGCACTTAAGAAAACAGGATAGCGTCTCACGATATTTTTGTTAACGTTTCGATCACTTATAATCTTATGCTTTTAGAAAAAAAGACAAAATATGTTTAAGTAGTTTTTAAGATGTAAGAGAGAACAGATTTTTAACTTCGTATTTCAGCGCCATACAACGCAGTTTAATGAGACATACATCAGTTTTTAAAGCGTCAAGATTCTTTAAAAATAAGTTCACTAGTTTTCAAGTTTTGACAGATTTAGGTGCGAAGTTCTGAATAATATCCTATTTCCTTAACCGACATATTGTCATTGACACTATTCTTTGTTTTCATGTTATTAAAAGCACATTAAAATCTTTTTGGTATTTTTTGCGTGACGCACAGTTAATAATTGTATATATTTTTAAATATGATACAAGCAATTATTGAACAAGATACGTATTTATTATGTATTAGAAACACATATAACCGCACAACAGAAATGTAGCCGAGAGCAGCTTAGCACGGAATAACAACTGAACAGTTTATACATTGGTCAGAGTATAAACTAAGCTAGAGATATAACAGAGATATTATTGAAGTATAGAAGGCAGTAATTCAGATTAAATAAGTATAAACAAACTATACTCTAACAATAATATTATCGGTATTTGCCAACAGCTTAGTCCACATGGAAAAAGCTGCATGAACCATTTTTTCCTTAAAGTTGTAACTAATCTCGGACAACTACAAAAACTGGTTTTGAAAAATTCACGGATTTCTAAGAAAACGACTAAAATAATATAATCCAAAAAATGTTTCTTCCGCCCTAACTACATTATTTTTATGGGGTTCCTTAAACTCTTTGATGGTGTTGAAACATTTGTTTCTATACATTACAAACATATAAATTAGTCATTTCAATACGTAGAGAAGAAGGAACGTACATAAATTTAATAGCCAAAGTCAAAAACAATATTAGTAGAAACCTATTTTTTTAAAAAATACAAAGAGCAAGTTTGAAATTGCATTATTACCAAAAGACGAACATCTTAGAGCGATCGTGAAATTTTCGAGGCATAAAAAATAAAACGGAAAAACATAAGCTATGATGATAATTTTCGGTTACCCTTCAGGTTAGGTACTTTAAAGATAGTGTATGAAGAATCCAGAGTTGAGTACACTTTCAAATACAAACTGTAACATTTTGAAGCGGTTTGTTTAGTTAATGAATAACGAATAAAACAGAAATAAGGATTAAAATTATATCGAGCAAGCTAACACAGGGTTAAATTGCTTCTCGTTCCATATCCAAAATCCGTTTCTGGTTCCAATTAAACCGATTAAAAATAGAAACAATTTCAGGAAATTTACCGTTACTGTCCCTGTTAAAATCGTTACGAATGTTGCAGTCTAATTGAAATTTCAAGATAAGGGTGATAATTATGCGACGTAGATGAAATATCCAATCGGATAGTGTATAATATTTTTATCAGCAATATCCAGGACGAATAATTAAATAAAGAAGTGAAGACATATTTCTAAGTATATCTGCAGAACAACTTTTAGAGTTGTATTCACAAGATATATTAAATCCCGTGGCTAGTACAGACTCAAAGAAAAACAATTAGTCTTTCTTGGAATCCTCGAGCGGTGTGCCAGTGAAAAATATTCATGAAATAAACACATGACTACGCACAAAAGATAGGGCACGTAATACGATCGAGTTATTTCATTTATTTCTCGGGGAAAAGAAACATTCTTTCAAACGGGAAACTTTTTTTCAATAAATTATTTCATAAAAAAAAATGTGTAACATTAGACTTTGAACAACCCTGGAAATTTTTGTTTCGTACGAACGTATTATTAGAATTAATTAATTGCAGTGGGACTTATGCCAAAGTAGAAATTTCGTTTCACACTAACTTAAGATTTAAACGCAATTTAATCATATCTACTGTTTAATTTACATTGATAAGTTATTCAAGCCTTTAACTCCCATCTACTACTCTACAGCCCTCTACTACCATTAACCTGACTTAAACTTCTAAATTAGTTCGGGGGGCCCTCTTTACTGTTACACACTATTCCTAATTCTTTCCAAAGCCTTTGCCTATAACTCATTGCCAGTATATACCCTATAAATGCCCACAATAGTCTTCACTTACCATCTGTCCTCGGATATATCCCAGCACAGTTCCTACATTAGTCCTTTTATTGGGTGCACCCTACGATAAATTCTAGGGATAAACCTTGTTGTGTTCCTTTTAGTGCTTCAACTGCAGTATACCCATAATGTGAGATCAATCACATCACGCAGAAATCAAACAAGGGCTTTACCAGTGTGATATAACTTAGCTCCCATACTTCCCTTATCTTTTCCAATATTTTTAGGCAAGTACTTTGGAAACTATCCACTGTAAACTTTACAATGTGCCTAAGTTATTTTATTACAATTCACATTACAATTCATTTACGTTTTATGCCTTTAATGATTGAATGTCCGATTACCATATAAGCATAAACAACATTTGTTTTATTTTAATTATTATTCTTGTTTTCTTATATACCTAGTAAAATTTATTCTTTCTGGCATTCATCTCCATTCCAAGTTTATTAGATAAATTGTCTGTATGACATCGCTGTTACATCACACTATGTCATTTATTTATTCCTTCATAAAGAAAAAATATTTTATATTGAAATATTGTATGGTAACCGTAAGGTAAACATAATAATTACGATTAAGGATCAGGTATTTTCAGTGGAAAAAAGGAATGGCAGAAAAAATTATAGAATAAAATTACAGAAACAAGAAAGTAATTGAATGAGAGTTTCTTATTCGACACTCAAAAACTAATAACAATATTTAACATATACAAAAAAATAAATGAAATAGTTACAAAAAATAAAATATTAAGGGTAGAACTAAATAATTGTAGAAGTAGTTTATACTAAGAACCTCATTGCTGACTGCATATATGTATGAGTTCTCGCCTGAAAACATTGAAAATGTGAGGATGGATGCTAGTACCTAGTCTCTGTATGCGTTCTAATGCGCTGCTCGCCTCATACTTAGTCCGCAGATGACGTCGACCAAATAGCTCACTCAACTTCGTATCAGAAGATCAACGAAAACACACGTGGCAAAAAATGACTTTATGAATAAAGTGTACGGACATTCCGTCTTAATTCGAAAGAATGGAGACGAGGTTGGGTCCCAACAGCGCAAATATCTGTGAATGAAAGCCCAGGTTACTGCCAACAAGTTTCATGAATTTACTTTGAAGACTGTTGACCTGATGAATAAGTGTGAGTTGATGAAGTGATCATACAACGCTGCAAAACTTAAGTTAAGGTGTGACATGTGCACAGTGCAAAAGCCTGAAGGTCTGAGTACAGGTATTGTTGATAATTTTCGAAGGGTCAATGATCCCTGAAACTTGCCGCATATCTTATCGACATGTACTTCTGGATTGAGAATGTGTGATAGAAGAACTACGTCAGTATATAAATTAACCTATGATAAGATAAAAAAAGTCACAAAGAAAAAATCCATAAAAATGTGTACTAATTGTTCTAATTTTTTTTTTGAAGAACCTCAAATTATTGATACTTCATTTTGATTCCGTGAATATATTTAATGGAGCACATTATCGCAAAAGAAGATTGCGAAGTATTCCTAAATTGCAAAAAATGTCCAGTGGTTCTTCTATGGCGTGTTAGGTAGACTTTTTCACTGTATTTAGTCAAACAGGTGACGACGAGAATCGTTAAAATCTGGTACAATGAATCAGTTAGTGGGCACCGAAGCTTTGCGGTAGTGAGCGGTGTGCAGATTATGAGGTGATTCCGGTGCGGCACGCGTGCCGTATTATGATGCGGTTTGGTAACGGGCGCGGCGTTTAGGCTGCACGAATTAAACTCCGTATAATTATACGTACTTAAATGAATTTCGCCCAAGCGGAGTTATGTTCGAGCGGTAATAGCTCCCGAGTTACGGTGTCACTCACGGCCGCTTCTGAACGTTGGCGCCACTGTTGTTGTTTTTGTAGTTATTCTCTCCTTTTTTTTTGTCGGTAACGCGGTCGAGTTCATCAAAGCAGCGCTCATTGTACGCCGAACGAGCCGCATTTGTAATGAACCCATTTCAGCATGTTATTCGCTTTATTGAATAAAATGTGTTGTGCTATTACGCTTGGTTCCTGGCCGCTCGTAGTGTTACGTAATGTTATTTCAATACTGAACGTGATTTGTTGGGAATTCCGGAACAGTTTAAAGAATTTAGAACAAATTTTGACGGTAATTGCAGCACGGATGTAGAAGCAGTTTCCATGAGCTGATAATCTCGATGTGAAGCAACAACAATCGATCAAGTTCAACTTCTACGACTTATCCAGGATTAATATGTTCATTCGGACACACCGTTGGTGCTAGTTAATCATACAATTTTTAAACATGGTGCACAAATCCTGATGTAAAAAATAATTCTTATTCAGTAAATTACTTCTATACAGCGCATCAAGCGATATATCAATATCTTTCTAGTATTTCTATTTATTTTCTTGAATAAAAATTAAAAATAATCTAGAAATAACAAAAGTGATACGACTAAATTCATTAATTTATTTCAGGAATAACGAAAGTAAAGTTTTTTGTCTTTCTTTTGTTAAACTTGTTTAATGTGAATGCTAGCTCTAGTAGAATTATGAACAGAGAATGGTAATTTATCAGACCTATTTTCCTGTCAGTTTCTCAAACACAATTATCACAGTTTTTCGTCATACAAGCGAGAAAATAGTCAGTGAAAGAAACTAAAATTTTGTAAAAGCAAAAGGTGATAGAACATTTTTTAATTCTTTTAATGTGATTTGACTATCAAAAATACCACTAAAATATTCAAATATACTTAAAATTTACAAATCATCCTTTTAATATTATATTTCTCTGAAAAATTTCTCAAAATAAAAAATGTAAGATTCGTAATTCACATTAAATTTCATGATTTCCTTTTTTTAAAATAATAATTGCAAATTGTCGTTGTAGTAAACTGCAGAGTAAGAACATACATTACAGTTGCTTCCAAATATACTATTTTGGCGTAAGCTATTTGGTTACAAGAAGTTTTAATTTCATTTTCAGTTACATGAAATTTCTGTAGATTCTAAGTTTTACTATCACAAAGTGTTTATTTTCCTAATAGTAAATCGTATTTTTTTTAAAAAAAGTTGTAATCAGATTACTTTTCTTTAATTGGCTTGATTCTGATATACATTCAAACTTTTCAAACTTAGTGCATCATCTCTTCTAGTTTATACCTCACGCTTCTTCATTTTGTGAAGATTTCATACTATTCTGCACCTGTTGTTACCAACGTTAGCAGTCGGCTGCCTTCCATGAGTTTCCTCATTATTTGCATGATCAAATTCGTAACTTTTGATGACATGTCCACATGCCCTTGTTGACATCAGCCTCGTTTTGAATGTTAAACACGCACTTTAATCTGCACACTCTAGGTTTAGAATATCTCCAAAGAAGTCTTAACTGATAGTAAAATTCCAAGTGCGTAAGGTATACGGTCATTCTCGTCCCTGTAAACGTATATTAAATTTTTAGTTCTAAGATCACGTGACACCAACCCCCTGTTTTATACGGATGGCCAGTGTGAACTATTGAGATGGGCGGAAGGAGTTGTGTCCTGCTAGAATCCAAAATGGGTTTGGTAGACCTCGCATACTAAACCAAAGGAGGAAAATTTGTGTTTTAATCTCTCTGCGTAACTTGGAAAGTTTAGTATTAGTATGTTAAGTTCATTGTTTTGTGTAATGTGTAGTTTATGTGGCTCATTCGTCTGTATGATTGTGGTAAACCGTCTAAAAAATCGTAATCAGGACGTGGAGACTGAAAGCTGATCCCATTGTTCTTTACCGATACAGAATGTGGCACCTTCAGGCATTGAGCCACACTAGCGAGTATTTTGATTTTTATTATAACAAAAAAATCCAAGGGTTAACATAAATCGCATCTCCGTTGTTAATTCGTACTTTCGTCCAGTGTTGCTGTGTACTTTGAGGTGCGACCACTCCGGATCGGGGAGGCACAATGCGACAAGATTTTTCGAGGGTTTTCGGCAAGCATCTACTAGAATTCTGGGACGGATCCCAATCTCCACCATATAAACTACACTTATCGTATAGAATACAAGTATCATGTTTTGAAGTCTAAAGGCAACACAAACTTTACACCTATAGGATAACGCTCCAGATGTAACAACTCTGGTTCTAACTATGGTAAAGCGAATGAGCTTCTTGATTCGCACTGTAAAAAAGGCACTTTGTGTATACGAATTCCATAGTTGTAATAATAAGATAAAAAATAAGAACTTTCAAGTTGATAAAAAATTCATACTTTGAAGTTAATTTAATATTTAAGCGGTGGCAGGCTGGCTACTTTAAGGAGCTGCTGTATTATCGTACCGACCATGGTGGTGTAACGGCTAGCGTTCTGGCCTCGCATTCGGGAGGACGGTGGTTCGAATCACCGTCCGGGCATCCAGATTTGGGTTTTCCATGGTTTCCCAAATCACTCCAGGCAAATGCCGGGATGCTTCCTTCAAAAGGCCATGGTCAAGTTCCTTCCCATTCCTTGCCCCCCGTCTCTGAAGACCTCGCTGTTAGATAGACGTTAAGCAGATTTAAAAAATGTATTATCATATTATTCCGTTCAGTCAGCAGCAGCAGCAGCAAGTGAGTTACGTAAAAGCGAAAACTGGCAGTGGGCGAAAATAGCAGCTATTGTATAGCGAAAGAGTTTTAGCAGTGGCTGATAGAATTTATTAATTCCGAAACGGCTTTATCGCAGAAAGAAACAGTAAGACTGGTGATAGTACGACGAAGTGCAGGACCGACAACCTTAACAAAAATAATACTAACTTGTCGTCTTGGCTAATTGTTAAATATATGCCACTAATCATTGGGAATAAAGATGCACGAGAAGAAATATACTTTTAACTTTTTGTGGTAGAGTGGTCACCCCTCAGATGTCATACAAAGAGTTTGTTTCATTTTGTTATACCAAGTTTTAACGATTTAACAAAGTGTCATATATCGCACTTGATCTACGGAAGCCTACAATCCTCGGTGGTCTGTTCGACGTTTCTAAGGATTTATTAAGTAAAATCAGAAAATTATTTAGGCTCTTTGCATTACATGTAAGGACATAGTGCAATATTAGAATCACAGCGATGGGAAAATGTTGCACTAGAATTTCCCTCGCGCACGAACCACCTCGTAAAGCCGCGTCGATAAATTGCATCAGAAGTAGAAATTTAGGCTGAAAGTATAAATTCCCATACAAAGTGTGAGGGAGATTATTTCATTAATGATGAACGCAGCAGTATACGTATGTGTGTGAGAATTCTTTCACCAGGAGTGGAGGAGCGTATGTGAGCTAAAAAAGGGGCATATATGTTCCCTCACTTTTAATACTTTAAAGCATGGAAAGTGTGTGTTTATGGCTGCTTTCGTATTTGTCTAAGTGAGCATTTTTGAGGGGAGTAAGTTTGGTCTTCCAAGCAGTAGTGAGGTCTTTGTAGTAGTCGCTCTATCTTAGGTTAGTTTGTCGAGGCAAAGTAATAGTGCCGTGTTAGTGAGACCTAGAGGGGTTATTAGTTAGTTACCGACGCGAATGTACCGAGATTTCTTTTTCGGCACTACTTAGATTCACTGAAGCCATAAATGTATTATCCATCACTATGCAACAAATGAAAACGGGTGTTAGGAACTGTTAGGGAATGTTACATTTGGAAATACACAATTACCATAACTGCGAAACATACATGAAAATGAAGAAGATATTAGGGATAGTTAGGGAATATTCAAGAAACATAAGATAGTGTGAACACAGCAGAAAGTAACATAGAACTGTGATTTTTCTGTGGTGGAATCTTCTGATAGAAATACAGTACAGTACCGGTCAGCGAGTCTTCGTAAAATCAAACTATGCATTAAAAATTAAGCGGTAAAAATTATATCTGACTAATCGAGTATGCTTTCTTAGTTTTGAGATCCTTTCTGAGTTTCTGTAAGTTTCAAAGGAAGGTTGGAAGAGACTATCGATTGATCGAAAATAATAGTTTATTTTATTGCTTTACGCCTCGTCGACGGCTAAGGTAATTAAAGACGGGATGGGACTGGGCAAGGGACGGGAAGGAATTCAGCCATGGTCATTCGGAAGGAAGCATCCCGGCATTCACCTGGAATGATTTGGGGAAACCATGGAAAACCCACATCTGGATGCCCGGACGGGGATTCGAACCCGCGTCCTTCCGAATGCGAGGCCAGAACGCTAGCCTTTCACTCACCACGCTCGGTAAATGATATAGTTCACTACTCATACTACACATGCCATATAAGGCATTCGTGAGCCCCACTTAAAAATGACAGACCTATAGGCACAATTAAAAACATAACTATAGGGGATGAGACTGTGATTATTGTTGTTTGACAACTCATACGAATATTGATGGGTATTCGTAGCAATTATCTGATAAGTGATAGAAGACAATTAAAGCAATTTTCGAAGTTATTATTGATGAAACTGTGGTTTCTTAAGTGTATATCCATTTTTAATAACGGGACAAGCGGTTGATACTATTTCTTTGCCCTGGCAACAGTGACCTTCGCGCCCAGTGATCGATACGAAGTTGAAATCGTGATCACGTCTTAACCGTCGGCCCAACTCCGTCTCGCCTCCCATTAGCAAGTGGCAGTCGCGGGTGACGGTGGGCATTGTTTACCCGAGTGAAGGGCCCCGGCACAATGGACGGAGTGTATTACGAATGCAGTGTTAACTTGGCCCCGCCAGCAGCCAGCACGCCCCTTTGTGGGAGTAGTGGGGCCCTTCTGAATTATGAGGCCCGAACTTTGTCCCCGGGAGCGTATATCACTGCCCGCGCCGCCCAGCCTCTGTCGTATTCAGCAGGAAGTCGGGAGAGCGGCGCCGGGCAGGTGAGAGTCGGCAACCCACGGGGCACGGCCTCATGCATAAAAAAACAGACGGGACAACCGCAGCAACTTGGATGCCCTGCCTGAGCAATGGCGCCATCTGCTTAAGAGTGGCACAAGTGCTCGACTTTCTGTCAGCGGCTAAGAATGTGCGACGACGCTGGATCTCAGATCATGGTCAAGGAGAAAGAGTTAGCTAAATGTTCGGTATTATTACTAACAGAAGAAGTAAGTGAATTCCGTTACTTAGTAAGTAAGGTTACAAATCTTTGGAAGGCTTTTGGTAGAGTAAGCCATCGAATGGTGTTAAATGTGGTAAAAACTATTGGCGTGGATGAAAAAGTGATTTACTGGAGAGAGGAATTTTTAAAAGGTTGGAAATGCTGTATCATAACAAATGGAAGTGAAAATGGGAGAGCCACGGGATAGAGTATAGGGACCATTGCTATTTGTCATTCTAATGAATGATTGTTGTGGTGGATTACTATTGGAAGTTAGGTTGTTTCCAGATGACATAAGGCTATGTAACAGGATCATTACGGTAGAAGACTGTGAAGGGCTGAAGGGTGATTTGGGCAGGATGTATAGCTGGGTAGGTCAACATAGGAGAAAGATAAATGCAAAGAAGAGTCAGCTCATTAGGTACATAGATAAAAAAGACTAAAGATTCATTATGGTTGGGAAAGACTTGCTCGTTGAAGACTTGAAATGTAAATACCTTGGCATAACATTTGATAACAAAGTCAACTGGACAGGATACATTGGTCAGGTAGTAGCGAAAGATTTCAAAAACCTTCACTTGTTGGAGGGAGTGACAAGTGGGAGTACTAGAAAACAAAGAGTATTGAGTTACAAAACATTGGTCACACAATTTCTTGAATACAGTAGTGTACTATGGGACCCTCATTTTTGGTATCAAATACAGAAGTTGGAGGATGTGCAAAGAAGAGTTGCTAGATTCGTGTCTGGAAATTACGTCAGAACACAATCAGTAGATAAGTGATATGATAAAGGAACTGGAATGGGATTCATTAAAAGGCAGGGGGAAGGTGAAGAGAGTCATGGGGGTGTACAACGCGTATATTGGTGATGAAACGTGGAAAGATAGTGGTGGAATAATGAGGAGATTTACATGGAACGGAAAAAATGACCATGGAAAGAAATTGGCACTTGATATCAGGCATAATGCTATGGGGAGATTTTCATTCGTAGGCAAGGGAGTCAGGGATTCCAATAAATTATTAAGAGAAATTATTAATAATTTATCCAAAAAATTTAAAGCTGAAATCAGTTAGAGGGAAAAAGATGAAAATCGTGTATGTAGGGAAATTTAGATCGCAACAAGCGTTCCACAGCAATTAAATTAAAAAGCTCATGGCCGAAGCAAGAATGATGTTGAAAGCAGAATAGCACTAGCGAAATCTGCCTTCCTAACAAAAAGATATTTTTCAGTTTCAATTATTGATCTAGAACTCTATGTGGGGAACACAGTACAAAAACATGGAAATTAGGAATACCGGATGCAATGAAAATTGAAGCATTTGAAATGTGTTGCTGAAAATTAAATGGACAGATAAAGTACGAAGTGAACTTGTTTGGAGGGGAAGGTTGTGGAAGAGTCTTACAGAAAGAAAAGACCGGATTGTGGGTCACATTTTAAGACGAGGGGAACATTGGAGGGAAAGAACTGTAGAGATAGACAAAGCTTTGAATATGAGAAGACATAGGTTGTAAGGGATATGATGAGGTGAAGAGGTTAGCGCAATATAGGAAGGGACGGAGGATTGCATCAAACCCTTCGAGAGAATGATGACATTCAAAAATATGATTAATTTCTCATTCCACACAAGAGCGGGTTGGAGGATCGTTCAAAGGACAAGAAGATGGCCTGAGAGGATATGGAATATCTCTGGAAGGTAGGGGAAGTGTAAAATCACTAACTAGTAGAACAAACCCTGCTCTTTATTCCGGTTTCCACTGTTTCTGATTTATCACGCTTGCCCTAGCTTTCACGTTTCGGTCGTTATTTTGTTGCGGAGTTCCTAGTATTCGGCTCTGTCAGCCTTCAGGCTAGCGCGCTGGTTTTTGTTACTGGCTACTCCAATTTGTGTGCGTTGAAGAGCATGGTTCGTTTAAAGTGTGTATTTGCACAATAATGTGTGACCGTAGTATGGAACTAAATAATACCAGCCATATAATTATTTACACAGTTTAAAGAGAGAGAGAGAGAGAGAGAATCTTATTTCACCATACTGCCTGCATGACTTTGGTGAAATTGAAGAATTTTATTCAAAAGTTTAAGGCTTTTTCCATTTTAATTGTAGAGGTATAATAGTGACAGTACAATTAAATCGTAATGTCTGTATTTCTAAGCAGTGGCGCATGTTTGAATCAACAGCTACACACATAATTTCACCGTAGTTAGAGCACACAAGAAAAACAGTGCATGGAAGAGACCACACGCGTTGTCACTTTTGCATTAAATTGAATTGCTGTATTTCGGACTAAATGCTGACTACTATCAAATGATTGCTTAGAGATGAAATAAAGGATTACTGATTGCTGGAAATGGGGGATGATGCAGCGAGGAACGTTGTCGAAATATAGCGTATTACTCGAACTTTTTTATGTAAACAACGAATACGTGTTAAATTCCACATGACATGATCACATTAATGTAATTATAACGGAGCTCATGTTATCCGTTCAGGCCGAGAAAAAGAAGATTAACAAGCATCAGACTCAGCAGTATCGAACTGTATTGACCTGCCTACAGACGTGATACACACCGCATTGACGAGTCGAATCTCACAGCGCTCAGATATACGTTGGTAAGACAGTGGACAAAGGTTAATTCAGGATTGCTGGCCTCGGTAACATGGGGGCTGGAATAATGACTCCGGCTGCCGAGGGTCGCCGGTTCGAGTCCGGCTGAGGGATCGGTGTTTAAGTGTTGCGTGCGTTACTGTTGTGTCCGCCCTGTTCTGTTTATAATTAGTTTGAAATAACGTAAACCGAAAACACTGGATGAATGCTAAACACACCTGAGCTGCCCGTATGGCTTACGAAGCAGGAAGGTTTTAAAAAAAAATCCATAACTTTATAAGATTTACAATATTCTTGAGGCAACAAGTAATTACAGAAAAACCTTTAAAGCGCTAGCTGAGTCCTTTGCAGTTAGGATTTCGTTCGATAACATCCTTCGCAAATATAAATGCGCTGTCAAACGGTCTGGCGCAAAGGTAACAATGCTTGACATACTTTCCGGTTACATAGCAGACTCCACTCCACTCCAATACCAAGCTGCGTTCTCTCTTAAGCCGCTAGAGTAGATGTTCAGTTACAATCAAGTGTATTACACGGGGTGTCCCATAAATACATGACCCATGACAGTAAACGTCACTGGTGGTCCCTAGGTAGCACTGTTCATGGGCTGGGCGCTTTGAACCGGCTGCGTGGTCCTAACGCACTCCAGGTGTAAGCAGCCTGTATTTATTTCTTTCAAGGCACTCAAATATGTTATACATGAAACACTTGTCGATTCAGAAATGTTTTTTGATGCCAGAGTCGTCTGCGCTGCTGATGATATCCAAGAAAATCCAGGTATTTTCCATCGTGCCCGTTAATCCTTGGTCCGGCGGTAAAGTAACAGTGCAAATGTCGAGCATGTCCTGTAATATTATCAGATGAAAAAAAAAAAAAAAAATTACCCCTACCCTTTCTGGTACCTCTGCTACCTCTGCTACCACTTTTCCATAACATTTCTGGACATGAATTTCTATACAGTAAAAAATTTCACAACATTCCAAGAATGAGATACATGGTACATACCAAAAGTAGTAGGACTGATTTTCTTTAAAAAAATTTATTGAAGATATCTTTAAAATTCCTTAATCCTCTTCGAAATAGCACCCTTAGGCAGCTATACACAAAAATTACGCTGCTGCCATTGGCCGTACGCCTTCTGGAAGTCAGTTTCGGGGATACTGTTGAGAGCCCTCGTCGATGCTGCTTGAACGTCCTGGACAGAGTCAAACCGCTGTTCCTTCAGCTGATTTTTCATCCATGTGAGTAAAAAAAGTCAGATGGAGCCAAATCAGTACTGTAGGCGGGGTGCAGCAACGCGGCAATGTCAATTCGGGCCAACAGTTGCCTCATGACGGCGCGCCTTGGTACGGCGCATTGTCGTGGTGCAGAGTCCAGTTGGCGGAGATGACTGGTCGGACGCGATTCACTCGGTCTCACAGGCGTGCTGACACTGGACGTAAAAGTTCGAATTAACAGTTTCCCCAGGGGAAACGAACTCCTTACGAATCACCCCGCGACGGTCAAAAAACACGATCAGCATTGTCTTGATCTTTGATTTGCTCATGAGAGCCTTCATTGTACGGGAGGATGAAGAAGGCAACTGTTGGCCCGATTCCGCGTTGCCACGTTGCTGCACCCCACCTACAGTCCCAATCTGGCTCCAACTGACTTTTTTTTTTATTCCCACGGATGAAAAGGCAGCTGAAGGGACAGTGGTTTGACTCGATTCAGGACGTTCAAGCAGCATCGACGAGGGCTCTCAACAGCGTCCCCGAATCTGACTTCCAGAAGGCGTACGGCCAATGGCAGCAGCGTAATTTTTGGTGTGTAGCTGCCTAAGGGTGCTATTTCGAAGATGATTAAGGAATTGTAAAGATATCTTCAATAATTATTTTTTAAAAAAATCAGTCCTACTACTTTTGGTATAGACCTCCTTTATGACGGTGACAATAAGAAAAAACTTTTCAGTGAAATATAATTACCTTAAAACAGAAAAAACGAGTCATAAACCTTATGTGATCTTAACCAAGAAGCGACAGCAGCTTCGATTTGATTTGACACGCGTTATATATCTTTAGTGTTATAACCTAGAACGGTCATACTAGAGTACGACGCGTATATCAGATCATTGCACACTAGGATTAACAAGCATCCTAGAGCATTCCTTAAGAGCAAGTTTGCGCCTTTACCAGTGATTAATATAATTTCATGTAGTAGTAATGTTTTACAGCAAAGAATGAAAAACTGTCACTCAAATATATTACTCATTGAGCTACCAGATCACTCGAAAATGCTTAATAGGTGAAATCCATTCCAACGAAGCATATTTGTCCATTCAACAATACGCAATTATTGTGAGTTGTGCTTTGTAACGAGAATAGTAATAACCGTCTAATGTCACAGATGACTTTGATATTATTAATGTATTTTTCACATTGTAAGGAAACATAGTTCCTTACATTTTTTATTATTATTATTATTTCAGTTTCATTGTTTTATGTTTGTATATTTAAAGGTAAGATTATGTTTTTTGTGTGTGTGTTTAATTTATTTCATTTTGTAAAAGGAAAAGATACGTTAATAGTTACTATGCAAGAGCAAAGATGTGTGTGTGACAAGAAAATCTTTGGCGGAGGTAAATAACAGATGAGAAGCAGAGATAAAATTAATGGCGGGCGAAGGCATGAATTGGTTTCGTCGCTCGAATAGTAATCGACATAATAAGAGAGAATATTGAGTTTTTAATGATTTGTTGAATGTGTAATTTGTGAAGCAACTGATGAGTGAAATATATAGAAAAGTGAAATGAAGTTTTTCTTAGTTTATTGTATGTTGTTTGAATCATACAGACCAATTAAGTAGCAGAAACTGCAAGATTCTATGGATTCTGTGGTGAGTAATATCCACCCGAGGCAAATTTGGAATCATAATAAAGGTCGGTTTCTTACATGTGGCGACTGTGACCGTGACACAGAGCTAAGTAATTAGTTCGGTAATTAAAGAGCCAGCAATCTTCGGGATACGAAACAATAATGGATACGAGGACTTTGGTAATAACATCGGAGCGAGTAATTGACCAAATGGAAAGTGAAATGAGTGCAAGTGCAAGAGTTTCTGGAAAAATTAATAGCAGTATGAATTCGGGATACGAATGTCAAGAACGATCTATGGGTGAGATTAGTACTGAGTTTTTTCATGAGTCCCCAACAGTTACCGGAACCGAAAGGAAATTTTGCAGAGAAGAGAGTTATTCCATCGAAACGATGCTGGCGATGATTTTAAAAAACCAACAAGAAATTAAACAAGACATGCAAGAATTGGAACAGAGTCAGCAACAAGCAATACAAGAATGGAGGAGCGCACGTAAGGAAAAGCTAGAAGTTGAAACAGAAGAAGATGGAAGAGAGGAGAACAATGAAGATCAGCAGGAAAATGGTGAAAAACAGAAAGTAACAGAAGATTGCAGTGAACCAGAGGAAATTATTTCTACAGTTAGGAAAGTAGAAAAACAAGAGAATGAAAGGAAATTTCAGACGATTTTGGTGAATGATGATATAGGAACACATAGAAAAGAAGAAGACAATGAAGAAAAACCGATGCATGATATCAAGAGAAGAGACAAAGAGAACCAAGCAACAGAAGCAAAATACCAAGGAGAGGAATGGAAAGAAGAAGACAATGAAGAAAAACCGATGCATGATATCAAGAGAAGAGACAAAGAGAACCAAGCAACAGAAGCAAATTACCAAGGAGAGGAATGGAAAGAAGAAGACAATGAAGAAAAACCGATGCATGATATCAAGAGAAGAGACAAAGAGAACCAAGCAACAGAAGCAAAGTACGAAGGAGAGGAATGGAAGGAACAAGTGATGGAATGTGATAAAAGGAAGAACATAGGCAAAGAAGTAAGAAAAATAATGAACTGGAAAGTAAGGAAGAGACGAGGGCTAAATTTGGAGTATGAAGGCAGAAATGTGAAAAGACGTAAGTCTAAGGATGTGCTTTACACCATCAGGGATACTACGAATAACAAATGAGTTTTTAACCCAGATGGTGGGGAAAAGAAAAGTTAACATCTATTGTTTTGTTGTTCAATTGTATTCATTTATATGTTGTAAGATTGTTGCGTTTAAAAACATAAAGGATTTGAAATTGTACAGAGAAAGAGTGGAGCGATGACCATTGTACAGAATGAATGAAACATTCTAAGGAATATTAGGTGAGAAGTATTCACCAAAAATTTGATTGACAAAAATTTTTGTGAAAATTGGCCGAGCGGATATGTAAGGAAACATAGTTCCTTACATTTTTTTTATTATTATTATTACTAGCTGGTACCCACGACTTCGTTCGTGATTGTAAAGATTTCATATTGACAGCTATAGACATCTAACCAACCTAGTGCACGATGGGAGACTCGATACTATTACCACACACAAGTACCAGTCTTCTGCGCTATGTAGTTCCGGCAGCAAGGTAAAATTTACGGATACACACAAGTCTTTGGATGAAACACGAAAATATTCATGATCGACCAATTTCAAACACCATATCTCACACACTCCCACAGTTACCGAATTTCGGCCAACGTTGTGATCGATGGGAGACACTGTGTTACTACCACACACAAACGCCAGTGATCTGCGATTGATAGTTTTCACTTAAAAGTGATACACCGTGACACATGCGTCTTTGGCAGAAATATGAAATTGCCGCAGGTCGACCAATTTCATACCCCATATCTTCCACTCCCCCATAGCTACAGACATCTAACAACCATAGTGCACGACCACCGACACGATTCTACTACCACACATAAACACCAATGCTCTATGCTATGTAGTCGTGGTAGAAAAGTGAAATCTGCGGAGACACATGCCTTTCGTCGAAATACGAAAATATCCTTGGTCGGCCACTTACAACCACCATATCTACCAAAGTACCACACTTTCTGAAATTCGGCCGCTGTTGTGATCGAAAGGTGACTCTGTGCTACTACTACACACAAACGCCAGTTATCTGTGATCTGCAGTTTTCGCTGAAAAGTGATACACCATGACACTTTTGTCTTTGGCAGAAATATGAAATTGCTACAGGTCGACCACTTTCAACCCCCATTTCTCCCACACCCCCATAGCTACCGACATCTAACAACCATAGTGCACTTCATGAGATACGATTCTACTACCAAACACAAACACAAATGCTCTATGCTATGTAGTTGTGGCAGAAAAGTGACATATGCGGTGACAGTAGAAATACGAAAATATCCTTGGTCGGCCACTTACAACCACTATATCTACCATAGTACCACAGTTTCTGAAATTCGGCCGCTGTTGTGATCGAAAGGTGACTCTGTGCTACTACTACACACAAACGCCAGTTATCTGTGATTTATAGTTTTCGCTGAAAAGTGATACACCATGACACTTTTGTCTTTGGCAGAAGTATGAAACTGCCACAGGTCGACCACTTTCAACCCTCATTTCTCCCACACCCCCATAGCTACCGACATCTAACAACCATAGTGCACTACATGAGATACGATTCTACTACCAAACACAAACACCAATGCTCTATGCTATGTAGTTGTGGTAGAAAAGTGACATATGCGGAGACAGTCGAAATGCGAAATTATCCTTGGTCGGCCACTTACAACCACCATATCTACCACAGTACCACACTTTCTGAAATTCGGCCGCTGTTGTGATCGAAAGGTGACTCTGTGCTACTACTACACACAAACGCCAGTTATCTGTGATCTGTAGTTTTCGCTGAAAAGTGATACACCATGACACTTTTGTCTTTGGCAGAAGTATAAAACTGCCACAGGTCGACCACTTTCAACCCCAATTTCTCCCACACCCCCATAGTTACCGACATCTAACAACCATAGTGCACTACATGAGATACGATTCTGCTACCAAACACAAACACCAATGCTCTATGCTATGTAGTTGTGGCAGAAAAGTGACATATGCGGAGACAGTCGAAATACGTAAATATACTTGGTCGGCCACTTACAACCACCATATCTACCACAGTACCACAGTTTCTGAAATTCGGCCGCTGTTGTGATCGAAAGGTGACTCTGTGCTACTACTACACACAAACGCCAGTCATCTGTGAACTGTAGTTTTCGCTGAAAAGTGATACACCATGACACTTTTGTCTTTGGCAGAAGTATGAAACTGACACAGGTCGACCACTTTCAACCCCCATATCTCCCACATCCCCATAGCTACCGACATCTAACAACCATAGTGCACGACTGGAAAGACGATTCTACTACCACACACAAACACCAAAAGTCTATGTTATGTAGTTGTGGCAGGAAAGAGAAGTATACGGAGATACGAATTTTTGGTCGAAATATGAAAACGCCCTGCACTGACCAACTTTAATCATTATATCTCCCACATCCCCACAGCTATCGGCATTCGGCCAACGTTGTGCACGACAGGAAACTCCATGCTACTTCCACCCACAAACATCAGTAATCTGTGCTAGGTAGTGGTGGTTGAAAAGTGAAATATAGGAAAAAACACGTCTATTTTTATATATATATAAGATTTCAGTTTCATTGTTTTATGTTTGTATATTTAAAGGTAAGATTATGTTTTTTGTGTGTGTGTTTAATTTATTTCATTTTGTAAAAGGAAAAGATACGTTAATAGTTACTATGCAAGAGCAAAGATGTGTGTGTGACAAGAAAATCTTTGGCGGAGGTAAATAACAGATGAGAAGCAGAGATAAAATTGATGGCGGGCGAAGGCATGAATTGGTTTCGTCGCTCGAATAGTAATCGACATAATAAGAGAGAATATTGAGTTTTTAATGATTTGTTGAATGTGTAATTTGTGAAGCAACTGATGAGTGAAATATATAGAAAAGTGAAATGAAGTTTTTCTTAATTTATTGTATGTTGTTTGAATCATACAGACCAATTAAGTAGCAGAAACTGCAAGATTCCATGGATTCTGTGGTGAGTAATATCCACCCGAGGCAAATCTAGGAATCATAATAAAAGGTCGGTTTCTTACAACATCACTACATACAGAAATCTGCAAGCAGCCGTTTCCAAGGGTTTTATTTATTTAAGATTTCACAAAATAACTACGTAACCGATTTGGATGGGGTTCGCACATTTTTAAAGCTTAAGATCTAATTTAAAATTTGCGATATGTCTTATAACTCTACAACATGAACAGAGTAATAAACGATTATCTGTTCGTAGCATGAACAGATAGGCACCAAATATTAAACTACATCAAACATATACTCTGCTTTCTTAATCTAAACATATAACACCCAGAAATCACACTAAACAACAGACACACAAACAATTCCTAGGATTTTGTTAATATTGCTTTTGACTAGATATTTTTAGTTATTATTTTTCAGAAAGTAGGAGGATCCTTTCTCGTACGAAAATAATTAGGACCATGAAACTTCTTACATTGCATCTAAGTTTTTTTTATTTTTACTATCGATGTTACCAACGCAGGCAAAGCTGCGGGCTATAATTATGACGTCAACAACGTGAACTCGGGAAAGTAACTTAAATTATTAAATACTAAATTTATCGTGTCTTATACTGTAATGCATTTCTCATTTCGTTCGAGGCTGCACTTCAGTATAACCACAGCATCTTCTAACATTGCTGCTTGAAAATCCAGACATCTGCAAAACCTGTATTCGTCTTCAAATATGGGGTACACGCCGATGAAGATGCAGGAAAGTGCTAATTTTATTAATATTATTAAAAAAAATATTCTTGGGTTTTTGCTGGAACCGAAGGAATATTCATAAAGCGATAATCATTTAGGTATTGAAGATATTGTGAATACATGAAGATTTCTTGCTAAATCAGCAACTTTGGGCTTGACATACAATATTGAGTTTCCTGCATTCTTGTTAAGTTCTAAAACACGAAAACGTTTGCATTTAGGCGCCGTGCAAGGAAACAGCAAACAAACCTCTTCACGTTGCTTCCTCCCTTCTGTCTCTTCTCATTTCACTCCCACTCAAAAAAATGAAAACATCAGTGAATGCATTGCCCATTCGTGGTGGGTTTGGGCCACCGCCGTGCTCATCAAGGCATCTGAAGAGGGCCAGGCCTACCTCGTCAGCAATGCCAGCTGTGCTCGCTGAATTTTTCTTCTCGGGAGTCGTGAGCTTAGTTGTAAAAAGGAAGCTGCGGCTGGCTGTTTTACTTAGCGGCCGGGCGACTTTATCTGCACCGGTCGACTGCCCGGATTAGCACAAAGTGCCGGCAGCGCTCTTCGCCCGCTTCCGCCTCCTTCATTCGTCCGCATCAGGAAGAGTCACCGCAACACAGTGGATTTGTATTTTTCCGTTTCGTATGAGCAAAAGTGTAGGCCTATAAATACGAGTGTTATTTTTTAAAAATCAGGTCCGTTTTTTAATACGAAGAAAAATACGAATCCATATTCTATAGGGTTGGAACTTAAATAGTGGCAACACTGCTGTGGAGACACTATGCAATGGAATCTACTATTGTCGCTGATAGCACACGTTGTTGACATACCTACCTTACCTCCGATCAAATGGACTCGTCCGTCCCACGTCCCCGGCGTGCGCACAATCGAGGGAAACGCAGTCACGTGTGAGCGAGCGGTCTAATGTAACGGTGTCACTATGTTTTCGAAACAGGAACAATGAAGTTGCACCAAGATTGAATTCGACAGAGGTCGTACAGCACGATAGTGTCATCAAGGTCTTCAAGAGGCGTGCGGGGAATCGGCATTGCCGTACAGAACAGTGGCAAGTTGGGTAAAAGCCTTCAATGAATCGGGCAGGACGTCCTAGCGCATCTGAAGAAGAAGTGCATACTGTTGCCGAGTTAGTTGACAGTGATCGACGCCAGACAATTCGTAAGCTCGCCTAAGAAACCGAATTAGCTCATACGACTGTGCTACACATCCTGAAGGAACACCTGGTTATACGAAAAAATGTATCACGATGGGTTGCACATGAATTACGACGCTGCTCAGACACACTTGGAGCGCTATGGTATGAGCGCGATGGAGAGGCTTTCTTACGCCGTATCGTAACACTGGATTAGACGTGGGCCACATCGTACGAGACAAAACCGAAACGCCAATCCAATGAATGGCGTCATTATGGGTCGCCGCGAAAGTCGAAAGTGTGTCAGAGCCCCAGTATGGTGAAAGTTATGGTGATTTTCGTGTACGACTGTGATGGTATTATCCTAACGCATTACGTTCCTACACGGCAGACCGTCAATGCGCAGTATTATTATTCGATTTTGGAGCATCGCCTGCGACCAGCTTTGCTAAAGAAGCGGCAACACTTTCTGTGCAACCCAGCCATCATTTTGCACGACAATGTGCGGTCGCATACAGCGCGAGCTGTGGCTGCTCTGTTCGGTCGATGGGACTGGGAAGTACTGTCCCATCCACCATGCTCCCCGGAATTAAATCCTTGTGACATTGATTTGATTCCAAAGATGAAGGAACCACTTCGTGGCATTCGCTTCAGAACTGTTCCAGAGATTCGACAGGCAGTAGACCGCTCCATTCGCACCATCAACAGAACATGCTCTGCTAACGGTATAGTACGCCTTCCACATCGCTGGCAACGGGTTCTACACAACGCTGGTGACTACTTTGAAGGACAGTAACAGGTGCAAATATGTAACGTTTTTGTATCGGTTGTTAATAAATAGTTACCACTTTTTAAGTTCCAACCCTCGTACTTCCATCCATTATTCTACGTAATTTCCATTTTTGTTGCGCCATTAGTTATAATGTTCAATAAGCTTTGTATTCATACTTCAAAGACATCTGCCGGTAATGAAGAAGCTCAATCTACTTCTGCGGATTACAGGTGTCACTTCTTCGTTGTGGTTGAATCGTTGATCACCCGAGAACTCGTTTATTCACAAACGTAGGTGAAAATCACTATGACTGGATGCAAGGTCTGGACTGTAAGGTGGTTGATCCATTTTTTACCTGATTAGACCTTGTGTTTGTGCAGAAACATGAGGGCTTGCGTTTTCGATAATTCAGTTTCTCCGAGACAAGGGTGTATGAAACTGACGATGAAACCTGGAAAATCAATAACTGTGCAATCGTGAGTCGTCGGTTGTCTCGCATTATTTTATCCACAGCCTCAGAAATCCGAGAAGATCGGCATGGGCGTGGCTCATTATGCACATTAACCCACCCGTCCTTGAACATGCTCACCAACTTACGAACTTTAGTATCACTCATTGCATTATCACCGTATAATTCACAAATATGACGGTGAATTTCCACTGCTGCCAAGTTTCTTGCACTCAACAAATGAATTACTGATCGTATGTCACGGTCGGTGGGAAATCAATGTTCTTAAACATTATAAATTTCTACAGCTCAGCACACAGACAGATGATATGGCTGCAAATGTCGTCTAAGTGCGCACACAACGTGCTGGGGGCAGAAGCGAGTTAGCACTGCTCCTATCGTGCATCTTTCTTGCTCTCATTCACATACTGATCTTATATATATATATATATATAATAAAAAAAAAAAAACCTGGTAAAAACCGTGAAAGCAGAAAATGTTATAACGACAATGATGGAGTAAAGTAGGCACAGTACTACTCAAGGATATCCAATTTTCTTCCTGAAATTCGTGAAATCTTGTATCGCCAAGAGTGGATGAACTAGACTCATAATTCTAGTCTCACCAGATTTCTTATTCCTACATTCTCATGAACGTGGTGAAAAGCACCATCAGTCAACGATATGCCGAAAATTTCACTCTGCTAGTTATCTGTTGACTTTGATCTAATCGTCCCTGTCCTGTGACAGCTGGGAACTAATACCTTTATTCAGATTCCACTGGAGGCAAAGCTGGCACCATGTTATTGTGTTTCACTCTACGACAAACAGCTCACTCGTACAAAACAACGCTCTACACAAATGTCCCAAATGGTTATGTAGGTTTAGAAGTTAAAAATGAAAGGAAAATACCATCAGCGTACCTGAAATGTGATTTAATTCTCATGGATAATATGATAATATAATTGCTAAACAACTAAGAACTAATTTATATAACCACTTACTTATATATAAGATAAGTGCATATTAATTGGTTAACAAGTTCGTTTGCTCTACTGGTGAAGATAATTCCAGCACATACCCTATCACATCGTATACCAGGTACTTAACACCAATGCGACAACGATGAAGTAAAAAAGATAGAAGTATAACTGTTTGTTACGTTGATTCAATTATTAGGCCAAAATATCTGAATTAAATCAGATGTATATAAATAAGTATGGAATTTCAAATCTAATTACAAAAATTCGTAGTTTTGAGATAATGCTGATAACATGGACCTGACACAAACTGAAAATCACTCCCTTCTCTATTCTCTAAGAAAATAGTTCTTTCACTGAAAATTATTATTCAGGTAAATTTAATTCTAAACCAAACTTTCTCAAATTTATGGGTTAATTTCTGAAATTAATGGGTAAAGTGACGGAATTACCTAGTTGAAAGATATTAAAATAGAAATACATTTAATTAGCGATATTTAGATGTAAGCTTTATGAAACGTAAAACAAACACCAGAATATATTTAGATTGTCGCACAACATCCATGAAAAAATAAAAATTATCATTTTAGGAATTTATACGTCGAAGATTTTTGGAAATTTTATAACTTCAAATTTCTCACCATGATTGCTTTTACTTTATAATGCATCAGTTGCGCGGATACGATTACATACAATACGCAGAACATTTGATGAAAGACAGCCAACGGGACATTCAAATTCTAACCAATGAACGAACGCCGTTGTAGTCTATTTATATTTCTCTGTCTATGGCCAACGAGAGACGTAGAGGAGCTGATCGCCGGCGAACGATCTACGATTAATATATCGATCTGCTAAGAGCGCGTTTTTGCTAAATTTTTACTTTTATTTGTAATAATAAATGGTCAAGTGGTCTTGTGAATAAATTATATTCAAATGTTAAATGTAAATTCAGCAATTTTATAATTATTGATAACATTCCGCTCTTTCCTGTGATTAATTTATTAATTTTGCCATTTATTGTTTTGTACATCTATATCTAAGAATATAATTATTATAAACCTCAGCTAGACCGAACATTTCAACTTGTAAACTAGTATTTTTTAGTGACTCCATCTATTTGCATCAGATTTATGTGAACAAACGAAAGAAAGTATAAACAAAATAGGAACCATGATATATTTGATTTTCAAGAAGTGGAAATATATTTTCTGTTCATTTAAATATTTACTTCAGTGTGTGAGACAAGGTTGTAGTCTATCGCCATTAATATTCAACTCGTATGTAGAAGTAGTAATAAAGGAAAGAAAGATTTGAATGTTGCATAAATATTATAGGAGAAAAAAATCAGTATGCTACGATTTGCTGGCAGAACAGGTTGACGATATTGAATATCATGAACAAAATACTGAAGGAAGATTTTGAACTACATATAAACCGAAGCAAGACAAAAGTTATAAAATGTAGCAGAAATAATAACACTACTAGTATATTATATGTACAAATAGGATCAGATGCAACAGCAGAAGTTAGTGAAATTACAAGCATAAAGGATATTAAAAGCAGAATAGCAGTAGCAAAAGGAGCCTTCACGAAAAAGAGAAATCTTTTAGTTTCAAATATTGACCTAGGACTCAGAAAAAACTTTTTTTATAAATCTATGTGTGGAGCACCGCACTTTATGGCAGTGAAACTTGGACTTCATGAAAACCAGACAGAAGGAAAATTGAACCATTTGGGATGTGGTTCTATTGAAGGATGCTTAACATTAAGTGGACAGATAAAATACGAAATGAATGAGTTTCGGAAATAATGGACGAGGAAAGAAGTTTGTGGAAGAGTCTTACAGAAACAAGAGACAGAATTGTAGGTCATATTTTGAGACATGCAGGATTGGTACTTTGTTAGGAAGACAGAGATTAGAATACGTGAAGCAGATAATTGAGGACGTGTGTTGTAAGGGTTACATTGAGATGAAAAGGCTAGCAAAAGAAAGGAAGGGACGGAGGATTGCATCAAACCAGTCGAAAGACTGATGATAGCAAAGAAAAAGCCTGTTGGTGAACAAGTCAGAGTGAGAATAACAACGGGTGTATTGTTAAGCAGCTCACAGTTAGATCACTAACGGATGGAGGAAGTGGATACCAAGTGGAGATGATATCAATGCAGTAGAATTTTTCCCTCTTTACAGTGACGAAGTGGTTTTACGAGAGCCATAATTTAATTCAGACTGAGATTCAATTCCAATTTTTTATTTATTTCTATGTATTTTTCGTCGTGTGTTATTTCCATCCTCACACCACCCGGTGGATTTCTAAAATGTGGCTAAACAACTTCACCAATCTGGTTTAAAGACTTAAAAACCACATTATGAGTAAGAGATGCAATAACTAACGTTATAAAATTTACATGTTTTGACGGGATTGTAATTTTCTGTTGCGTCCGTTGATGAGGTAGTGAGACTTCTATTCACCTGAGACTATTAAATCCGATTCAGAGCTAGATGCTGACGGAAACTCATCAATTCCGTTATGTAATTTTTTAAGTTATGTCAGGCTACAATTAAAAATATTAAGCACTGATTTTAATTTTTCATTACGCTACCCAGCACTGAACCTTTTATAATACTACTATATTCGCGTATAGTGAAAATGTTAGTTAAAATTAGTTATTTTCTATTGGCTTGTAAAATTATGAATAAAACGTTTTCTGTTCAGAGGTCTTTCAGTTGGATTTCCAGGTTATTAATCTTTTGGAGAGTTTTTTAGAACATTTTAAATTGTGCTCCGCTTCGATATATTGCGTTTATGCCGAATACAGTTACGGAACTTTTGAATTATACAGATTTAACATAGCTCAATCCAGAAATATCGCGCCTGATTTAGGATTTGGATTGAGGAAAAAAAAATCTTCATTTAAAAAAAAATGTCATATAACTATTTCCAACAACGTTTAGTCAGATGCTGTGGAAGTAATGTGCTTCAGTAACATCATCTCTTACCTAACAAGAACTCCATTTCTTACAGAACTCATATTTCCGACCACGTTGTTCTTGACGGCCTCGTGAGAACCAAATGTTCTCTTCGTCCCAATTCCGTGTTCGCTCAGCTCGTGTGATGGTAATGCAATTACTGAAGGGAAGCAGAAGCCGTCCGCGAGAAGTTATGGCTGGCGTAGTACATCTGGACGTGACTCATTCTCAGAACTCTCCGCTAACCCAGCGCGAGTAAGAAGTTATCTAGATAGAAGTTAGATGCCAAATTCATGAAGATACGAGCCATCTGTGCATATACACAGAACAATGGATTATACTTTTTGTTTTACATTTATGCATGTGGTCCAGATCTGTTATGCTCTAGTTTTAACGGAATTACAACACTAGGTTGTAATAACCAACGCCCAAACACAGGAACCAAACGACTTTTCTCAGAATTATCACACGAGTACGAATCTTACAACCTTCTAACACAGAGGTCATCCGCACCAAGATTAAAAATTTCAAATCGTATTTTATGATAATCAGTCATATTTATCCCATAAACAGGTATTTTGAGACGCGCAGGATTGGTTAACTTCTTAGTGGAAGGAACAGTCGAAGGTAAGAACTGCAGAGGAAGAAAGAGATTAAAATATATGATGCAGATGATTGAGGATGTGGGTTATAATGGTTGCATCAAACCAGTCGAGAGTGATGACAGCAAAACAAAACAAAAAAAAAACATAATGGCGTCTTTCGGAGCCATAATTTTTACAATTTTCCTGATACTCAAAATCTCTTGCCATCCTGAATGGTATTTGAGTACGTGCAGACTATTGCCAACCTTATGCGCGAGGTAACTAGTTTTACCTGATTTATCATTATAACGCGTTTGACAGCTAGTTTAATGTTCCCCAAATCACTCTAAACGAATGCCGGGATGCTTTCTTTAAAAAGGCCATGGCCGAATGCCGAATTCCTTCCAGTTCCTTGTCCCCAGTCCCATCCCGCCTCTAAGGACCATAGCCGTCGACAAGGCGTTAAGCCACAAGGAAAAAAAAATAGATTAATGTCTCCTGATTTGTTTGGATATACGTTTATTTAGAGAAAACTTATTTAATTCCATTTATGTCTGATTATAACTATAATAAATACGCTATAATCGAAAAAATTTAATTAAAGCTGGAATGACCTGCGCATTGACAGAACTGGTAAAATTTCTAATAATCAAACACTCGTAAAGGTTTTCCTTTACACATTAAATGAATTTGAAGTTACGAGATAAATGTTCAGGATAACTGCAGTTACCATGATAATATTCTAGTGGTATTTAAAACTTACAAGTCATGCCATACCAAATATATTTTCAACTTTTATAATTTTTATCTTATCGGTTGTTTATTGTAAGTATTTTACGCTAGCGTATTTGCTTAGTAACAACACACAAAAATAAGTTACTTTTGCTGCATTGGTTCCTATATCAGTTTCATTTATAGACTTCTTTTACATAAACCTTGCCATTTGAAATACAAGAAACAACATAATTAGAGTCTCTTAAAATTATTTTTGACGTTAATGACAGTGGGGAAAGCTATGTGATGGCTAGAAAATCTATAGCTTATTGTTCTTTTTAAATAGCTGATTATCGTTTCAATGAGCTCTACAACGCCAGTATCTGTGAAAAGACTTCGATACTAGGCAGTATGACTTACCATCAGGATAATCTTCATATATAAAGATGAATGTATGTTTGTTTGTTTGTTTGATTGGTTTGTTTGTTTGTTAGTTTGTTTGTTCTTCATACAAATCCACAGTTTTCATCCGATCTCGATGAAACTTTGCACACTTATCCTTTGAAACAAGGAGAAAAATACTTTCTACATTTGGTTGAAAAATTATGTTTATAAATAACACATGTTGTCTCATAACTTCGAAATACGGTGATAGACAGACACGTTGGATATGGTCGCCTCCGTACCGTGTTTCTGTATAGTGGACTGGCAGCTTAGTGGTTAAAGCGCTTGCTTACGAACGTCGTGGTCTCCAGTTCAAATCTCCGTGGAGACTAAGATTTAAAAAAATTGTTTTTCATCTTAAGAGTCAGGCCTGGGCCATAGGTTATTCGGATTGAATGTTAAACTGTAGATATTAGAAAGTTAGGGGTGCAATGCGAGGAAAATCGTAGGTAGTCTTGCAATGTTGTAGGTGTACACTTTTTTACGTTATAATGATACCTCAGGTGTTGTTCGCAGTCAGTGTGTGAGTGTGAACCACAGTAATATTATTATAAATACGAAAGCAAGTCTCTGTCTTTTTGTAACGTTTTGACGACTAAGTGGCTATATCGTTGTGATGTAATTTTATAAGGAAATCTGTATGAAGGGCACAGGATATTTTTCCAGTATGATTAACAGTTATAGTCACGAAATTTTGAGACCTTATCGAATGGTGACAGAAATATGTTGGAAATTGATTCTCTTCAAGAGACAGGTTGGGCGGTACAATGATATAGTGATAGCTTTCCTGTCATATTATTCCTACGCGATATTGTTTGGGATCAATCCTTCGTTAGCAACTTTCTATATTTAATTCTGGCAAAAAAATCTTAATCCACGCGTACGAAGTCGCGGGTACGGGCTAGTACACGAATAAAAATCAACTGGCTTTATAAACTCTGATGATTTTTTTGTTTTGATATTTCTGCCAAGAACGAACTCAATCATTTGCTGGAATATTCAAAACACCTACAAAAGTTACTGTAGTTTGTGTTAGTTATCTCATGAATTCTGTAGTCGTAGGTTGAAAACTTGGAGCAATTCCAAATCATTTTATTATTATCAATAGCTAAAAGCAAACCAATTAAATTTTACTATATGGTAGACTCATTTAAGGATTAATTATTTGAAAGTTATATCCTGTAGTAATTTTAAAACTACGGCTCTTAAGGTTACTGAAATTTGTATCACTTTATTCGATACTAGCTTAGATAGGGTTGTGTTCTCTGACAGAGAAGATAATACAATAATAATAACAAATTGTTCATTATTACAGTGAACCAAAATACTTATGTTTAAAACTTTAATTTAGAACTTCTCACACAACATTCAAGCGGATATGATTCTAGTAGTCTTATTACGGTCTTCTGAATTAGTTACAATATTCCTTGCTAAATCATAAATTCCAATTTAGAAATTAATATAACTTTAATAACATCAAGTACATACTATACATTAATTTCTCTGTCCATTTATATTAAGATGTGTCAGCACGGAACGTAATCTCCATAATTCACAACATTCATAAATGAAATTAAAATGAACGTTATTTAACAAAATTGTAAAAATAAGCTGAAAATTTCCTTAAGTTGTTTCGTTTGCGTATTTCTTCACAGGCTACGTTAATGTCCGGGTGTTGTGGCGAGAGACATGGTTGAGAAAACGTCATTACTCCTTCCACACAACAAGCAGAAAAACTCTTAAACATTCCAGCATTCAACTTTCAGGAAGCAGAATATTTTTCTTAACTTGTCGAAGCAGGAAGACGCAGTGTCTGAAGCCTAACATCGTTTCACGTCAGTTCCCGTAAAACTATAATTACTTTTACTTCTCTCTGCAAGCATGAGGTCTTTTCGACATCTATATTAATAAAACCAATATATCTTTGATGAGGTGAAATTGAGATTATGTATTTTCTTTTTGAATGATGCGTCAACAGGAAGGTAAAGTTAAATGGCTTTGTAAAGTCTTGGAACCATAGAATAAAACGTCAGGAAATTGTTCTTCAACCTATCTATGAATTGTGTGTTCTAGCAGCAATAGCTAGGAACAATCTTGGATTTTTATTAGGTGTTTATCCAAATTCATATACTGGTCTGTCAGACAAAGACAGAATTTCAAATCAATCGTTAGAGTTACTCGGATACCTTTTAACACACAGAATCGCAATTATGTGTTTATAGAATTTAAATACCAACAAAAATGTGGTAGTTAGGAACGGGTATTATAAGGTCAATAGCAGAACCCTCTTGGTGTAAATACTGAAAATAAAACTAACTTAGGTATGACAACTCGTAAATTTCACTAAGCAATAAATAAAAATATTATTCGAACTGATTTATTTCAATGCAATCATAATTAAAACTGTAGTACATTTCACATTTCGGTATATCTTGCCACAGTGCCACCTAGGTTTCTGTAACTACGCTCAATAAATATAATTGTCCATTATTTTTCCCTCATAGCAGCACCTTCAGTCTGTTCACTGCCACTGCACGCGTAGTTATTAATTTCTAGTGCCGCCACTGATAACTGGTTCCTCCGGGAGAGACCAATCCTTGGAACTGAAATATCCATTACAGTTTAAACTAAAAAATACTCAGTAACCTCTGAAGTTAAGTACATAATAATAAAAAAAGTAATCAACCAGATATATACATCGGAAACACATTGTAACTGTGACAGTATATCAAGTATAAAAATGTAAAAGCTGAATATCTTATTGTTTACCACCGTACTGACTAACTTCTATATGGATGATCGATTTCCATCTTTCGCCAAAACCAGGGACTCTTCCCAGATCGGTCCTAAGATCCTCTACGTCTGCTGAAATTTGCGTAAGGGATTCAATTCAGATTTGTTTAAATTTTCTACTTAGTTATGGTCAAAATAAAACACAGATTGCAATGAATTCTTCATGGGTGTACCACTGGATGGTGTTATCAAAAGATGATATTTTGACTGCTAGCTCCGCCCTTTCCTTTAGACATGAATGCATCTGTACTGGTGAACAGATCGAAAGCAGTTTTCGGATACCGTATTCAAGGAAGCAGTCTGACTGATACGTTCATGAGAAACAGCGAGCTTTGTCTAAGTGAGTCCTGATACTGGCCCCGGCCAAACGTCAGAGAGAGCGTCGTGCTTGCATGCCCAGTGGCAGCCAGTCCACGACAGTCCCTGGGCGCGGAATTCGGGCAGAATTATGCATTGAGTGTGGTCGAGGGAATACAGCGGGCGCGATGATACTATATATTAGTTTTCATTTCTGTCCATTGACCAGTACACATGGATTCACATCTGAAGAAGACGACGGAACAAATAGTCGAAATAATGCTTTTTTTCTGACGCAGGAAGATATCATAGGCTCAATTGGTTGCGGCTCTGTTGTGGCACCAGGCGTCTGTCACTAAGTAAGGTGGAATAAATTTACCCCATTAGGTACTTTTTTTATGGCATTTGGCAACGGAGGCCATACAGCCAGCTCAATGTAATTATTATTGTTTTTAGTGTATAAGTCGTCATCCAGTAGATATATAGAATTTTTTCAATTTTTTATGGACGCCACAGGACGGACAGGACATTCACACAGACACACAACACTTAAACATCCATGCCCGCGGCCGGATTCGAACCGGCGGCCTTCGGCACGCGGAACTAGAACTCTAGCCCCTACGCTACCGAGGCCGGCCATTAGGTACCTGACCGGTAAAGTAGGATAGGTAGCGGTGCACTCTGTTTATCCACAAGATCAATCTCTGTGTGTGGAATAAGTTCATAAGATACCTTTTCTGGTTATTTGCCCGTAGGATGGATACGTTAATCTTGGTGGCAAATTCTTTATCTTTCGGGAAAGTATAACTCAGCATATTTTTATCTTCTTATATCTCGTATGTAAACACCACACTGCTGTTAACACATACGACAACACTTAGACTTAATGAGGAACGAAACTTGTCACCTATTTAAGTATCTGGCTTAGTACAATATCCATAGGTTTCTCAAAGCGTCCTCGAAGCGAAGTTGTATACTTATCTTCATTTAATACCTCGTTGATCTTCTGTACAAAGTGGGCACAGTTAATCGAAAAGTTAACTTCGTTAACCGTTAAACCGCAACCTAAACATTTAATTTCGATAATCGTTAACGCGTTACATTTTTGCAAATTTAACGGAATTTAAAGTTAACCATCCAAAACTGGAACTGATGTTTGTGTATTGCAGCAGTAGGTATTACTGCAAGCAGTACCAAGGTGACGTGAATCAATAATACGTCTGCCCAATGTCCTTCTGGAAATTGAGTTTTTACCAGCGTTCAACGTTTTAACCAGCTTCGCAAACGTATCAGATTCTCCAACATGTAGTGGAATCATGTTGGCAACGAAAAGGTTTACAATACATCGATCAACACTAGCTTGGAATATAACAGTTCCGGTAAATACAACGCTATGTTTTATTGACACCATGTTTATTGACGTAAACTTTTATTAGCAGATGGAGATGAAAACAAATGAATTATGCTGCTATCTACATGGGAAAAAAGCCACAGCACTTAAAGGAGGTTTTAGATTATTTATTTTTTTTCCCACGAATTGCCCCTGCTTTTACGTTTTCTTCTAACTGTTCATATTTGGATATATGCGTCCTATTCATATTTTGTTTAAGATTATTAAGGACAGAAACGTGAGGCTTGATTGCAGAAGGTTAGACAAATACAGTTTGCTTTCATAAATCAACTATTCTCGAAGTCTTGATTTATATGCAACATAATGGCATAAATGTAGCCAATGATCTTTAATATTCTCGTTGCTACTGTTAGCGTTGTGGCTTTCACTAACGGATTGAAGAGTTCAGTTTCCATAACGCAATCAAGTAGCGAATGCCAGTTTATTTCACTAACGAACATCAAACCAACTAAAAAGTGACATTTTCTTGGCAGTAAAAAAGTTGGATTAAAACAATATCAAAATCAATAACCGTTCTAATTAGAAACGAATAGTGAGTGCCGGTTTGCAGACGTAAACAGAAACGCTCCAAAACTCTAGCTTTGCTGCTCACACCCATGCCCCGCCTAGTGTAGAAGTATCACACTCAAACTTCGTATTACCTAATTCGTTCGTCATCTGACTCGCCGAACATTCGAGTGCGGCGTGGGGTGCAATTCAAACAAACCAACTACGACAACTACCAATTTAACGGACTTAAGTTAACGGTAGTTCAGTTTGACGGAAGTTAAGAAGTCCGTTAATGATTTTGTAGGTTAACTTAAAAATTATTTTTTTTTCAATTTTGCTAACTTCATTAATTAACGATTAATGGATTAACGGTTTTCTGCCCAGTTGTGTAGCTTAACAGAATTTGAGCCCTAAGAAGGTGAGGACGAGAGAATTGATGGAAAGTGGTGCAGTCAACGAACTTCAAGCCTCATCCATATCTCGATATTTCAAGATTTCATATAGAATTTTTCTTATCTGTTCGGAGGAAATTAACTCGCTAGAAGACACAGTTATGGTGCCATAACACCTCTTCGAGAATGAAACTCATGTTCCAGTGCACAGAATGTCGGAATGATCCTCATAAACTGGTGGTAAAGCTGTGATAGAGACCATTAAGACAGCGGCGGTGTACACTGGGGTTCCTGCAGTCTGTGTTGGTGTCACTGTCCACTGATACGCGGGGCGTGTGCTGAATTTAATTAGAGCGTGGAGCTGAGCGCTCGCTTGGGAGCTTCGAATGCAATTAGCACTGGTTGCAGGCAGCAGGTAGCTGCAGTAGTGGCGCCTGGTTGACCACTCGACACGTGCCAAGGCCGCGAGACGGCGCGCCGCGGGCATCGAACCGCGTACCTCACTCCTCGTCGGTCAAACGGGATCCGTCCGCTCTAGCACAGCCGCTGTAGACTTGACTTGCACCAGCTGCTGGCTTCACGGGTCCAGGGATGAAACTGAATCTGAACACGAATGTCGTATCAAGGGCATTTCTTCATAGTGAAATAGTTTGGTTTTTTTTCGGCATGTTAAAACCAGTTTAGAATGCCTATCCACGTTGTATTTCTTTCGATTTCAGCTGGTAACAGTTTAATTTGTGTTGATCAGGTATGAGCCCTCTTCGATGTAAAGGTTTAAATTATCAATATTTCATTTCAATTATTTCTTTAAGAATTATTAACTTCTATATCTCAAGGAACTCCCAAAATGAAATATCTTTCACATACAGGGTGTCCAGAAAAGGACTCCCTGATTTCAAAAATAAATATCACGAAAACAAAGATCGATAGAGGAATGCAGTAAACGGTATGTTTATTGTGACAGCTGTAAGAAGTGTATACAGCAGTGTGAAATAATAGTTACAAAAGCTGCTAACAGATGTACACTGTACAGCTCATATCAGCATACATAAGTGAAATAATCGTATGAAAACAATCTTTGCAAACAATCACATCACAATGTTTTCAAAATGTTCACCATTGGCACTACAAAGGTGGCGCAAACGAAGAATGAAATTCGCCATCACATTTCGTAGTGTCTCGACCGAAATGGATTCACATGCCGCAGAGATCGCCGATTCCAGCTCGTCCAGCGTGGCGGGATGCTTCGGGTAGACCATGTCTTTCACTGTGCCCCACAAAAAAAAAAGTCACAGGGAGTCACATCCGGCGAATATGGAGGCCAATCCATGCCTGCACCAGTAAATTCGGGATATCCCAAAGCAATGACTCGATCCCCTAAGTATTCCTCAAACTGCTGTATACACTTCTTACAGCTGTCACGATAAACATACCGTTTACTGCATTCCTCTATCGATCTTTTTTTTCGAGATATTTATTTTTGAAATCAGGGAGTCCTTTTCTGGACACCCTGTATAATTTAATTTATTTTATATCAAAACTATGAAAATGAATCTTGAACTTAATTTAATACGTTTACATCACATAATCAAAATGAATGGAATACGAATTTAATATGCTCTGATACCAGACTACCAAAGTTAAAACTTATCATGAAATAAATATGACGTGGCTTTACAAACGAAACTGTTGTTAACCTAACGGTGCTTACGGGTTCTGTTATGTGGCACAGTTCTTACGGTTATTTATTCGGCGTTCATCACTTGAAATGTTGAAAACTGACCTTTGTGGAACTGAAGAAGTCTTATTGAGGTTCAAAACCACGTCGGAAGCTTTTGTTGATTGCACAGTAAAATCCACCGGTTAGCCGTCAATGACCAAATGGTAGTCACTACCCGCCTCTCTTATGTAAAGTGATCAAGTTAAACTGTTTCTTTCACACTACTCGGCATCCCGAGCTCTTCTCCCCCCACTTTACTGCGTGTTAATCATGCCGTTAGCGTGCCACTTTCCCGCACCCCCTATCTCTATGCATTTCGCCAGGCGTGTCCGGGGCTGTTCGCACAAGGCCTCAACGGCACCAAAACCAACTGGATTATTACACGATCAAAACCCAGAAACGGTGGCTCTAAGCCCATCAGAATAACCTACAAGTACCTCCACAGATTTTTTTGCTGTTTCCATTTTTTTTTCAATAGTTCGCTAAATTAAGTTTTTAAATATCCGTATCTTTTTCATTCTTTCATTTTATTTTAATAATCGATATGTACTTTTATTTTTCTTCTGTATTAAGCAATAATGGATTTTTACGATTTTATCAAAAATTCAAGTTCATACTTTTACTTTCATTTGGTTTTCTTTTCATTTAACTTAATTTAAGCGATTGCCATTTTTTAGTAAGCACTATTAAAACGAAAAAAGAGAATTAGGAAGGCAATATTTTCAACCCCACAAATATGTAGAAGAATTAGTATATGTTTCAAATGGTTTTACTCGAAATAATACAATACTTTTTTATATTAAAACTAGTTAAGTATTCAGCAGTAAATGCGAAATACTTCAGAAATATCATTCAATAGAACTTTCATATGGACTTTATAATTAACGCTATTTTGATGCCAAAAAATAAAACTTTTCATGTGTGCAGTAACGATCCGTTTCAACCAAATTTCTTATTTCGAAGCTACGATATGGATAGGGAGTCACATGTTACTTGCTGTGATATTTTCTACCTAAATATTTGTTAGGGTAGGATTTTACAAAAAGAATATTAATTCATTTGTAAATTAGGTATATGACAGATGTGATAACAATAGTAGTATTTAAGACTTTCTATCTAGGCGAAAATTCAAGGTACTATATTCACTTTAGTAACATCCTAAATTAAGAAAAGAATTTTTCGAAATTCGACCTCCAAATGGCAAAATTATGAACAACCAAGATCACTGGTATGCGATAGTTCGGACTAAAGCTGCTATGTTTCACTAGCGTCGGTAAGGAGTAATCAAATTACAGCTAGATAGAAGCACGACGTATCACAGAGGTATTGATACACTGTGTGTGTCTTCTAGAGTAATGAGCTTTTCTCATATTTTTGTTTCTGTTAGGGAAACATTTCATCATTTTTAATTCTTATGTAAGATGTTGAAAGTGATTTGCTAAGTGCCTATTTCAGTTATCAAATAAACAATTGCTACGAATTAGCCGGTTATTCTTTCATCCTACTAAAAATACCAATCTTGGTATTTGTCGTATATCATCTGCGAAATTTTCGCCCGGGCCACCTAGCTACACTCGTATTACCAAGGCAGATACGCTGGCTTCAATACCGTGTCACATGTTCAATATTATAAAAAATCTTAATTCACAAATACATTAAACTTACAAATGATGGATTTGTTGATGTTGTAGCGTATTATACGGTGCTGAATTGCGATTTACCGAAGAACAGAATAATCTCGTTTAGCAGTAAGCGCGCAGTGCACAGAGGTCGGTGGGAATGTAAGCCGGGTTGCTGTCAGACAGGCTGGGCAACATTCCAGCCGGTCGCTGTGTCCGCCTGCCTTGCGATCCCAATTGACGTCTCGGAATGGCGGGTGTTGATTGACTGGAATTAAACAAGCCTCTAATTGCGCCGCAGTCACATGTGCCACAGCGATGCATTCCGGTGGTCGCTTCCAAAACGACGTTCACTGCACCACTAACAATGTCCCTCGAACCGAGAGAAAGGTTTGTATAAAACTTTCTTTGACACAATATGACGATCATTGACGAAGAAGATATTGCCAAAAAAATATTTCTTTGCTGACTGTTTTAATTTTCTAGTAATATGTTCGCTGACTGATCCCTTATGTCGAGTGATGAGATGCTACAATATGCTAACTTTATAGTTAAAACTCCAAGTGTAGAATGCTGCTCTGTTACGCAGTAAATACGAATTCTAAGCAATTGCAGTGTTTGAGGTACGAATATTATTTTTTGAAGAAAACTAAAATACAAATTATGTACTATGAGAGTTCTATAAACAGCATCTATTTTAAGGAATACAAGGCAGCAAAACGTTTAACAGTTTTCAGGATAGCACCACTCCCTACAAATATCACACAAGATTAGACGATTGATGACACATTTTGAATCTACACATGTTATTAAACGACACGAACCTGTCTTAAGAACTATTATACACAGCAATAATGAATACTTGAATACTATATACAGGGTGTTACAAAAAGGTACGGCCAAACTTTCAGGAAACATTCCTCACACACAAACAAAGAAAATATGTTATGTGGACATGTGTCCGGAAACGCTTACTTTCCATGTTAGAGCTCATTTTATTACTTCTCTTCAAATCACATTAAACATGGAATGGAAACTCACAGCAACAGAACGTACCAGCGTGACTTCAAACACTTTGTTACAGGAAATGTTCAAAATGTCCTCCGTTAGCGAGGATACATGCATCCGCCCTCCGTCGCATGGAATCCCTGATGCGCTGATGCAGCCCTGGAGAATGGCGTATTGTATCACAGCCGTCCACAGTATGAGCTCTAACATGGAAAGTAAGCGTTTCCGGACACATGTCCACATAACATATTTTCTTTGTTTGTGTGTGAGGAATGTTTCCTGAAAGTTTGGCCGTACCTTTTTGTAACACCCTGTATAATACTGATGAACAAGATGCAAGATGATAATTTTATCGAATTACATGACTGTAGAAGCAAAAAGCTAGATCATTAGAATCGTACCAGTAAATATTTGCTGCTTTCGAATTATTTGTCTACAGTATTCTTGATTACTATTAGGAATAATATGATCATTAATCTATTGTGAAACGGGAAATACGTAAATTTAATGAAGTACAGTTGAAAACACCTACTTTCAATATCGCAGAAAACTTATGCTTCATTCACGAAGATAAGTGTTCTCTGCGTGATCCAGTACTCACTGCTTCTTACTAACAAAAGCTACGGGATTATCTGGAGCAATAATAAACCAGAAATCTCATACCTATCTCTTTAGGAATATTGACATATCATAGTTTGAAAATGGAACTTCACATTTATTATTTCTCCTTTGGATGCCAGAAATCTCGTACCTCTATTTAAAAAAGTTTCCTTCTGTCAGAAGAATAAATGAACGACTTTTAAAAAGACCAACTTGACTAAATTTACAAAAGTCTGACTGTGTATTTGGTTAATTTGTTCAATCATATAATTTTTTTAAACAGGTTAAGTAGCAAAAAATCACACATTACACACAACCAGCCGATTATTGTTCCTTGAGCAATACATGTTTCGCGAAATTATTGATGTTAAAAAATTTTTGTAATATCGTAACAGGTAAACTACAATACGAACGGTATCTCAAGAACGGCTTCGAGATGAAGCATTGAGGCTGATGAGAGAACCAAGCTGACGGGACGCAGTCGGCTGCCTGTGCATAGCTGTAAATCTCACCACTGCACACATCACGCTATTCGCCCTGCCTTTGAGGTCGCAAGAACGTTCTAATGTTCACAATATACAACACGTAAAACCACCTGTTTGACTAAGGCTTATAATGAATCTCATGTTATTCATAAAACAAACTCAATATTTACTATCTGTAAATAATTACAAATTTACTGTAATTTCATACAAACTCCACGGTTTATTAAATCTATTAGTTTAACTTTATAATTACTTTCATTTCAAAATACAGTTTATTTTTATCATATATGAATATTAAGTATATAATATTGCACCTCCACCATCCACTTTAGTGTCTGCGTAAAAGTATATAGAATGCTTATAACCACTTCACAGTTAAAGGTCCCAGCAGAGGAATAATAATATTATTGATTCTGTACCAGCAGATAATTCATTTCAGTTGTTGGTCTTGAAGCAGTGTTCGTTTTGTGCGGGTGGAGGTTGGCTGGCTTATGTTTTATAGGCTGCCCAGCGCGGCTCTAGCCTGCATCATTATTCTCAATGAGTCACACAATGTACTGCGACCTTGCTCACTCACATAAATTCACATATGTAGTGAAATAAGAGACACTTGACTTTAATAAAGCAACGAAACACAAGTCGACTACTTAATACATGATACTCCGATGATTATTTTTCGTACTTCAAAATCTCTTTATTTCAATAGTAAGTGATGTTTTAAACTGTAATTCAAATATTTGAAAGAGCATTAGTAACTTAATTTTTAAATTCATAACTTTTGTCCAGAATTTTTATTGTCTAAGAGATGTAGGTTACATATCATGATGGGACTGTTAACATTAAAAATATCTGACCCACGCTAAATCTATGAAACCAATTGAATACTGACAGTTTTATGCAGTTACGTATCGAAATAAATCAGTTTTCTCTATTGCTATACATCTTAAAATAATTACAAAACAACTATTTTTAAACAGTAATGTTTGGTTTTTAATATAAATTTAGTTCCAGCATGAAAATATAATTTATGAAAAGAATATAATTATTACTTTGAGGAGAAGCACATTTTGATTATTAAAATACCCCTTTACTAAAACTTCCATGTTGTGATTATTTAAAAAGTTTGGTTTCGTAAAAGCGAAAGACAATTTATATAACACCGGCACTAAATTTACTGCGTAAATGTTTATAAAATTTTGTAAATATTGAATTTTCACATGAAACAGCTGAGATAGCTACGTATTTTCTCAATATAACGTTTTGTTTCTTTCCAAAGAACTAGTTCTAAATTCAGTACAATATAATCACCTACAACCTCAGATTATAACTAATAAAATAATGGATGACGAATACTCTGAGCAGACGAGCGTATAAGGAAGGACTTTACTCTGATCTATACTAAAAATTCTTAGTGTCTGTAGCATGTTTGCGCAAATTTCAGAAAACAGTAATACTTACAGCGCTGGTATTCAAGGAATCAAGAGGCAACTTGATGTGCAGATGAACTTACCTGTAAGACAGAAAACAAAATTAGCAACAGATATATATATTTAGGTGTAAAAAATATTGCTTCTAGAAGACCAAAATAAAACAATAACACACGTCATCACAATAACAGGCATTCCATTTTCCAAAAGACACCGTCTTTTACTGAATACAAAGCACTTGTTTCAGCTAGCTAATGTCATCCAATTAAATAACAATGTTGAGAAGTTGATTACAAACAATGTGGCCTTTAATAAGACATCAGAGCATCTAATGGTTTCATATACATTTAAAGTTTTTGAAATCATTAGAAGTTTCCATTTATTTGTCCATAATATGTCTATGTTTAAAAATTATAATAACAGCCACGGTTATAAAAGGATTGATGTTTATAAGTCTACTTCATTTTATAAATGTAATGCTGATTACAAATTTGTTGGTTTGATGTTTATAAGTCTACTCCATTTTATAAATGTAATGCTGATTACAAATTTGTTGGTATAATTCCAAATTATATCATAACCATAGTCATGGAATTCGTAATTAAAGAGGAATGATGTAGAGACAAAACAGACAGGAATATAACCAAAACTGAAAGAAAAGGTTGTTGGTTGAATTATCTTCACATCAAGAAACTATCGCACATATAAATATAGAATTAAAAAATAATGATGAAAAACTCAAGAACATCATTATTATCTTTCAGATATATCCTGACGAAAAATCGGGTTAACAACTGCTTTATTTGTCGGTATTTCCATAAATAAATAAAAATACAAACAAGCAAAATTCAGGTTAAAGTGTGGTGTTTCATCAACTAATCCAATGATTTCACTTCTTTGGATATTTATAAAACATTAGGTTGAATATTTCAGTTGTAATAAAGTAATTTAATAGTTGTAAACATTGTTTAATTATGTTTTAACTGAAACAAATCTATTAAAAACAAAATTCTTCCATATAGTGATAAAGTTAAACATATACACGTGTAACTCAATCTATTCGGAACTTAACACCCCGCCCCATAAAAATGGTTTATGAATGTGATACCCTTTATGAAAAGCTATTTACATTATAGCCATTCGTATTAATAAAGTTTGAAACTTAGTAATAAAACAGCAAATATTCTTTTCACTCCTGTAGGTAATAAGGTAATAGAAAAAAGACCACAATCCACTTATCATCCGTGTAACTATAGGTACAGATGCATGAGGTCAAAGCTGTAAGCATAAATCAGTTCTGATAGCAGTGGTCGTCCTAGATCGGCTCTCATATATTTGCCCGTTACTTGCCGGAGAACAAGGTATTGTGGCGTTTGCTGGGCTGCCTATTCATCAGGCGCGGCGCGCGTGCGGTCGAAGAGCACATTCAGTGCGGATGGCTATAGTCGCGAGGTTATCTGATGCGCGCCGCCGCCGTTTGTCTTCCAAGGCGATCGCCCGCAAACCGCCTCGCCTTCTCTCGCATTACCCGCATAGCCATCTCCGGGCGTGAATAGTGGCCATGCTATTTCCTGGCTCCAACAGCTAGAACTGTTACGACAGAAACTACTGAGAAACAGAAAACTCAACGTCGCCTTCTGGATGGTGTTACTTGCACTCAACTTTAATGACTCTGTAGGTGTTTTTACGTAACAGTTCGCATGTTAGAATTAATATAGTAGTACAAGCTTAATCTAACTGTTTTCGTATTTGACGCGTAATGATTTAACCTAGCATCTGGCACTTGTGATCTACGTATTTTAACATTCATCCATTTAACTATGAGATTTTCTATGGTCATCTACCGTCTTCTCCAGTAAACATGATAGTCGTAAAGAACACAATAACACAAAACATATTTGCACTAAAACTTACATGATTCGGGCATATTCGAGAGGACTCGAGGATTCGAATCCCTATCTCACCATCCAGATTTGAGCTTTCCATGGTTTCCCCAAATCATTCCAGGCGGATGTTGGGATGGCTCCTTCAAAAAGGCCATGGCTGAAGTTCTTCCCGTTCCTTGTACCCGGCCTCTTCCCACCTCTGATGAACGAGGCGTAAAGCCAGAAAAAAATCCTCCCTTGTTTTAGGTCTTCCTCGACGTGTGAGTTCCATCCAGAAAGATATTCTTATCTGTCTTCACCTATCTATTAGATGTCTGTGTAAATATATTTTTTGTAAAAAAATTCTTCTCAGGCTTCCAGCCGCGTAAAAAAGTCACACTTGCTGGACATTTCGAAGGCGTCTATCTCAGCTCTCATTTTCTACCATTTATGTCAATGAATAACTGTTTGTTAACACGCTGCCGCGGAAACGGTGGAAGAAAAAAGCCAACCCATCACGATTACGTCATTAACTCTTCTACTCATTACCGAGGCGAAGCTGTTTCAGCATTTTGATAGCCCTGTTCCAGGCCGTACTGAGTAGATAACCAGTGTCCCTGTTATCTAAAAAATCAGTGGTTCTAATTTCTACAGCTTTTGTTATAATGCTTTCTCAAAATTTCTGACCAGGGCTAAAATTGTAGTTTTTCGAAATTATATGTATATCCTTCTTGGACCCTGTGTTTGGCCACAGCTGACGTCTCTTCTTGCCCAGATGAACATTTTTTTCGAGTTTGACACACGGCTGCGTTTCACCGATATAACCACGGCCATATTCACAGGTATATAATACATACCAGTGATTCATAAACCGAGGTCATTCTTACTGCTGCCTACGACGTTTTTAATTTTTGCGGGTGGTCTGAATTTCTAACATACTACAATTTTAACCTGGGTCAAAGATTTTTGGGACAGCATTGTAATGGAAATTCTAGAAATTAGAACAACTGATTCTTTAGTTAACAGGGATACTGGTTATCAACTCAGTGTGGATTAGAACCCAGTTATCAAAATACTGAAATAGTTTCACGTCGATGACGCGCAGAAGAGTAAATGAGGTCATCGCGCTGGGCTGGCTTTTGTCTTCCACCGTTTCCGCGGTAGGGCATATTCAAACAGTTATTCAGTGACATCTATGGTAAAAAATAAGGGCCGAATTAGACGCAAGTGTGATCTTTTTACGCAGCTGGAATCCCGAGAATTTATTTATTTACAACGCTGTGAAAAATTCAGTCTTATTTTATATATATATTTGCGTTTGTATTGTTTGAACCTGAATAAATAAACAAATCACTAAAGCATAGGAGATTTTTTCCTTCCTGCAGTAATTCAAAACTGTGACAATTTTAATTCCTTTCGCAGTGTGTATAGAGTGAGAGCGCACAACAGATTTGATGACTCGCCCGTCGGACGAGAACGTCGAACTTGCTTCCATTCTAACGTTTATATGTGGAATAGGCATTCATGGGCCGTTACCGGTATTCACACAGGTTCTTCTATCCTCTCTTTTCGACAACGCAAACAACTCATTACACGGAAAACACATTCTATAACAGTCATTCATACATACGGTTCCACTTACCAACAATATCAGACTGGGGAAAGCGACAGCTACATCAGTCTGGGATTTTGCTCTGCCGAGTACTGCACACAATTACATCGTGGTTTCGGAATATTTTCGGGTGAATGCTGTGATGTTCGTTTAAATTGTCATGGCCAAAATACTTTCCTTTCCCTATCTGAGTCCTTCTTGCAGACGTAATGACAACAACGTAGACAAGGCGTATATTCCTAATCAAAAAGTAAATGTTGTGTGTTTTACCTTCTGCCCCCAAACCATTTATACATTGTGCATTTTCGATCTGGTTTTCTCGTGCTTTAACAAACTAGTTTTTGACGTTGGTAGTGAAGCCACCTCAACAAATAACAGAGGAGAACCTGAAAACCATAGTCAGAATTGCGTTATGCTGTGACCAAGATTTGAACTCTATACCAATATATCTCCCCATAGCGATGTGTAACAATGCCATCCAAACTGGATGGAGTCAGATAAAAATCACAGCTCTAAAGCACAGTAAACTTTAAATCACACATTATATCACCAGCCTGCAGTAATTTTTTATTTCTTGAAACCAGTGGTAGGCTCTTGTTGGTTCTGATGCTATGTGTATACGGCATGTAACCTACCACATTTAGAATTCTTAATAGCCTTCGAAGCGCGGTTCGCAGTTGCAGCTTCCTCTATGCGACTCTAATGCTCGTCAAGTGTCTTGCATAAAATATGAGGCAGCTCCAAGTTTGGCTGATGGTCTCGCCAAGTTGCGATCCGCAGGTGCCGCTGCCTTCAAGCGTCACCTCGCGTCGTCACCATGCTGCATCATCAGATCATGGCTTTCTCAGATGACGGACACAGCACATAACACACAAGTCCTAAGATCAAAAATACTTTTAACAGTAAGAGATACATTAGTTCCAAATCACAACCTGTATTTTTTTATCATATTCATCACAATCATCGTCTACGGTTTCCAGCCACTCGCCAGGTACGCCTCTTTAATTTACTCTCCCTAAATACAACTTTGCACTAGTACTTAGCTCTTTTCAGCTCTGCTCTCAGCCGTCTACCACTTGGTCTTTCTCTGTAATGTTTGCCTTATTTCTTCGTTTGTTACCTCATTATCTCAAGATACCCATCTCGTTTCTATCATTGTTTCTTGCACGGTTTTCTCCTTCACCATGTCCCTAAACTTCTCATTCCTCATCCTTTTAGTTCTTGTAATTCTTATTAAGTATGCTCCTGAGAAATTTCATTCTAAAAGCCTTTGTATTATTAATCTCATTTATTGACTATCCGAATTACTGACAACGTGTGTGGAACTGCATAAAACTTTATGTGTTGGAATAAAAAATAATTAAAACCAAATGGAGCTCACTGTTTGATACGTTCAACTCAGTGAGTAAATAGATGTTGTATGAAGGAGTTGGCAGGTTAGCAAGCTGTGTCCTACAAACAATAATTTCATGTAGCTAAAATCACCTACGGAAAAATTCCGAACCCGATGAAGGCGTCACCAAAACTAACTCAAGCAAACTTAAAAACCAAGCAAACAAGGAGTCGTTGGAATAAAATTAGGCGACGGTTACAGGTAACTGTATAGCTAAAAATTTATGACGAAAGGATAATTCAATAAAACTTTAACTAAAATAATTGCAAGATTTAAAATTCATTATAATTGGAACTTTTTTGTTTTCCATAAAATTATACAGGGAATAATTTAAAGCACAAGAATAGCTGCATAATTGATGCAGACCATAATATTTGGTGAGAATAGAGTTTCGCTACATTTCAAATGAAATAAAACGTTATAAATCTGTTCTGTAACTTGATACTAAATCTTGCTTGTAAAATATCCCAGTAAAACTCTTAAAGAAACCCATTAAATAAAATCACAACGTTCAGAACTGCATAAAACTTTGTCTGTGTTATTAAAAAGATCCTCGCAATTGGCCTTCAGTAACATATTTAGTGATCATTGACAACAGAATGTTCCGATTTTGTTTCATAGCGCAAGTCATTATTTCTCTAATAATTTTACTGAGGACACAATTTCAAAAATTTATTTCTGTTTCGTTTGCTACTTTTTTTGCCTCGTCGCCGTCAAGGTCGTTAGAGACGGTAAAATATGTGGGCAAGGAAAGGGTCAAATCTTTGCTGGAGTGGTTTCCAGAAATCGTGTCAATATAAAATTTGTAGAGTGCTACAGGGATTTGAACCCGCGTGCTCCCGAATGTTAGACCCGTTGTTACCACTCACTCTCGGCTCCTTATTTAGTTTTACATAAAAAAATGATGTGAGAAGTTTCTGACTATATTAAATGCCTGTTAAAAATTATATTTATACAATTATTGAGTAACCTCACCTAGATTAGAAACTGGGACTTTTTTTGGTATAAATGGACACATATCTGTGGAGCTCCAGATTTAGAGCGTAGCCTTTAATTTACCTTTCCCTCTCAAACATCCGTCTCCGTAATTCTTTCATTTTAGGCTGTGCCAATGTTTTTCTTTCCAATGTGAGTGTAGTCAGAATTCCTTATCTATGTGGTGGTTTGGAAAGGGAAAGGGCTTGACTGAATCGCTGTGAAAGTCCAGGTCCGTAGCTGATGATCAAGGCCACTGGAGACGCCCCAGCTCAGCAATCTGGTCGACAGTCGATGTCTATCGACCTCTCGACACTGGGAGCGAGACCCTCGGTTACAACTGGCTGCCCGATACCTATTATCGGGTCCGTAATCCCATTTTTTTGGACGTGTTTTTTCGGGCGAGTCGAGGGAGTTCCCCCCGGGAGTGGTAATGAAATGAGAGCCACTCCCCCCCACCGTCGCCGTCTTGGCCCTTGGTGCAGTTTCCGACGCTGCCCGATGGGCGATGGCCAGGGAATCCAGTTTGCTGGCAAGTTAACCGGTCGCACGACCCGCCGGGGACGCCCCGTCCAATCATCTTCGCCCTGGGAGAGCGGCCGGCAACAGCTGCTAGATTGAATCCCCCGCTCCGCCCCGTCTGCCGTCCACTCGTTTTATTTCTCATCTATCACAGCAGGCAGGTCGTCTGCCCTTGTCACTCGGCCGGCACGATGCACTATCTCTCCGGCACGTATGCCCCTTACTTTCCTTGTGTTGCTTCCCACTTTCTTTCAAAAACAGACGCGTCCGGTGTGACAGGTTGCCGATAGCTCGTCAGCGACTAGTATTCTGCATGTGTTCCGGTCTTCAGAGGAAGTGCTAACATGTTTATACATCCATATGTCATGAAAAAGATTCAGTTTCCTTAGCGAATCTACATTTATATAAAAATTTCGAAGGTAACTCTATCTCTCTTTCTGTTTGTTACGCTTTCACGGCTGCAGGACTAAACCGATCTTGATAAAATTTGACTAGAAAATATACCATTAGGATGGATGCGGGACACGTTTTTCTGGATTAGTAACATATTTTTTGATGAAATTTTGAAAATCAACCAAACAGTAACAGAAAAACAGATAGAGTGTATAGGTTTCTGTAATATTATGTTGATCGCTTAGAATTTGTTTATTTCGCAGTCAATTTGAGTATGATCTATTTATAAATTTCATGTACAGACAACTTATTTATAATTCTCCGAGGCTTGGGCAGTGCGATTTCGCACTGCTTCTTGCCATTCGGGAGGACCGGGGTCAAACACGGTTCGGCCATCCTGACTGAGGTTTTCCGTGGTTTTCCTCAACCACTCTAGGCGAATGCTGGGATGGTTCCCTACAAGGCCACGGCCGACCTTCCATCCCCCTTCCCTCCCCGTAGACTAGTAGGCTGAAAAGAATCTCCGTGATTCTCCAGCAGCCCGCCTCCCAGACTTCAGCTGGGAGGAATGAAATTCCAAAAAAAGAACTTATTAATACAAATAAAAAAATATTTGGCTGAAGAGCACGATATGTGTGCTACCAGCCCGCCTCCCCCCATTAAGGGGGATGAATGAAATGACACTAAATATATATAATTATTAATATTCCCAGACAGAAGGAGAGCGAAATCACTCTCCTACCTACCATTGAGGAGGACGGGGTTCAAATTCCGTCCGGCCATCCTGATTCCGGTTTTCCGTGGTTTTCCACAATCCTTTGAGGGGAATGCTGGGATGGTTCCCTTCAAGGCCACGGCCAACCTCTATCCTCCCTCCCTTCCCGTAGTGGGAGGAATGAAATCGTTAAAAAAAAAAAAAAAAACAAAAAAAACTTTTTAATAATGTGAACTATTATTTTATGTTCTTATTTGCAGCTACCTTACCGGTTTCCAACTCCCAAAGGAATATATCTTAGAAAGGACCGAAAAACAGAAAATGTTGTGTACAAAAAGATTGTGATATAAGAAGTCCCCAGAAATTGACATTATTTTAAACCACAAATAAATATCCGCAGTTGGAACTGTGGTAGATAGTCTCGCCCCCCCCCCCCCTTAGTTGTTTCCTATTTACAAAGGTTGAAAATTTGTTCTCTTGATGAGACAGGTTCAATGATATGATGTTGGCTTCACCGTCGTATTATCCTGACTTCGGTTTGTTTACACCTTTTTACGTTACTTACATCATAGTCAACGCATACGAAGTCTGGCGTAGCCAGTTTATAATAGAACTGATTTATATGGTTCGTTAATCCCTATTGATACGTCAAAAATTATTTTCAGTGTTCCCAGTATGTGTCGTTAGTCTCAATCAAACGTTTAGTAAATTTAATTGTCACTCTTACTTTCCGCTCTCCTTCATCACACTCACATACTGGTACTTTGCTGACAACAGACAGGCTAAATATGTAAAACTATAAATAAGCTTAGTATATTCGTTACCACATACCAGCAAGGAATATTTCTTCTCCACAATTAATCAAATTAAAAATCTGTAATTTCTTTGTCTTTTCCATTATATTTGAAAGTATTTTTCGTAGTTTTCCATGAATATGTCCTTCAAGTTTCTTCCAGAAGATACTGTTGTAATATCACGCCTCTCGCTTCGATGGTTTTTGTACATTTTAGAAGATATTTCAGAGCATGCCCAGACCGTTTTGTGAGACTGTGGGAAGGTGGAAAAATTCCTACATGTTGCTGGATAGTGACTGTGTTCCAGTGTCTGTCTGTTACTTGTAAGCCGGGCGCCTCCGAAAACCGGGGGAGTACGAGTGGAGAAAGGTTGCATGGAGGATGCCAGGTAAGTACACACGTTTGTGGGTTCCAAAACGTTGAGGCCTCGTTTTGTTACAGCATGTTTTTTTCGTGGTGGTTTTTTATTGTGCCTCCACAAGTGACCACACGTCAGATGTGAATGATTCAATAAGTGTTGGTTCATGAAAAAAAAAAAAAAAAAAAAAAAAAAAACAAGTCAAGAGGAGACGATGTAGTTTTTAACCTTCAGCAACCATCGCAACGAAAATGTTAATTAACAGTTTTTTATTTCAGACTTTTTCACCTGGTTTTTACTTCCTGTTGAAGTATTATCTAACTATTGTATTCTAAAAGAGTTATTCTCTCATTCTGACGCTAGCCAGTACCACTTTTAAGGTTTGGTAAAAATTTGTTTATTGGTTGAGCACGTTTTGTTATAATGCTAAAATAAGGTTTTATATGATTCATTTTTTCTACCATTATTAACAAGTAATTTTTCTCAAGCTATGTATTGTTATGAATTGAATTGTTATTCTGTATTCCATTTGTTTCATTGATTGTTTTTGTAATTAAATTGTGTAAACTCTATGCACCCCTCCCCATGTGATCTAAGATATTGATGATTCATTTGAACAACCAAAACTTGCATCTCATGTAGAGATTATCGAGAATGTCTTTTGTAATTTGCGAGAGTACCAATTCGTAATGAGCCCAGATATTTCACTATAACAGCATACTCCTGGAATATATTTTGGTACTGCAGCTCAGAATCTTTCTTATGCTTCCAAGATCAAATTACAGACAAAGAATTTAGAATGACAATTGGCGACCGTGACGATTTACGTATCACCAATCTGAATTCGTTTCGCCGATTTCTGAAAGTTGCGAGAAGAGAAACTTGCTGTAGCCCTAACTTGTACCCATGGACAAACTGTATACTTCCCGTGTATACAATGTTATTGTCATGGGTTGTGCCATAGATTAAAATAAATAAAAGTCAACACAATCAGTCTATATTTGTAAGTAGTGAGAGAACATCTCAGTGGATCAATACCCATAAATTCTTATATCAGTGCGTTAAATGATGTGGACAAAGTAAGGAAGTTGTCGCGTCTGCTGCTGGGTACATATTCCCTGTAGAGCTGAGAACTATTTTCGTTGAATGTCTGTCGTAAGTACCATCATCTTGTACATTTTCACTACTTTGATTCCTATAATTGTAAAATTAGAGTTTCAATGTAGCATTGTTAACAACTCCAGGAAATCGCATCTCGCGAATAAATGTAATTAAATAAGAATGATCTAAAACCATATTGATCAAATTTTAGAATATCTGTTCAACATTGCTTGACTCTAAGGATACACAGAAAAAGTATCGCACTTTGTTTATGTATTAATCTAAGTATCTATTTTTCCTTCAGTATAACTGACCTTCCGCGAAATTTAATCGATAAGGTTTCCTTTTGTGCTATTCTGGCTACGAATTCGTAAGAATGTCCGACATAGAAACTAATAAATGTTAGTTAAATATATGTGGAACCAAAACAGTTGATTAAAAACCCTAGGTCAAATTATACAAATTTAATTCACGCAGCGTAGATGCGGGTAGAAGATAGTTGTAATACATTGTTACAGGAAGAGGTAGCAGTCTAAACACTGAGAATGTTCCCTGCGGACTACTTCAAACAGAATCCCAGCGACCGGTTAGATGACTTACAGCTAAACGCATCGGCGAGGGACATAACTTGCAGGTGGTCCGAGCGAAGGGAAATGAAAGGGAAACGTTGGCAGACCTGAGTCAAGGTGCCGGCCCGCCTCACGTAGCCGTCGTCCAGCCGGGCAGCTTCCGGCCGCTGAGAGAAGCCACGCCGGCCCATGTTTACCAATGAGCCATCTCGTCTCGGACGCGCTATTAATGGGCTCACACTACTTGGCGCAAAGTCCTCGATCCACTGCAGTAAGTGTCTCCCCAGGTGAGAGCCACAGTAAACCTCCCAACGTTTCTACCTGTGCTGTTGGTCCAAAGAAGATGATTTACAGTAATATGATAAATGCGAAAGTAACTCTGTCTGCTTATTACATTTTGACGACTAAATAGCTAAACTGATCTTGACTAAATTTGACGAGGAATTTGGAAGGATAATACGTTTGGGATAAAAACTCATTTCGTTTTGAAATTTTGAAAACTAGACGAACGGTGACAAAACCATATGGGTAGCGTCTGTTAGTCTGTAATAACATATCGGTCACTCAGGCTTTTTTATCTCGCAGTCAGTGGTGTATGATATGTTCATAAATTTATGTAGAAACACAACTTATTTGTATAGTACAGAAGTGGATTTGCTCTAAACCAAACTATTATTTTGTGTTTACCTAAAAGCATTTCAAATTAGTTATCTTTATGAGATACAGTAGGTTCAATGGTTGAATTTGATGGTGATTGCCTTCCTCATCTTATTACCTCACCTACATACTTTTTAGACTCCTTTTTAAGTAACTTATAGTTTCTCCACCCAATTCTAGCAATACATGTTTAATACCACGCGTATGAAATCATGGGTAACAGCTACTTAAGAAATAAAATAGAGAGAGATGTTTTCAACAGCATTTACAGCCCCTTGAACTGAAAATGGTTGTTTTTCTTCTATCGTGCATATTTCCTATTAGCGTGATTATTATCTCCTGTTAGGACAACACAATACTTAACTAAAACCACCCATGCCCCTAGGACGGACTGGAACAGGTGATTCCTCTAACGGGAAGCAAGAACGATAGTCTCACCCTGCAGGAGTTAACGTAACATAGTGTTCTGCTATCAGGTACACAAAAAAAGGTCCACATTTTTTAATCGAGCATCCTGGTTGTGATTTGATTTAATTTAATTCATATTTTGTGTATTTTAATGTCAGGTATTCTAATTCCAGAGGTAAAAACCATAATTCTATGTTGTGAAATGTGCAAATTCAGAGTGCTAACATTTTAAGTTTTCTGTTATATGAAACAAAGATTTAGCATCCGTATAAAATGACCCTTTTTTTTGTTTTGTTTTGGTCTGTCTTAGCCTCGTAACATCTGAACTTAGAAATTGGTGATTGTGATTGAGCAGTAGTTTAGTTGTTACTACTCCATACATGAATATTATGTAAAATTCGTAACATTATATGGGGTTGAATTAGGTTTTGAAGAAAAAAATGTTTTTAATGATCCTGACATGTATCAAAATAATGTTGGCAACCTGCAGGCTCTGGAAAGTTGATTTTCTTAATTTCACACATACAGAAACGTTACCGTACCTATATTATCGAAACTAGTTATTCAAAATAGTTTCATTATGTGCAATTCTATATAAGCTCCTAGAGATTATACGAAAATTAAAGTAACGTTTCTTGAATTTATGAACTAGTAATTTTGAAAAACTTGATTTTTCACTAAATAATGTTTTAAACAAAAAACATGTGAATCATTAAATAAATTATTTCATGAATCGGATAGTGAAGATGTTAAATTACCATATTCTGAAATTTTAAATAATTGTTTCCAGCTATTTTTAATTTACATTAAGTATGATACTCAGAAATAATTTCAATAAACAAAAATTACTTGATTTTAATGTTACTTTAAAAAATAATAATGGAGTAATTCCTATAAAGTGGACCATTTCACATTAACTCCTAATATGGGTACAGAACCATCAATTTGCTTAGGTAACTGAAAATTAACAGATATTATTTTTTTTTTTTTTTACTTATGGCTTTAAGGCTCGTCGACATCGAGGCGGGATGGGACTGGAAACAAGGAAGGGAAGGAATTCGGCCATGGCATTTTTGAAGGAAGATTCCCGGTATTCTCCTGGAGTGATTTGGGGATACCATGGAAAACCCAAATCTGGATGCCCGGATGGGGATTCAAACCGGCGTCCTCCCGAATGCGATGACAGAGAGTTAGCCTCTCCCTCACCACGCTCGGTAGATATTATTCTTGATCGTGATATTGGGTATCATTTCACCAGCGGTTACTTCTTCCGCAAAATTCATTGCGTTTTAACTTGTATAACAACCAAGTCTTTTTGAGTAAAAACAATAGCTGTATAAAGCTAAAGGAGGCAAGTTTATGGCGGCATAAAAGTCAGAACCGACATGCCCCTATATCACCCTCCATCCCGTATAACCTCATCACGTGCCCATAATGTCAGAAAACATGAGCTGGTACACTGTTTGATTTTTTTCAGTGTAAGGCTGAATACACTTTATTGTGCTCTCTAATCAATCTCTGCACAATGTAATTACAATCTTTCAAATTTGTGAAATATCGAGAGACTATGAAACATTTTGTAGGCATGTATGTCTTTATTGAACGTGTGAATATTGAAATGAAGACCATTTTTTAAATTAATTCAACTCTCGTAATGAATATTGATGCACGTACTTAGTAATATTCATTGTGCTGTATCTTGGCAGTAAATTATGAAAAACATTCAATGAATACAAAGTTGAATTTGTTTAAATCAATTTTCCCTTCAAACGCTTATAAGAAATCTGGTTACAATGAAGACACTAAATAGCCAAGATTTTGTTAATTTTGAGTTAAATGTTAACAACAAACGGAAAGCAGATGAAATTCAGAAAGTTTATCTGGTTTTAAAGACTTAACAATAATTATAATATTACGCGCAATATGACCCGGTAAAGCGGACCTACTACTCGATGTTGAATCTGCAACGTTTAACATTTTGGCGCATGTTATACACAGAATGTTAGTTTCTTTAGATAATGTATCAAAAAACTCAAATTGACACAAAAGTTTCTCGATTTGTGGCCAACCAAATTCAAGATTGTGTTGGCGACTTAATGTTGTCGCTACGTTGTGTTCAAGCCTCTATCTATTAACGGAGTAAGTTGCGAATTTGAAAGTTTCACGTGTAATGTGTAGCGTCCACCAAACTTGGAGTATCCCATTTAATTTTTAGAATTATGTGCCAATGACATTCTCACATTAAAGAATGGATGAAATATTTTTTCTTCCGCAGCCTGTTGGGTATCTTTGTTTAAAAGTCATCAAGAAGAGGACTATAATATTCTTCTCCTTCTCTTTCACTGACAATAGCATCATACAAAACATGATTTATTATAAACTTAAAATTTGCTTCAAATATCTATCATATCTTATGTTTAACCAAAAAGTAACAAAAATAGTTATATCTAACACATCTGTAAGTTCCAGAAATTGTTATTTTTCAGTTATTTAATCAAAATTTTGTATAAATTTAGTGCTTTTAATCCAGAATTGATGGATCTTGCACTAACCACACTAAGTTCGATTGCACTAGCGTTGCGAGCTATAATATGTAACTGCCTTGGAGATGCGTGCAGCGTAGTCCTCTGCTTTACCTAAAAATATGTCAGGCCGTAATTTTTGCACCTAGTATTTGTGATTCGACCCATTAGATCCATATATGTTAAGGTGATCAAACTACCTAACTGTAACTGCACAATATTAGTATCACATTTATTTCTCGGCTGCTGCGTTTTTCCATTAATCATCGAGCTATTAGGAAGAACAATTTTGTATTTGTTTCACATTGCAAGGATCGTTTTTTTTTTATTATTTATTTATTAACATCGGTAAAACTTAGGATTTCAGGTACGATCCGTTAAGTTAAAAACTTTTCAGTTAAACTTTTTGTAAGATTGGTCACGAAGAAGTTGATTGAGAGACTATTAAACTTTCTCATAAATTAAAATATTCTGGACCGCATGAATGTTCTCACCACTTGCAGCGTAATATGTATTACATCTAGTGTTGTAAAAAACGGTTTTTTTTCTCATTTGAAAAAAAAAAAATCATGAAAAAAACACTTTTTCTCATAACTACTAAATCTCAAATTTGTAAGGCATTTATCATTTAATACGACTGTATTAGAGTTTATATGAAGTACTTATCTTAATTTTTAAATCCACTTCTGGTTCAGTAGAAAAGAAAATTAAGAAAATATTAGCAACATTGAAGTTTAATTTTACAAACGGGGACTTCCCGAAGAGGCTTGGTTGCGCGAGAAGAAATCCCCGTTCTTCGTTGTTTGGATTGAAACTCGCTATTTGAACTAGTACTTCCAACCTTACGAATTCATCTGTAGACTTACGGATCTTTTCAAAAAATTAGGAATTTTGCATTTATCTCCGGTATTTTTTTGTCTCTTTTTACTACTTATTATTCTTTCCTTATATTCATATACTTGTTAGACTCTCAGCGTATAGTGGTACTGAGTCATTAAATTGTCAGTAATTATGAATCGTTTCCTTGCAACCGTTGGTGCAAACCAACGATTGAAAATAAAGCTCCTATTTTGTATGATAATAGATTTAAATTCAAACTTATAAGACCGTAATACAGAATTATCGCACAGTCTTAATGCACAGTGTGTACTTTGCTCACAATTTAAAATTGCAATCTCAAAATCTTTTGCGTACAATACATGAACAACCAGTAAAAGAAAATGTAACTAGTTCTGAAGTTATGGATCTAGGGGAGCCAGAAGAAGAAACAGAAAATTCCGAAATCGAGCGAACTAGTGTTGGTAGTACTGATAGTAGTGAATGTGGTACTGACATAGAGGATGAATAAAATTATGTTACCTATATAGATAAATTGATGAATCATTAATGAAGACATTATATCATTTAGTAAGATTTAAAACACACATCAAAAATGTAAGTTCCGTAAATAAAACTATAATTTATCAAATTTATAGTTTTCTGAAAAAAAAAATTAGAAAAAGAAACTGGGTGCTAAGTTATTTTCATGTTTTTTTTTTTTTTTCACAAAGCTGAAAAACATACCATTTTTTTTCAATTTGCAACACTAATTACATCATCTCGGAAATAACTCCATGATTGCTTCGTCCAAAAATATTTCAGTTATTTTATCATAAAGAAGCAGTATCCATTTATAAAACAGATCTAGACACACTGTACGCAATTCCGCTGAATTATGTGTTCCAATTTCTTATCACTAGCGAATATTAAAACAAAATAAATTTAGTGTGTAGATAATAAAATTAAACATTCCGTCCTACTTACAAATTATCTTAATTCAGACTTATTATTTTCTACGACAGCTCTGGTACCTTTCAATTTCAACCAGTGTAAATTTATTTCCCATTAACAAATTTTGTAATACCAAAAAGCCATGTACAATACAATAAACTGTGGTAGACATTATGTATTATTAAACCTATGAATAACGAATTATAGTATCAATTTATGACTTAAAAGAGATCAACACGTAATGTAACATAGTTATATTAATTAGATAAAGCTAACAAGCAAATTCTATCAACCACTAAAATTACCATACCATTTGACTGAGATGATTGTTTCAGTTTAAAATAGTAGTTACCATCAAACTAGAATAAATTTTTTTGCAACACTCTTTCTAAAGAAGACTATAAACGCAAAGAATTATAAAAAAAACTCCATAACTTAAAAAATTGGTCGTACGTAATGCCTATAGGAGACTATTCATTTTTAAAATTAATATAAATCTTACGATAACTAATCCAAATATTATTTCCAATATAATAAGTTGTACAGCTGGCTCAAATAATTAGCACTGAAGATAATAGCAATCAAAACGATTTCTGTAGACTTCAAAAGTGAATATTCAGTCAAAGGACTTTTTAAATTAAATGATTCTTCAAATTTTAAATGAAGAGTTATGGACTTGGTAAAATTTTATGCTTCGAATCTGCAATAAATATGGTTAATCAACCACAATAATGGTGAAGTGATTATAAATATTGAAAGCCTAGGGTGGTGTGGAAAAATAATTTAAACTCAAACTGCTTAAAAATACTACCTAGAAGCTAACACATCAGAGATTATAGGAAAAAAACGACTGGATTTGAAGATAAAGTGAATATTAACACTCCGAGAACATTTAGGAACGTAGAAGGTACTTCCCTGCTTGGCGAATCACATAAATTACAACTGTGGGTGGAAAAGTGCCTGAAAATAAAATATGGCCGGACACGTCGCCTCTATAAATCGTAGATGTACTCCGCAAGAGAGAACCGTTTAAGTAAACCTGAACATTCAATATGTATAGACTCGAAACGTATTCTGTATCGTGGTTGAGATTTTTCTCGAAGTCATGTTCTGACGACTTAACCGTTTGAATACAATATCTCTTGCAATTGCCACGTGTAATCATGTAAGTCATTGCCCAAGAAATAAATCTAAAGAATTTAGTTATCATAAATGAATTACTTCATCTGTTTCTTTCGTGTTTTTTTTTCTTTTAGTTTTAAAGAAGCAAATTACAGGAAGAAACTTCAGAAGATTGTTGTCAGAATCAAATTACGTTTATGCGTCTGTCATATAAATGAGTTTCTGTAATCCATACCTACCCATAACAAGGAAATCAGAGGACAATTAAAAAATGTAACGTATTTCGTTAATTTTTATACAGCTTTATTTTCTTCCTTAGAGCTGTCCAGCAGCTTACGAGATATGCGATTCGCCTTCAAAGCTAAGATTCTGATTTAGATTTGGCTGTCTTCATATGGGTTATGTTTGAATGCTCCGTTCTTCATATTTTACTTTAAACTGTGCGTCCTAGAGGAAAGTAATTGTCTATCCGATTGTGCAGATGTTTCCGTTGAAGATTTGAAATCTTTGATTCCATCATCGGAGGGGACTGATCACGTCACAGTGTTTTCTACTGTGCATGAATACTTCTCACAAAACACTCAAATTCTTGGCTTCAGAAGCAACTAAAAGATAAACAATATAAATTCAAGCTGCATTATGAGTGGTATAAAAAATGAGAAAGCGGTGTTGTTTCAAAGCAGCCACTAGCATTATTTACTATCGAGGTTTCCTGCACATGTATAAGCTAGCAGTTATTTGTGGTTAGCTTGAGTGATGAAAGCTATTGTAATTAAGTGCTTAAAGGTTTTTTAGTTATTATGTAGACGTTTTCATAGTTTATCGATGCACAACTCCTTATCCACTCATTCCCAGATTCCAGTAATAAGATAGGGATTCTGCAAGGGAAGGGTGCGACTAGCAACTGATCCGTCTCTCGCAGAGGAATCAAAGAGCCACCCATCACTCGCGGGACTGATAACCGTGGGCTGGGCTGGGGAGGGCTGGAGTCATTACCGGCTGGAGACGTCTGCGACTGGCGGCGCTAATGTTATCGACGGCGGCGGCCGCGGCCCGCCACTGTGAAATTGGATCGCGAAGGTGTCGGGAGGGGGCAGGGACGCCGTTGTGACGGTAGCTCCAGATGAGCGCCGTGGCGGCGAGCCGCCTGCAAGATGGATGGCCCGCCGAGCAGAGGGTCTGGAGTCCCTCTGCGCCTGCACCTGTAATGTAGTGCGCCAGGATACCACACAGCAGGTATTGTAGTTAGTTCACTGTCAACAATGAAGCCAAATGCTTACAATTTTATATTTATACAACTTTATGGTACTTGGATAACAGTTTCTTTGTCATGAACTACTAAATGTCGAAATAAAAGGTGCTACCGCTTAGTTATCTGCTTTATGGTCCTCAACAGATAAGACGAATGAGCACCTTTGTAAGGAGGTGTACTACGCGTGTAAAAATATTGTATGTGTGTAGATTAATGTCGTTAGTGTTGTATTTGTAAATGAATGTAAAAGAGTCATCTACACACAAGGACAGTTAAATATCATACCTGCCAGAGAAATCTCCATCGACAGTACAGTATCGTTTGCCATCATTTCTTACCAGGAAATTTATTCAAGAATTTTGCCACATTATCTAGTGATTAGGAATTGTTCACCGCCATGTCTCCTGCTCTGCTAACCAACTCCCGTTTTCCACTACCGGTGTCTGAACCAGCTGCCCCAATGGTAGGTGCCAGATACCAGTTTCATGCCGCAATTCTCATTTTAACAACATGCTACGTAAGGTCGGGGAGAATAAAATGGACAGGAGATGGCATGAATCGAAGGACTCAGAACAAAGTTTACTGTTGATAATTAATAAGACGAAGATAACCTTGAAGACAAACTCAAGTATCGTTGATTAATTTGAACATGTCCTAAAAGAACTTCACATCTTTTAACAAAGAGATGAGCTAGCACTTGACGGAAATAGATGGAAAAGTATCCAAATCAAATCATATGCAATACAAGATCTGCCACGTACATAAGTGAATTCTTGGCAATTCGGTAAGTTATCTTACTGAAGCCGATGGTTACGGGCTGGACTTTGTGGCTGTGTTACGTTGTGCTTCATACCTACGAGAACTTGCTTGTTGTATGTGAAGGACTGTTTTCCTTTACGTGATAACTCAGTGTCGCATTGACCACACTCGAGTGGTAAAGTTTCAAAAGGAAATACGCGGTTCCACACGTCCAGACTTAACCTAAATTCATCAGAAACCATATTTACCTTTTACTTTAGATCGATTGATATTATTTGCTAGATTTAGTTGCTACAGAAAAAAATATACCATTTCACTATATCATTTATCCACACTGCATTCAATTTATACCACTTTACATTTTGTAACGTTCTCAACTTTAACAAATTTCATATCTAACTTCAAATAGAAATATTAGACATAATTTCAGATGTGTCTAGAAAGTATTGTCCAGTTCATGAAAAATCCAACTTTTCTCAGATAAAAGATACAGAATTACCGACAAGGTTAATAACGTGACTGGAATAATTTTCATGAGTCCAAATATTTAAATTATCCTCCAGCGAAAACTTAATTGAATGGAAAGTGTGAATAATTTATTTAAGAATACATGCGAAGGAGCAGCAATAATAATGTTTCATTGCAATGAGAAATGGAGTAATTAAGCATGTTACCTTCCTACATATCTATTCTATGGTTTTCTAGTGCTTCGTTGTCTATCACAATTTCCAGTCTTCCCTCAGACGTGATACTTGGTATTAAAACATTCTCGGAGAAATGGGTCAATGTTAAATGATGCAGACGGTATTTCTTTAAATATAAACATACAGAATAAATCACCAGGACCTCTCTATCTGCGTCCCGAAGAGGAGGAAGGGTGGTAGGATCATCCTGCATGTACCATTGTTTTTTTTTCTCACCGGTTTTTCTACTGGGTTCATGCAATATTTGATCTCTTCCTTACCTGAGCTAATTTCTTTATCTCATCAATTTCATTACAACATTTCAGTTATTTGACTAATATATAATCTTTTCCTTCGTCTACATTTTGTTCACTCGACTATTCTCTCCATCATTCTCTCATGTCTTAAAACGTAGGCCTGTATTATGCCTCATGTCCATGTGAGACGCTTCCATTAATTTCTTCCCACACATATTTCAAGACAATTTTCAACAAATTTCTGATGCTTCAGTTTTCCTTCGTTTGGTATTCCGAAAGAGAGATTCAATTCCAGAAAGGGCTGTGCATGATACACATAATTTTAGACATTTCTGTGTGTCAACTGTTTTTACTATATCTATTCTACTTTCCACATGATTCTTGCTTCAGTTATTAGTAATTTTACTTCATAAATAACAGGATTCTCCTAAGCCTTTATTACATACGATACTGCTTTCCTATTTAACCTAATACTATTTCTAACTTTTTTGTAGGTATGAAAACTTTTGTCTTGCTTTGCTTTGTATTCATTTCAAAAAAATTTTACAAGTCAAACAGTTTTCCAATTCCTTAATATCCATACTCTTTATTTATAAGAAGGTACAAATTTTTTGTCTATGTACACTTACAAATTTTTGTTTCCTTTTCCTTCCTTGACTGTTTCGTTTACATACAACTTCAATACAGCGAGTGGTTAACGCTTTGTCCTCGCATTCGGGAGGACGGTGGATCGAATCCCCGGTCTGATTATCCAGATTTGGGTGTTCCATGGTTTCCCCAAATCACCCCAGGCGAATGCCGGGATGCTGCCTATAAAAGGCAATGGCCGAATTCCTTCCCGTTCCTTGTCCCCAGTCTCATCCCGCCTCTAATGACCTCGATGTCGCGAGGTGTAAAGCCACAAGGAAAAATAAAAGAACAAAACTTTAAGTTTGGTGGGAATAGATTACAAACCTGCCTCACTCCTTTTTGAACGACGATTAGCATTCTTGGTTCCTACTTTTAATTACAGCTATCGGTACTCAACTCATTCTACTTATAATACTACCATCATAACCAGAGCATAGACCTCGAAAGAGATAACGGATCTTTTTACCTCCACGAATCTTCCCTTGTATGAACAGCGTGTAACCAAAATTAACTATCAGTATAGCAAAACGTATCTTATTCTGGAAGTATTTCAGGCTCGTATTGACTGTCCGCCTCTGGCTTGGTGTTCTATCGCCACGCTCGTACGCTCGTCTCCGACAAAGCGAGGTCCGACGCAACGGCTCCTTGCCGCTCGTTATCTGCTCGGCCAGTTTCCGGCTCGCTCTCCGAGAGGACTTCCGGTCTGGACGCGCCAAACACCCTCCACCCATTAACGAGCACTGTGATAGGCGGCGCCTCCACCACTATCAACCGAACTGCCTTCACCCGGCCGGCCCGCAAACTTTCTGCACCACCCCCGCCCACGGCGTCTGCTCCTTTTTTTCCCTTCTTTTATTCGCTCCGACGCGCTTCTGCATATATCTCTCTAATGACCAGGCACTGCTCCGGGCCGTATCATTAACAGATTCTGTTGCTGTCCCTTGCTCTTTTCGTCACGTGGCAGACGGACTTGGCGAGATGAATGGCGTCTGGCTGCCCCGCCCTTTAGGGCCCGGGTCGCTGAAGCCTGATAGTTGGCGCTCACGCGTGTCGCCCTGGGACATTATTTTCCACTGTGTGCGGCACAGTGCCGGAAGCATTGTCTCGGGTACACAACGAACGACGTCGTAATGAGGACCGGTGCTTAGCAAGGTCTGCTCGTTTCTCAGTAATTCTGCATTTCGCTTTCAAGTTCTTTAGAAAGTAAATTCAAGAACAAGACGTCTACGGCAGCGTGATGTGGATATAGCAGACAATAATGGCTGCTGTAAAAACGTTGGAACTGAGAGAATACGAACGAGTTACCGGTTAAAGTGTGACCTGAGGACAATAGAGCCTCTAATCTATTGTTCTCCTATTCTGATGTCTGTATACACTAATAAATTTAATAACACGATGGAGGCTCATTAACAAAACATATCGGCTACACAGTCTAAGGGAATTAATAAAGTTTTATTTTTCCGGTATCGTCGCTCAGCCTACAAATTCATGACTGTATATTGAACACCAAAATACGAATAATAAGTCGTTTTCTCATTAACCATAGTCCCATTTATAACCCAATATCTCCATAGATATCACAACATGGAAAAGGAGTTCTCATTGTGCTCGGAAACAAAATATCAATTGGATATAAGCTGAACAGACTGGCAAAAGATATTCCGCAGCCTTTTTGAGAGAAATACACTCGCAGTTTGAACCACTGAAACGAAATTTGTCAATCGTTGCGTAATAGCAAAACTAGGAAAAACTGTGTTACTCTTATAAACTATGAGAGACTGTTTGGAGTCTATATAATATTAAAAAATTATAAAATATAAAGCTAAACATCAAGTTTGCGCAGTTGTACGAAAACAAGTGGTTTCAGAGTGGATTGGCGTTAATAGAGAAAAACAAATTATTCAAAAGTTGCCGCCTTTGAACTAATTACTGTCTATCTCTCGGTATGAAAAGACCTTTAACGGCACAAAATAATCATAATTTACAGCATTCCAAGTGTTCTGTAGTCATGTTGTTACCATCAACACTGTATCACCGTTGTTGCTCAATAGTGTTAAAGCATAGACTCGCAAGGATCTGTTCGATGCGGGGACCCGCATGTTACAATAGTTGACATTTCCACACTAATACCAAGCCCCGTATCTTACCACCAATTACGGGTAACAAATCAGACTCACTACGGATTTATATATTGCTTCAAAGCGAATGAGATATTTGTATCTCCCAAAAATTCAGATAAATGTATTTAAAACTAGTGACCATCCCTGAAAGTTTCCTAGTCATACTGACATTATTTTTTTGGGGGTGAAGGGTTTTCATAGCATTCAAGCCGTACTCCCCCTAGGGTTAGCGGAGTTGGAGCTCCGCATTCCTATTTCCTGACCGTAGGCACTAGAGTAGACGTGCAGTGGTCAGCGCCACGGTTCGCCCCTTTTTCTTTACGTTCTCGCGTAGTTTTCCCTACGGTACTCATTTGATAGCAGGTTGAGTGGGCCTGGGTGCCATTCTGTACGTTCAGCTTCGAGGAAGAATCCTGAGCTTCGTCGGGGATCAAACCCCGGTCGTCCGGGTCGTAGTCATACGCTCTACCGCCTGAACTACGCGGCCGCCCTTATTTTCTATACAAAAACAAAATCGACAATAACTTTCATTCGCAAACCATTGTCATATCACCATTCAACATTATCTAAGATCATCGGAAGTTTACTGCAAACACTGAAAACCTGGTCTCCTTCCTCCATTTTCAAGCTATATTCATCCCTTATTTTCATAAACGTTTTACAAATTAGCTAACACTAAAAAACTATCAATAATGCTGACAGCGCTGTTTTTATTTCCCATTACGTCACGTTAAAACTATTAGTACAAAATTTCTTTCCAGTAATGTTGACCAACATTTGGTGAAACGCAGAACCCATTCGAAACATAACAAATCGTTGATTTGATCTGAACCATGTTCAACAACAGTATATGAAGAATGATGTCACTTCATGTTTTACCGACATTTGAACCTCGGACACATATTTTGGTGTTGCAGAACTTCCACAGGTACAAATTCAATATCTATCAAGTGGACTAAATACAAAAGTTCAAGGAACATAGTTAAAATATTTGGAACTAATATTCACACACGTGGTTGTGAAAAGATCAACTTCCATTTTTTGTGTATATAAAAATCTTGCATTACACTGGAAAATTATATAATTTCCAAAGTCAAAACGTGTACTAAAATTGAAAAGAAATACTCTTAAACTTACCTTGACTTACTGCTAAATCTTATACCATCGGTGCGTTAAAAATAATCAAGAATCTATACGAATCGTTCTTGAATGGCAGTTAAAACAACAATATTAATTTGTAGTACTATGTTTTTCGGCACGACTATTTTTCTTAAGTTATATCCTTAAATATTTAATATATATCATATTAACTAAAAGTCGTATTGTTTAACTTTTTCAAAATTTACACAATTTTTTTATTGGAACTAAGGACAAGATATCCATTGCACTACCTTCATAAAGATTAAAGTGACGGCGACTTATTTACTTACAAACAAAGGAAACAATTTAGTAAATATAAAAGTATCCTGAGCACGCATTGCTCGATAGTTTAGCAGCATAGCTTCGAACTAAAAATAAAAACTGTGTTTTGATGAGTTCTTCGATTAAAGTTACTTCACGGATCGATATTAAGCCTATGACATACAAATATTAAAACCCACGAAATAACGAATTAATTTGATGGATATTAGTCACCTGTTTACGTACACCTATACGAATCCGCCACCTAAGAAACCGATCATTTTATATACTGGCATATGATCCAAGCTTAGGATAAACAGTTACACCTAGATTCGTATATGTAGATTGACTGTGAAAGATTTACGAGAAGGATAATTAATTTTCAACTATTAATCACAATCATCAAGCTACTAAACTGTCAGGACATCATACGATCCAAATAATAACGGAACATGGATTCATAAATTAGAATTATCCCTATAGCGAATCAAAGCTTAGTGCGTGATAGGTAATAGCTTTTGTTTAACAGTCCAAAATGCACCTCTCCTTACGCAAAATAAATTACTGTGACATTCATAGTGGTAAATCCATCCTCCATACTCGGGTGATTTTGCGATTAACAATTCTTTTCTATTCCTTGACTTCAGCAACTGTTGATTCTACAATCCATTTGACGTTATTATAAAGAGTGATTGTAGATGAAATCATAGTGCTTCTATAACGAAGGATACGGAAACTGAACAATTTCCGGCTACTATGTAATGTAGTCTTGCATAGAGCATAAATAATTCAGTTACAATTTCATTCTGTAGACGGTTATAATTAACACCACCTCGTTGTAACGCCTACTCCTCGGACTCGGTTAATGGCTATGCTTAATGGACGCTATACTTCCAGTCACTTGTTCCGAAGAGTCCAGAAACATTTAAAAAAAACAAACAAACAAGAGCGAGCTAGAGAGTGAAGAAGACAGTTAAAATAGAGAGATGGCAGGGAAAACTTAGAGGACAGACGCATAAGAGCATAAAGACAGTCCACAATGAGAGATTTTTTCGTTAAACTGACCAGGATTGTTAGCCTTCCTTTTTTAAAACAAGTTGTCAGGAGTTTATCCAACTGGTAAGTTACAGTCATCAATTCCAATAAACTGCGACTGGCATACAAATTGTTTAATAGTGAACACAGCCCGGAGGGAGTAATTGTCTAAAGAAATTATACCGGAATAAAAGTACTGATATTTTTACATGAGATATCATATCACGTTAGGGAGCGTGCATAAACCACGTAGCTCCATTTTGGCCTCCTGTGAAACGCCCCTCCACCCCACGTAGCCCAAAGTGGCTTTTGTCTCTACCCCCCTCCCCCCCCCCCCACACTCCACGTAGCACGAAGCTTTTTTCACTTTTGATTCCAGAAGACATTTTGTACTGTTTTCTTTTGTCAGACGATTGTAAATTACATACGGAGATAATTAACTGAGGGAAAAAATTTTCACATGCGGTTGTGTGTTCTATTCCTTATTTTTAACTGTGAAAAATGTTTTGAAAGGAAAGGCTACGTGGCCTGGCTCGGAACCACCCCTGCCCCCACGTAGCCAGGCGATGCCTTCCAGCCAACCCCTCCCCCCCCCCCCCCCATCCCTGGACCGAGCCACGTTTGTGTGCTCGCTCCCTTATAAGGATAATTTTTACTATCCTGCAAGGTTAAATTAGACTTGGCGGCCGAAGCAGACAGCACTGTAAGAGGTTAAAATTAAGCAGTACACCAAGAATGTTTTCCGTCATTGCTCAACGTAAAAGGAAAACAGTTCTATACGATGTCAATAAAAACGTTTCCACTATAATAATTTAAAAATAACCATATGGTTTTCAAGGCCAGTAATGGTAAACAATACTTCGACAAGGTAGGAATAAATAAATGATTTTTTTTATTTTAGGATTGCCCAGCGATTGGATTACGTTGTGGAAAAAATGAAGTAGTGGAAAAGACATTGTTGAACTTGAATCCTCAAGTATTCGATGACAAGAGCAAATGAATACTACTTAGAAATACGCTGTTGAAGCTATGAAAGCTTCGGGTAAAGTAACAGAAGTAAAGGAATGAGAGAGACATTGTCAAGCATTTTCTACAATTACTTGCCTTTCTTTTTCTATATTAATCGATCTTTGAGATCTTCAGCCTGATGGTGGGTTCATCGACTAACAGTGTTGTTAGTCAGAGATATCTGCGATACTAGCTCTCTTGCCGATTCTCCCATCATAATATTAACCATGACAAGAACAGCCTGAAGAATATACTCATCTGAGATGGTGTGGGGTTTTTTGTTCTTCGCCAGTCTGTATGCCATCTTGAAAGATGCTAGCACTAAATATTGTTGATTGTGTACTTTTTTTTTTTTTTTTTTTTTACTTTTGTAAATTTTGCTGCTTCCTGCTAAAAATCTTGAAATTATTTAACCTTGGTGGGTTGAGTGGTCTCGATATGACGCTTTACCTGCGACCATAGTCACTGCCGCAAGAATTTTCAAACAATGAGGTCCCTCTTCATTGTTCAGTTCTACTGATCTAAAACCAAATTCCATATAACTATCATCTTTTTCATTTAACATACATTTATACCATTATTCTTCAAGTAACAGTAAACTAGTATTAGAATTCTTACATGGATCGTAGTAGTGTCGTGGCCGTCTTCGGTAGGGGCTAGAGTCCGGCCGAGGTCATGTGTGTTTAAGTGTTGTATGTTTGTGTGAATGACCTGTCCGTCCTGTGGCGTCCATACTTAGAAGCTGCAATGTATATATACTGAGTGACTGATTCACTGGAAGCTATGATAATCACACTGAGCTGGCTGTATGGCCTCAGCTGCCGAAAGCCATTAAAAAAAGTGAGTTAAAAGAACTAATAAATTGTCCTAGATAATTGTAAATGTTTTAGAGATACCAAAAATGCTATGAATTAAAAGAACACAATGTGTATAAAATCACGTTCCAGTATCATACACAACAATAAAGCAAACATACGTGTAAACGTTTGTAGGCAAACCTGTAGAGAAATTTCTTTTTTTGTAATTTCATTTTTCATCTAACAAGACTGGAAGTCATCTCTCTTTTCACCGACATACATTTATACATTTTTTGCAGTTTCCTTCTAATTAATATGTTGGGAATGTATGGTGTTGAAGTACAATTTACTCAGACACCAAACATGTAAATTTCTCTCTCTTTTTGAGTATATGATACTTACATAGAAATATGTTTATTTCACTCCGCTAAATTTTAGATTTTTATTTTAATTCAATGCAGTAATAAATTTTTCACTTTCCTTTGCTTATCGAAATTTTAAAGCTTAATTTCTATTTCTTCTGATTCACTTCTTCAAAAAGAAGATTTTTTTTTTACTATATTCTGTTACAATAATGATTTTTTGTTGCTAAGTCAGAAAAACCGCTTTTACCATCCCATGTTTCCAAACTGACTCTAAATGTCTGAAAAGCAAAATACCTCTATTAAATCTATTCTCATCTGTTTCATTGATTTATTTAACTTCTATCATTCAAACAGTGAAGCAGAGAATTATTATGCAGAGAGATTAGTGTAATGCGTAAGACTTTCTGACTTGTTAATCTAACATATAAGACCTTACGAAAGATAAAAATTACCACATAACCTTCACGTAAGTCTATCACATGACGATGGAGCTTATAACAGCAATTAAAATGTTGATGTTCAATTTCCTCGATCCCTATTGTTTATACAAACATTCCAATACGGCAATTTTTAAGTATTTAACTGAACAAATTGCACAAGCAGATAAAAGTAATTAAGAATTCTGTTCGAAGAAATCGTCGCCACTCTCATAATTAAGGACTTATGAATGAGCTCTTGTTTGACAGGTGCGGAAACTTTGGCAATTTGAAAGCGCGAAAAGTCTGCGTAATGAATTGAGGGCACAAAGGAGGCAGCTCCGACCAGCTGTTATTTCGGGTTCCTAATTTTAAAATTTCAGTTTGCGGGGAGTTTCACATTAAGGACAGACCACGCGGACATAGAAGGACGATAACAAAACAGCGCTTATTGAAGGCTGGCTGTGAGTGTGTTCTGAGTGGGTCCTTTCTGTCGGCTGTGCACTTTCAAACAGCTTTAAAGGCGAGAATTAGGAGGCAGATCTTCGGACTGAGGTCTCGTTAACAGAATTGAGGCTCCATGCATATTTAACAGCGTTGCACGGGTAGGCACACAACGTATACAAACATTAGCACTGGGGAAGTGATTATGAATCTTATGATGGTAATTGTGGTATAATTGGCATAAAGAGATTTAGAAGAGATGTTAATTACTTGTTTTAGATTACGTTTTCGCGGTCTGAAGTGATTTATATGCTTGTGGAGTAATTTAAAGAGTAAGTAATGTGTAAACGCCGCAGAATGAATTCTCGTGCCTTTGTAAGAAAATAACGAGCAAGCAAGCAAATAGTGAAATAACGTTGGATAGCAAACTTAAATATAACAATAAAGAAGGACGGCAATTCCTGTGAAAGAATGGGAAAGAGGTGTAGCAAGACAATAGTGGAAATACGTATTAACTGAGAGTTTATTAGGTTATTCACGTTCCAGTAACAGAGTATCTTAATGCACTCAAACGTCAAAGGATTATTATATAGAAACTAGCTTGAAGTTCAAATAAAGACAAACAACAATAACAACCTAGATATCCTATAGACAGGTTTTATGGAGACCTTAACTACAATTAAGTTCTTGGAAAATATTCGCTCCTTTTACCAAGTCTTATGCTTTAGAATGTAAAGATGACCATTATTTTGATGATACCCATTCTACTGGATTTTATAAAATTATTTTGGGAATGTGATTTCTTCAGCTGTTAAACAGTTAAACAAATTTGTCAAAAGACTAAAAAGATATTAGATGGACTTAGGAATGGTTCGTCAGTTTCTTCTACAGCATTAGCGTTATATGTATGTACAGAGGTGGCTATGACAGGGGTTTCTCGAATCCATCCATTTACAGGATCTCCACGCCCATTCTTCTGTTCCTTATGGTCGATAATTACAGTGATTCAGAAAATTGCGTTCTAGCCAAGAGTGGCTATCTGATTGAGATACATGTATCAACGTTTGCATTCAGATACGTCTTTTTCATGTATTTCCCAAAACCAATTTTCAATTACATTACTATTATTTTTCGTCCAATATTAAAAAATGTATAATCTCTAAATTTTTTTACATTTATTTTCCAAGTACTTCCTGACTTTCATTAATCCCAAAACTAACTCCTTGTATGCTTTGCGGCAATTCTTCATAGAAAAATATAGCAGTATATTCCAACTATGGCATTTCATCATTGCATGCCACCATATTCCAGAAAGGGTTTGATCACGTTTTCGTATTCCCTTGCGAATTTTTTCATTAAAAGACTTCAAACGGGAGCAGAATTTTATCATTTTTTTCCAAATACTCCAAAGGAACTAGCCAGCTGAGCATATTTTTAAGTGATATGCCATTAACACTCTGTTCTTACAACCACTAGTACCGCCTTGCGCGATGCAATCTTTCTAAAATACTGTACTATAAAGGTCCACAGTTATAAAGAGATAAACCTGATTATCTAAACAAAGATAATTCCCAACTCAGGGTATTGGAGGGCACAGTATCCGTGGGTTCAAATGCAGATAGTGGTCTCCACTCGAAGCTGAACTGGAGGAAGCGACAATGTGATGAAGCCAGTGTAAGGTGGGATACGGTAGGCAGATATTTGTTGGTGGAAGAAGGGAGCAGCGAGGAGCGAAGTTAACGCTCCTGTAATTGGGGACAGCACGCGCGACAAATGGGAGGATAATTTTAAAAGGGTAGACGGCGGCAGGTGCTCCTGGCGGCAGCGGAAGGCGCGCCTGGACAGTTTGAGGAGGCCGCCTGGCTGCTCTGCTATGCTGGCGGCCTAATTGCTAGCGGCAGTCTTCCTGTTAACGTGTGAAACTCTAGTAAGAGTTGTTTCCGCCATGAGCACACACGCTAATAAGTATACCGGCTATTGATGATATGTTTATCTGTAAATTTTCTGAGTATTTTTGGTATGCAAACACTTTGTGAGCTGTATTTTCCGTATTTAATTGGAATGCGCGAAAAACGAAAAATTCCATTAGGAAAATACCGATTTCTTGCCATCATAAATGTTACTGACTGAAGTATAATCGCTACAACTACCGACTGGGTCGCGAACTTTTAAAAGAAGATGTATTAACCACAGATCTAACAAACCGCTACACATTAATTAAAAAGTAACTTAATGCAGAATTCCTTTCACAACACGAGATGAAAATACTTAGCTAGTGACACGTTTGCGTTCAGGGTAGTTTATTATTATTATTATTATTATTACTCCGCGATTCACTAAAAGTGTGTGGCGGAGGGTGCATTGCACCTATCTAAAAGGGTTATGGTTTGGAAGGGTTATAAGGGATATGGCAGGAGGCGCCCATGGGCTATTGTGAGGAACCATTCCCGCATTCGCGTGGAGTGATCTGGGAAAACCATGGAAAACCCAGATCAGGATGGCTGGAGTGCTTTATCGAAAGCTACTCCTGTCGGATTTTAAGTTTACTCGCCCGGTAAATCCTTTCTATTCCATTCCCTAATCGCTCGTGGGAAAAATGAGTACAGAAATGAATCGGTTCTGGCCCTGATTTCTCTTATCTTATTTTCGCGGTCATTTCGAGATATGAATGTTGCTGGTAGCAATATTTCCTGGCTGTCATTCCGAAATACGTCTGTCGTGAATTTTTCAATTAGCTTCCGTCGAGAGCAACGCCTTCGGTGTTCCAGGTCTTCCCAACCTAACTCGTTGAACATCGCACTTACGCTTTCCCTCCAACTATATATACCTGTCACGAATCGGGCGGCTCTTCTTTGGACCTTCTCTAAAGCCTCCATTAACCCCTTTTGATGGGGACCCCATACAGAACAACAATACTCTAAGTGAGGACGTACTAGTGACTTGTATACAATCGATTTAACTTCCTGAGTGCATTGATTTAAATTACGACCTAGAAATCGGAGCATACGATTTGCTTTTCCCATTATATTCTCGATATGCTCATTCCACGACAAATTATTACGAATTGTTACCCCTAGGTATTTAGCGGAATCTACCGTTCTAAGGACAGTGCCATTAATTGTATATTCATAGTTAAATGGTGTCACCTTTTTACTTACACGCATGACTTGGCACTTTTTAGCGTTTAACTCCAACTGCCAATCTTTACACCACGCAATTATTTCCTGGGTTTTGATTTCGCGATAAATTATAGAATCATTTGTTTTGAGGAAGCATACTAAATTTTTTTCTGTCTGATTAAACATCTGGAATATGACAGGGATATAATAATACAGCTTAATTTTATTGAAATCCATACTGTTACATAAAGGAAGTCTGTCAACATATTGGGGAGGGGAGTCTTCAATATTAAATTTGGTAGCGTTGCAGCTAAAGTAGCAGTTAATTGTAATGTGAATAATCCGTTGAAAACTATTGCTATTATAACTGTTAATTCGTTCTGTGGTTCACTCTTAATCGAAAGACTAAATTAAAAAATTGAATGGAAGGTATTCTTTGCGTAAAATAATATAGAATTAAGAACACGGAATAATTTTACGAATCCATCTCTACATTATGCTACAGATATTTGAATAACCCTCACAAACAAAACTTTTTCGGAATAAACTCAAATATCGTCGGTTTAACTCTTTCTCAATTCGAGAGAACATCTGTAACTTGTCTTGCTGTATATCTTTCCGCTTTTACAATCTGATAGCCTTCACAGAAAAACGATTAATACGAACAAATCAGTAATGGTATCAGTATTTGGTTTGTCATTTCATGTAAGACGATGGTAACAAAGAGTTTTTTTTTTTTTTTTTTTTTTTTTTTTTTTTTTTTTTTTTTTTTTTTTTTTAAAACTGCTTAACGTCTCCTATAACAACTAGGTCTTTAGAGACGGGAACAATTTCTTAACCATTGTGGAAATGCACAAGGCTGAAATGTCGTTTCTCATGGGTTTACAACACACCAACATCAAAGTCATCAGAGAGGAAAAAAAGGACTCATTCGACTGCAGTGATTTCTGGAAAACATGAAGAACCGAAATTCAAATTGCTGGACGGCGATTTCTATCCGCGTCGCCCCAAACGGCAGCGCTGAACATCACCGCTCACCCAACAGGATAGGTAGGTCAGCCCAGGAACAACATATCGTCGTTAGAACAATATGTTTCTTTTCATTTAAGTCTTACGTATTATTCTTCCACTTTTTTTGTCAAATACATTTTTTCATGTTTTCTGCATCTTTTCAGATTTTTGCACCAACCACTTGTAATAACTACAGCGTAGTGCAAATTAATGTTCTATGCGATGCTGCTAGTTTAAGCTCCAGTATCATTTGCCCTAATGAATTAATTTCAAATCTCAGCAAACGTGCTGTGCAGGAAACTGAAGTGTAGAAGGGAATAGAGTATTACCAGCATACCATATGTAGGCGACGCAAGGCCGAATTCTCAAGCGACACGCAGTGAATCGTAATTTTTATCATCTTCCTGTGTCAGATCACACTGGGGCCCGCTAAAATAAGTGAACCATTCATCTCAAATCAGATTGGCGAAAATTACAATTGACAAGTATGTGATACAATATGATCCGCGTAACGGTATATACCCTCACACGTGTCATAGTGAGGAAAATTCAGATACGTGAAGCAGTGCCTGTCGACGAAACATTTCACTATGTTTGATGTCCCAAGAGTCGTTGTACAGGCTTAAAATTGTTCTGAAGGAATCCGTGGACATACACGATCCGCTCGATTTAATCGGCATGAACAGAGAGACCAAGTGAAAGACGCCTGGTTCCAACAATATGCATCATTCTTGCAGAAGCATAACGACAGCCACGAACGCGTGAGATACAAGTCCCAAATAATGCGATATGATGGGATTATCTGCCGTATTAGCGATCCTTCCACAACTACGGTACTTTCACAGTCGCTGTCGCTCAAACAGAACGACGCACGAACCAAAACTATCAATGATACGCATAGTTCTAGTAACTTAGTCAGATATACCTGATGACGGCAGAACACAAGAAAATCTTGTGAATTGCTTGTTAATAATTTTACGCCCTGTATGGAATGAAAGATGAGATTAACGTTTGACTAATGAACCCAATAAATATACCTAATTTTAATAAAATTTGAGAAATATTAATTATCTTCCGCTTTATGGCATAATTGGCCCTTATGTCTACCTTCACCTATGGCAGACATTGTCAACATAAAGAACGCTAAGATCATTCGTAGAACTGATTATTAGTAAATAAATATACCTTGATTGTGAAATAGGATGAGCGATTCATAGTTTAGGTAACCATGATAAAAGTTGATTGCGTGCAAATATTGCAAAGACGTCTTACTGGAGATCGAGAGGTTCCCAGTTCGAAGTCCCATCTAGGTTCGGATTGTCAAACGAACTTAGCTTGACCTCCCCTTCTTGCACAATTGTCTGTGTAATGTGAAGTACTCCAGTTTCAGTGGTTCGAATTCCACGTTAAACTGTAGGTTCCCTACACCAGATAGTATTAACGGGTCAGATTACTTAGCCACCAGATGAAGCGCATTTGCGCGGCAAATTGAAAACTCTGACACCCTTCAGCCAACAACTCCATACGATTTTTTTTTCAGCAAATAATACCATATGCTATTCGTTTCCATAGGGCTATCTTGTATCTTTTATATCCATTTAGGAGCTTCATGGAAAACAGAAGCCAGTCTATTTTCCAAGGTGGTTTCAACTGTAATACGGATCTGGAAATAAGACGTGGATATATTTTCAGACGTCTTCGAGTGAATTCAACTGTTTGGGTTGATCTTTGGCTCACCGTTATCGTGTTTGGCACCTGGAAGGGGCTAGCTGGTTCTAGTTCCGGTAATGGAAGAATTTTTTTTTTTTATCTTAGGGTCTTGGCTTGCGTAGTGGGAGAGGTGACGGTGAATGATTCCTAATCATAACTTTGTGTATCAGATTACTGGACTTAGTTCCAAACTTCTCCTCAGTGCGCATAGCGTGAAGGCAAACAACACTGTCAACAGGGTTTATAAAACTCTTCATATTTGTCATTGTCTTTCGGAAGAGTATGACTGAATGAACCGGAGCCAGGTTTTCTGTCTCACATTTACGGTCTTCATATACACACAACACATAGAAAAACACACTACACAAAGCAACAATCATTACACAAATAAACAATAAAACACACAAGGAAAAGACTTGATCCTCCTATCTCTATAACCGAGATTATTACTCCTGCTTTGGGTGAACGGAAATAACCTTAGGTTTTTAGACAACGTATAGCTTTTTTTTTTTTTTTAAATAAAGTGACTTTTCAGCCTTAAAATCAATTTTTTTAAACGTATGGTATCTATTATAATCCGCAGCTGTTTCCATTGCTATTCAGTGGCCAAAATGTCATTTTAAAATGTTTTTATGTGGTAATATTTGTTTTTAAATTAGCTGACTCAAGCTTTTAGTGTCAAAATTTGTTGATGGTTAATCAGACATTACAAAGTTTCACCCATTATAAGGAAGAACGCCCCGAAAAGTCTCGTAATCAAATGTGTTCTAAATATTTCCAGATATCTGTTATTATTCGCTTTAAGGCATGTACAATTCTTGATATAAAGATAATAAAGCTTTTTTATTAAAAAATAAAAAGAATAGAGCTATGGACTTTCTGAAAAATGCACATTATGCCTCGCCAGAATGTGCTAAAAAATGGTATAGTTATTTTTCTTTTGATCTATCCCGAGAATATTCAACTATTTACACTGATTCACAATGATGAGAATTACATACCTAGTGATGAAAGGTTGCTGTTGTGACCAAAGATCAGTTTCACTACTGCAATAAATATAAAACATTTTGCTCTGAAACTTTTAGCCTACTAATAATGTGAATTATTTTAAAATGATTAGTCGCTAATAATCCTGTCATCAGATAAGGCATCAGTATGTTCGTTGAACCCATATCTGTTAGTTTTGCAAATTAGTTACTACATTCGATTCAGAGTACAACTAAATACTTTTCATTATTATTTTCAATATCACAATCACTTTAATTCAGATGTTTCTATATTCTGGGTTATTTTATCCCTTGGAGAATTACTAAGTTAGCGTTTGCGTGGTTTTTAACTTTATGAGTATCGGTAAAGGGGTACCCTATGTTTGGGAGTTTTTGCCGGAGGTTCTATGGTAAATTACTTAACGCTTATCTAGGAATACAATCTCTGTATATCGGACACATCTTGAATATATAACCCTCTGGCACTCAATTCAGTATTGTTTTCGATCTCTTGTGTAGGCACTGTTTTAAAGTCTAGAGGGGTCATTTTGATAATTATAATCCTTACTACTGACATGTAATGTATTTTGAGTGTCAAGTTATTAAATGGGTTTTTCTGTATCTTTGTAAGCTTACTCAAATGATTGTTTGAAACTTATTAAATTTCAAATGGTTAGCAAAAAGAATAACTTAAAATCATTCATCGAGTTCTTTCTCTGTTGCTACACTACATTTCCAGTAGGAATTTAGTTATAATTCGATACCAAGGTACCAGCCGAAACTGTAAGTAATTAACAATACAACACAGTCAAACACCGAACGTGGTGGGTGAGGAGTTAAGCGGATAGGTACAGTTACCAGATTTCAAAAAAAAGATTTTGTTTCTCTCGATTCACAAAAATAGTTTTTACTTTTGACTTCATGCTGGTGAAAAAAATTGTATAAATATCTTTGACATTGTGTGAATTATGCGTGATTAAACAAAGTCTTTCACGATTAACAGCCTCTTAAATCTTACTGCACTTGAAGGTAATCCAAATCTTTAACATTAAATATATCAAAACAAATTCATCAATTGATTTTAAACTATATTCCACATGCGTAGATATTTTTCAAATTTGCAGGACATGTTCTACATACTAATTACTACAGTCCCTACCATTACTGTTTATCCAGCTTTTCGCAAATGGAAAATATGCCTAAATGTTTAAACAAAAAGAAGCAAAAATTATAATTCCTTGAATTTTTTTTATTAACAACAAATATAAAGTTAAATGTGTTATATTATTGGTATAACTAATTGCCTGGATATTAGTTTACAAGATTAAAAAAAGATTTCTGCAAAATTTCAAATATTATGTTTTCTATCCTTAAAGACCTTAGTGACGACATATTTTTAACTGTCAGTTTGGATGGTAGATTAACATATTCTTAAATAACATTTTTATTTTAAAAATCAATTTTTATATACAACTATGAAAGTTCTATGGAGATACAAAATTTGAACCCTCAAATTTAAATAGATTTGGAGAAAATACCCCCTTAACGCTCTAGCCTAACATTTGGGAGTACGCGGGTTCGAATCCGCGTCCGGGTATCCATATTTGGGTTTTTCACGATTTTACCGAGCATGGTGGTGTAACGGCTAGCGTTCTGGCCTCGCATTCGGGAGGACGGCGGTTCGAATCCCCGTCCGGGCATCCAGATTTGGGTTTTCCATGGTTTCCCAGATCACTCCAGGCAAATGCCGGGATGCTTCCTTAAAAAGGCCATGGCCGAATTCCTTCCCATTCCTTGCCCCCATCCTTTCCCGTCTCTTAAGACCTCGCTGTTGAGAGACGTAAAGCAATTTAAAAAAAAAAAAGACACGGTTTTCCGAAATCACAAATTCTTCCTTCTAAAAGACCAAATTCCTTAATGTTCCTTTCTCTAAGTCGTTTCGCACCTCTAATGATCTTGACGTCGACGAGACGTATAGCCATAAGCAAAAAAAGCAGTCAAACAGGTGCCTTACAACCTGTATAACACTGCAACACAGTACCCATTGTGCATCAGTGACACGGGTAGCGCGCGGGCCACGGACAACCCTTTAACAACGGAGACGTTTATGCTCTGTTACCCGGCGTGTCACGCGTGTCTGCCTGCGGGGCCGCACACGCACGTTTGCCGCCAGCGAGTGATAAAACCAGGATTAATGCCCCCTCTCCTCCTGGAGGGGCGGTTTTAATTTTATTTAAAACGGCAATTAGCGAGCTTGTCGGGGTCCCTCCACCCTCCCCGAATTAAACGATCTCTCTGCAGACTCTCCTCTCCTCTTTCCCTCCGGGGTACGCTGCTGTTCCTCCGGCTGTTTTTTCTGCCCGCCCGCCAGCGCTCTGGTCCGGCTTCCCGCAAACTGCCGCCGCAGCTGTTCTCCAGATTCCACGCTCCCAAAAATACTGCACTTGTTCCGCCACCTACTTATCTGTAGCCCTAGCTCAAGAAATAGCTACCAAGCCATCTGCAGCTTGAAATAAATAAACCGCTACACACTAAGATACAGCTCTTTGCTAGTCAGATAACACCAGAAGCAAAATACATTTTTATCACACCTAAATAGCGCAGTAGAGGATCGGTGCACTGGAAACATAATACATTAAAGTAATCAAAAACGTTCATGATAGGATCGTACAAAAAATTATACTGAATGCAGACAGAAACAGATAATGTCATCAACGTTCGTGACTGATAGAATATGCTCATCATCCTTATTTGTAACGGTTTTTTTCATTCGATAACCTTATAACATAGGTCAAATTGGCCTTTTATTTAAGCAAAATTTTGCTGCAGAATTACTAATCAGATTGTTCATAGTATTTATGTACCTGTAAATTTTTTACGGGATCCATAAAACTAGACTGAAAAACTCAGATTTAATTAAATTCTATGCAGTGCAGATTATTCTGATTTAAAATATCAGTGCGAGAGTTCTTTAAACAACACAGTGAATTATAATTTGTCAATAGAAGGCAAATTTTTTAGTATTGCTTCTTGACACCACTTAAATATGATAACTGAGAGTAAAATGGTAGATAAACAATCCACTTATTGCTAGGATTGGCATAATGCCATTCTTTATTATATTCACAAAGCTCTATCAATATAAAATTTCACACTTTTCACAGGCGTCATTATTGAAAATTGCACTTACTTGTTTCTTTTCGGGGTTTGCACTGCGTTTTTTGCTGATTACGTCAACGTTTCGGATCAAACCTGGAGCCTTCGTAGGGGCTTCTGTCTATCTCGCTGTCTGACAGAAGCCCTGACGAAGGCTCCTCGTTTGGGCCGAAACGTTGACGTAATCAGCAAAAAACGCAGCGCAAACTCCGAAAAGAAACAATTAAGTGCATTTTTCTATCAATACTGTTACAATTTCATTTACATCGATCACAAGAAAATCTCTCTCTCTTTCAAGCAAGCAGAGAAAGAGAGGTAGTTACTATACTGAAATTAATATAATCATCTTGAGGGCACTACATAATATTACTGTGAATTGAACTTAGAAAATTCTTAAATATTAGTAACTCAGTAAGGAAGTAAAAGTAGGTTAGCTAAATGTTTAAACACTGAGTCATGTAACAAACTTCAATTGTTTTGTAGGTAAATCGTTTCTTCTATTCTGTTTATTACGATTTAGATATTTCTCGGTTCATATGTCTGTCGTTATTTCACTAGAATCGACAATTATAAACACATACGTTGAAGGAACATACTGTATGTCATTCCAAAATTACTTCAATTACTTTTAGTCTTCATTTTTGGTTCAGTTTAATTTCTGATGCAGCTGGCATAAACAGGAGTAGAGCTCAGGGATTAGAAACTATTGAAACACGGTTAGTACATCGTTTATAGAATATTATCGTCTTTTATAGCTAATATACCCGTGTTTTTATTTACTTTCCGAGACTGCGTCACTGTAAAAATATTTACACATAACGTTAAAATCTTAAACTCCTTGGACGGTGCTACTGAAAGATAACGTTTCTGAGATTGCAGCAGGAACCTGATCGATGCGATGGTATTCGTAATGAATGAAACTACCGTTGGAAGGTAGCAATCCCTCTGGTGAGAATTAATTCATCGCACTAGACTTTTATTAAGCTGGCGCAGATCCACTTTCCTTAGATTGCGTTTTGAGTGCGCTTCTACAGCTAGAAGATTTCTTTGCCTAAAAGTCTCATTAAAAGAAGTTGCCGAATCTGTTAGTCTTAACTGTCAACTAAACCTCTTCTTTCACTAACGCGGCTGTGGTGTTCCTTCTCTCAAGAAATTGCTTTCTGTTTTTGTGGTAAATGTAGTTATTTTCTACTCTATAATCCTTAAAGAAACATTGCTAATGCGCTTTCTAAGTTCCCTGCTCATTATTTACATCTTCCTACACCGTATTTAACCCTAAAGACTAAAAAATATTTTACACAGACGGAAAAAAAAATCCCAACACCAAGAAAAAATTATTGTAGAGTAATGAAATTTGGACAATGCATTTGTCAAGTTAACATGTTTAATTGATTAAATTTTCAAGATCACAGGTTAATTTAAGCTCAAGAAAATGCATTTCAAATGTGAAATACTGTTAAATTAACAGCCGGTGTAACCTCCAGAATTTTGAATGCAAGCCTGCAAACGTGAATGCATTGTGTCATACAGGTTTCGAATGTCACTTTGTGGTATGGAGTTCCATGCTTGTTGTACTTGTGCTGTCAATACTGGGACGGTCAGTGCTGGCTGTGGATGATGCTGGAGTTGTCGTCCAATGATATCCCATACGTGTTCAATTGGAGACAGATCTGGTGATCTCGCAGGCCAAGGTAACATGTCGACACTCTGTAGAGCACGTTGCGAGACAACAGCGGTATGAGGGCGAGCGTTATCCTGTTGAAAAACTCCCCCTTGAATGCTGTTCATGAATGGCAGCACTACAGGTTGAATTACCAGACTGACGTACAAATTTGCAGTCAGTGTGTTTGGTATAACCACAAGAGTGCTCCTGCTGTCATAGGAAATTGCTCCCCAGACCATGACTCCAGGTGTAGGTCCAGTGTGTGTAGGCCGCAGACAGTTTGGTTGCAGGCGTTCCCCTGGCCTCCTTCTGACCAACACTCGGCCATCACTGGCACCAAGGCAGAACCTGCTTTCATCAGAAAACACAACAGATCTCCACTCCGTCCTCCAATGAGCTCTGGCTTGACACCACTAGAGTCGCAAACGGCGATGGCTTGTAGTCAGTGGAATGCACGCTACAGGGCGCCTGGCTCGGAGCTGTCCTTGAAGTAACCGATTTCTAACAGTTCGTTGTGTCACTGTGGTACCAACTGCAGCTCGAATTTCTGTAGTGCTGCCATTCATGAACAGCATTCAAGGGGGAGTTTTTCAACAGGATAACGCTCGCCCTCATACCGCTGTTGTCTCGCAACGTGCTCTACAGAGTGTCGACATGTTACCTTGGCCTGCGAGATCACCAGATCTGTCTCCAATTGAACACGTATGGGATATCATTGGACGACAACTCCAGCATCATCCACAGCCAGCACTGACCGTCCCAGTATTGACAGCACAAGTACAACAAGCATGGAACTCCATACCACAAAGTGACATTCGAAACCTGTATGACACAATGCATTCACGTTTGCAGGCTTGCATTCAAAATTCTGGAGGTTACACCGGCTATTAATTTAACAGTATTTCACATTTGAAATGCATTTTCTTGAGCTTAAATTAACCTGTGATCTTGAAAATTTAATCAATTAAACATGTTAACTTGACAAATGCATTGTCCAAATTTCATTACTCTACAATAATTTTTTCTTGGTGTTGGGATTTTTTTTTCCGTCTGTGTATTTAACCTAATTGTGACCTATTAGTTTAACTTGAAAATTAAAATGACAAAGCTTCTTTACTTAAAAAAAATGAAATATTATGATCTCGGATAAACACGTAAGTTACATTAGGTTTCATACCTAGAATGCACATCACGGAAAATCTAGTTACATAACAAAAAAAAAATCTTTTAAGTGCTTGCTGTGGTTTTAAGTACAAGAGTTATGCTTATCATTTTTTCTTTATTTAACATAACGTGTAAGAAGTACATAAACTTTGTCTTAGCTTAATTTTGAAACTTTATTCCATATTAAATTTTCGGTTGCATAAACGCACATAATATACATGAATTATTAATGTAATTCTGTGTAAGTCAAATAATTTTTGACATCACAACTCATTTTATGAGAATACGAATCGATTTTTTTTTTTTTTACTGCTTTACATCTCTTAACAGCGAGGTCTTTAGAGACGGGAAAGGATGGGGGGCAAGGAATGGGAAGGAATACGGCAATGGCCTTTTGAAGGAAGCATCCCAGCATTTGCCTGGAGTGATTTGGGAAACCATGGAAAACCCAAATCTGGATGCCCGGACGGGGATTCGAACCACCGTCCTCCCGAATGCGAGGCGAGAACGCTAACCGTTACACCGCCCCGCTCGGTAATACGAATCGAATTGTTATTGAAAAAATTATTTATGTTAAATGCTGAGCACTTATCCAGTGTTTCTTGTAAATTATTTCAATGCCGTCTGTACATCATACGTTCCACGAAGAATTAGTTATAGTTGCAGTATTTATTTACGGCTAATGGTGAACTGTTGTACATAAGATTATCATAAAGTTGTAGTAAAGTACCTGATTTTTCACGATAAACAGTTAAATTGGCGCGAACTCTAGTATCTAGAACGATTTAAAATTGTATTTGAACAAACACAAAAATCTTTCTTCTTAAAGATAAATCTTTTATTTTCAATAAATTATCTATGACTCAGAAAGGACCTTTTTAATTATGCTCGAATAACAGCAGTTTATTGAGCTTAAATTTGGACTTTGAAGAATCTCTCGACTGGTTTAATGGTATCCTCCATATATTTCTATCTCTTCTTCTTATCTCTTAATCTCAGCATAACTATTACAAACTCATTCATCAATTATAAGCACAATATAATATACGGTAAGTCGAATGGACAGATAAATTACGGTATGAACGTATTTTGGAAATAACGGGCGGGGAAAAACGTTTGTAAAAGAGCTCACATAAAGATTAGACAGGATAGTGGGTCACGCGGCTAAATGGTGTGGACGGAATAATTGAAGGTGAGATATCAAGACAAAGTCAATGAATACGAATCAGATAACTGGTGCCGAAGATTGTAGTAAGTATTTATGATAAGTATATTTAATTAAATTTCAATGGAGCACACACTCCGGTGGAAATTTCCCCACCACACATCTCCGCCCTTCGCTGCACCCACCTACATTTGCCCTCAGCAAATTTTAACTTTAACTTTAAATTCTTTCAACGTTTTTGGTAAATTGTTCATTATTTCTCTTGGTAACTTATTCCAATCCCTGACACCCTTACCTAAAAAGAGAATCGTCCTATTCCCTTGTGCCTGAAATCGAGTGCCAGCTTGTGGTCATGGTCATCTTTTCCCTTCCATGCATTACTTTCAATGCTTACACCAATATCATTCCATGACTCATAACCAATATACGCCCTGTACACTCCCATGACCCTCCTCATCCTCCTCCTGTCCTCCAATGAATCCCATTCCAGCTTTTTTATCATATCTGTTACTTATTGCATTCTGCGGTAATTTCCGGAAAGAAATCTAGCAGCCCTTCTTTCACCTTCTCCAACTCCTGTATTTGATACGCAAAATGTGGATCCCATATTACACTACCATATTCGAGCAATGGTCTGACCAAAGTCTTGTAACCCAATTCCTTTACTTCTCTCGTGCATCCCCTCATCACTCTCTCCAACAAGTGCAGAATTTTAAAACCTTTTCCTACTACCTGACCAATGTGTCCTGCCCAGTTAAGCTAGTTATCAAATGTAATGCCAAGATATTTACATTTCAAATCTTCAACAAGTAATTCTTTCCCCACTTAATAATCGTAATCAACTTTTAGTTTTTGATTTGTGTATCTAATTAACTGACTCTTTTTTGCATTTACCTTCATCCCATGTTACCAACCCAACTAGATATCCTGTCCAGATCACCCTGCAGCTGTTTACAATCCTCTACCATTTTGATCCTTTTATATAGCATTATATCATCTGCAAACAATCTAATTTCTGATAGTAAACAATCAACACTATTATTCATTAGAATAATGAATAGCAATGGTCCCAATACGCTACCCTGTGCACACCCATTTTTACTTCCACTGCTTTTGATACTGCATTTCCTACCCTAACTTTCTGTTTTCTACCTTTTAAAAATTCTTCTACTAGCAAATCACTTTGTCATCCACTCCAATTGTTTTTATATTTACTACTATTTGATGTCTCACTCTGTCAAAACCCTTTGAAGATCTAGTGCTTCACTATCAATTTGCCCTCCCTTGTCCATTTCATCTGAAATATCTTGCATATAACCCACCAAATGAGATTCGCATGAATATCCTTGCCTAAAGAGATGTTGCCTACCTGAAAACCACTTACTTTCCTCACATATATTTCTAATGGGGTTGCATATCAATCTCTCCATTAATTTACCTACCACTGATGTCAAACTGATCGGCTGATCACACCTCCTTTATATGCCGGCTCTATTATCCCACTTTTCCAGTCCTGTGGTAAGCAGCAAGTATCCAGACTCAATTTAAATAATACAGGGCGTTCGCCGGAAAACGCTACCCTCACAGTCTGTTGCCGTCGGCAACTTGCTCGGTCAGTCAAGCCAGCAGTTTCCGCCACGCGGCACCGTGAATCACCGCACTGTTTAACACCTCCGCTGCAACAACAGTGCAGTGCAGTGACCCTTACATTGTTAAGAACGGTTTCTTTGCATTGTAGATAGTTTGTGACTTCAGTCTCTTATTAATCAGTGTTGTGAATAAACGTTTCTTTGCGGTTTGGCTGGTTTGGGGCTTCATACTCTTATTAATCTGTACCGTGTTTGAGTGTGAGTAAAATTATGGTACGTTACAGTTTGCAACAAAGAATATTTCTCTACGATACATATGTGAAGAAGAAGTCGTTTAAAAAGTGTCGCAGTAAATTTCGTTGCGAATTTCCTGGCGCTTTACTGCCAGCTAAATCAACAATTCTGCGTCTGGTTAAAAAAGTAAGAGAAACGGGTTCATTTTTTAACAAAAAGAGACTGTCGGTCAACCGTATTCTCAAAATTGACGATATCGCTTTTCGACTAGAACAGTCACCCAAAAAATCATTAAGTCAGTTAGGGCAGCGTGTGTCTCGAAATATGTTCAGAAGATGTGAAATGTGCATTACACAAGAGGGTCAACACTTCCAGCATCTTTTATAAGGTAAGCTAATGAATTACGTCACATTTAAATGCTTAGCACACAAGTTTATGAAGTTTATGAAGCGTAATTATTATGAAATTGTCCGCGGCCGACGGTCGAACAATGCCGGAAACTGAGCGCTCGCTCGCCGGGAGCAGTTTCTTCCTTGTAGCGCTAACAGTGGGTTGCGTTTCCCGGCGAACGCCCTGTATTTCAAGATAAAGTACAATGTCACATCCAGTTATCTTTAAGGTATCTGTAGAAATATTATCTACACCAGCCCCTTTATGTTAATTCAGCTTTCTTATTTCCTTCATAATATCCTCAGAATGAATTTCAATTTTTTTCTGGTCTGTTTATTTCTAATTGTGTTGTTAAGCTCGTTCTCCGAGTTAGACCCTTCCGTTAGTGATTCATTGTCCCTAATGCTCTCACCAAACCAGTTACTTTTTTGAGAAGAAACATCTAACTCATGATAGAAACAGGTGGATGATTACATTATATTTCAGTTCAGAGTTTAATTTTCAAACGATTCAATCATTCCCATTATTCACAACGACAGTTTCATCTAACGTCTACTTATTTATGCAATTTATAAACTATACCACACAACTGCAAATCAAATATCACCTTGCCTAATTTTCCCTTGGTTACTTTTTTAGTTTTCAAGTGGCCATTTTTTGTTTAGTTTATTACTTACCAATAAGTTCATAAGTACAGAATGGGACTAGAAGTCTGGTAAGCTCACGCTTTCGAGGACCGGGGAATTTGCTGCTTTGACGTCATGATCAGCCTCCCCCACTCTGGAGAAGCCGGCTTTAATAGCGGCGCCAGCGAAATTATTAAACGGTAACCTCGCCGCCTGAACCACCCCTGTCTCGCGGTTTCGAGCCCGTTACGGCGTCGATCGTATACGTCACGAGTGGCGAACTTGCCGCTCGGCCATAAACTCGGCTGAGGAAGCTGAATGTGCGGTGTAAATAGTGGCCAATAAATTCGGTGTAGGAAGCCGGGGCGCCCCGCCCACGCCTACAAAGACGTTATTGACACTCACCTGTCGGCGGCCTTTTGTGGCGGGCGAACAATGCGCCTACTTGCCGCGCTTCGCCCCGACCCTTCTCGACGGACTAAGGCCATTAAAACGGCGGCGAGTGGGAGTTCGTCGTGTTTCTTTGGGCCCTGCTGGTTAGTGACGCTTCATTGAGCTCATTTATCAGCCATATCATCTCCCCCATTCTAAGTTGCTTATGGTTTAACGGTCCCCATCTCTTCCGACAGAGCCAAGGGATTACCAAACATGGGCTTACTCACCGGTAAAAGACGCTATTTTCTTTTCTCTCACCTACCACAAGATCATTTTATATATATATATAACAAAATTTCAGCACAGTACTCTGCCTTCTTTATCAAGATATGCTCATGTCGTTTTATTCTTCCGAAATGCAGAACAAAACCTATGTTCACACGCATTTTTATTTTAGTTAAAGTGTCACTCATTCCATACGCTACCGTCAAGCCTTGAGGGTGAGAACTTAGTGCTCAGATCCTGCATTCTGGTGGATGCCTTGTAGACCCTGATTTTCCATGATTTCCCGAAATCACTTGAGAAAATACCGAAAAGGTTCCTTCAAAAAGTGATAGCCGAATTCCTTCCCGATTAAAAAAAAAAATACGCATTCCATATTGCGCATACTGCCGAAGAGATCAAGTTATCCTTACCTCCAATTGTAACATTTTATACCATTAGTACGAAATACTGTATGTAAGAAAAGTAATCACGAAGATTACTATACCCTTGCATTTAATAGGTGTTTGTAATCACACCGCATCTCTTATCTTGTTGGTGAAATGTATGGTTTCTAAGGTGGAGGTTGTGTACCGTCTCAGCATTCGTCTAGATCGGTATTTCTCAAAGTGGGTTCGCCATTGCCTGCGAAATTTTATAGTGGCACGTGTAGCTAAAAGTTTGAGAAACATTTTTCTAGATGATTGCCGTAAGCCGCCAAAAACCGCAGTCAAGACGGCCGGTATACGAGGACCAAGTGCTGTTGTACCTCGCAGAGTGCGGTGACTTAATGTACTCAGCCACACTGGAGGGTACTTATCTGATTGCTGTTTTAATTCAAGTAAGTATTACGTCATCAGATATAATCTCAGAGTGAGTCTGGTGGTTGAGTGGGAACGTTCTTGAATGTCTTCAAGAGAAACGCCAGTTCGACCACGTTTGGCCAGCCAGATCCGTATAAATATCTGCACTCTTATTATGAATGTCTACAGTGTTGGATTGTAACTTACGCAGTATCTAATGTAGTTCAACTTTTCATTGGGTTTTATGTGATATCAGACGAACTTGTCTTGCTAGGAGAGTATTCAGTTACTAACGACTACATATCACAGTTTATCCTCCCAAACAATTTAGTGAAGTTTAGGGGTACCATGTAATACGATTTATAGTCTGTTTGTAAAGCTGGTAGTCGTGATCCTTGCTCATATCATTAACTCCTTCTTACCGTGGTACTTATGATTACTAAAAGCTTCACCAAAGAAGATTTGGAGTATGAGTTTAATTTGTAACACTTAACCTACCAAACTAACCGGTGACAAAACAAATAGTAAAGCACCACAAATACCTGCGAAGTATTTAATCAAGATAAAATTTCCTTTTGTCTCTATTATTATACGCCTCGTCGACTTCGTTGTTATTAAAGTAGGAGAGGATAAAGGACAAGGTACGGAAAGGAATTCACCCATATTCTTTTGAAGGTATCATTTCAACATTCGCCTGTAGTGATTTTCGGAATATATGCAAACTTTACTCTGAATGGCCTGCACGGGATTTGAAACGACGTCCTCGTGAATGCCAGGTTAGGACATTACCACTCACCAATCGAGCTCAATGAACATAAAACTAACTAGTCACTTAATTAGAATGACTGCAATTCTAGCACCACTTTGTCAGTTAAAGGAAAAAAGGTATTAGTATGGAGGATTTACGAGAGAGCTTCAGGAGCCCATGCCTTGAATTGGCATGTTGCTTCGGGGAAATATATCACTTCTTTCGTATGTGGGTGAAATTAGAATTTGACTGAGCCAATAAAAGCAGAATTAACTCTGATGGGATATATAGCCAGGAAATCCTTGAATTAGATAGTCCTGTCCTACCAAATAGAGGAGAGATATCGATTCCTTGAAAGCAGAAAGTAAGTGGGATTGAAAAACTGTTGACCTTACGCACAAATTCTCCAAGTCCTCGTCCACATCGTACAGTAGCATATAGGATCAACCTTTCTCTCTCATTCTAGCAAGCAAACAAACAAACAATATATCTTCCATGAGAAATTTTGCGGATTGGCAGCTTTTATTTCATAAAATATATCCGTTATTACTCAAAGATGTTTATTTTCGACATAAGTAATAGTGCGCCATCATTTTTGGGTCCGTAAGAAGTATTTAGAATCCCATACTTTCAGTCGTTCTCCATGCCTATCTAATCCCTTTTTAAAACTGTCAACCACATATTTAATCAAACTCTGATTTATACAGTGTGTTTAGAAAATATCTACCGCTACATTCACTACTGATTCATTGAAAATTACATTTATCTTCTACTGGTTCGATCTTGTAATTGTTTTTATTCTTTGATGATGACAAAATATCTGTAATACTAGCAGCATATATCTAATTTAAAAGTTATTAAACAAGACTTTAATACACTTTATTCATATTTGCTGTAAGCTGACAAAATACCACAGCAAAAACTAGAACAAAGACCATTAGTATGATTTCTATCAATAAAGATGTTATACAAACTGTACGACGTACTTCACTTCCTGAAGGGTAAATAGCAATACAGAAGTTTACTAAGCAAATAAATTTGTACAACGGCAACACACATCGAAAAAAAAAGTAGTTCTCGGTCGTTGTTTTAACGACTTGTAAGTTATTTTCAACAAATTGTTGGCATTCGTTACAAATTATATGTTTAATCAGCAGCGTGAATCTATTTTTACACGGATTTTTATCATTACAACAAACACGAATGAAATTACAAATAAATTTGCGTCAAATTTCAAATTAATTCTCAATAATTCACTTCATTTTAAATCATCTTCAAGGTTCTATAAAATTGATATTAAGGTAACTAACCCATTGGCTTCGCTATCTATGAATTTAAATTTTGAACAATCAATATTTATAGAAACAAAAGATATGCGACGTTAAATAAGAATGGAAAATAAGATTTATCTCTCACCAAAACATATTAAAGAAATATGACGCTAACGCAAAGTAACATTATGATATGCATCTGAAAGTTTATCCCTGACCCTCCTGTTAGTTATCTCGTTTTATTAATGAAATACCGAGTCGAAGCAAATTCAGATTCAATTTTGCTTATTTTCCTTTAATACATCAGATTCTAAAGATACTAGGGGCAAACGTAAACACATGCTCCAGTGATTATAACCTTCAAACAAACTTGAATGCAACTCTTTGAATACTGAATACTTAGACCTAAACACTTTGTCTCTGCAAATCGCTTATATAAGCTTTCACAGAAAATTCCAGAATAATTCAAAGACTTTCTGACTGACGTTTCTGGAATTCTAACAATACTTAACCAATTAAAACCTCATTAAAAACAATTAAAATTAATTTAAAATCATTCATAATTATTATGAAGTGCACAGAAATTACAATTAAAGATATTTAAATACAAAATTATCCACATAAATCAGTTCAAACCCTCGCAAATTGTCGTTTAAACATCGTAGCTCATCTCAATACTTGGAATTAAAGACTTTTAACTAATTTTTCTTGCATAGTACTGTCTTTGAACATATTAAATATTATTCACACAGTTTCTTTGCATAAAACAATGTTGATTTCCATTGATTCACAATTAATTGCAAGAAAAATATACAGAACCATTTTCACTCAACTCCCAGCTTGCTATAAATAATTCTTAAAATACAATTTCATTAAAGCTCTGAGTCTGAGGGCCGTTATAAACAACAAAACTACAAAAAAACCTGTCAAAATCTGAGAACTGATTTTTAATTAATTACAAGTAAAATAATCTGATTTTCTGTAGAGATTTTGATCAGTGCTCTGGTACGAGGTAATTTATTACTTATATATTCATCTCTTATTTTCTATCATTATGTAAGTTTCCAAAAGAATGGAAATCCCATCAAAACAGTACAGAAATTTCTAAGTTATTGGATAGTAGGCTAGAAATTTCATTTTCAGCAAGGATTTTTATTTATTGCTCCTTCATCACGAGATGTAGAATTATACCACATACTGCTGATTTCAGAATATACTATAAAACCCCATCGAAATATGTACCGTCATTTTTTCATTTTACCACAAAAAAAAGACACATAGCCTTACAGTTGAGTAGCGGGTAACTTCCAGGCAAACTTTAGAGGTGGTTGATAAATACGCTGACAAGAGTTTCAGTGTTGGTTCAGATTAAACTCTGGTTTTAGTTCGTTACTTCACGGCTGGAGTAACACAACCGACCCTGAGAAAATTACGCGTGTTTGGCGGGGCGGTATCAGCGGTGCCAAGTCGTAATCCAATGGAGCGGGCCGACAGGCGCCCAGCAGGTGTTTTCGTCGCCCGTGGTGACCGCGGTTCCACTCGTAATCGCATTAGGCCGGTGTCTCTGGAATTGTGGCGACGGAAGAGGACGTCGTGCTCAGCGGACATCACCGCAGGCTTAATTGAAGGAAACTGTCCGTCGGAGAGGTGACACACGCTGATAGAGGTGGTACCTCACAGCAAAGTCTGTCGACGGAATCGTAACCACAGTAACTGACACACCAAATAGCTGGGTAGCACGAGGGTCGCCCACAGATTCTCACCCGTGACTTCTCATTGGCTCCAACACAGACTATGTGTACCGAGTGGTCGAGCTTAATTAAAGCAAACTGACATGGTAAATTGAAATTTTCCTATTCACACGAGATATCAGTCCCGAACGAAGCATTTGGTAGCTTGCAACGTAGGTGGTAGATAGTGTGGCTTGTAGTCTTAGAATCCACTAACATTGGTCTCAGTTTAACGAATTACAACCTTTGAGGAAGTTTCAAAACACACATTTATAAAAGGGACAGGAACGATTGCCCCAATCAATGAATAAACGGCCAAGTTCTGATATAAATCGTGATAAACCCCATTTAAACGTTTTTGACGTACACTTAACCATTTTTATCCTATTTAGTAAATTTTTTGCCAAAATTTCTTTTAATTTTATGTATTTTTCACAACTATGTGCAATTTTAAAAATGCATTAAATTTTACTTATAAAATCCTAACCTATCTTTGAGAAACCGTAGCCATGTGGTATTTTCAGAACTGCCTAGGAATACATTTGTCATCTAAAAATATTGTCTAAATTATCCTAATGATTACTTGTTTTTCACACCTAATTCCATTACAACCAGCTGTATGTTTTCTGTTAAATTCAAAGTATGTGTCATATCTGATTTCCCGGGGTAGGCGCTAACTATAGGAGTGTCACCATTACATTAGAGAGTTATGGGAAAGTGAACTGATATTATTTATCGTTGCCTTCCCTATAGCGATCATGAAAGTTACTGCAGGTGTGGATGACTCATGGTTTACCTAGGATGTTGGTAGCGTTGTAGATGAGAGATGAAAGAAGGTAGACCGGTGGAATACAGTGCCAACCAATTAAAGCCAACTCCTCCAAAGGACATCAAGGAATCAGCCAATTTCTACGTCCAATCTGAAGAACGAATCACCATCACCATCCTATGCTCTCACTCCTAACGCACTGTTCGCAGAGTTTTGGGATTTAATCCAGGACTTGGATCTGATGATTTGGAGTTGTGCACCACCACTCCCGACCGCCAGGACTAACGATGAAAATTTCTTCAAAAACCATGACTCTAACGAGCTGATCGTGATTCAGGTGCCGGACACCATCACGGTGCAACAACCAGTTTACCACTTACTAGTTTCACAGTTTAGGTTACTAGCTTCATTTAATTATCTTGTTGCTGAATACAATTAATTTTTTCCGTCCCTTTTTATTTCTTTTCAATATTAAATTGCTCTCGTAGAGAGAAAATAGATATTTTTTATTGTCTCGTCAATGGAAATCACTAAGCGCGTCCCCATTCCCGTTACAAAATTAGTTCTCGGATTGTGGTATGATAAGTGACAGTCACCAAGGTGTTATGCCAATAATCGAAAAATTTTCTGTTATTCACAGACTTTGCACAGCACAGGTCGGTCATTAAGAAGTGATATTACTGCTACATAGAGGAAACATTGTGGTTGCTGATTCCTGCCATGTAATTTGGAATACGATGATCTACAGGATTAACGTTAAAGTGAGTAAACATAGATTTTCACTATTACATATTTATCTAATCTTTTTTGGTTTTAGATAAGAAAATTACTCTGTTATAGGACTTATTTTTATAAACGGGTATTTTAGCTACAATACCAGTGTTTATGAATATTTTTATAACCTATCGTAACATTTATATCAACTTAAACACTTAAAAAGTTTGTAAGTACTGTATAATCTGTTCGTTGCTGGCTTATCTGCTCCTGAACTATTAGATCTTAGCCACGCTTTGTAGTAATTCCTTGAGTCTGGATATTGTGTCTGAAGGAAGCCGCATTAGCAGCTTCTTGTGCTATATGACGCGGAGGTTAATCCGTTTTCATTAGACGGTAGGAAGGAACTTCAGTTAGGCCACGGGCTGCGCGTATCACATCCCAACACCGTTCACCAGCAATCTTACCACCATAACAAGCGTCTCAAATCCCTGCAGCACTAATATCAAAGGAAATTTGTGAAGTAAACCATTAATATTCTTATTTCCTCAAGTATCGCTAAAATATATTTTGTTATTCCTGTATAAATTAATTGCTTGTTTTTCTGCCTTACCATGTGAATTTGTCTACACAGTTAGTTAAATTTTAGATGAAGAATAGTTAAAAAGTTCCTGTTTAAGCCCGGTGTAGATATTTTGTTTAATAGAGATCAGGAAACAATTTGAATAAAATTGAATAAAATAGAAATTGACGAAAATAACGGTGTAAAGAATGCCAGTTATTACATATTAAACCAATTATTCCTTACGTTAGTTATTCTTTAATGACATCATCACTGATGTTTAACCTAATTTACACCATTTTAAATTATTTATACATTTTGAAATCCACTATCGCTAATATTTGTAAATAATATATGTTAAATGCCGTAATTTTTAGAATCAAAATATATTTTGTTAAACAACAAAAGAAATGGGCTAGCATTCTCCTGCGTCATTGTTTCCTGGACATTCTTAGTTATCAAATATTTAAAAGGGAATATGAAGCAATAGATATATGTCACAGAAAGTGAAATTTATACAGACTCCATTGAAAAGAATGACATAGTGGTTCACATATATTTTGCTTAAGTTATTTTTCAATAATATCACAAATTTTCACATGATTGTGAATTTGTTTCAGGCACCGAACTCCATAATATCAAATGTTCCAAATTTATGCATAGATTAAAATCATGAATTTCAGTTTAGATTTACATTAAATGAACATTTTCATTAAAATCAGACTGCTCCTCTGTTGTGTCCCTGTGTTACAGGAAGATGGAAGGTTAATTTATCTCTAATAAAGGACAACTGAAAATAATAATTAAAAATCAAGAGGGAAAATAGTGTCTAGCTCCATTTTCATTGTAAAAAATTGATGGAATTATATTTTTACTGTCATATTTTGCCACAATATTATTTGTGCTACTGAACATGAAGCGCTCACAGTAACTCATAGAAAGCTGTGAAACCGTAGACCAATGATCCTTCCAAACTGGATACTGCCAACAAATGAGTGTACAGTTAAATAGGCGCCGTGAAAATGAGGTATGCGGACTATCCATCTGTGAGACTACATCCTTAAATCTTCTCATTTACATTTTTCAACGAAGATGTATGAAGGACAAGACGTAAAGAACAGAGGATTCTGAAATTTGTGACTGGAGAAGCTTTAACATCTCTGTCGATATATATATATATATATATATATATATATATATATATATATATATATATATAATGTATCTTTATAAATATAATAACCTTTTTAAAAAATTATGTTGTGTCATATATATGTATTATTTGTGTAGTGGCATTGATGATATTGTTTCAGTAATTGTTATTCCAGTTATTTTGTTACTCAGAACTAATTTATTACCTAATTTAATTAAAGACTAAAAGGGAGAAATTAAGTGAAAATACTGATTTTAAAAAAAATTTAAATTATAATAATGCAATATTTTCATATGCTTACTAATCAGTCTTGCAGTAGCACCATAATAATAATATGTAGCACTGATAACCTTTCATAGATATTTTGTAAAATTCTTTATTCGTTTACGTGTAGTTAAAAAGAAAAATTGTCAAACCTTTCAAAAACTACATTGAAATTAAATAAAAACATTTATCGGCTACTTAGCTATAACACCAACTGCACGATATCAATACTTGTTATTCACACTATTACCATCCACTTTTTTAAATAAAGAATCGTTGTAGTTTCCACACTGTTAATTGCATTGTCTGTAGTAAGGAGATAACGAATTTCGGCGTAGACGTAGAGGAGTAGATTCAATTACCAAGCGTAAGAAAGGATGGGAGAGTATCTGACCTAGCTAAGTGAATTGAAAATGTGCTACTGCCACTTAATTTAATATTTCAAGTTAGTATTATGTAAACAAAAAAACTATTTTTTACGATAGAATAGATGCGATGGTAGTTTTTGCGCTAGTACAAATATGTAATTAACACTGAATTCAATTATAAAAATTAGTAGAACCCAGCATGAAAATGAATGAGGCTCGGTTTCATTCTGAGTTAATTAGCTACACTAAAATTAACCTCGCGGGTCTCGTTGCTATATAAATAACAATACTGAATGCAGGCTTTGTGTTACAACTATTTTTGTTGGTATTATAACTGGCAGGTTAAAGTCACAACGTTTTATAAAATTCACGGATGTTACAACCTTTAACGTTTATCGGTAATCATGGTACGGGTTGAGAACGATCGAAGCTCATATTGGATGAAAATAAACTTAAAATAAACGACACAACGTACAAAATAAGTTATAAAAAGTTGATGCGCTATTTTTAATAGCCACAGTAATACACCCCACCGTGGATTTACATTTGGGAAAAAAACAGTGTGTACATGTACAGGTATTAGCATCACGTTTGTTAAATCTTTCACCCGTGTTATCCATTATAATTGTTATACCAGTAAAGAAACTGTTATTCGGTTGTTCATAATTGCTTTTATAAGCTCTTATTAATTTTCTGGACTTTTAACATACTAGATATATTTTAATTCATAAAAAGTTGTACAGAAAAGCAATAAAATTTATTTCTGCGAAAAAATTGTTTTCATAATACCCAGCACCACCCATTAAACTTAGAAATCCAAACCATTATTTACACATATAGAACGCAGGTCATGAGAGTTACAACACAAAAAATGATTTTGTTTAGTCCTTCACCATAAATGCATTGTTTTTAATTCTTTTTTCTGTCTTCGTACACAGATCATAAATCCTATTAAAATCTAATGGATGATTTAATTTCTACACAGGACTCATCCAGTCATTTATGTCACTTGTTGAAAAGGTTATAACAAGAAGGCAAATTTTGGACAAGGTCATCTTATTGCATTATCAAGAAATATAATATTCTAATCTTGTGTCTACGAATGTTAATTGGCATAACTGCATTTGATACAAGTGGATAATACGATACGCACCAAATATGTGTCCTTGTTTGTATAATGCTTACATTAATAAAGTACAGTAAGGAACGCTAACATTGATTAATCCAGTTACTGGAATATTTTTCAATTGCCATAAACTATTTTTATGAGCGTTGAATCAACTGGTTTTGGGTCGGAATGACCCGCGCAAGTTCAGATAACTCTACTTGTGTTAGATCGATCAGCGCTTTTGTTTCTAAACATTTTACGTTTTAACGAAACTTCTACATAAGTTTAGAATATCCTAAATTTTAGGGTCAAAAACAAAGTTTGCAACAAAATAATACAACACACACTATCAGAAATATAATATGGATCACAGATATACTCGCCTTTGACTTTTAACTCGCAAACCAACTGTAGAAAAATCGTTGAAACCCATATGAAAATAATATAAAACAGAATAAGTAATGTTTTGAACCTATTCTAATCATTAGAATCTTGAGCGGCATTAAATTTTATGCTTTGTTACTAAGTAGTATGAATTATCCCCAATCTACATCTACATCTATACTCTGCAATTCACAATTACTGTGGGTGGCAGAGGGTGCTAAGCACCAATCCTATTTTAGAGTATTCCAATCCCGAACAGAACGAGGAAAGAAAGAATACATAAATGTATCAGTACGGCATCTTATCTCTCGAATCTTATCCCTTCTGTCATTGCGACCTAAATAGGTTGGCGGAAGAAGTATTTCGTTGCACTCGTAAATTAGAGATTTTCGCATATTCTCCAACAAATTTAAACGAAAACGACGTCGTCTGTCCGCCAAACAATCCCAGCCTAACCCACGTATCAGCTCTGTGACACTTACATAAGGACTGTAACTAGCGGTCACGAATCGAGCGGCTCTCCTCTGTACTTTCTCTAACGTGTCAATCAATCCCTTGCGATACGGATCCCAAATTGCACAACAGTATTCCAAATGCGGACGCACTAGTGTTTTGTACGCTATTTCCTTTGTATGAGCATTGCAGCTTTTCAAAATACGACCTATAAAACGTAGTTTAGAATTAGCTTTGCCTACGATGGAAGTTATGTGCAAGTCCCATTTCATGTTGCTTTGTACTGTTACGCCTAGATACTTCAGGGAATCGACCGTGTCAACAACTGAATTGTTAACTTTTTACTCGTGAGCATACGGGGTCTTTTATTACTTATTTGCATTACCTTGCACTTTTTACAGTTAAGTGTAAGCTGCCATTTACGGCACCATTCCGAAATAACATCCAGATCGCGCTGTATTTCTAAGCAATCGTCAGAGCACCCCACTTCCCTATAAATAAGTGCATCATCAGCAAAAAATCGCATCCTGCAATTAACGTTGTCACCTAGGTCGTTTATAAAAATTAAGAAAAGAAGTGGTCCTATTACACTTCCTTGAGGAACGCCTGAAGTAACATCTAGCTTTGAAGAGGCTTCCCCGTCAACAACGACATACTGCGACCCTTCTCTAGCCGAAAAATATTTTAGTAAATTGTGGCTTAGAAGTGTGGAAGGACTCCTCAATATGGCCGTGCGTATTAAAACACCTCCAAAATCGAAGCGTGGAGTTATTTAAATCTCAATATCAAACTCAGGAGTTGTGGCGTTGGCCGTAATGACTACAATTCCACGCTCATCTATGTGAGTACAAGGACCGTCCCAATTGAAGAACTACTCTGTCTCGTATAAATTACATTTAATTTTCATTGGTTATATACAGAGACTGAGAAATATTATAATAAGAAATGGTATATGGTAAAATTAAACTGTTAACGTAGTATTTAGCATATAGCCCTTGCACTTGTGGCCACCTTTTTTAATCCAGCAGGAAGAACAAGTGATTTTAGGAGATATATCCGTCTTGTTTTTACTATACTGTGCGATTATTATATGGTTTTCCGCAATCACCTTGCCGTACGCTGGGACGCAACCCAATCTCCACCTCACAGATTACTCGTTTTACAAGCAAAATTTTCACTATTCATACAGATAATAGGCTACATATATCACAAAAGATGCTGACACTTCATTTCCTCCATTAGTGAGGCACAACAATCCCCGTGGGGATCTCCCGGCCAAATAAGTCATACGTTAAAAACAATGTCTTTGCTAATTTTAAATTGTCTAAAGTCGATCAGGCAAACGTGTTGATGGGAAAAATTGCTGCGATTGGTTGCATGGTTTAATAACCCAAGTAAATGTTATTAATAAAGATTATTAAGATTCAGCTATAGAAATTAATTGCTTGGTTTTTTTGAAAGCATGATGAAACTAACATTACATAAAAAGGATGTATGTAGAGTTCTCGGTCACAATCATAGAAATTGCTGCTCGATGTAAATTATTAAAATGTCTGGGAACATTAATATTTGTCTCTGCATAGTGATGGTAACAAATATTTAATAAACGTCCAAGTTTCGTTGTTGGCAGCCAGTATCCCTATCAACAGTCGAGGCGGAAAACTTGTTATACAGGCTAAAACCCTTATAAACAGTGATGTCTTACTTCTCCACCAAACACAGTTTATAACTGTATTCTCTGTGGTGCCGTGGCATTAAGAAATTACTTTTGCTGAACAATGCGTGAAACTGTGTTCACCCTCTATCAGTACGGGTTCGTGATAAAGCTCAAAATGACAACACCGCCTACCACCAATCAATCAGGCAGTCACCACAACCGCACTTGGCATTGCGGCCCTGCCACACAGTGGTTGCCACCACAGCGCGTCCACAGAGGCTGGATACCCCACCAGGCGCCGACACTTGTCACCACTTTGCAATCCGATATGTTACCGGATCACCGACTGCAGCGATAACTAAATCAATAGCCTGCCCGGAGCGTGTCGTTCGTTTTTCGTTTGCTCAACCCGTCAGTGAGCGGGAGCCATATTTGTTATGTGAAACGGCGGCTCGGTCTGTGCGCGGTTGCGCGGTTCGCCACTCAATTATTAACAGGCATTTAACATTCATCTGTCCCGCCAGACCGCCTGTCAGTCCGCTTTGGTTGGTCCGTCTGGGTCAGCGCTTCATGCCGACTCGACCCTTGCAGCGTTTACACATCAACACTCGGCATCTAACATCTCTGTCGCCCTTAATATGATCACCAAAGATGTTCAACGTTCATCTCTTATTGAACGTATACTAAATAAACTACTTAATTATAAAAAGTTATTGAATAAAGTATTTTGGTACAATGCTTGATCGAAGTTAACACACGCACATATTAGTGACAAACTGCCGTTTTTTGCACACGAAAAGGTACAAAATGCCCAAGACCATATATTAAAACCTCACGCGTATGGGTTGTAAAAAATACAGCAACCAGTCACAATATGATGTTGTTTATTAAACCATTACCGGTTTCGAGCTATACCTGCTCATCTTCAGATGGTTTGTAAATTTACAAACCATCTGAAGATGAGCAGGTATAGCTCGAAACCGGTAATGGTTTAATAAACAACATCATATTGTGACTGGTTGCTGTATTTTTTACAACCCATATTTGACATCACAGTCGCGGAAGTTCCACCAATCCATCATGGATAAAATATTATTACTCACGCGTATGGGCTATCATGCTTACAGTTTTTATGCGACTCTACATAATTATCTAAGCGAATTTCCCCAATTTGTGACTAAAATTACAAAACTTTCTTTTTGGTTAATTCAGCCAATTATCTAACGTGAGGTGTTAATCTCACTGCCAACTTTGATATCTTTATATGATTGTCACGTGCATTAATGTAGTTCTAAGTATTTTTCTAATTATGCCAGTCAAATAACAACACACGTCTCACACAACATGTTAAATTCCCTTGTGCAATGCCGAAGTCCAACTGGTGACCCTCGGCGCTAATGGAGCGCAATTTTTTTTTTTTTAATGGCTTTCGGCTGCTGATGCCATACAGCCAGCTCTGTGTGATTATTATAGCGTCCAGTGAATCAGTCGTCATCCAGTGTTTACATACTGTATCTTGTTAGTATGGATACCACAGGATGGACACGACATTCACATAGACACACAACACTTAACATCCATGCCCGCGGGTGGACTCGAACCGGCGACCTTCGGCACGCGGAGCTAGCACTCTAGCCCACACGCTACCGAGGCCGGCCAACTGTTAGGGTTATATTACACCTTTCGTTCTTGACACAAACGAGTAAATTAACTTCGTGAATTTTTTATTTGGGAAGGCCAAAACATTAGTCGTAGAAGCTGACCTGGATTCAGGATGCAGATTTCATCACAATACAATTATAATGAAATAATATTGGCCTGGGATGTAATATACACATTGTTTAATGTACGGTATTTACCCTGTGATACACAATGATACAGCGTAAGAAACCGAAAAGTTACGGAATGAGAGGATACTTACGCTGGTAATTTGTTCTTAAGGCAATTTATAGCCCTTTCTTTCGAGCGATAAGTGGGCCTGCGTGTTGTGTGTAAACAACACAGCCTTCGCAAGTATAGCACACTGTATCAATTGCTGTTGCTGCATGTTGACTGTGATGAATTAGATGGCTTCATTGCTTCTTCTTCGTAGACTCCTTGTGCTGCCTGCGTGCGTGGTAGTGATATATAGAACCCGGAGCTAGTCTTGCCCGATGTTATGATATAAACCCGCTTCTCACACCGTTGTTCCAGTTTCAGTGGGCCAGTTTCAGCCAGTTCAGAACCTTACTGATGCAGTCATCGGATCAAATTTTGATTGTACATGGCGCAGTTTCAATTGCCCGTCAGTGTTGTATTCTCCTAACCCCCTGTTTACTAATAACGCAGGCTCGTCGTCTTAGGTTTATACATTTTACATCATTATTTTCTGGCAAATTAACCCTTGGGATAAAACAACTCTTTCTGTGGCAAGAATGTTTATTCTATAACTGACTGGTTTTACAGTATTACTTGAAATAATAGACATTATGACAAATATAAGCAGTTATGTTCTAAAACAAAAGAAGTCCATCCCTCAAGTGTGAAAGAAGCTACTTGAATCTTGAGGTGATTAATGGAGTAACCAGTCTTTTCTAGTTGTGCTATAGTGAGAAAAATTGATGCCACAGTTTATTTATGTATATTCAATATCATCAGACACTATTTATACCATCGGTAACTTACGACTGTGTATCAGAAAATAATTGCAAGTTGAATAATCTGGGGAATGAGGCATAGATGTTTCCACGCTCGTATGTTTCTGTAAAAAATGTTTCTTACAGATATTGCCTTCCAAAAAAGGCCAATATGAAAACACTGTTCTGTAATTCCTCACATTTTACGTGAATCACTGTTGATTCTATACTTTCATTTTCATCGTAAATAGGACCTCGATGTATGACAAAATAAAATCAGTTGATTAAATAACTACGGGTTATGTATGACACCTACTCAAAATGATTTTTAGATTACACTTGTTGTAACACAGTAAATAGCTAGAGACCACAGGTACCTATTAAATTGAAAGTATTCATCTCTATACAACTGTCAACAAACATTTCTCACTTAAAATGGTTACAGAAAATTGTCTTTTGTAAGTTTAGTTGATGCATATCTTTGTTTAAACTGTTGCATTTTCTTAAGTCATCTAGTGACAAAAAAAGACTACGTACCATAGCGAGTGTACACTGTATATCAATTGGCGTGAATAACACTGATCCACTTCGGATATCATCACAAATAATTATATATTCACATGGATATATCAGTAAATGGGTGTGACGTCTTAATAAAAGTAATAAAATACTTGCCAACGAAGAGTTAGTTCTCGGACCTGACATTTGGGAGAGCTGGTCATCTAGAATTCGGTTTTCCATGGTTTTACAAAACCGCTCAACGTGAATTATGTATCGATTTATTCGAAAGAAATGGATGAATATCTTCCCGTACCTTGACATCAGTTCTCTTACACCTCTAATAACCTAGGCGAATCGTAAATCACTAAGGAATGGGTACTTTAAAAAAAACTGGTAAAACAAGAAAAAATGAAATAATTATCATAAATAAACTCAAATAATTCCAAATAAAGTTCAGCGTTTTTCCTTAGTCTTGTCGGGACATTTTAAAAATCCTTACTAGTTTATTTGACCACAGTTACGAACATTTGATAATTACGTCTGTATTGTAATAGTAAAGCGGAATACACTAAATTTTGGTTTAATTCACTTTCCTCTACAAAGAATACTACTTATTACAAGAAACACTGTTAAAATGTTCATGCATGAAAGGCGTTTATTATTAACAAAGTTGTTAGCGGTATATGTTCTCGTGAATCATTGCATTAAGATAACAATTATTTTTTTGAAAGCGTCACTAAAAATTATTGAGCTGTGGTATGAAGTAAATATAACGATAGCTACATAAATCTTCTTTGAATATAAATTCACAAAATGTGATTAAAAATCACTGGTTTTTCGGCTGAGTTGATCTGAAATCCAGCTATTCGTGGAGGGGACTTTCCTTCCACTACTGCGGCAAAGGAACGACGACGAGGGTGGGACTCAGTGCCGGCAGGGAGGCTTGGGGGAGGCCAGGAGAAGAGGTAGGGGTGGATTTGAGACGGCATCTGGCAGTGAAAGGCTACGCGCACGGATCTAAATCAACATCTCCCTTTGAAAAGAGTCGACTGCAGAAATTGATCTGCATACAGAACTGTTAGATCCCGGTCTCAGATAGCGGCGGCGCTGCGCGGTCTCAACCCACGCCGAGCTGCGGCCTCTCGACCCAAACCAAGCGACCTCTCGAACCCAATCGAGTCTCGGGTCGCATTGTGGTGGCGCCTTGCTTTGACCAGGTTACGGCCGGCGTGCCAATTACCTGCCGCCGCCTGCGCCGCAGGCACTCCCGCAACACAACTGGCGGGCTGGGCCCTGCCTGTGTGGCGGGTATGCTCCACGCAGGCGCACGTGAGCAGGCACGTTTATAAACAGACATCCTTTCTTAAAACACAGAAATATACGCACACACACCATATTTTTAGAAAAATAATTGTTTCATACTGTAACTTTAACTGCACAAAATTGTGCAACGAATTACAATTTAACGGAGTGTAATTTTATTAAAATGTAATTCAGAGCTATTTTTTTTAATTTCCGATTTTTATAAAATATTTAGTTTTCAGTAACTATTGTACTGTGATTCATTGTCAATGCCTGGGACGGTCAAGATGTACAGAAATTATTAATTTCTTCCTGGTTTAAAAATACTTTTTTATTCTCTATTATACATGCTATTCTTAAAATATGTAATTTATTCTCAAAATTAATGTGTAAGATAATTTTCACTTTTTGTGTATAGGCTAGTTAACAGATTATCTTTAACATAGCTGGATTTTACTTGCTGTGTTAAGTGGCATCAGTTGGCATTGTAATGCCACCATTTTTTTAACGGCTTATAAGCGTCTTCTGGTAACACTTGGATCAGTTCAAGCCCACGCTGATTGATTCCCTCTTTTAGTTCACAGCGTGAATTACATATACAATATTACAAAAACTTTGAAAGTGTAAATTCCGCAAATATGTAACTGCAGAAGTAGACAATTCTTTTCCTGTAATGAGTATACTTCACAAATACGATCGAACTTTATAGTGTTGTAATTCAGAGAAAGACTAGATGTACATTATGCAATGACCGTGAGTGAAAGTTATTAATTTTGACGGGAATATAACATTCTAATGGTGTCCTTCAGGTATCAATTCTTGGTAATCTGCTGTTCCTAATACATATAAGCCATGTTCCATACGTACTGCATTTTTTTTTAAAAATATTGTGCTATTTTAGTTGATAAAAAAATATCATTAAAGGCCTTATTTGACCCAAATTATATAGAAATATCAAAACATACTTTACAGTAAATAAACAGATAGTTCAGTGCAATTACGTAGTTAATAAATGTATAAAAAGTACATTTTACCCAATTTGCAACGTAAAAGTACTCTTATAATGTGGAATCTGAGGTGGGAAAAGTGTTACTAAATCCCATAATAGTGCATGGCATTTAGTGGAAAGGGTTGGTTGCTGCATTGATCATTATGGCAAAATTTTATGAAGAAAATTACTAGTCCTTCATAATTGCAGTAATATAAATTAAGTACATATCAGTTATTTATCAAATTATATGTTTTGAAGTGAAAAGTTAACTCTCCTACCAACAATTTAATACCTTTGTAGATTCTTGCTGTATAACTGGGACAGAAATAAATTAATATAGTACTTGATATTTCTTCAACATCTACTTAAGTCTGAATTTCTTAATATTTTTCAAATATGCCGAAACATTAGATTTAATTTCAAAGTATTCAGCGTGGTGGAGTTATCTGAAAGGTAAATGGACGTATATTAAGAACAAAAAGGAATGCACACACCTAAAGATCATTCATTGCACCAATCTGGCGTAAACATATGCAGCCATGAACGAAATGGCTACGTGATGTATCATATTTGTGAAATTAGTAACTATTTTTCCAGAAAGTGTTGTGACGGTTGTAGTGAAACTATTCGGAAATTATGGAATTTATAATTTAATGCTTCTAAAATGAATACGGAACTTCTAACGACAAATGTATGTACATGATTAATCCTAAAACTGAAATCATTTTAAACATTTTAGTTTCGTTAATATACCAGGAGATATTGAACTTCTAACCAAATGTTTCGGTATGTGATAAACCACGAAAACTACTTTTGTTTTAATGAAAAAGACACGTATGAATACGAAATCTATATAAAACCAAGTATTTCTTATCCCAAAATTCTAGTAACAGATTCCTGAACGTTACACAAAATTAAGGATCAAAACCTGTAAAACTCAGTTACATTTCTTCTACATAAATCGTGAACAATGTTACATATCTAGTTCCTACTGTAATTGATTAAATATACACACATTCTTTGAAATTATATAACATTTGGAGAAACAGATTCAGAATAAATGCCATATTTTGAGCTTAAAACATCAAAAATAGGAAAATACGTGGACATCTCTTGCATTGCTTTGATGATGCAATGTAGTTTGTGTTGATTTCAATGGATCCTGTGTAGGCGAATGGAAGCTAGTCCTCAGTCAGTCATCCTGACCACAAACCACATATTGAGCCACCCGCATCAGAACCACAGCTTGTGCCAGATGTCGATACATACGTAGCCCGGCTATGTCAGGGTGTTTTGAACATTATTGGTCGTCTCATGTGATATGGTTAAAATTGTTTCTTGGCAGTGTACATTACATCACGTCAAAACTAAAACGTCTTTCAAAAAATGCTGTAAGCTTCCTGCAGATATTGTTTTAAATAAAAATTTTCACTTTTACTGTGTGACATTTTTTTTTATTCTTTTTTTTTAAAATCTCAAGGTATTGTATACATATTTCTCTAAAGATTCCATCTAGCGCTTATTTCATTTGAATGATATTTTTTTCTAAGTTTAAAAACAATTTAGCTAATGCTAATGTTTGTTCTTTACCACAATGCAAATGCTTCAACTGTGAATAACTTAGCCATACTATTTAGCAGAAACAAAACTCTTTTCTTCTATCCCTTTTTTTCCTTTTGACCCGTCGACGTTGAGTTATTTAGAGGGGATTCTGTCTCCAGGTATTGGGATTGGGAGTAGTTCTAGTATTTCAGATAAACACTTGTTGATGTTTTACAATGAATGTTCATAAGTTGCAAGTATAACAATTTACACTTTCATTTAGTTTGGAATTTGTGATTTCATACTTGACACCTATTTGATTTATTGACAAACATTAAGCTATGCAGATTACCTCTTAAAACAATAATTACTTTTTCCTGAATTGTAGTATCTCTGCGACTATTTTAATTTGAGTGTGATAAGGCAAGATTTCCAAAACAATTACCTTAAATTGGGCTTTGTAATTTGTTTCTATAGTATGATACCTTTGTTAATTGGTTCCAGGGAACACATTCATTTATTAAAACTGTTAAAATTTGTGAATTACATGAAATGTATCCAAAATGCATGTTTGTTGGGTATACATAACAAAATCTGAAATTTTGGTTAAGTAAAATAGATTAATGGGAAATAGAAAAAAATTGTTAAGAACGCGATATGTTGACTACAGTCGTAAACGGCTTTGTACACTAATTTTGCTCAGAAATGAAACATTTATATATATAATTTCTTGTTGAAGAATACGGAATGAGTGGTATGTATAGTAGCAATTAATTGCATCATAGTTCTACAAGGAAGTGTGTAGTATTGAATTAGCTTCACGTAGTTGTCAATGAATAGTAAAGTCCTAGTACTACAGAATATGCAAAATATATATAATTTCTGGTTTTTAATCAGTCTCATTTCATGTGCTACATATAGAAGCAAATGTTTTGCTTCGATTGTTTTTTAGTGCTATATATTAAATTGTGTTGCACTTTAAGCACTAGTTAAAGAAAAGGCAAACACAAATAATTCTGGTTTTCCTGGAGGATGCATTTTTTGCTTCGGTGTTTTACTGCTATGTCTTACATAATACGGAAAAAAATTATTTAAAACGAATAAAAAATTTATGGTTAGTTAAAATAAAATCAACAAATATTTAAAATAGTCCGATGTAAGATTATAATTCGTTTACGAGAACTTATCGCCAAGTAGAAATTAAAATGGTTTAGTTTCCACCAACTGATAAGTAATGCGATGCATAAGGCTTGATGGGAAGTGCTAACCGTAGACTTCCAACGTTCGTTTCTTAATGAGACATTCTATTTTACAGAGGGGTGGGTTGAAAGAGAATATTTCACAGCGGTGGACAAATTACGTCCACGGCGGATTCCCTCTCCGCGCCGGAGTTTTCCACTCGGGCGTCTTTCCCCGCCCTATCTGCGCGCCTCCATTTCCCCCGTCCGACGTCATTGTTCGCCGTTCATTCCAACCGCTCGTCAAAAAGTCCATAATGCGATTGTGTGCGCACGCCACCTCGTCGCGGCACGCCAGGGGTGAGTTGGCAGAGGGAGGAGGCGTATCGCTGGCCTTGCGTGATGAATCTCGCCACCCCCTCTCTGCGGGAGGTCTCCGCTGGCGGAATAGCGCGTGAATCCACTGCCTTAGCACACGCCGCAACGGACAGCGTGCAAAACGTATCTGTCACACATATACTTTAGATAATGATTTCTTGAATACCTCCTTAAAACATAATTAATTATAGCTTTACGGCTTTTTGATGACAAGCTCATTTGAACTGTGGCCAAGGAACTGGAATGAGTATAGTTGCGACGTTTACGCAAAAACTTTGAGGCTTTCAATTGAAAACTGAATTATGGATGGCAAAACCTGTGATCGAATCAGTATGATACCGAATGCCAGGCCTGACAGTTCTGCCACTAACATCCGTAATGGTATTTTAGGATCAATTGTGGAATTTCATCAGTGATAGACCACAGGTTACAAAAGGCCCAAGCATATAGGACCGTGCATTTTTATACAATATCTACGTCAACTCTGAATGCAAGTGTAGACCCATATGTTCGTAAATGATGCATATGAGTAATCTGTAAAGAGATGTAGTGGTTATTCAACATGAGTTCCAACCAGTTTTCAATGCTCTTATGGCATCCGCTACTTTATTCCTCATGGCTTTATGGCTACATCGAATTACTATAGGCGAAAACGGATTCAGAGGCAATTATGCCATGGTATTTTGAAGGAACCATCCCGGAATTCTCCTGAATAGGTTTTGGACAATTACGGAAAAGCCAAATATAGCTGTCCAGATGAGACTCGAATCCACGTCCTGTCGAATGCCAGGCTTGAACTTACCAACCAACATTTGTGATATGATCTCCGCTTGAAAGGTTGCATCTAGGACGCCGAAACACGAGATGAAATCTCACTTGAAATTGTTCGTAGTCTGAAAGATTTCAAGAGATGGTAATGAGTGGATGTCTAATTAAATGAACAGAGATGTTACGGTACGAGCCGCAACCAAAATTTCTGACTTTAAGGTGTGTCAGCATGTCAATGATCATGTATGACTTCAAGCACCGTCCTAAGAAAATAGTAACTGTTTTTACAATTTATTTCTCCTTTTTTTTTTCAATGATACTTCCTTGGATTTGCTTCACAAGCTTAGCGTAACATTCCGCGTCATGTTTTCAACGTTTTTCAAGATACTTAAAACACCTTGATCATTAAAAATAGACATCATCTATTTTTTATTTTTTACTGCTTAACGTCTCTTAATAGCGAGGTCTTTAGAGACGAGATAGGATGGGAGGCAAGGAATGGGAAGGAATTATGCCATGGCCTTTTGAAGGAAGCATCCCGGCATTCACCTGGAGTGATTTGGGGAAACCATGGAAAACCCAAATCTGGATTCCCGGACGGGGATTCCAACCGCCGCCCTCCCGAAGGCGAGGCCAGAACGCTAACCGTTACACCACCACTCTCGGTGACATCATCTCATTCATTGCAGAAGGGACAGCCTTGGATATTTTCTTTGTTTTTGGCTTAGGTACCTACATACTCACTGCCTTCAGATCTGTCGTCAAAACTTCCGGCATCCAATGTGGAAAACTTTCTCAGTTCCAGTTATTTTGTCAGAAACTGATCCACTATTTTTCCTGGACTGTATCGTATATCCTCAAACTGAAGAAATTCTGTCTGTCATCACATTTCACTGCTAACCTACCTCACTGAGATTTTCATCAGTACTTAATATCCCTTGTATAAATTAGGTACTCATCTTGTTACAGTGATCCATACAATAACGTCCGCTGTTAATACTGTCATCATATCCTTTTGAATGTCCTTTGAAGATATTTCTTTCTTATACAACTATTTAATCACACCACGAATATCTATAGTCTCCATTTCAGCATCTGTAAGAAAATCATGGTTCGTTCAAGGATTTTGTAATTTTTCCCTATATTCGTAAAACGACTTAAGCTTTCTATTCGAAAGTGCTATAATTGTTGGCAGATTGGAATGCGGGGTTGATAAAAGATAGGTATTATAATAAATAATTTGTTTTGTAAAAATAACTAAGTAATCTATTAATAAGTTGATTCCTTCAATGCAGTCATGCTTTGGTGAAGAGGTTAATCAATGAATGATTAGTAGGTAATTAAAAGCAAAAAAAAAAGGTATAGATTACAACGATGTTACGAAATCGTTTTTATGTAAAAATAAAGAAAACTATCCATACTTCGTACGAACGACTCGCATGGATTGAATCTCACTCCGTGTTTTGAACACATCACCAAACAATCTGTTTTTCAAACAGTCAGATAAATGAGCTCTGTCACTCTGCTGTCTTCCATTGGCTGCGCATAAAACTCTACAGGCAGCCACACAACGACAGCGAAATATTTTCGTTTGTTTCGCATGTTTGCAGTTCCATTTACGCTAGGCAGCTGGCGTTGAAAATGAGACCGTCGACGGACCGTGAAGACTCGCAAAGCGACGGACGGGTCCTGCCAAGGACAAAGAGCCTAATTGCTTCCGCAGGCAGATGAAATTCGCAAATGTTGATACATAATTCGCAAAGCAGAGCCATTCGAACTGCCAGCGGCTATTCTATTTACGTTTCGCGCCAGAAACAGATTAAAAATACGCATCACTTTCCACGTGCGTAGCTTATAAACGCAGTGATGTTATTTATTCACGGACGGGCCATACATCATCATCATGATCAAGCGGGCAGCGAGTACAATCGATACCGCGTATTGAATTCCACCAGAGCAGCGTGGCAAATCTCGTGCCCACTGTACGATTGTCACAACCTGCATGCGAGCAAGTTGCACACTGCGACACCAACAGAAACTTTAAAGTGGTTAAGTTCATTAAATAGGCAGTATAGAGAGCAGTCTGGAAACTCATTGATCTGTGAAAATATTTTAATAACTTTAACTTAGGGAGAAACAATAGAAAATGCTAATGCTAAAACCCAAGACAAAGAAGACACTGCCACTGATCAGTACAGGTTTATTTACGCAGCTACACTTGATACTCGAGGGGTGTTGTTTCTTGACCTTCTACAAAAAAGAAACCAACGACACCAACTGAGATTTACGAAAGAAGCAGGTCAAGCTTTATGCACTGAAATTCTGATAACGTTCGTCACGCTGAGTATTAATACCCTAGTGTTCACCAAACTGATTGGGTTGTATAGTTGGAAGATGAGGTATTTCACTGTTATAATAACAAATAAAGCTAATTTTTATTTAAAAAAAAGGAAGTTATTATGGTAGTAGTCTTTAAAATGCAGGCTCTGATGTTGGAACCCCTGTCCGGAATTTTTTTTTAACAGGCTTCGCTTTGTTACCATAAACGACGCCGATGTGCTTCGTCGTTCGGTTTCCACGTTAAACTACTGATCCAGCCACAACATTATTGTTAATTATAAGTATCAGACGATCTGTGGGCACAGCATTTTAAAATATCATTGAGCTCCACATGAACAGAGTAACCAATACTTAAGTGTGGAGCAGCATAAGTTCAATCTAAAAGTAAGTTGTTTTACTCAAAGAGGCAGCTTCATTGTATAAAAGGGGTTGTACCCTCGAAAGTATAAAATAAGACGAGTTCTCTACTGGTTTTATATTGCTATGAATGATATAGGTGTGCTCTGAATGCGCTATACGACTTAAAAGAGGTTCTAAAACTAGAGCACCTGTCTCTGAATTCCTAGTGCGGCTTAGAATCACTAGGGATAGTAACAGTTATTTGTACAGTTAACATATCTGAGCCGTATTCAACGAGGTAAGAGATAGTCGTAGCTCATATGAAACCTGCTAAGCGATTATGTAGAACCATCTTTTTACCGAAAGGACTACCTTGTAAACACATTCCACGGGTGCAGTGTTTAGTAGTTTGATAGAAACGTAGAAAATCAGTCCATAAGAATATATGAATACAAAAGATGGGATTAAAGTATAGTCCGTTAAAGAACGTACGTGCAGAAACAAGAAGAGAGCTCTTGAGGTCTCCAGTGCTACGAGAGGAAGGGACTCCCATAATTTGCCGTAACCGAGGATCAAGAATCTGATAAATAAGATGAGCGTTTGACAGCGTTGTATATTAATGAAATACTCTCGGGCTTCCAGCCGGGTAACAATGTCACTTTCTTTTGATGTTTCATTGGAAACAATTTCTAAATATCCCAAGAAAGTAGTATATTTACACTGCTGAAAGCCCGAGAGTTTATCATCAACAGTGTAAATATAATTTGCGCTGATTTGTGGACAACTTCTTTTTAAAAATTATTTTACACATTTCGTTCCTCCCAGCCTGGGAGGCGGACTGTTGGAGGATCTCAAGGATCCTTAGGTGCGAGAACAGATTTTATGAATTGATTTTAATAGGACTCATCCTTATTCCAATTACGATAGTTTTAAACAAAACACTTTATCCCCAGTGAATATGAACAATATCACGGTCAACTGAAGCGGATCCCGGCGTTATTTCCTGAATGAGGGTCATTACGTAGGATATCTCGCAAGTGTCCAACCACCTGGGGTGTGGTACCAGGAACTGAAGGAACGAGATAAAGGTCATATTACTGAGTAGCTTTTCCTTTTTGCTTTCTCCTATACACTAGTAGATAAACAGAATTGCTATCTACAGAGCAATACACTTAAATTCACCAAGGATATGTATCACTGGTGCAATGTTATTCTCTTATCTTTAACTGTTCCCCATCCAAAAACTATCCTGAATACACACAACATCGAAATAATATGAACGTCTACATCTACATCAGAATGGCATCTTATTTCTCGAATCTTATCCCTACGGTCATAGCGACCTAAACAGGTTGGCGGAAGAAGTATTTCATTGCACTCGTAAGTCAAAGAATTTGAAATATTCTCCAATAAATCCAATCGCAAGCGACATCGTCTGTCTTCCAAACGATCCCAGCTCAATATATGTATCAGCTCTGTGGCGCTTTCATTAGGGCTTTAGCAACAAGTCACGAATCGAGAGGCTCTCCTCTGTACCCTCTCCACCGAGTCAATCAAGCCCTAGCGATACGGACTCCACACAATACAACAGTAATCCAGATGCGGACGCTTTAGTGTTTTATAAGCTGTTTCCTTTGTATGAGCATTACAATTCCTTAAAATACGACCTATGAATCGTAATTTAGAATTAGCTTTGCCTACGACGGAAGTTATGTGCAAGTCCCGTTTCATGTTGCTTTGTATTATTACCTCCAGATACTTCAGGGAATCAGCCGTGTCAACAACTGAATTGTTTACTTTGTACTCGTGAACAAACCGATTCTTTTGTTGCTTATTCGCATTGCCTTGCACTTTTTGCAATTAAGTGTAAGCTTCCATTTATGGCACCATTCTAAAATAGCATTCAGACCGCGCTGAATTTCTAATCAATCGCCAGAGCACCTTATTTCCCTATAGATAACTGCATCGTCGGCAAACAATCGCAACCAGCATATAACGTTGTCACCTAGATCGTTTATAAAAATTAAGAAAAGAAGTGGTGCAATTACACTTGGTTGAGGAACGCCAGAACCAACATCTACCTTAGGAGAGGCTTCCCCGTTAAAAACGACATACTTTGATCGACCAATTAGAAAATCACGTATCCATTCGCAAATCTGATCCGATATCCAGCATGCTCGAATCATCGCTAAAAGTCGGTTGTGTGGTACAGAGTCAAAAGCTTTCTGAAAATAGGGCCACTTGTGTTTCACACGATCTCTTCTTCCGAAATCTATGTTGACAAGGTGGAAGCAACGCTTAGACTGCAAAGCGTACGGAGGAGCAGACATAGACTCTGACCATAATTTGATAGTAATGAAGTGCAGGATGAAATACAAGTGAATACGGAAGCAATGTAAGCAGAACAGACTGGAAGTGAATAAACTGAAACAATCTAGCACGAGAGAAATTTTTTCAGAATTGGTGACTTAGGTCTAAGTCGTAATTCTGAAAGGAACTCAACCGAGGACGAATGGAATGCATTAAAGACCGAAATAATGAAAGCTGGTAAAGAAACATTAGGTTTTACTTAACAATCAACCCGAAAGCATTGGATCACAGAGGAAATTCTGAAACTGACGGATCAGAGGAGAAGGCACCAAAATGCTCAGGATGAACCGAACGGAGAGCAATACAGGCAATTTATAAATCAAATAAACAGGAAATGTAAAAAAGCAAAAGAAAAATAGCCACAAAAAAATTGTGAAAATGTTTAAAAGGAAATGATCATAGGTAAAGTAGATGTTGCATTTAGGAAGATCAAATAAAGTTTTGGATAAATGAAGAAAAGAGGTATAAACATTAAAGCTGCTTAGACGATAGAGGTAACCGATGGAAGGAATACATTGCGAAACTTTATGATGGGGACGACTTTAACAATAGCGTAATGGAAAACGAAGGCGATATAAACATTTATGATTTAGGGGATCCTGTTTTGCGGACAGAATTTAATAGAGCTCTGAATGACTTGAAAGCAAATAAGGCTGTTGGAATCGAAGAGACCCCTGCAAAACTTCTTAAATCTCTAGGACGAGATGGAATCAAAAGATAATTCAAGCTGATATCAAAACATTATGAAACAGGAGAAATCTCAACTGATTATAATAAAAATATCATCCTCACACTTCCCAAGCAGACAAATGTGAGAATTATTGCACCATTAGTCTAAAATCACATGCCTCAAAATTACTGACCAGAATAATATACAGAAGAATGAAAATGGTAGTAGAAGACATAGTAGGTGAAGATCAGTTTGGGTTTAGGAAAAATCGTGGTACGAGGGAAGCAATTCTGGCTTTAAGATTAATACTGGAAGGGCGGATCAACAAACCCAAAGATACTTCTTCGGCGTTTTTGTTGATTTAGAAAAAGCTTTTAATAATATTAGGAGGGGCAAGATGTTAAAAATTTTAAAGAAGTCAGGTCTAAAATATCGAGGTAGAAGAATACTTTATAAATTATATAAGAACCAAGTAGCTATAATAAAAGTAGAGAACCATGAGAGACAATCATCAATTAAAAAGGCTGTGAGACAAGGTTGTAGTCTATCCCCATTAATATTCAACTTGAATGTAGAAGAAGCAATAAAGGAAATAAAAGGAAAAATTCCATGTGGCATAAGTGTTCGGGGAGAAAAAATCAGTACGCTACGATTTGCTGATGACATTGTCTTGTTAGCAGAACGGGCTGAGGATATTGAGAAGTTACTGAATGGCATGAACAAAATACTGAAGGAAGATTTTGGACTGAATACAAATCAAAGCAAGACAAAAGTAATGAAATGTATCAGAAATGATATTAATACCAGTAGATTAAATATAAAAATAGGATCGGATGCAATAGCAGAAGTAAGAGAATTCTAGTACTTTGGAAGCAAAATTACAACCAATGGCTGAAGCAAGAATGATGTTAAAAGCAGAATAGCACTAGCATAAAGAGCCTTCATGAAAAAGAGATTTTTTTTTAGTTTCAAACATTGATCTAGGAATCAGAAAGAACTTTTTAAACTTTATGTGTTGAGCACAGTACCTTATGGTAGCGAAACATGGACTTTAGGATTACCTGAAAGAAAGAAAATTGGAGCATTTGAAATGTGGTGCTACAGAAGAATGCTGAAAATTAAGTGGACAGACAAAGTACGAAATGAACGAGGTTTTGAAATGATGGGTGAGGAAAGAAGTTTGTGGAAGAAGCTTACAGAAACAATAGAGAGGATGGTAGGTATTATTTTGAGACAAGGTAGATTGGTTAATTTCTTAAGGGAAGACAGAGATCAGCATATCTGAAGGAGATAATTGAGGATGTGGGTTGTAAGGGATAAGTAGACATCAAGAGTTTAGCACAAGATAGGAAGGGATGGAGGATTGCATCAAACCAGTTGAAAGACTGATGACAGCAAAAAAAAAAAAAAAATTAAAAATTGCAACGCTTAAAATTCCTTCGTTGCAATGTGTACTGCGTCTTACAGCTTCTCTCCGTTGTAGAAAGTCATGTCATATTTACTAATAATAAGATATTCTGTACTTCTTCGTAAGAACTAAATCCTGCTATATATCTCTGTTGTATCTATAGAGGGAGCCGATTTTATTCGTTGTATACAAATACGATATTTCAAGATTGACGTCGCAGAACCAAATTTACGTATGGCATCAACAAAAAAATTTCTTCTCTTTCAGGGATCGTTTCAACCCAACCAGAGTCGCTAGGATGAGAAATAAAACAATTTATTTCGATTTAGCCCCTATGCCGGCAATATTTGCGGTATTTTTGCATGGCTGCCAGCATTTCAAAGTTACGTATGTCTTATTTTGTAATTTTTAATTTAATTTGTGGCGATGTTTCTGTAAAATGTGATTAACGAACGTGAAAAATACATATTATCCAAACAGTTAATCCAAGTCACAAGAGGTCTAATATGTACTGTATCTCTCATAAGTCTCATATCTGTAAGGTCTTCCTCTTCAGAATCTAAAGAAACTTCTTTTGTAGAATTAAATACATACGCGACAGTCAGTTGTATACATCGTTGTCTGCAGCACAACCCAAGGGAGGATAGCAGCGAATATCTCCACGTCACCGTCTACAAATGTGTTGGTGTCGTTGTGGGTAATATCTGTTTAATGTAGTCAATCTGCAATCTCGTAACAAAGTTACAGTTCGATCTCCTGTTGTTAACTGATTATTGCCGACATATTCCTGATTCCCAGCTTCATTTTACGTTCTTGTCGTTACTGGGGCCATTACGTAATACACAATATTATCATCATATATCAACCTGCATGTCATGGAACGAGACATAATCGTACTCTAAACAGGTCGTTCTGTTTCTGACCATACAATTAAAGCACTGAAATGGAATATAACAAACAACACGTTATTAGTTGCGCTAAAGCCATCTTAAACCTAAATCTGATTTCTATTACTTTCCGTCCATTATCGTTGTTACTTCGAATGAATATATATACTTTAACCCAGCGTATCAGTTTTCAGGTATTTTCCCCTTGCAGATAGATGATATTTGCTACCTTGGCGCCGAGCGTGGTGGGTGAACGGTTAATGTTCTGGCCTCGCATTCGGGAGGACGCAGATTCGAATGCCTGTCTGGGCATCCAGATTTGGGTTTCCCATGTTTTCCCCAAATCACTCCAGGCGAATATTGGGATGCTTCCTTCAAAGGCTATGACTGAATTCCTTCCCGTTCCATTACTCCAGTCCTTCCCTCCTCTAATGACCTCGACGTCGACGAAGCGTAAAGCCATAAGCAATAAAAGAGTAAAAAAGAAAAATGCTGCCGTGGTTGACCATCCCCGACAAACTTTATAGTCAACGAGTCAACGAGTCAATCGGTATCTAACCCCCGCGAAAATATTTTAAGCTGATAAATTTTCCTTATTTAGTCCTATATTTAACGTATTGCCAATAAAATAAGTAATAATCCAATAGCTGTAGCAAAGCAAAACATACATGTAACCACAGCGAATAGTCACCGTTGCTGCGATCAATTTAGAGCAATCACGGTCCACGCACAGTTATTCGGATGGGCTCTTGTCCGCCCTGTATCAATCACAGAGGGAGCTGGTAGCCACGGACCAGGTGGCATTGTGCACTGCGCAGGAGCAACGGGCCGGCTAATTACCGCGCGCTGCGCAAGAGTGGGAAGCGAACGGCTCTCTACCAGGCTCGCAGCAATCAATCAGCACCGCTGACCACTGTGCGTTAGACAACAAAGGAAACCAAGGCACTCTGGGGAGAGGAGTGCCCGATATACCGAGTGCGGTAAGAGCTCCACCGGTGATGGGAAAGCGTATAACGATATCCTTACTTACCACAATTATCGACGAGATCTATTGACGAACAGGCTTACATACTATACACAAAGAATTTTACAGACCTAATGATTGACTATGGATATGGTGGCATCCTTTATGATTCAAAGCAATTACGTGAATGACAGCATTGGCCACTGTTAATAATGGATAATTTGTCTTCTCTTAGCCATGGTATCAAACGGATGTGATAATGAATTTTCTCCTGCTGTGAACATATTATCTTCTAGCATTTATTTCTCAATATCTACATCTACATCTACATATATACTCTGCAATTCACAAAATTGTGGGTGGCAGAGGGTGCTCAGCACCAAAGCTAATCTCTTTGCTGTGCATTCCAATCCCTAATGGTACGAGGGAAAAAAGGATTCATATAAGAATCAGTCCGGCACCTTATTTCTCTAATTTTATCTTTCCTGTCCTTCCGACTCAAATAGGTTGGTGGAAGAAGTATTTCACTACACTCATGAGTGAAAGTTGGAGTACGCATGTTTTCCAATAAGTTTAAACGAAACGTGTGTCGTCTATCTACCAGAGACTCCCAACCTAATCTACTAATCAGTTCTGTGACGCTTTCATAAGGACTGTAGCAAGCGGTCACGAATCGAGCGGCTCTTCTCTGTACTTTCTCTAAACTTTCGATCAATCCCTTACGAAACGGGTCCCAAATGGCACAACAATAATCCAAATGTGGACGCACAAGAGATTTGTACGCTATCTCCTTTGTTTGTTCATTACAATTTTTCAAGATTCTACCTATGAATCGCAGCCTAGAATTTGCTCTACCTACTAAAGAATTAATGTGTATGTCCCATTTCATGTTCCTTTGTACTGTTACTCCCAAATATTTAATAGAATCGATCATATCAATAACTGTATTGTTTAACTCGTATTTCTGAACAATCGGATTCTTTTTGTTAGTTATGCTCATTGTCTTGCACTTTTTACAGTTTAGAGTAAGTTGCCACTCAGCGCACCAAGCCAAAATAACATCCAGATCGCGCTGAATTTCTAAGCAATCGGCCAAAGTTCTTACTTCCCTATAAATAACCGCATCATCAGCAAACAATCAAAAAAGGCTTTTCACTTTGTCTCCGAGATCGTTTATAAAAATTAAGAAAAGAAGTGGTCCTATTACACTTCCTTGAGGTACACCCGATGTAACATCTAGATTAGAAGAACTTTCTCCTTCAACGACAACATACTGCGACCGACCAGTTAGAAAATCCTTTATCCATTCACAAGTTGTAAGAGCTAGGTCATTATTATCACTTTTATTTGATCATGAAACAATAAATTATGTATTGTGAACTCTATTTTTTTTTAAATTTATTCGATGGGTATGTTACCAAGCAGAGAGTGACTGTAAAGTTTCTACAAGCTTTAATACCTCTTCAGATGAAGTTGATCTTGAATAATGGATGATATGAGAGGTTGCTTCCTTTACCTTGAGAAAGCATTACTTATCTCAGCACTAGCTGAATAACCTCCTGTTCTGTAACGGGTTTTCCGTGAAATCGAGATTAAAATAAGAATTTTAGTAGTTTATTCAGTGATGAATATTGTACATTGCTCATAGCGAGAGCAAGCGAGCGAGATGCCTACGTGAGTAAAATTGCAGAGTTGCATGTTGAGAGCCCAATGTGATGGTAGAGCAGCTCAACACATATGCATGTATAGTGCACTTGAACAAGTGCATTCACCCACTCACGAGATCACATAAAAACCCTGTCGCCTTATTGAATGAGGTCTATTCTGCCAGTAATCATGTAACAGGTAAGAGCTGTGTCTGGCTGGTTCCTTCGGGCGATATGGCCAGCCATGCTTGCACGCAATGTTGTCTCATGTAGTTATTATTAGTTATTTGGGTAGATAAAGTATTCTTGGGTATGTTAGATAAATGATTCAGATTGCGTAACTAAAAAGAGTTGTTTGTCATTCTTCGTAACATTGTTGTAATGCCTCGTGCTGATCATGTTTGTTAATGTTTGGTCGGGTTGCATTCAGGATCCTTATATAGTCATTCAGCCATTTATATATAAATTCCGTAAAGCCATATTTCAGTTATGTCTGGATGAAGAATCTGTACAGTCGTTTAGCAAGATCAAGTTGGTAGCAAAGTGGCCAAGTGTTGCGTATATGTTGTTTTCTTCCTACGACGCTATAGTCAGTAATTGAAGATAAATGTATGGTTCGGATTTTTATAATTAAAGTACTTGTCTAATTTATCCATTATGTATTGGAAAGTAATTTCCAGTCGTTATGTCAGAACCAGAATTATTTCGGATAATAATTATGGGGAAGAAGTTGGTGATATGTCGATAAGGTAAGATCTAATATACGTAATATCACTATTTTAAGCAGTCACGGGACTCCTACTCCATTAATAGATTCTTCCTAGTGACAAATTATACTATCCTGACAAGTGATATCTTGGTGCCCAAGTATAGATAATCTGATATAACTCGGAGGATAGCTTAAAACAAAATAACACTTCGAGAACCATTCCAAATATATAATATTGCCCACAGAATTGACTGCACAGCTATTATTACACCCCATTTTCCGGATTACACTTCAACGTGTAACTTATTTTTTTTTTAGATTTAACTTGTATACTGTTTTCACATATCTATTCTGCCTTCACTAGTTTCTTTAGCTTTCACTAGTGTATAGTTTGAACTGTTTTCTTATTTGCCTTTCACTAGCAATTGCTTATGCCACTTACTATTCCTTACTGATTCACCATTTAAACTTTAATATTATTAATATTTTGGTCCGTATTTTAGTAATTAAAATAATTTAAGTAAAATATGAAATACAGTAAGAGTTTTATACCCTTGATTCGTTCAACATATAAAACATGTATTATAAACACCCTGTGTGATGTAACAGAGAGCTTTAGCGCCCTAATGTTGCCAGGTTAAATAAACTTTTAAATGAGCAAATAAATACAGTTAACCGCCACAAACACTTTCAAATCACCTAACTTCTATAAGGATTTTTGGTTCACTTATGGTAAAATAAAAAAACAAGCTTTTTTTGCTGAAGGATGCAATTTCTTTCAAACGTTCACACAGTGTGATATATCGGCAGATTGATCTTCGTAAATGGTATTTTTTTTAGGATGTTAGGAACACAAGTGCGTTCATTCATATCTATCTTCACGACGGAAGAAATTTCCAAATCTTAGCGATAACCAGTATTATGAATAACCTTGATGGATTCGATTAGTAGCCGAAAGAAATCGGATAGGTTTGCTGCGTATTGTTTAACTTAAAAAGTCAACTACTTAAAAATTAGCAACCTTATCTCCCAATTATCCAGAAGTGTGGCTACTACGAACTCTAAGTGTATGAGATGATCAGCGCTAAATATATACTGTGCCTAAGAATATCTAACACTTAAGAGTAGTTGGATTAAGGTGCCTTACTGCGTTCCGAGTGATTCCTTTCTCAAATCTCGATTTCTACAATAGTTTCATGAGTGCTTCAACCGATTTTCACACACACAAAAAAGTAGTTTCTTTTTTTTTACAATTGCAGTACACTAAGGTGTCCCAACTTTTAGTTTCTGCGTAAAATGGTAGGTCCCTTTTAGCCCATATGATGGCCAAGAATAAGGGGAATTGCAGGATACACAGAAACTTTCACTCACAAATCAGAAAGTCTGTTATGTAGGCATGTGAACTAGCCCTGCTGGGAAATGTTTCTATGCAATGTTTATTACTTTAATCTAAACTGGAAACATGAAAACTAATTTAAATAATTCGTTTGATGTGCCGAATGTTGTGTGTTGGTAAGAGCTAATAACAGCTCTTTCCCGTATAAAAGTCATATATGAATACTTGGATTACAAGTTTTTATTTAGTGAGTTAGTGTCAACTTTAATGTTATTACAGCCTGGAGAGGATAGCGGAAAAACTGGGAAATCCAAAATCTCAATGGCCAGAGGGATTCGAGTTCGAATCCTCGTGAATACCAGGTCAGATCAGTATACGCTCATCCACCAGTTTCGGTATCTCGATGATGCTTGAGTGTTCACATCAACAACTTTTTTCTAGGACATTACGAGCTTTGTTACAGAAGAAAGGGATGTTTTAGAACAGCAAACTATGGTCAGTACGGCTTAAAGTTGTTTGAAAATGATGACAAATGTTTCATAACGCTTTCTTACGATATTGTTGAAAAATATACTGCAGATTTGAGGGATAGTCCTCGGAAATGAATTTCTATTGCGAACCTTCTAGTGCAACTAAACGAGATACTCATTTTCTATATGCACGTTTGAGGAGTTTTCCTAGAGAAATAAAGACGAGTTGAAAAGCGATATCTCGTAATAATAACGACTACTAGATATATCATCTAGAACTCTGATTCCCCACACCTCAGTAAGTAGCTGTTATTATTACTAATTAATGAAACCTTGCTGATGCACAATCCACAAACGGGTCGAGGGGAAGATATTTTGCACCGCGGTAAATTTTTCTGCAATATCCTCTCTACTTGTTTCTCTGCTAGACCATTTACTATGGCTATCTGGTCTGACACCTTGCCCATCAGAATTATCTGTTTCAGCGTAAATACAACCAACCTGTGACAATGTGAAAATACTCGGCGCACCACTAGTACTTGGCTCTTACAGTTGTATGTGTAAAAAAATGTCTGTGTTCAGACGTAAGAGTTGTAGTGTTGAATTAACGTAGCAGATTTTAGTAGATACTAATCTCACTGATTTTAAGCTCTGAGAATAGTAGATGGATAACCTTATACTGCGTGTTGCTGAGCGTATTTGCTTGATGTAATAGAGTGATAGTTTTGCTTCACTGAATTTAAAACATATTTCTTGTGCCTTACTAAGTTTCATTTAAAAAGATGTTATAGGAATGTGTGGTCTCTGTATTGAATTAGAGATATGACATACTGTATATTCCTCGTTACGATCAAGAAGAGAAAGTTCATGACAAAACATGCTTGTTTTATTAGTTCATTAAAAGATTAAAACTTCCACAGCTAGTAGCTAACATCCGCGTGCCGACAACTATTCTCAAACAGCTATTTTGTAATCTTTGTTCGAGTTCGATGTTTTATTTCACCTAGATTTCCAAAATGCGACAGCCGAACAACAAAAATTACAGTGTAGCAGTTTTAAATATTCTGCTCTTAGTGCGAGTTGCTAGATCTGTGCTGCTTAGAAGTCAGTACAAGTTGATGATAATAGATATCCCTTTCATAATTTTTTCCTTTATAACTCTCACGCTCATATCGCATCGTAACCATGATCCAACATATTCATTACTTCATTGCGTATCCCCATAATTTCACTATTACAAAAATTACTCTTCATTATATGTACAATTCTCTTTATTATTCAGTTAAAATGTATATATGCTTCTTTAAACAAGAGATAATTTGTATGTATAATGTTTCTAAAGGAAAAATTAATTAAACCTATACCTAAAAAGAAAAAAGTTAAAAAGGAGCTGACACAATGGCTGCCGTTCATTTGGCCAATACAGATTGTAATGCTGCGTAAAATTTCGATAATCTTACATAACTTGATTACTGTGGGTATAGGGTGAGCAGTGCTATAAGTCGAACAATTATTATTTATGCATACGTGAATTGGTGGGCCAATCGGACAAACACCCCATTTTCAGAGAAAGGTACTCCGCTTGGCCATTGTTCCCCTAACAACAATTTGAGAGGATTGACCCTCGTCACCTGTCAACCAGAAAAACCTTCAATAGACCCTAACATTTATGTGCCTCCAACACCCATCGCGGACAAATCCGTATTCGAGCCATTTTATACTTTACTCGTATTTACGGAAACAAGACTCAAATTATCGGAGCGAATCGAAACGTGCTTAAATAGATATTCGCCAGATAAGCTGTTTCTCAAGTAACACGCGAGACAAGGACACAGAGAAGTTCGATATTTGTAATTCTATAAAATGTGAACATGGAGGGTAAACTAGCAGACAACGAGAATGAAAGAGGGTATGTGTGAGAGAAGAGTGACTTAGGCCCACTAACAGCAAATCGTCTAATTTATAGTTACTATTTTGTTTAAATTATATTTTTCATATTTGGACGTATCGGAAGATCAAAGGAAGAACCTCGAGACGTTTTTGGCGCAACAGTCTACTCGTTGCTGACTTTCCGACGTGGTGAGGCAAGGGGCGAACATGGAAACTGGGACTGATCCTGCGGCGGCGGCCTGGGACACATCTCTGATCAGCTGGCAACACTGACCAGATACATTAATTAATGTACCACTAGTTCAGGTGGAACATAGGTTTTTGATGGAAGACAGTGTGAGCGCAATGCGCAATGCGGTCTGATACGGTAAAAGGATTCCACATACTTCGAACTTTGCACTAACATTCGAACAAGATGTCTTGCCCATATATCGGCTCTCGCGAGGAAACTTTCATATAAGAGTCTCTATTATGATTTTTAGCCGGAGAATATATTTCAAATATTTGTTGATAAAGGTCCTTAGCAAGTTTACCAGAATATTTGTTACTACAAATATATACGGCAAACTTGAGGGGGGCTGTAGTATAACAGGCTACCATAATAATTACTCTGTGAAATGGGTAACTAAGGAAACGAATATATAAACAGAAGAGGATAGATCAAAACTAGACAAGCTAGGTGAAGGCCGTGTCGCTTTGAATTTTGAGTTACTGTGGAAAAGAACCTGTACATATTCAGATGATTAAGGATATTATAGAATTATAATATTATTTATTTGGCGAAGCTGGATGATGTGGAACGGAAAGTGTGTTTCTTATTTTCTCATAGCAAAGGAAATAAAACTTTAGAAGAAACTACAATAAATAATTAAGTAGATATTTTCACTACGACGACAAGGTAAAATAAATAAAAATACTAGAACAGTAAATAGAAATACGAGACGTTCTGAGAAGATGTACATAAAAATACGAGATCAACGATAAGAAATACGTGAAGTCTTCATTTCATTAATTTTGTTTGTAAGTTGTAAATGCCACATTGTTTTTCTAATTTATTCCATTTGCTTCATAAATTCATATACAGCCTCGCTGTGATGATATCATTTAAACGGTTGTGTTTGTTGTTAAATTGGTACTGAAATTAAATTGAACCTATTTGAAAATGTACACCATATAAGAATAAATTGTTAGGATTAGTCTAGTTTTACATTCGCTGTTATGATTTTTAGATATTTATAATGTATGAACCGTTTCTCATTTGAAATAATAAAATTAAATTCATGATTAAATTAAGTACCGAGAAACACATCACGTTACAAGATGATTACACACCTGAATAACGCGGAGCAGGAGGTTTTACAACACAATTCTGTGTCTTCATAGTACTTAAATGGTGAGATGATCAAAAGAAAATTCCAAGCATTCTTTGGAAATGTTATACCTCATTCTCATTATCTAAACAGAGAGTTTAACGATACATTTTTTCACGTATTTTTAATATTATTTTACTATAATAAAATTACAAAATCTTTTAAAAAATATCAATAAGCTTAAATTAAAAATATATAAACCACATGTCGACAGAGTACCACATGTGTTTTAAACGATAATACTATAGCATTGGCAGCGTGGGCGTTATTTGTGCGCTCAAGTACTGTGTATAAATCAGTTTGGAGGTTATTTGTCAGGCCAGCGCTGTTGGCCGCGTAATTGCCGTGTTCGGCAATTATTTCGCTAATTTCACTTGATTGGCGTGCGCACTAGCTCTGCCACTCAGCGCGGGCAGTTCACGTTACGTCAGATCGCGAGCTATTACCGACCAACAACCTGCAATAGGGTCCACCGATCGTCACAGGCGACGGCGGAAGATTTCACGTGTTTACTGTTTCAAGACTAACATTGCTTTGAAATAGTACAAGAATGCTTTGGAAAGTTCTCTGCTTATACTATTCAACATCAGTCTCTGAAGTTTTATTTCGGAATCTTGATTTTTCTAACAACATTCAACTGCGTTTAAAGTATTATACCTTGTTCATTATAAACAGGAGACTCAAGATCATGTTCACCTGACCCTGCTCCTCACCTCACCGTCCCACCCTCCCCCATCACCGAACTTGAAGCTGTGTCCCTGTAAGCTAGTGGTACATTTCCTTTTCCCATGTAAGGGGGAGAGCAGCGGTGTGGGAATATTGCCGATTGACCTGTTTAACCGAGTTTTAGGCTCGTATAAAAATGTGTGCGGTCTTAAAAATATGTTATTATATTCTGATTAATTTCTTGTAATGTTTGAGCCATTTCAGTGCTATTTAAATCAATATTCATTACTGATAGATTCTTTAAACGTGTATTAAGAATGCGAAATTGCTCAACATAGTTTTAAGTTTTTGTTAACATACTTAAATTTTCAGCGGAAGGACATATTCTGATTGGCTGGCAGTGTCCTATTCTTTTTTCCAGAACTTTTAGCGGGAAATACTACCCACATACTGATGTTAATACGCGGGACATATTTTGATATGTAACAGGCACTATAATCAATAAATTATCTAGCAGTAGGAAAATCTGAAGGTTGATTTAAAGTTGTGTGTAAGACAAGAAATGGTCTTGGAATGAAGATAATAATAGCTAAGCCTTTGGTGTACCATCTGTGATGACAGTACGGTGTGTTATCGACGAATTTAATAAAAGTAGTGTTTTTATTAATCTCTAAATAATGATTTAAACTGAAACCGCCTCTAATTATAAACTGTTTGGTGATAAAACCTGATAAACTAAAAGGCTTACCGTAAAAGCGAGAAACCTTCCATAATTCACATTTACTCGTAGTTTTCGTTTTCTATGTTCTAAAGAAGAATAATTTGTAAAATATCACGTGTAACTTCTATGTCCAGCTTCTATGTCCAGATTAATAGTTTTGTAGTGACATTGCTATCGACGGTATAGGCAGAGAAGTTTACAAATCACTTTCGTGGGCGACTTCATAATTCATAAAGTACGAAACATGTTACTAAACCACAACATTTTTAAAATTTGTGTATCATCACAGTAATATAAAAAAATAAAATATTTTTCTTTCTCTCTCTCTTTTTTTTACCACAAAGTCAGCATATTTCCCTTTATGGTTATTTAATATTACTTCATTATTTATTTTAACACATGCAGATTTAAATTATACTTTTATTCACTTATGATTTCCGTAAATACTTCTTTCCCTTTTACGAAGCTGGAAACAACTTTTATAACGTTTGTAATCTCTGGAAATTTTTTTTAGATGCGCAGGGTGACCTCAGTTTGTGTTGCACTTTTATAATTTATAAGTACGATGTCTATGAACTAGGGAGAATTGTACAGAAAAAGGCAGTGTACCAAACTCTCTGCCTCTATGTATGGCACACCCTGGCGGCTATTACCCCAATACTTCCAACTGTACACCAAAAAAGCGAGTGAGATGTCCACATGTGGTGTGCCCGTGCGACAACTTTTTATTGCCCCATTTCGCCGCGGCGGTGCTGCTGCACGTGGTTACATAACTGCCTGCACTACACGCCGGCAATTGTTGAAACAAATCGTCATTTTATTCGCGGTGCGGGCGCATTGTCATTCCGGCCGCCGCCGCCACACCTCTGAGGCGCTGGCGTGCCTGTGTGCTCGCCGCTGCCTCCATTCAAAGGGCTTATAATGGTGTGCGCCGGGTTCGTTCGGCTTTCAACGCACACGCCGCGCCACACCGCGCCGTGAAACCGGTCCGCAAACTCGATTCAGGAGGCTACCACCTGGCTGGGCCGCCTCTGTTCTCGCATACTACCCGCTGCAAAATATTGCACTCTGCTAGGACTTAATTCTTTAAGTCCGGTCGTCCACTGGAACCGAATTCGTCCGAATTTATGATGCGCGGCCTGGCCCGCAAATATTTGGAAATTCAACATCACATTTTACACTTATTTTGTAACCAAAATTCTAAAATAAACATTTGAAATTTATTATTTGATTGTAGAATATGTTTATTATATCGTATCTAAATGAATATAGAATTGTTGCGGTAAAATGAAAATAATTAAAAGTCATTAAGATATTCAAGACATTCGGCTGAATACGTCGGAGTAACCCCATTTCAATGGGATCGGCCCGTCACTCGGCCGTATTCGGCTGTATTCGGACGAGCAGGTCGTGTAAAGGTGAAGCGTGACAATACCTTTACCTGTCTGGGAATCAGTCCGTCATATTCGCCAATATTCGGCCGAACAGTCGATCGGACGAATTCGGTGCCAGTGGACGACCGCCCTTAGATATTAGTGGTTTGTAATCCAAATACAAATGATATTGCCTGACTAGCTTGTAAATTCATTTTTCCCGAAAGTAAACTAAATTCTTGTACACTTGCCCAGCCAGCCTGGGATTAAAAGTCCTGGACTCAAACTACAATGGCCCCTGGTTTGAATCTAGCTTGCCATACCTCGATTTTCAGCACTATTGTTCGAGGATGAAACAACTTTGAGGTATCATGGTATTAACAGGTCACATCAGAAGCAACTGGGTACATTAGCCAGGTCACAGGGCAAACAGCCGGAAGCAGGTCAGCAAAAGTATTATTTTTCTTTTTTTCTAAAGGACTCTAGTTAAAATCCCCGTTCGGTCGCACATTGTTTATTTCAAAGGCAGTTTGTGTATAATCTGTTAAAGGTTCCTGTAAATTTCATGCACAGATGGTGGTCGCATGGCTCAGAAAATAGTACTCATACTCAGACGATTAGGTCTCTATCAGCGGTGAAGCTAAAGAATTTTAATCACATCTCCGTAACGGGCCATCCAGTGTTCTATCTAATAAGAAGCGTGAAGGAATTATTGCCATCTAGTCTTGGCCGAAAGGGTTATTGAGGTGGTCGTGCATAATTAATAGCACCAGACTGTGTGCCAACGTCCTGGATTATTGGATCAGATCCCAAACCTCTCCGTAATGGAGTGATGGCAAACTACATTGTTGGCGAGGATTTGTTCGTCCAATGGTGACAGAGGGCTCGGCGGTTCCCTCGTGTCTTTCGAAAGAGAAGACTTGAAGGGCCGACACTGAGTTTCAGCTTCTTTCATAATCATAACAAGCCACTATGTAATTACAAAGTCTTGTAATACACTGAAGAGCCAAAGAAACTGGTATAGGCATGCGTATGCAAATACAGAGATGTGTAAACACTAAAAGTACGGTGCTCAGGGTTGTGAATCACAATCTTCTTTGCTGAGTTGATCCGTTATTGCTACAAGCAAGTTATAACACCCCATTCATTTATCTGTGTGAACTGAATCGTGTTAGCGGTAAACGGACATCTCCTTCCCGAGACACAACGCAAGAGGGCGTGCATAACACTTGCCAATTTCCTGTGTCCACCGGCATCGAATGTAAAATAAGCGAACCGACGGCGGAGAGCTCTGCACACTCGGGTCAAACGGACAGTCCAGGTCGCTTAGCAGCTCTGCCACTGCACGGCGTACCTAATACTGCGAATTGAGAGGTACACCAAGTGTTCGTAGAAACACCGAGTCTAATGCCGTGCGTCACATCAGAGAGTTGCAACGCAAACATCCAGCGTCAAATTCTGGCAGTCACACGAGTTATCCGTATATTCAGTACATTAATACACTACGTAAATACCTCTAATTTGGTGGCTTGGTTGAAATACCTACAAAACGAAATATTTTCTGCCATTATAATTCCGAAGTACTTCTTCCCCTTTAGCCAAACCAGATTTTCTTCTTATCCCTGATCTGTAACCGCTAATTCGTTCCACTCATTTGATGTTATCAGCCATTAACATCAAATGCGTATTCCTCTTCGAATAAAGCTCCTGAAGTCATAAATATTTTTGATTTCATCTTCCATTATAGTTTTAAAGAGTTTATGTTTCTCGTTTTACTACGTAAACCAGACATTTAATGATGGGATTAGGCTGGCTTTCTGGACAGGTATAGCCTGCTTGTTTCATGTTGCTGGGTCACCGGTTCGAGTCCGGCTTAAGACTATAGTGATTTCAATTAAGTATTGTGTCTGTCTTCTGTTGTGCATATTACGTGAAAGGAATATACTACGGAATTTGAAGATGTAAACGTGAAAATAATCACAAACATATTTCACCCCAGTCAAAAGTAATTTTCTAAACTTAACAAAAAAGCTTGCGTTCCGTTAATGCTCTTCGTTTCAGTACTAAATGTAAGAATCTAAGGGATCGTCATTTAGTTGTACATCAGGAATGCCTTCAATTTCTTTAAGACGTTTAATTTTAATCCAGGAACTGACACCTTTACTGATTAATGATTTGGTTATCACGCAGATATAGCAAACTACTTTGATAATGTAATAGCTTTTCCATTTTATAAAAAGATATATTCCACTGCAAATCAAATCATTATACACAACAGAATTCATCTTTTCCATTTGTAATTACTGTGTCTATATCCAGTGTTCTGCCGGACGGGAGCTCCCAGATGACCGTTTCATGCTTTAGGTTTTTACGGTTCGTTGACAAGAAATGGGAAGGAATTCGACATGAACTTTTGAAGAAACTACACCAGTACTAGCCTGAAGTGGAGGAAGTATGAAATAGCCGGCCTCGGTAGCGTAAGGGCTAGAGTGCTAGCTCCACGCGCCGATGGTCGCCGGTTCGAGTCCGGCCGAGGGCATGGGTGTTTAAGTTTTGTGTCTGTGAATATGGTGTTCGTGTTGTAGTGTCCTTGTGATTACACTTTAAAACATGTACACTGGAGAAACTAATACATTGATAGAATCACATTGAGCTGGCTGTGTGGCCTCATTAGCCAAATGCCATTTAAAAAAAAAAAAAAAAAAAAAAAAAAAAAAAAAAAAAAAAAAAAAAAAAAAAAAAAAAAAAAAAACCTCTGAAATACATAAGTAATTTGGAGCAAGCATTAAACTTGCTCTACCGGAAGTCACCAGATATGAACAACAATTACGGTATGTCAACATCGAATGGGTCAGTGTGCCCGCACTCCATGTGTACTGCAGTAAGGTTTCGGACTTAAAATGAGAGTCTGGTACAAAATTAAGAGGTTTATAATTGTGCTTCATCACTTCTCTAATGCCGGGTCTAAACCAGTTAAGCTAGTGTCAATTGCTGGGTATCGTTAGAGAAACTCCTATTTAGCGCCTTACCTACAATTGTGCACTAAAATTGGATTTTTCTATTTTCAAAAGCGGAGATGATCTTCGAAACTCTATAGAGCTTTCATACCGTAAAAGAATGTTGGTGCCTGATGACGAAAGGCCTGTATGCATGAATCCTTTCATTAATTTTTTTAATATCTACTACAGATAATAAACATTTGTTGGATGTGTAGACTAACTTCTGGTACATATGCAAACTAATACTAAATCTATATTAGCATATCCTACCTTCCACCGTCTTACCATTAGTAATATTATTTTCTTAACAAGGCATCATCCTGATGTTTTGATTTAAAATTGCCTTAGGTTAGGAAAGTTGTTAAGTAATAAACCCGTAACGAATCGGTTGTAAGATTGGGTCTTTGAAGATGGAAATCACCCTGACGCGATGCGATTACTGTTTAGAATATGGTGCATCATTAATATAGGCTACGTGTTAATGTTTGTATGGTAACCCCATAGAGAGCGTGTTGGATGAGCGGTAACGCTCTGGCCTCGCATTCGGGAAGACGCGGGTTCGTATTCAGGTCATCCTGATTCCGGCTATCCATATTTTCATCAAATCACTCCCAGCGAATGCCCTGATGGTTCCTTCCAAATTTCAAGACCAAATTCCTTCCTGTTCCTTGCCCCTTGTCCTTCCCCGCCCCTAAACATTCTGACGTCGACAATGCGTAAAGCTATAAGAAAAAAAGATAAAACAGATAGATAAGACAGAAAGATAAAACACGAGCACTAATACAGATATCAAGATATCTCCAAGTAGAAAAGATTAATAAGACTAAACTTTTCTGTACCATCCAAAATTAAATAAATACAGATGAAGAAACAGGAAACAACTTCAAGCAAAATTATAAACATGGTACTTGCGGCAAATATTAGCTACTCTCTCACTCCATAACCCTAGATAATTACGCAGTTGTAGGTGGAAGTGTTTTTTCGGCTTCTCTAATTAATCTGAGTGCGACTCGTAAGACATACTTTCCTGCTCCTCGTTGTAATTAATTACCGACAACGAGAGGGCAGCTCATGTAAAACGGGAACCCTTTCAAAATGGGATAAAAACGTCTCGCCACCTCATCAAATTAGACATATGTGTAAACGTCAAAGCACTCAACTTTTGATTCTGCTGAACAGTCAATTGTTATACCGTTTTTGCCACAAGTATTTTAGCCACTAACAGCATATCGTTATTTAACTGCACAGAAAGTAATATCACCATTTTTGTACAGCGTGGGATGAAATAGACGATTGAAATACTACCTCAAAAATTCTTAGGGTTTCGAGGCGTGATTATAAAGCTTGACTACTGAATAGCATCAAAAATATACTGAAGGAAGATTTTGGACAAAATATAAACCAAAGCAAGCAAAAGTGATGAAATGTAGCAGAAATGACATCAGAAAAAAAAACAAGATTAAATATAAAAGTAGGATCGGATGTTATAGGAGAATTAAATGAATTCTGCTACCTAGAAGTAAAATTACAACTGATAGCCGAATTAGGAAGGGTGTTATATGCGGAAAAGCAATAGCAAAAGAGCCTTCGTGAAAAAGAGAAATCTTTTAGTTTCAAATATAGAGCTAGGACTCAGGAAGAACTTTTTAAAACTATGTGTGGAGCACATCACTTTATGGTATAGAAGCCTAGACTTTAGGAACACCAGAAAAAAAGAAAAATAAAGAAAATAGAAACGTTTGAAAATGTGGTGCTACAGAAGGAAGCAGGTTCACTGATAAAGTAAATGAGCGTGTTTTGGAAATGATGGTTGACAAAAGAAGTTTGTGGAAGAGTCTAATAGACATTGTTTTCTTATGGCTTTACACCTTATCGACGCCGAGGTCATTAGAGGCGAGATTGGACTGCGTACAAGTAATGGGAAGGAATTCGGTCATGGCCTTTTGAAGGAAGCATCGCTGCATTCGCCTGGAGTGATTTGGGGAAATACTGGAAAACCCTAATCTGGATGCCCAGACGGGGATTCGAACCGGCGTCCTACCAAATGCGGGGCCAGAGCGTTAACCACTCACCCAACACGCTGGGTTTAATAGAAAGATGAGATATCGTGGTGGGTCATATTTTGAGACATGCGGGATTGATTAATTTTTTTAGTGGAGGCGAGAGTCAAAGGAAAGAATTTTAGGGGAATACAGAGAGTAGAATATATGAACCGAGCGTGGTGGGTGAACGGTTAACGTTCTGGCCTCGCATTCGGGAGGACGCGGCTTCGATTCCCCGTCAGGCCGTCCAGATTTTGGTTTTCCATGGTTTCCCCAAATCACTCCAGGCGAATGCCGGGATGCTTGGTTCAAAAAGGGCATGGCCGAATTCCTTCCCGTTCCTTGTTCCCAGTCGCATCAAGCCTCTAATGACCTTAGCCGTCGATGAGGCATAAAGCTGTAAGTAAAAAAATAAAAAAAAGTATGTATGAAGCAGATAACTGAGGACGTGAGTTGTAAGGGGTATGTAGAGACGAAGAGGTTAGCGGAAGTTTGAAAGGGACGTAGGAGTTTATCAAACTATTCTTCTATGTTCTCTCAGTTCTATCAGTCTCTCCACTATTCTATGGCATAGGAAAGCTGTTTTTACAAACATTCAGAAAATTAAAATTAAGTTTCTTTTCGTAATAATAACTTTCCGTTTTCCCCTTTGTTCCCTGTATATATTGTCATAAACGTTTTAATATTTGTATTGTTCATATGAAAATTATTACAGTATCAAATTCTGACGGCGGTGGACAGGTAAAGCAATTAACGAAAAGCAGCTTACTAGGGGAGAGGACAAAATTATGTGAACGGAAATTGTAGTAGCTTCAACGTCTTACGACAATTTACCGGCAAAACATCTAAGTCCGGCTGATTCACCTCAAAATTACACAATTTACGAATAGAACAATACAAAACATCTTAGGGAAAAATTTACACAATTCGCAGACAGATGGGAAACGCGTCACGAAATTTTGTTATTTCTGCGAAATGGTAGACTTCTAATGGAATTTTAGCTAAGAATTCTGGTCCAGATTACATTTCAATACAACGACAGCTTCCGCTAATATTGCTCCCGAAAATCTTAAAATCTGTGAAGATACTTAGGTTCACATGAGTGATGCTGTCAGCAATATATATATAAGCGCTTGTTCTATAAGCTTTATTATAAAAGAAATCCATGCCAGTTTCGGGGCAAACTGTTTGCTCTAGATTACTGGAATTGCTTAACCACTGACTGATCCGGCCAGATTGAAACAAATCAGTTGATGCAGACGTGTTGGAGCCGCGACAACAGAAGCATTCGCTTCCCAGATCCGTCTTCGGAGGGTTAAACCCGGTTCCCCCGTCTTGCGGCGGGCGATGGAACTTAATAACAACTAGAGGGCAAAACTTGCTTCGAAAGACCGCAGCGGCAAACTTGGGCACAACTTGAAACATGGGTCGGGAGGGGACTTCTTAGTCGGGAGTATCGAATTAACATCGCGTCGCCTGCCGGATATCTGTTTGGCGTCATCTGCCTGCCTTACGAAACCGTCTGGCGACAGCAAATCCTCTGTCTCATAGCTCAGACTAACAAGTCTCCCTCCTCCAACAGCACCACCCTATTATTCACTCGTAAAGCAACCTCAGACTTATGTCCTCATAAGCCCATAGCACGTTTGACAGAAGAATTTCAGATACTACACGGTATGGAAATACTTAAAGGATCCGATTAAGTCTAAAGTCGCATGTTAAAAAAATTACGGCTCTTAAATCATGATGGTTATCGTGAGCAGTTTTCTGAATATGATCGGAAAATTTCGACGATAGGTTAATGTCTGGCATTTGGGAGGACGCAATTAGGGTATGGCCATCAAAATTTCGATTTTCCATGGTTTCTAGAATTCATCCCAAGATAATGCAGGTATGGTTTCTTCAAAATTCTTTACTGTTAGTTTATCTCAATCCTCTAATGGTACCAATGTTCCCCACGTCTAGAACTGATCAAGCCACAACCAAAAAAATAAATATGAAAAAAGAACTACTGAACCATTTTTTAATGAGCCGTTACAACTAAAGCTGTGTTTTTTACTTGACGCATATGAGTGAAATAGGAATCCATTCAAGAGTAAAAAGATGCGTTGTTAATCAGTTAATAATAAAAGTTTAGAATAATCAGAAATTTTTGAAAGACAATAAACACAGTTTAGTCAGGACATAATAGCCGCTATGAGCTCCTGCAATCTGTTCTCCAGGGGAAAATACTAGGAAATAGAAGTGCTGGTAGAAGAAGAACTTCCTGGTTAAAAAATCTAAGAATATGGACCTCCAAGACAACTACGGAGTTAATCGGTGCATCAACCAGCAGAGACGAGACAACCAAGATGGTTGCCGACATCCGGAACGGATAAGGACCAGAAGAAGAAGAAGAAGTCAGGAAAAATTTCCAGAATAAGATTCTATAAATGGAACAAATATCGAGAAAAAACACAAGTTTTATGATATTTTTTGAATAATTTATTCTTTATATTTAAATTTGTCTGTTATTACTATTATTTATATGTTTCTCAATTTTCTTTAAGTAGTCGTAGTTCCCTAATTACCACGTTCGGAAAGAATTCTTTTGTAATAATAATACAGGTCGCCACCCATTATAAACAACCATCTGACATATCAAGGCGAGCATCACAAACACCATCGGAAATATAGATTAGCATGAAGGCACTATAACAGCACATGTATTTACTGAAGACATAAAAAGAAGTTATACAGCGCTTTCGCAATGATGTATCATTACACAGCCAAACGTGATCGATTCAACAACTGAACATATTGAAACCGATGAGCCACATTTTCATACCAATGCTGTGAAAAGACAATGAATTACTGCTGATGACTGAAGGCACCCAATAGGTTATAATCTGGAGTAGCGAGATGCAGAACCACCCAACAAAGATGTATATACGTGGGTAAAGAAAGGAGTTGGTAGTGAGGAAAAGTATGGGGAAAGAGGGCTTTCATTTAGAGTCCAAGCTATGTGAACGCTGTTAAAAAAGGACCACATCTCATTTTCTTGAATTTAGGTTACATCTAGACTTTTAAACGGTTGAAGACATAATCCAAACCACACAGAATGCACCTTAATTGGCCACATTCGGTATACTAAAGTTAAAATGTGTGATCCGTTCCAATTATATGAATTTTCTACTATGCTTCTGACACAATAAAAGACCATTAACCCACGGTCTCTCTCTGGCAGACAAAATGACGTTGTTTCAAGTTGAAGTATAAGTTACTTTAGGAACATCAAGGGAAATTAATTGAAAAAAAGGTTCACAACAAGCATTTTGTTTCATGTAAAGTTGGAGTGAAGACCTTGATCAAATATGTTATAAGAATGTGCACTACGCAAGGGGGGCAATTAAAAACATAACAGACCATCATGTTGAGGTAACTACTATTTGAATCCTCACTGCTACTGCTGCAATGAACTGAATATTTCATGAACTAGGTTAGGCTAGTGCAATTAAGTTGGGACGGCTCTTTCTGTTAGATGAATCGGCAGCCAGTTGTTACCCAACCTGAACCATCCTCATTTTCTGATGAATTCTATTGTGAATCGGTTATTCTTGTTCGCTGCCCTCCGTCCTGAATAATCGGTTGTTCCCAGATGTACCGTCCAATGGCAATGGCTAAAAAGTAATCAAATTTTCCTTCTGTGCTACTGTTTTCTATGCACTTATCCGTTCAGGATCTTATTTGGTGGGTACTATTTCCAGAAATCAAACGGATTATTAACGTGTCGTCCTCCACTGAGTAGGATAACATAACTTTTTTTTTCAAAATCCCAGCTGACATACGAGTTTCTAACTTTCTCCCAAGTTGCCACAGTGCCAGCACCAATGTAAATTTGGTATAGACACTGACGTGATTGCCACGTATAATATCAGATGGCAACGGTAACGCCGTGATAGCTTCCTCTGCGCGGACCCACAGATGGCTGGAAAGAACCAAGTTTATACGTATTGTGGTGGACGGCCAAGGAATTTTGTACTAAAAGTTGCTGAAGTTACTAAGGTTGGGTGAAATACATTGCAGGTAGCAGTGGTTGGATTCAGGGCAGTTGCAACAGAGATTCAAAACAGCCAGAGGTTTTGGAATGTAAGCATCCAAGCAGCAACGACACCAAAGTAGATCAGATAGTCAACAAAATTAGGCGATGGCAAGACATCATTTGGAGACAGTTGGTAGTGAAAGAATTATTCCTATTGGCCATAGGCACTCCCCACTATGGATGATAGGAGGGGGAGAGCTGAACAAAACTAGGCGGCACAAGCTGAGAAGGGTGTCTTGTGTCCAATGTCTAGAGTCTAGGAACAGGTCGTCAGCAGCAGATGGAACTGGAGGAGGTCTAGGAAGTTGGACAGGCTTCCTACACAGCTATGCAGACAAAGGACTACAGAGTGATGTAGCGAGGCGACTTCACCTACAGTAAAACAGGTGGGAGCTGACCAGTGATTCATAAGTAATGTAGAAGACAATGATTAAAATAACATGCAGAGAGTTATGGTCTATGGAAGATTAGAAGGAGCTAAGAGAGGCCTTATTGTTCACAACTGATGTAATAAAGTGAATATATTTGTACAGATCCTTACTGAGAGTTTTATTTATAAGTACTACTGCTCACATGACTAGAGGTTACCCACAGTTTATATGTCATTTTCGGGTGTTGCTAGGCGGACAAAGTCAAAAAATTTCGCTCGTCCACCACAGTATGATCTTCAGGACGAACAAGCCTCCGTTTGCCCCGACAGTATCAGCTAAAGCTGTTATTTTTGGCATTCAGTTTCATTTCAGGTTCGTGTTCAGCAATGAATGGCAGTGAAGTAAACCCAAAGTAACATCTGTTCACTTTCTTTTAATTCTATTATTACCACAATAAACATTACGATTTGTCAGTTCTAAAGAACAGTACAACTCGCAGCTTCTGAACATCTGATACCGTCTCGCAGGGAAAAAAATTCAAAAAAAAATCTCACCTCGACAACAGCCTCAATCTCTCTCTCTCCACCCACCACCCCCGCATACTAATATTCACCGCCCTCTTCCCTCCTCCAGGCACGCGCACATAGGGAATCTTTTCCACCTTCTCTCAGCACAGGTGTCCCCCATATTCCACACGTCACAGTCTGCACTGCATTTACGGCAGTTGCTCCCGGCATGATGACTACGGGCAGCATCACGTGAGGCTATGCCGCTAAACACTAAGCTGCCGAAGTCGTGCCGGCGGGACAGGTTCGCAGGTAGCGCTCGCTCTTTTTCCTCGGTAAGAAGTATTCGTGCGCTCTCGCTGACAAAAGTAGTGGTGGGAGGGGAAGACGACGGCAGACTCGCGGAGGAGCGGAGCACGCCAGAAAGCCGGCCGGAGACAAATGTGCGAGTATCGAGCGAGGTAGCGAGCGCGGCGGCACTGCTCCGGCTATAAGCCCCTGTTATGGGCTCTTCCGGGGGCTAACGTACGGCAGCTCGGCGCCCAGACCCACCGGGAAATCTATACTTTGCTCCGGACTGTTTGGTTTCTCCCGCCGCGTCGCCCGAACCTGCTTTACAGCAACTTGCGCGGCACTGTACTCCCAGGTGTCTGCACTGACTCCGATTACTTTACACATCTCCTCCGTGCATGGACCAGTGCCCAGCCAACCAATAACTGGTAACATGCAAAATTTCATGTTATCCATTTCACACCGAGCGTGATGGGTGACTGGTAATGCTCTGCATTTGGGAGGACGCTGGTTTGAATCCCTGTCCGGCCATCGAGATTTGAGTTTTCCATGGTTTCTCCAAGTCACTCGAATGTCCGGATGGTCCCTTCAAAAGGTCGTAGGTGAATTGCTTCCTTCCATCCTTCCTTCCTGTCCCTTGCCCCCATTCCTCTCCCGCCTCTAATGACCTCGACGTAGATGAGGCGTAAATACAAAAATAAAAAAACTTATTTCTTTCACCCTGTATTTGTTATATATTCGTGCCATGTTCATAACTTGAGTGGCATACACAATACTTATTTACATTAAAGTAAATTAGAAACAAGGAAAATATGGTTCGCCATGCAGGCATCTGAGGTACTGCAGTGGAGATAGAGCAGTCAGTGCACGCCATAGCCACATAATCCTCAAGTTTTTTTTTTTCTCTGTCACTCTTTTTACAGCATGCTGAATGAGCATTAAGAACAGTCTGTGGTCTTAAATTTTGATAAATCCGAGATGATTGTGAGTCTCTCTATCATGTGTGCTAGTGACAGCACTCCTTAGTAGAAATATAAAGCTCTGAGTGAATGATACGTACAGTCGTGAAAATATGCATTATAATACTAGAGGTGCCTGTATTGTTTAATTGGCCGAATGGCATTTCTTTTTTTTACTTTTTTAAACCAAAGGAAAAACTAGTTTGTGTTGTACAACCTAAGTACTACAGTTCATGTGCTATTGTTTCTGCCTAAACAACAAACTAGGTGGTTTCATTGGGCCCCAGCCAAACAGACCGCTCCTATGAGCGTAAATAATGGTACACATTGAGAACACAAGATACCGAAAATTATTTGAACACGAGTGTCTACACTTGTGATCTCATTCGTCAAGTGTAAATTTTCTCCTGAGCAAGTTGAGTTTTCTCAACTATGCAACATACGAAGCCAGGGGGAACAATTGCTGAGATCTTAACATTCTGCTCCTTGCAAATGAAAGTGAGCTTGCCGCTTTAAATAACGTTATTCAATCTGGAATTTTAATAATATTTCGTAGTAGATTTGGATTCATGAGTGCTGAAATCTATAAATCGTATTAAACTTATCAAGGTAAATGACAGTTAAAGTATCGATAAACCATAGAAAAATTAAATGATGGCTTCAAGATTAATAGGATCGAAATCAGATCCTCCTGTGTTATGCAAGCAGTGCCTTAAAATGCTCAAAAGTTCCTCAAAGAACCTAATATATGCGAAACTGGAATGGTTACCATTCATAAGGGACTTACCGAGCCTGGTGGATGAGCGGTAACGTTCTGGCCTCGCATTCGGGAAGACTAATCTCTGTCCGGCGATCCATGGTTTCCCAAAATTACTCCAGGTTAATGTGGCGTTGGTTCGTCCAAAAAAGGCCATTGAAGAATTCCTTCCCGTTTCTTCATCGCTTCCTATCGTGCATGTAATATCTCCGAGGTGGACGAGGCGAAAAGGTATAAGAGTAAAACTAGAAATGCGCAGTTCGGGTCCGCGCTGTAGATATTTCGTGAAACTTCGTGATAAAATCAGAAAATAGTTGGAGAATAGAAGGCAGGTCAAGAGAATTTTGGACATGTACATGACATTTACTGATAAATATAGAGGGAAGATTTAGAAATAGCATGTGGATGGGAATAGGGGCCACGATAACAAGTTAGCATAAGGCATTTGTACATGTGAAAAGTTGCGTAAGACAGTAATGAATGATATATCTCAGACTATAAAGAATTTTAAAGCAAAAATATGTAATTGTAAGTAGATATGTAGGGAAATAGCCAGAGGGACATGGCATCGATTACAATTAAGTAGACCTAATTGTAATGATAAAAGATATGATTTGAACTGGAAATATCTAATGATTCGTAAGTTGGAATGTATGACATAATTCCAAGAGTTAGAGCATGACTGTATGACTTCATCTTGTAGCATTTATTTTGCCTATGATGTCATTGGACTAGTGTGATTGCGTGTTGGATTTTCTTTTCAAAGCTGTCTTAGCTCTCGCATTTGTTCAGCCATCGACGTTATAGGTTTCTTTGGTTCCTTTTGAAACGAGCTTTCTTGTAATTTGCGTTTTCTATAATACCAAGCTTAGTTACTACTCATATGAGACGACATCTTGTTTTCGTGGGAATATTTTTATCGCCTCACTTTGGTTCTTAAAAGTGCTTCGCGAGCTCTTTACAATGACACTTGAATCAATGTCTGCACTAATTTAAAATTTTACATAACGCTAATGACATTCTGTCCCCAACATGCACTCACACTAGTCCGATGGTGTCACAGGCAAAACAAATGCTGCACGACGAACTGGGGCAGACTTGCTCTACCCATTTTGGTCTTAACTGTTATTAACACATTATTAGTCTCGTAGTTATTAGCTATTCAAATCTGACGGTAATTTTTAACACAAGAAAGTTCGACCGGTTATCACTATAGTTAAGAAGCGAAAAGACCTTTTCACGTCAAAAAACACTTTGAAATAGGCACTCAGGACCTATAACAAAACCTTCTAATCCTCCCGAACCTAAAAAATGAGCTACATTGCTCCCAATCACGCAAGAGTAGAGCGATGTATGAAATATCGAGAAAATATGCAAGACTTTCGAATTGATGGGGTACGATGTGTTTGAAAATGAAAGGTCATAGTTTTGAATCCGGGTATACCACGGAGTTTTCACGGGCACTTGAACTGATCACTCTCTGTTACAAATCTTTGCTTTCTTCATTTGAAACATATTCATCTTAAACCTCAGATCCAGACACGACAAAAGCGGGATGTGCTACAACCTGAAACTTCATCAGCAGGCAGTAAGACCACACAAATTTCCTTTATTTGTCTCAGTAGGTTACACCACATTTCTTCTCTTACGGCTTTACACCTCTCTGACATCGAGGTCATTATTGCCGGGAGAGGATTTCGTTCAAGGAATGGGAAGCAATTCGAAAATGGAATTTTGAAATAACCATCCATTAGTGATTTAAGGAAACCATGGAAAACCGAATCTGGATTACGGGACGGGGAGGATTTGAACACCCGCCCTCCTGAATGCGAGGTCTGAGTTTTATAACTCACCCTCCAGGCTCGGTACACAAAAATTAAACTTTATAGTTAAATACATCCAACTCTGATACAAGCTATGGAAATTTATTATATGTGTTACGCTCAAAGATCGAAAACGCTCATTGAGCGAAAAAACAACAACCACATCACGTAATGGTTTCTTTAAAACGGCCACAACATGTTGTGACTTGTCACTATCTCACTCTTTGTGTTCGCGACGAATCTGTCCAGGCTGTAATTGATTCTTCTTATCCGTCGCGTTTCAAGTAGACCCTATATATATATATATATATATATATATATATATATATATATATATATATATAAAATGAATCGTCATATGTGGAGAATGGGACCTGGATAAGACGCGAATTTGGTGTTGTGGCCTTTTTTAGTTAGCCACAACGCGTTCTACCTTTTTTTTAAATAAATAAAAAATAAATAAATATGCCATAACGCGAATAATGTAAACGCGTTGTGGTGTTTTTTTTCCAGTTAGCGTTTTTGGTCTATGACCCCAACATTTGCATAACGAATTGCACTTGGAAATTATTAGATTCGGAACTAGTGTATATGAACGCGGAGCGAATGTAATTTTTTTTCCTTATAGTGGGTTAGTCAAAACAGTTGCCGAATAACAACAACTGATATGTCTGCCTGTGCCAACAGAAATATGTTTGCTGTGGGTAAGTAATGTTGGTCCTCCAAGAGGGAAACAACATCGAACTGAAATGCAATTTTATTTTTTATATTGGTATGATTACATGATACTTCAATTGGTAATAAGATCAACTGTAATGTCTAACGTTGCCATATAAATGTTACCATTGCATATATAGAATTCATGAGAGTTATCATAAATGAGTCATGAGTCAAAAATAAGTTATTGTTTCATTGCAATGTTTATTAATTATCTGCAAGACCAAATGCCAAATAAATAAATTAATTCAAAGAAAATTAACACGCAGTGTCCTGCGACAAGACTGTGAAATTTTCTGCTGCCTGATGAAAATTAATTCTAGATGCGACGTTTTGCATTTTACAAAGTTTCGTCCACAGAAAACCACAGAATTTCGAGTAAACAGTAGCAGCAGCAACATCAAGCAAATACGGAATGAAGTTTTAGTGGATTCTCTTTGATGCGGCCTAATGCATAAATTATACACAGGCGTGGAGGACGTTTCTCTAAGGCTCATGAAATTCGTTAAAATTGGGTTTTTGCGTATCTGCTGCTTCCTTCTATGGAGTATCGGCTTTGATTATACCGTAATTTAGTATTTATGACAGCAAAACACATCCATAAAAGTGAAACCAAATCGTTTCGTCTCTTTTTTAACAAAGTAAACAATTCTCTGATTTGACGGTAAAAGCAACAACTCATTTTACATTGGTAAACATAAATTACGCAAAAAGCTACGAAAAATGTCGCATTTCGTCTTACTGCAATCAAAACTCAGTATTTGAGAACAAGCTAGAACCGGAGATCTTTTAATGTTTCACCCAAATTCATTCTTGCGATTTCTGAGTAACGTCAAACAGTATCAGAAAATGATCTCCATAACTGCTAAACAGACAGTAGATAAATAGAATAGGTTGATATCTCGTACTTTACTTTCTTAAACCCCTATTACATTTGAATCGAAACAAAATTATATTTAATTTGACTGATTTCAGAGAACAGATATATCAAATTTCTTTAAAACTGCAATCACCTCTTATTTGATAATAGTTGACATTTATTACCAATAACTAAAAAATTGCATTTCGTTTAGCTATTACATGTGACGAACACATAGCTGCATAAATTATCGATTCTAAAACAAATTGATCAGAATTCGTATCGAAATAATGTTTGAAATACGTTACAGGCTTACCAAATTCGAATTAGGAAACAGAAAATAACTTACTTAATTTAATTCAGTTGAAATGGAGTGCATGCTCCTGTAAAAATTTTCCTGCATACCCGTTTTCCATTTCCTTATTATCTTGAATTCTTTGGGTGAAATTTCCCCTGCATTTAACTTTTAATTTTAAATTCTTTCAGTGTGTTAGGAAAACTATTAGTCACTTTTTTGGTAATTTATTCTAATCCCTGACTCCCTTACACACACATTTTCCTATTCCCTGTTGCCTGAAATCGAGTGTCAGCTTGTAATCATGGTCAACTTTTCCTTTGAATGCATTATTTTCATATCTTCTTTCAATATCCTCCCAAACCTCATCACCAATTTACCCCTGTCAGTTACTAATTGCGTTCTTCGGTAATTTCCACAGACAAATCCAGATACCTTCCTTTAAATAATTTTTTTTTTTTTCGCCTTAAATCTTTTTCACTAAAGTGAAAGGATTTGGATTGCTAATTGCTTGTAACGGAATGCAAAAAATGTGATCAGTAGCCTAAATTTTGCAAACATAATGAACACATGTAAGTTCATTTCATATTTTCTTATTTTCACTCTGTTCCACTGCGAACTTTTATACGATATGGTTGTGAAGATTGTGCATACAGGCTGCCTTTTCCCATAGCGTGCCGAAATTCGGAGGGGCAAACTGAACTGTTGCAAATTGCCGGTGAAAGTTGTAGTATAAACTGTGTGTGCAATGTGTAGATCTGATTTGTAAACTGTGTACCTTCTGTAGTGGATACGGGGTATTGTAGGTGTTGCTGTACAGGATGCTCAACCTACTGTGGATACTGCTTTTATTTCCGCAATTGAAGAAGTGTTTTTTCTTTTTTTAAATTGGCATTTGGCTACGAGGCCATACAGCCAACACTATGTAATTTTGTAGTTTGCAAGTATGTATTGGACCACTCAATGTATTATAGATTCTCCGTAGTATAGACGTCACAAGACAACCACAGCACTTAATTAAAACCAACCATGCCCGAGGCCGGACTCGAACCGGCGACCATTGCAACGTGAAGCAAGCAAGCACGCTACCCCTACGCTGCCGAGGTCGGCCAATTGAAGAAGTTATCGAAAGTGATTTTCGCTAAATGATGGCTGTGTGCGGTTAGATGCCGTCCTATTGGATCAGGGAAATACAACTTGACTAGGTTTAGTCCTGGACCTCACATACTGTGCTTTCCGTTTACGGTTACAAGATGGTTTTACAGAATCACTGCTGGGACGGTCAACGACCGCTGCCTGTAAACTGCACATTTCACAAACAAAAATACACTAATCATAAAGAGCACTACTTACACGTTGTGCAGCCATGTGGAACCACATATATTCCTCCCTTAGGATAAGCGCTTGAGATCTAGCAACCCTGGTTCGAACAGTGGTGGGGCCTGCAGTCTCCGTTAATAATTCACTCTTGCTAACTGCGCAAACAGGTAGTTGGTGTCTACATAGTCCGTAGAGGCTGTAGAGAGGCAGAGACATAGTGCGTATCGGGGTGAGTAATATGTCGCATAGTGATTACTTGTAAGACGTGTATGCTCAGGGAAAACTGAATCAAATATATTTTTTAAGTGGAAACATTCGTTTATTTCAACTTCACATGAAAGTCCATGCAGAGAGGAATTCAATAACTAGACATTTTCAGTGAAACGTACCGCAGAAAGGCCGAGAAATATTGTGCAAGTATGATTAACTTAGGTGGGCTAGCAATATGTGGCAGTGGACGTGTGATCTCGCCTGTTCCAAGCAACAAGACCGTGCCTCTTTACTGTGTGACCTCTTCTTAACATGTTCAATACAGCACTAACACATTTTCTGTACGTACAAGCGTTACGAATGGTCACTATTTGAAAAAATTCTCGCCCCCTAATATAACATCTTCACCCATAACGGGAATATTGGAGGTGTTTTTGTTTTTGGACAACCCCATGTATGTGTTAATTACTAAGATGGTTTTTTGCGTGTAGTGTTTTTCGTCAATACGGAAATGAAAGAAGCCAATTTGTGGAACCTGCCGCCCACACATTCAGTCTACGCTTCCGATCGTCATCCGTGGTTCGCCAAGTTTAACGTCCTCATCTAAATCACCATCGTCAGTGCCTTATGCCATCGCACCATACTCACTCTGTAGAGACATGGCCTTTGGCACTAGGTATTTAGCAACGCAATATGGTAATTACAAATTGTGTACCACCAATCGTCCCACCATACAAGCCGATTTCCCTACGGTGACAAATCTTTCACCACCTGGGACAGAACTAGCTTGCGCCGGGGCAGCCGACTTATACCTTCGTGGAGCCACAACGACCTGGCCCAACGATGCATGCTCCCCATTTTCTCAGAGCACTCAGAAGAAATTACTTTTGTGTTTTTCTTTTCCTAAAAAGCGACAAATATTTAAATATGTTGGCAGACAGATATCTGGGTAGTTATTAATATAAGAAATTTAAGTTATTTCGTAATATAACTTGTTACAGAAATTTTACTTTTTATTAATTTATTTAATAATTTCATCTATAAATCTATAGCGGGTTTCAACAAAGATAAAAGCATCGATAAATTTAGAAACTGCTAACATCATCTTTACCGCGTGCATTCTATTTTGCTACTAATTGATATTTGTAGCATTAAAAATTTATTTTTTACAAAAATATATGAGACTAAACTGTGGTTTCATCTGATAACGGGCTTTAAAAATTTCTCCTTGGATTCCTTTAAATTTATTACTGTCTTTTAGCTATTACTATTTGTTTGTCTAATTCACACATAGATTTAGTTATTTCATTTTTCTTTTTCAGATTTCTCGAATATGGTATGTTAAAACGCCCGTAAAATGCAAACATCTGGAGGAACGCCATACATATGAAATTATCTATCACTGAGGAGACTCCTTACATGACGTTTAGATTTCATATCGAATGTCAGATATGATTGTTGTTTATGCTGTATTTCAACGTAACTACACTTTCCTCTAATACCACCGATCGAGAATCCAAACAACTAATACAAGCACATTCCTCAACACACTAGATCCACATGAACTAATCACTAATCACCAAAACTATTTTAGCAGCACGATATCTTACAGCTGTTCAGTGGAAAAAGAGTGAATGTGGTCAGAAAGAAGAGAATGAAAACCACTGTGGCTCATGGTAAGCATAAACTATCTGTTTACGTGTAAATTACCCATAATATTTAATAACACTTCTTATATCTTGAATACGAATGAGAATTTCTACTACTGCACTACTTTCTTCCTTTTTTAAACTAGCCCTATAGGTCTGTTCCTGTCTCCCCTTTTCAATACACGCAAATATCCCTTAATAAGAAAGGTAGATTGCGGCCAAGCGTGGTGGGTAAGAGGTAACGCTCTGGCTTCGTTTTCGGAAACACGCGTGATCGAATCCCCGTCCGACCATCCCGATTTCCGTCTTCAGTGGTTTCCCGAAATCACTTCAGCCGAATGCTGGGATGTTTACTTTGAAAGACCATTTAAAATCCGTCCATTTCTTTGTCCCCATCTTTTCCCATCTCCAATTATCTTGAATTCAAGTGGGTAGTTCATGTTTGTATCAAGTTTAGAACATAGTTAACTAATCCAAAACAGATATATTAACACCCATTAGCATTTTCCGAAATATGCAAATGCAAGATCTTTATTTTTATTTAAGGCTTTACGCCTCGTTGACGTCGAGGTCATTAGATGCTGGTTGTGACTGGGGACAAGGAACGGGATTGAATTCGGTCATGGCATTTTGAAGGAAGCATCCCGGCATCGCCTGGAGTGATTTGGTGAAACCATGAAAAACCCAAAGGGATGCCCGGACGAGGATTTGAACCGCCGTCCTCCCGAATGCGAAGCCAGAGCGTAAACCGCTCACTCACTACGCTCGGTCATATGCAAGAGAAGTGTTTTGGTAAAGAACTGTAGGGTAGGTCGAATTTATAAACTAATCGCCGTGGCTGCATGTATGAATGCTATTTCTAACATTATTCGTATCTTTTCAGTCATAGATCGCCCTGCTGGCTCATCATTTGAGACTTCACTATTAGGAAGGAAGTATCATGGCACCCGATTTCAAATAACCAAATTGAGTACCAAAGACCTGAGTTAGCTCTCAAGCAATTCCGCAGTGTCTATGGAATGAGTACATAACTATAGAGTTGACTGTGATTTGGGAATCCTCCGTCGGATGGTAACCTGGAACTTTATGTACGTGCCACAGTCATCCACACAAACTATACTGCTTCCATATAGGAAAAATGTAACCAACTTAATTTCCCCAAAGACTTTCTAGGTACGGGAAACTCCCTGTATACTAGTCGTCTAAGCCTGGGCATCAAGAATAGTTAACAATTAAATTCAAAATTCAGTCAGTGTTAGAACGATCTATATTTTAATATAAATGCATTGCCAGCATGTTAATGTGAGAGGCCTCACGAACAGCAAATAATTTTGTGGTATCTCCGTTCTAACGAGAGAAATGAACTAGCTTCTTAAACCGGATGTGACACGTTGTAAAACTGCAGAGCGCTGTTTCTGGAGGGCCGGTTCAGATATTTGAAACAGATTCAGTAGCTGCATGGGCTGAAAAGTCAACAGTAAGTTGACACATTCGTTTGAACATCCTCGTACAGAAATGTTTTGACGTTAACAATCGAGTCGAGAGTGACTTGGGCACAGTTACAGGTAGAGGTTAGAGTAGCAATAGGCGAGGCGAAGAAGGGAGTGATGCCACTTCATTAAAAGACAGCACGTGATCCAGTAAATTTGGCGGTAGGGATTCAACATTCAGTGGTGCAGCCTTTTATTGCTCAAGCGATTTTGTCTTAATAGCTCGCAGCGTCGTGGGAAACAATCTGAGGATTTGGTTGCCAAAGGTAATGAAATTTTGTCAACCATTACAGATATTCTGCTTCCAAAATACGAGGGTTGGGACTTAAATAGTGGCAACACTACTATGGACACGCTATGCAATAGAATCTACTATTGTCGCTGATAGCACACGTTGTTGACATACCTACCTTACCTCCAAGCAAATTGACTCGCCCGTCCCACGTCCCTGGCGTGCGCACAATCGAGGGAAACTCAGTCACTTGTGAGCTAGTGGTCTAATTTAATGGTGTCACTATATTTTCGAAACAGGAACAACGGAGTTGGATCATGATTGAATGTGCCAGAGGTCGTACAGCCCGACAGTGTCACCAAGGTCTTCAAGAGGCGTGCGGGAAATCGGCATTGCCGTACAGAACAGTGGCACATTGGGTAAAAGCCTTCAACGAAGGTCGGCAAACTGTGGCAGACATGCATCGGTCCTTGTGACTTTGATTTGATTCCGAAGATGAAGGAACCACTTAGTAGCATTCGCTTCAGAACTATTCCAGAGATTCGACAGGCAGTAGACCGCTCCATTCGCACCATCAACAGAACAGGCTCTGCTAACGGTATACTACGCCTTCCACATCTCTGCCAACGGGTTCTACACAACGCTGGTGGCTACTTTAAAGGACAGTAACAGTGAAAACATGTAACGCTTTTGTATTGGTAGTGAATAAATAGTTGCCACTACTTAAGTTCCAACCCTCGTATGTCCAGAGAACTAACACGGGAATGGTAGACCCTATTCAGACGGCAGTAGAGTTTCCCCGCAGGCGGTGACACGGTATGTCGTATCGTAGCGTGACTCGGTGGCTAACAGAACTGGAAACGGTACGGGTAGAGTTGGGGCCACCTGCTGAAACAAACGCTCCCGCAGCTCAGTGCGCTATCGACCGACCTCCAGCTGCGGTGCCACCTGCTTGGTCCATGGTCACCCGAGTGGCATTCGCGTGCTGCCCGCGCAATACCGCCAGCTTTACTCCGGTGTTTCCCGCTTTAAAACTTGTTCTATTCCGCACAAACATGGTGGCTCCATTCTCCCTTTGCAGTTAATACTGACGGATTTTTTGTTGAAAATCTGGCCCGATTTCCTTGTATCATCTGGTGTTTACAATACAATGTCCGAAAGTCTGTTATTATGAGCTAAACATGGCGAGGTAAACTACGAAACATGAAATTTCATGAAACTTTGGCGGCCATTACCTTGTACAGGCATTATAATTTTGAGTGGCGATTTCATAAATTCGTTTTAATTGTGATATAGGATAATACGCAAACCAAATTTTTTTAAGATAAGTTATGTCTTTCTGTCTTCGCTTTCAGTAACATCGTATTTACGTAACAACAATATAGGGTTTGGTTTCCAGACGCAACTTAAATTAGCAGCTATATTTGTAGATCTAACAGCGGCCTATGACACTTTCTGGAGGAAACAATCTGTAAGTTTATCTGTGTAATTTCATGTCAAAAACTGGCCCTCCCTATTGACTATATGGTAAGCAGCAAAGAATTTCAGGTATTTACGGGAACTAAAAGTGATATTTGATATTGAAAATCTGGCTCCCACAAGGCTCAGTTCTTCCATCCCTGCTATTTATATTATTCGTTAATGTCATGTCAACAACATCAATCAAGTTTGGATATGCTGATTATTGGTCACTAGCTACACAGCACAAAATTTTTGAAGAGAACCAGACCATTCTCACAAATGTCCTATGAACCATGGGAAACAAATTTTGCCTGCCCAGAGCTAGTAAAGTGGAGGTTATAAGCTTTCATCTGAACAATAAACTCTCTAACATGGAGCTATTAATGTATGTAAACAATAAGGTGTTGTACCATAATAAATTTCCAAACTATTTGTGATTCACTTTGGATAGAACTCTCAGCTACAAACGTCACCTAATAAACATATCTGCAAAATCCATTAATAGAAACAACCTTAAACAAAAGTTACGTGGTACTATATGGGGTTCATCAACTTCTAACACTTTGGAAACGCCAAAGCAACACGTTTGCGATACACTCATTTTCCAGAACGCTTCCCAAAGTGACTGCGATAAATCAATTGAAAATCATTTTGATATCACTCCTCAGTATTTGAAAAAGGTATGGGTGAAATAGCTACCAGCTCACTCAAAATATGTCTTCTTTATTTCCGAAAGACAAGCCGGTTTTTACATACCCAGAAGAAAGTAGACTGCTCTGGATAGATTTAAGACCAATCATGACATATGCGCAGGGATATCAGTCCGATAACATCAGTTCTGCCTGTTCCTTTATGAATTATCTCTTCAACATTCTCTCTAAGTCCAAATACTGTACGTTTCAAAAACATTTTGTCTGATGTTGGCACTAGCCACTAACCCCCAATACTTACAGGATGACAGCGTCTAAGCTTTCTCAAGAGAAATAATTAATACTTAAAAACATCCCGTGTCTCCCGTAACGTCCGGTAAAATTAGTATACATGAAACGTAGAATCTTATCTAGTATTACTAACCACAGTTTCCGTCTTATCCTTTTCCACTTGAATTTTATAATATAAAATGATGGATTTATGCTCTTTTACAGAACGTAGCTGTAATTTCTTTTATTACCTCACTTAATTTCTACATTTTACCTAACTGATAATGTTTCTGAGTTACTATTAATTTGTTAATATTATTAAAACAATTATACTAAAGTTATATCCAGTACTCACTAGGACTTATCAGTGTCGAGTGAGGAGATATGTTTATACCCAACTATCAAGCAGTCTGGTGATTGCTGACTGAAGATTGATATGTTGTTCGTTTTCGGCGGGATGTTTTGCAGGCCCTAAACTGACTGTCTCCTCTGGCAAATATTTCTAATAGAACGTTGTGACGTTTTCATGGCTTTCATGCCATGTAAAAATTTAGGTTCCTCTAATCTGGTAGGGTTGTTAAGTTGATTTGGTTATTCACGCACGAAAAGGCGAATTGGGTGGCAAATTTAAACTCTGTCATCTAAGCGTCCACACTATTTTCGATTGTATTTTGCACAATAATACCATAGACATTATTATTGCGTTTTATTATTACTAAGCGAATGGCAATAATGTAAGTCATAACTCAGCAGACAATACAGAATAAAGTAATTATAACAAACGTGCAATAGTGAATGTTACAAGCATGTATCTACATTCCAAACATATTGAATTACAGTGTGATTCACATTTAGGAAATTAGTAAATTGATCGGCGTACGCGCTTAATGGAAACTCTTGTACTGTATAGTGGACCGTTTTGGACATACTAAGCAAGGCTATAAATACATGTATAACCAGACTCTCACTCACATGTCAAAATCCTCGCTCTTCCTAGTTGCTTTATAATCGATATCACTTTTTGGTGTTCATCGCTTAGTCTATTTATCATTAATTTGAGAAAATTTGGTTATGTCGTGGACCTCAAGCAACACGTATGAACTGCTGTAAGTTGTTCAGCAAAGGTTGACTGAAAAAAACTTTAGCCTGCATTATCAGCAATGTAAATAGTTTGTTGGCTTCCCGACCATATAGTTACTTTCGCGGTATAACTTGTTCAGCATTCCTTTAAATTGATCCAGCATATCTCATTTCCTGATGTTGATTATAATCTCCAGAATTTGGTTAGAATCTCTTGATGTCGATCACTGTTTACTGGTTTCGAATGTTGTCTTCTGATTTTGGTATGTGCTGAGGTATTTCCGTATGGTAATTTTAAATTCAGTTTCTTACCAAAACAGTTTCATTCTCATCTCACAGTAACATGTTGGTTTTGGTGATTTCAAATAATTTATGGATCTGTATAAAGTTTAGAGCAATTATTTAACGATTTGAAATTTGTGTACGAATTTGGGTATGTTCAACGAAATTAAGCGAGATAATAAAGCAAATAATTTCGACAGCCTTTATTAGTTATTGAGCGAAGTAAAATTAGCGTAAAAAACTCTCGTAAAACAATTGCCAGATTTATTATAATTTCTTAACAAGTTAAAAAATCTTGGAGTATTAAAAAGCAACACCACATGATTAAAGAAGCATTCAGAGTTCGAAATAGTTTTACTTTCCCACATTACGTATTATAATATTTTAATGTTTTACAAGAAACAGTGTTTTACATATTTATAGTCCTAAAGCTATTACATGCAAGTATCCAAATTTAGTACGCATTTTGTTCAAGTATAAAGCTGCATTTTATAGAAAATATTAAGCCTTTAATGAAAATAAATAGCTCCTGATAAGAAGATATTTGTGGTATCGTTTCTATTGCTTCATACCTCATTGTTAAGAAAGGTTCCGGGTAAAAAAAATTAAAGGGAATAGCGAGTTTTTGGAAACTTCTTATCGCTAACTAAGTGCTGCACTGGGCTGCTGCGCCCGAAACGAATGAATTATTTAGCAAGCGGATTAAATGAATTATTTAACAAGAACTTGGTAAATAAAACGCAATTAGTATGCAAATAAAAGAAAGAGGGTACAAAGAAAAATACTTTAAAAGGCTACATTAAGGACTAGGAGTCACGGAATTCATTGAAGAACAATTAGATACAGCAAAAGAGCCAATCGAGGTCTAGGAAAATAAAAAGGGTGAATAAGGAAATGGAAGCCGTTTAGCTGGAGCTTTGGAACTCAGCACTGTTTAACTCCACCCTTCAGGCCCTATAATGAAACTTTCGTATAGTTCATTCTCTTCTTACATATTTAATGCTATTTTAAACCGAGCAATGGCAGCTAAAAAATTCTGTCAAGAAATTTACAGATTTTTTAAAGCTAAGTTTTACTAATAAACTAATTTATTTCTTCTTAAATTCAAAATCAGAAATGAAATAATGGATATCATCGCGATTTATTGTATTCTGAGAGGTAGTTTAGATAAATGTTTCAGCGATTTTAGGTATATACTTAAACGTATCTATACAAACGTATTTATACAAACTTGGAAGATTTTAAACTAAAATTTCCACTAGCAGGTACTGTAGAATCTGCGAGCAAAACTTTTCTTTCTATTTTAAAGTAATGTTTAGTGAGCAAAATATGTTATATAAAGACATACGGTATATATTATTTTATAATAAAACATTTTCAGTCAATTTATTAATCATCCTCACCATTAAATTTTGTAAGACCTCAAGAGAAATATTTGGCATTAGGCCATCCTAAATACTTTTATTTTTCGTATTGTTTAGTAATTAGAAGACGTGACACAAAATGAACAATTGCCAGATGAGCTTAAAAGCCGTATAAGACGTAACATAATTACATGTTTATAATTTGACAAATAGAATAGATAGCTTGTTTACATTCTTTGACCAGGTAGGTAATGTAAATATCAAATCTCATTAAAAACATGCTCTGGGGCAGTCAGAAATGATTTCGAACTGAATTGGTTAATAGTATTGCAATTGCAGTCAGATATCCCACTCATAAAGAATGATTCTACACATTGTAGAACCAGTTCCCTGAACTTTGGGTTCCTAGCAAAAATTTTAATAATCATGGGCAATCGATTGCTTGAAGCTACGCAATTACGTTTTCATTTCCATATTTCTTCCTTACAGGACGTTGTTAGGTGTGCACCGTTATTTTTTGTTTAAGATGTTATGGAGGTACTTTATGGAACTTGGGGTTAATTGAATAGTTGCGGTGCTAAGGAGGTAAGATCCACTGACAATAAACATGGTGAATCCTTAGAAACTAACTGCGAATATAGTTCGATGTATCAGATACCTATTAAAGGAAAAGAAGATATAGTTTATTCAGACCATTGTAACCAACATTTTTTTAAATTGCTTAACGTCTCTTAACAGCTAAGTCTTTAGAGACGGGAAAGGATGGGGGGCAAGGAATGGGAACGAATTCGGCCATGGCCTTTTGAAGGAAGCATCCTGGCATTTGCCTGGAGTGATTTGGGAAACAATGTAAAACCCAAATCTGGATGCCCGGACGGGGATTCGAACCGCCGTCCTCCCGAATGCGAGACCAGAATGCTAACCGTTAAACCACCACCCTCGTTTTGAGGTTGTTAATTGAAACAGCCGTGAATCGTATATTGGACGTAGAAGATATCTGACCAGAGCACTCAATCCTTTCCGGGGTCCAAACCGATCTTCTTTTTTTTGTATTTACTTTCGGCATAAGCGACTTATGTATTTTACATCCTATTTTTGTTCAAAAATAATTCATCTTCTCTCTTCATGTCTGTAACCACTTCTCTTAACTTTCTGGCATCGGATTATCTAGTGTTCTCCTAGATTTAATAAATTTATATACTGTTATTCAATTGAAACTTTCTAGGCAATTCTAATCTAGAATAACCACTGCCCTACTTTAAAAAATTAGACATATACAAGCGCGAGACAATGGTGTTCATGTAAGCGGCAAAACGTGGGGATGATATTGAAAAACGACGAACTATTCATCAAATTTATTGGTCTTGCATATTGGAACAAGAGCATTTAAAATTTATTACTGAGGCCTAACACTTTCAAGAATACTCTTACTACGCTTCATTTTGCAATAAAACAAAATCTACCACCTTTTTTCACGAACGATATTCTTCGAAAAGTGAAAATAAGTATCTGAAAGTATGAAACACGACAACATTGTTACTCTCTGCAGTGCCCTGAATTCGAATAGTAATAACATTTAGAAACTAGACGTGTGCGATAAACCGTTTACCATGTAAGAGATTTTTCGAAAAATCTATAAATTATTTACAATCGGATTAATTGTATTAATTACTGTTCCACACTATTTAGAAGGTAAGAATTTCCTTACAATTCAGTTAAGAATCATTTTTATTCTCAAAGACATTTTTTCTGCATAAATTAATTTATTTTCTATTGTTTTTTGTATTGATTATTGTTCCTTTTTAAAGTTAATGAAAAACTCCCATTACGGTTTTTTCCACTTTGATTGCATTGTAACGATCTAATGTTTTTAGAAAAAATTAAATTCTTACTCACTGATTAATGCAATCAACCTAAATAATTTTGGAATTTAGGGAATACGGAATAAATCACTCTTACTTACCTGGTTAAAAAATTGTTAAATGATGTATACTAATTTTTTTTCTGGAAAGTTTTTAGCTGGAAAGGACTTGTAACATAATGTTCATGTTATATAATCTTTCACTGTACGATTGTTCAATTATAGTAAAAAATCACCATCTCCTGTTGTATCCTTATTTTATACATAAACATAAAATCGTGGCTTAAGACGAATGTTCACAAACCATAAAGGAGACAAAATTATTTGTTTCTATATCTGCGAGAGTTTTGTAGGCTTTGTGAGAGTTGTCTTATTCTATTTGTAAAATCTGTATCTCTGAGACAAAAAAAGGCCAGTAAAATACACAGACGGAAAAAAAAATCCCAACACCAAGAAAAAATTATTGTAGAGTAATGAAATTTGGACAATGCATTTGTCAAGTTAACATGTTTAATTGATTAAATTTTCAAGATCACAGGTTAATTTAAGCTCAAGAAAATGCATTTCAAATGTGAAATACTGTTAAATTAATAGCCGGTGTAACCTCCAGAATTTTGAATGCAAGCCTGCAAACGTGAATGCATTGTGTCATACAGGTTTCGAATGTCACTTTGTGGTATGGAGTTCCATGCTTGTTGTACTTGTGCTGTCAATACTGGGACGGTCAGTGCTGGCTGTGGATGATGCTGGAGTTGTCGTCCAATGATATCCCATACGTGTTCAATTGGAGACAGATCTGGTGATCTCGCAGGCCAAGGTAACATGTCGACACTCTGTAGAACACGTTGCGAGACAACAGCGGTATGAGGGCGAGCGTTATCCTGTTGAAAAACTCCCCCTTGAATGCTGTTCATGAATGGCAGCACTACAGGTTGAATTACCAGACTGACGTACAAATTTGCAGTCAGTGTGTTTGGTATAACCACAAGAGTGCTCCTGCTGTCATAGGAAATTGCTCCCCAGACCATGACTCCAGGTGTAGGTCCAGTGTGTCTAGGCCGCAGACAGTTTGGTTGCAGGCGTTCCCCTGGCCTCCTTCTGACCAACACTGGAGATCTGTTGTGTTTTCTGATGAAAGCAGGTTCTGCCTTGGTGCCAGTGATGGCCGAGTGTTGGTCAGAAGGAGGCCAGGGGAACGCCTGCAACCAAACTGTCTGCGGCCTAGACACACTGGACCTACACCTGGAGTCATGGTCTGGGGAGCAATTTCCTATGACAGCAGGAGCACTCTTGTGGTTATACCAAACACACTGACTGCAAATTTGTACGTCAGTCTGGTAATTCAACCTGTAGTGCTGCCATTCATGAACAGCATTCAAGGGGGAGTTTTTCAACAGGATAACGCTCGCCCTCATACCGCTGTTGTCTCGCAACGTGCTCTACAGAGTGTCGACATGTTACCTTAGCCTGCGAGATCACCAGATCTGTCTCCAATTGAACACGTATGGGATATCATTGGACGACAACTCCAGCATCATCCACAGCCAGCACTGACCGTCCCAGTATTGACAGCACAAGTACAACAAGCATGGAACTCCATACCACAAAGTGACATTCGAAACCTGTATGACACAATGCATTCACGTTTGCAGGCTTGCATTCAAAATTCTGGAGGTTACACCGGCTATTAATTTAACAGTATTTCACATTTGAAATGCATTTTCTTGAGCTTAAATTAACCTGTGATCTTGAAAATTTAATCAATTAAACATGTTAACTTGACAAATGCATTGTCCAAATTTCATTACTCTACAATAATTTTTTCTTGGTGTTGGGATTTTTTTTTCCGTCTGTGTATCTTACTAGTACGCCGTGGTGTGATATAAATAAGTGACCAGCATATTTCCCTTAGATTATTATATTTAATAATCGAATCGATCAGTCGGAGGAACAGCTTTAAAAAGAGAATGTTTCAAATGATTACTATTAATGAACTGAAGCTGTTAACTGTAAACGGGGATCAGCCACTCAAAACTTTAAATAAAATACACATAGCTCTGAGAATTAATTATCACATTACGAATACTGTTACCACGGTAGGATATATCATATTAGATTTTTCAACTTTTTTTCTTCTCTTGTTGTAAATATCTGGTAGTTTCTCCATCCTCCATTGCTTTCAAAACGTATTTACACACTATAATAAACAGTACGCAATAACTCCTCATAAAAATACCTTCGGTTTTACCATTTACTTTCTGCAGTTTGCGCAAGAATGATGAATTTAAATACTGCGGGAACCTTTAGTCATATGTACATTCTTTATAGATTGTATATTCCAGTGTCATCAATAAATGTATCTCCACTAAGACTGAAGTGTTTACTGATGGCTGCTAAAACTGTGCCTGTATTTTAAGTATGTCTCAACCTTTTAATAGGTTTCTGTATGTTACCAATGGATTATATCGATATACCAGTATAATTTTTACTATACGTTTAAAGTCTGTAACATGTTTTCGTAATTATTGATGATATTCATATCATCATGATTCCACATCAGTGTAAAACGTAAAATCGGTGGTTTTCTGGATAGAAGTAGGGTTTTTAAGTTGTTAGTTTTAATTTACGCTGATCTTTAAGTAAAATCCTTAAACTTTTTAAAATGTTTTTCACTTTAATTGCATTATTTTTGTAAATAAGTATAAAACACGATTGACGGGGACTGAATGCCTTACTCATTTTTTATACACATAATTGCTATTCCTTCCAAATTTTGCACTGAAGGAGTTTTTAATGTGATATTGTTCTCATCAACTCAAGCAACCAAGTTACCGTAATCATATGAAAGTAATGAGATATCATTATAAGGATAGAGGAGGGTTTAGTATTGATCCTGAGAGATAACGTCTATTTAAATCCATTGTAGATAGATTTTCTATTAGATATCCGTGATCTTCCACTAAGACCATAGTGTTTTAATTTATTTAAAAGAATTTTACCAGCCAAACAATTTAAAGCATTAACGAGGTCAGAAAAGAAATCGATAAAATTATGGTTACTATTTACTGTTTAGCGTATCTCTTCATTCAGCGCATGATTGGCCAAGGGAACTTCGTGAAACTAAATCGAAATTCACTCAGTAAGAAAACTTGCGCTTATCTCTTTTGTATAAAAACTTTACAAATATTTTATCAACAGCCATTCTTAGTAAGTCCGGAAAAAAAAACAGAATATTTTATTGAATAATTGAAACTATGACTTGTAGCTCTGCTCAACTCAACATCGCAACGTTTTATTATACATGAATAAGGTTTATAATACCTTGATAACATTTCATTTCTTCTGCCTTATAGCTTTCTGTGAGTAGCAGAATATTATTCGGCTTAGAACATATATACAACTTCCGCAAAAGAGTTTAAAATAGAAATAATTAAAAAAGAAACTAATTTCCAAACGAATAGCTGGAATTTCTATCAGTTGTAATGTGATAGTGGCTGTGATAAGCAAAATGCAGTTACAAAAGCATCAAAAGGAAAGGGAGATCAACTGATGTTTAGAGAATATTGGAGATCAACTGATACATATCTAAAACAGAGCCAATAAACTTGTCTATCATTGTATGACATCCCCATAACTATAGTCATGAACAAAATTGCCGTCTCGTAAGGTTGTGAGCTGTATATCGTTATGCGATATGCGACTTTCTGAAACAGAAGTTTGAATTATAGTAGAGGCGCGGTAAATGTTTCCACCAAATTTCCTGCCCTCACGAGCAACAACTCGTTTGTTTTCATTTTTTACCGATGTGACAGCCGGCTTTCTCATGATTGCATGCGATAAATCTTCATTCCACATCCCACCTGCCGACTTAGTATTTTCTAACGATCAATACTTGCGTTTCCTGAAGGAATTTCAGCCCTGCTTTCTTTTCTTCAAAAAGCTGAATTTTCTCTCACGGTTATAATTTATTAGCAATTATAAATATTTCGTCACTTGCATCCGTTAAAGTAGGGCCATTTCAAATAAAACTAATTCCTGTGGTAAATGGTGTAACATACAATTAAACATTATTCTAACTGAAGCATTTATAAACCTGTTTAAACAGTCTTAATGTTCAATGTATCAGAAGTCAGTACTACCTTAAATATCTGCGATATGGAGCAAATGTTCAAAACCATAGAATAATCCCTACATCATGGTCTACTTGAATTAGAGAGTACTAAAACACCAAGCCAATCTTTCATTCACAAACGTTTGGGAAAATATGTAGGCCCTACAGGTTTAACAGTGCAGAGAGAGGGGAAAATTATTTGCCATATGAATGGCAGCTGGCACTGAAACAAAATGTTTCCTTGCTGAAGTAAGACACTGAAAGTGCAGAAGAAGTATTTGTGGCTACTCTTCTTGATTAAAACATTTACAGGTACCACTAAAAAAAAGATTAGCTTTTAAAGACAGTTCCTCCACTAAAGACAAAGTTGCTGTTGTTAGTTTTATAACTGTTAATTTTTTCTAAGGTATAGTGTCCGTACAAATGAAATCTACGTTGTTACCAAAGTTTTGACTTACAAGACAATAAATTTTTATTACTGAACAAAGCAATTTGGAACAATTCTCAATTAAACTCAGCCATTATTATGGGTAAATTTTGCTTTACATTGATGAATTGACAGTTAAGTTACTTGAAACGTATTCGTCAGTCTTGATTTGAAATGCTAATTCTGACCGTATGACACACTACGTTTATAAGAAATATACAGTATTTTAGAACTGATTATAGTAATAATAATTCAAATTCAATAATGTTAAGAGAAAGATGAACAACAAAATTTTGGCTTCGTGAAGTGTGAAAAGGACGAGGACTACCATCTATCTTGCTTTTATAATGTGTTTCCATACATGGTTAATTCCAAAACTCCTTTCTGTTAAAAACAAAAATGACTGTTACAGGATACGATTGAAATCCATGTCTAAGGCATTCTAATAATCTAAATTGGATGTGTAAACGTAATTGTTATTGTATCGCCATTTGTGAACAAGTCTATTCACTGTTTGTATCAATTCTCCGGTCTATACTGAGACTGGCAGGTGAGCGACAACGATGATGCCTCGAATTCTGAAGATCATGTAATTGGTCCTCTGTACCTCCAACCACATACAAATACAGAAAAGCCCTCTAGATGCTTAAATACACGTCTAAATATTATGTTGGCGTATAATTGTACAGCAGAGTTTAGTGTCTATTTTAATCTCATAAGAGGAGGCAATTTACTGTATTTATAAGACTAAAATACTCATAAAATTTGAAGGGAACATTCAATAACAGATAATCGTAGCAAACAAAAATTTTAAGAATTTACCACAAAAAATAAAATAAAAATAAGTAGATAAAAAGTTATGAAGATAGTATATACTTCAAGAAATAGTCTCACTCATTTCTTGAAAGGTTTTATACATATGAAGATAGGAAAACGTCATACTGTTAGGTGGGAGATAAGGTGATGCCTTACATTCAACCACATATAGATATAGGTTGTGGTTCTGAAATACAGATGTACGAACAAAATTTATGGTGGTGTATAAATATAGATCAGGGTTTTAGTAGTATTACTTTAGTCATATAACAGGCGGTATTTTACTATGTTTATGAAATTGCAGTACTCCGAAAACTTGAATGGAACATTCAATAGCAAGTTATTGCAGAAAAATAAATTAGCTTCATTTTAAAATCAAAAAATTTGCCAATAATAAAAATAATAGAATAAAAACAAAAGTATAAAAAATTAAAAACAAAAAACATGAAACACCAAAAAACAAACAAAAAACACCAAAAGAAACAAAAAAATCTGAAATAAAAAACATTATACAAACAAAAATTAAAAGAATATATACAAAAACTAAAAAAATGTTATGAACAAAAAACACAAAACATACAAAAAACACGAAAAAGAAACAAAAAATCTGAAACAAAAAATCTGAAACTAAAAAGATTACACCAACAAAAAATAAAATAATAGAAACAAAAACATGAAAAAAACTAAAAAAAAATATGAACTAAAAACACAAAACAAACAAGAAACACGAAAAGAAACAAAAAATCTGAAACAAATAAACATTAGACAAACAAAAATTAAAGAATAGAAACAAAAAACATGAAAAAAACTAAAAAATGTTATGAAGATGTTGCATGTTACAAGAAATGGTCTCACACATTGTCTGAAAGGTTTTGTACATGTACAAAGTGTTTTGAAGACAGGAAAGCGTCTTAAGACGTTGCAGAGTTTCCCCCTGGAGTAAACCCGGACAGCAACTACCGCCTTCCGCCTGCAACTTGTGCAGATGAGCGTGTCTCCCGAGAGAACAGCTGCTGCGGCGAGGAGGACCATTTTTCGCTCGCGACCTGTGTGGCCTCACCCCGCGTAGCGCGTGAGGCAGAGCGAAACTTTGCGGCCAATCCGTCATGGCGCGTGTCACCGCAGATTGGCAACACTGCTCGGCGTCTCCCCGGAGAAATATGCACAGCCGCCGGATTACCGCCTGCCTGCCTGCCTGCTGCTACCTGCTGCTATCTGATTGATTGAAAAACCCGGCGCCAACGCGCCTCCGCGGCCGCACGAATTCCTTCCTATTTCGTTCTGTCGTCAAATCTCCGTCTGGCAGACGCTGTCGATAGCTTCTCAGACGACTCTTCGGTAACATGGGAGTTTTGGTTGTACTACTTCTGCAGTGACTAGAGTCGAAATCTGTTGTGAGATAGCCTCGACCAATAGTATCTCCACCAACTTCCTTCAATGATGTTCCAATGCCGTTTTGCCAAATGAATATTACTGTGTCAAAGTCGAGTATACAGGTAGGATTAGATAATCGTTGCCTTCTGAGATTCAGAACAGATTCAATATATCCCCGATTATATTAATAGTCGTCTTGACTTGTGGGAAAATGATTATATGTAATTCATACAGCATACTGTTTCTGAATTAAACTAACATGAAAAGAAGTCGCTTAAGTACCTGTGAAGTAAGGAGGCAGGATATTATGGGTACTCTCTGTAGAAATGATTGGAGTTATCTCTATTATTTTTCTGGCTTAACGCATGTCGACCTCAATGTCTTTACAGGCAGTAAAGGATAGGAAGCGAGGAAAGGGGAAGGAATATGACCATGGCGTTATGAAGGAACCATCCCAGCATTCGGTTGGAGTGATTTGGGAGAACCATTGAAAACATAAATATGGATAGCCGGACTCGAATCCACATCATCCTGAATGCAATACTAGATCATTACCGCTCATCCATCACTCTCGGTTCGTAGTTTTTCGTTTTTAGTATTGTTATTATTATGCTATTATTGTTATTAATTGCATAGGAGCTAAAATTACGTCAAAACTTACCTACAACTCTATTTTTTTTACTCGAATTCTCACTATAAATTATTTCGATTAAACTATCTAGTAACGCACTCAAATATTTTCTGCATTCCTTGTATACTGCACATGCGACTGGAAAATTTACCTGTCGTGCTCACACATTCCTCTGTGTCCTTCCACATAGATGTACTTATTCTGCACCCGATATGCACTCACACCTCTTGTTCAACACTTTCCTTGTACACCCCAACCACTTCTTCACTCTCCTACTGTCGTCCAACGATTGCCAACATTGCTTTCTTACTATACCATTTACTCATTGTATTTAAGACAATTACAGAAAAAAGTGTATTTTTTCTCTCAAGGGCAAAAATATTGATCCTCTTGTTGTGTAGAAAAAAATCTTTCCGATTTGTGTAAAAAAATTACTAAGGAAGAATGTTTCTCTATCTGTTATATAGTTTTTAATATCTCGATGAAAAATTTAAGACGCTTCAAACGCAACAAAAGTTCTTCATATTTTGCAGTGAACCCTTACCTTACATAATGCAGGTCAAGTTCGCATTTCAGTCGAATCATGTCACGCATTCACTACCTCGGACCCTAAAAATACATAGTTTCCTTAAAAACTCATATTTTGATACTTTTAGACTATGTGTAAAGATTTTTTTGTACAAAATCGGAGCGGTTTTGTGACTTAATTGTTAGTGGTTAAGGCGTCTGGGTGGAGATAGAAGGGACTCCGTTCGAATCTCGGTCTCCACTGAAATTTTCAAAAGGGTCTTAACCCGACCTTTACCTTTGGCACAGCTTGCTGTTTAACGTGAAGTACGCCAAAACACCTCCGTTGCTAGGTTTCCATGTGAAGCTGTACGGCCCCCTGTACTAATTAGGAATAAGGGGTTAGTTAACCCCGACAAGAGCAGCATTCCGCGGCGCATCGAAAAATACCTCACTGAGTGGCCTAACAATTCTTCAGGATCTTCCGACCAATTTATTTGACTCCCTTTGATTAAATCGACATTAAAAGGTCCAACAACGCCAGAAATAAATAAGATCTGTTCACACGTTAACTACCTGTAACTATAAAAATTCATTTTTGGTCCACTAAATATTTCATTTATTATTTTTTGTTTATTTATTATTACTTTGTATGATTCAAAATTCGTGGTCTGGGAATAACCATACTAAAAATTCAGGCAGGAATTTACATCCATATGGGTACGTAGTAGAGTACACATGTAAAGACTGCTGTCTATAAGCTTAAAATGTTTATTTTACAGAGTATAGTTATTGTTACTTATTACTGACGCTAATTGGTAGCACTTACAGTGTAAATCTATCATGGAATTACAAGCAGAAATTTATATGGTTTCACTTTTTTATATTGTGTAGCTTTACTATACAGAAATATGCGAAGTGAAATGCCAGTCAAAACCTAACAGCAGATATTCGATTCCCATTCATCGCACGAAGTTTAAAAAACACTTGTCAGACTACTGCTGGATGATGATAAACTAATTATCTGCTTCACTTCCATCGCTTCTTAAAATCAACAACAGTTCTGTCACCGATATAACGTGCAAACAGTTTTGGGTGATATTTCCTTTCTCTAAGCTCACGGTTGTCAATCTGTCCCCGCTTGATTTGTATTCGTAATTGCTACATTCCTAACAAGAAGTAGGCCATTGTGATAGGAGCATACGTTTGTCATCGTTAGTTATTACAGTACGGGAATAAACGACGCTGCCAGAAAATTGAAACATTGAGTACTTCCAATTGCAAATTGATTTTCAGTTACTGCTCAGATTGAACGACATCATATGAACAAGTTTCTACAAATGGTGTCCAACATAACGCCGAAAAATTCGTTTATTTATTCATTGCAAGTTCCCATTCCACTGCAATGCACAATTTTATTTCGAAGCTGCAAATTGTAGGATACGTAAGAGTGTGCGTAACAAGAGTTAGGAAACTTACTCGCTCATTAAATAAGTCTGAACTTGCCTGAGGAAGAACTTAACAAAGGCATTAACCAATCTTGTCACTCTCGTAAAATACAACTTTCCAACTAAAACGCTTAAATACTCGAATTCTCTGAAAGCATGGTGTACTACCACAGTATAATAATAGTGCTTTATCTAGTTACTTTCTTATTCTGGTATTCCTCCAGCTATCATAAAGTATTAATTTTCATTTGCTATAAACGGAATTAGAAAAAATTAAGAAATTAATTAACCGAATATTCATAAAGCTATGTGAAAATTTATAGTTTTAATACGAGGAAAAAATATTGCACATAATTATCCTCACCTATGGAAGTTAATAGTAAATTCTTTAACTATAGAAGCCATATTTGAACTTGTCTGTCTGATTAGCTATTATTTAATAGATGGGGGTACATTTCACCTAGCTTTTGACATTCATGCTGGTAGGTTAGATCTCATTCAACATGGTGCAAAAAAGTTTATTCTTTTTTCAACCTTTCAAAAATATATAAAAAAAAATAAAAAAATGAGTTATCATGTTTTAGTATCGATTTTGTAAAAACCTCAAACCAATCGGTTAGACAGATCTTGGGTAACAGAGAGACGCAGTTCGCTTACAGCATTATGTATGTAGGGTTATGGTCAGAGAAAACATTTGTAACTGTTGAAAACGATACTGGTAATGCCTAACTTCAAAGATCATTACCTTGAAATTGTTTAAATATCTATGATTCTCTGATGCAGAGGATCTGGTTAGGTAGATTTTCCAGGCTACATCAGCTTTTGAGAAGGTCCTATCTTGATGGGAGTGTCCATGAGGCTGCCTTTTGCCGGCTCGGCGCGCCGTTTATTAACGACCGATGGCACGACTGCCCCAGACCACAGCAGCGCGGCGGAAAGAGACTGGTGTGGGCGGGACGAGGGCGCAAAATAAAACGAGCGGGACCTGGGCCGGCCGCATATATCGGAGGCGCCCGGTCTGGAGTGGACTGGAACAAGCGTCGCAGGTGGCGGCGGTGATGAACGGGCGGGCGGACAATGCGCACCTGGCGCGCGCGGCGTGGCGCGTCGCCACGTGACGCCGCGCGCACAATGGGCGGCGGCCACCGCGACAGCGTCGCTAAGGTACGGCGCCGCCGGACGCCCCAACATTGGCGTCATCCGCAGCCCGTTCAAAACGATTGGCCGAATAAAAGAGGGCGACAACTGGCCAGTTTTCTGCGAGATTAGGTGAGCGCTGCTAACGACATGGATCTACAGTACGTGTACCCTGGTAAAAAGACGGCGTAACAAATAACAAGGCAGCTCTTTCATTACTGTGGCGCTGAAATTTTACTATGGATTTTTATGTAAATCGACGAAACAAATCGAAAGTGAAGAATAATAGGGATTTTTTGGTACCTCGCTTAGTTCTCGAGATATCGACTGTCAAGTATTAGTTATAGGTACAGTATCTTTGCGCCTTCGGCGACGTTTTTCTTCGGGTCCAGGCCACATTTCAGTCTAATCCAAACCAATAGGAAGTAAACAAAACACCCTTTGAGTATATGTTTTGGCAAAAAAATAAAAAATGTGTCCCAGGTTGTATTACAACCTAACTAGTTCAAATATGATATCTCGAGACTAAGTGAAATATGAAAAAAAAATATTGTTTACTTTCGATTTATCTCGTCGAGGTGTATAAGAATCCATCATAAATTGCGGCGCCTTGGTTATCTTAGAATTCCCATTTGCAAATAACCAAATTGCATTACGTAACCATTTGAGAAATATGGAATACATATCACCGTTTTTTATTAAAAGATTTTACGTTCGAAATCTCTGACCTGTGAACCACCTACAAACCAAGTGATATCATATAAGTAGAAGAAACAAATACAGAATTGTTGCTAGCTCTCCAGCGAGATAGATCCTAGGTTCACGAGGATACTGAATTTCAAATAGCAACACTGTAAGAGGTTTTAATTAGAGTTAAATGACTCCTGGATCATACCAACAATTCAAATTCCGTGGTTTAAATTAGGACACAAAGTCTCTTTCTTTCTTTCTTTCTTTTTATTTTTTTTTAAACTAACAAAGCCAATGCTGAATTTGAGATTTGACATCTAAAATGAAAAACTGCATAGGTTGATAAATACATCGCAGAGTATCCCTCAAATTACTGTAGTTCAGCAGTGTTTCATGATTGATTTTGAAGATCTGATTATTTTTTATTTTACAATCTGTCAATATTTTTGCTATCACTTTTTTATTTTTCTTTAATAGTGTTATTTGGTAGATACACTATTGATTATTAAAATACTAGAAATGGCTTTGGCTAAAATTCAGTAACTGAACGCCAAAGAATTGCTATGTTAATACGTCACCGTCTCAATGGCCACATCTTTAATTCCTCAAGAACGGATTTTGAAAATTCATCGGGAAAAAAACTCATATTTATTTTATTGACCTTCAGTTACTCAATCATTTACCTGGCTGACTATATACAATACGTAGTTGTTTTTATGATCCTTAATTATCACAATTAGAACTATTGAGTAACATAGAAAATTTAATAAAATTACATTTCCATGGCTTTTCTATAGAATTAATTTATACGAATAAATTCGAAATGTGAACTGTGAACTGTATATATGAGCGTGTCTTTATAGCACGTATTTTCTTTTTAAGATAACACAGAGGGTATCTGGAGATAGGAGCATAGTTAAAGACCTATCCGGAAAATAGATAAATACGGCTACAGAATGGTGATTATTTTCTATTTCGGCATGTGGTGTAAATTCGTTCCTACACAATTTCAAGCGCCGTTAAAAGTTCTGCAAATAATTCAGCTGATCTCATTCTGGAGATGAAATTATATTTTTTAGCTTCTTGACTAAACAAATGTTGGCGGAACAATAGGAAAACATGCAAAAATAAAACCATAAACCGTTATCCAGAAACTGTGTAACGCTTATTTTTAATTGGTATCCGAACTTTCTTCATTGAAACTGTCGAGAAATTGGCAAGGTATTCGCAACATTCAAAACGTTATGTCACGGAGTCAAGTATCTCACAGCGTATTTCTATGTTTGTAGATTTCGATTAACCCTAATGTTAATGAAGTAAACAAAATTGTCTTGAATGATGGTGCTGTATAGATTTTTGGTCTTTAGGATTAAGCTTCAAATGGATAAGTATAAATGAATGAGCAAATACTCATACGAAATAATACTGTATTATACTAACTCAACAAGTAAAGTTTGGTTGAATTCCGAATCTGTTTTCAGTATGAAATGTCACAATAATTGAACGACATAATATTGATTTTTTTTTCGGAATAAAACTTCATCAGTATTATTTTACATGTATTAATATTTCAACGTATTTACCTAAACTGTACAGAGATTTGTGCAACACTTGTGGAGGATGACCTACAAACAGATTCCTTTAAACTTTATCAGGGATCTTTGGATATCTAGATGCTTACTAGTACATTTCTTCTTCGAAACATTCCCGTTAAACTGAACAAAACAGCAAGGAGTAAGATCGCTGCTTCGTGCCATTCATTCAGACAGCCTGCTGGGACCAATTCACCGGCACACAAAGAGTTCATCGAGGCGTGCTGTCATTGGTATTGCTAGGTCAGAGGGGATCCAGTCGTCAAAAATATCAGTCGCTTCGCATTGTACCAGTTACTAACCGTAAACCATAAGAATGTTTTTCTCCTCTCAAACTATGGTACAATCTATTTACTATCATTTCATGCATATATATTTATATTTATAGCAAAATTGTGGCAAATCCATTTACTTTCAAGAATAAAATTATTCAACATCAATTAGTTATTTATACTAACTTGTATGGAAGCAAAATGTAAAAAATATACTACCTCTCTAATTCTTGATATGTCCTCTCGACTTTGCCAACTAAAACTTAAGAACCTAAACGGTTACTATGCCTGTGTCGAAATTCAACCACTAGACGCTTTTAGCGTTTCTCATGCCTGATCAGCTGTCTGGCATCGGCAGGTACTACATATTGCAACAAAGTATTCCAAAACGAATATATCTATCAGTTTTTGATAACATTCAAAATGAGACATTTTTAGGTCTCTACAATTCACAAAGCTGTGAGTGTTAGTTTCATAAAAACGTATTTTTGCTCTGTGTATACCAATCCCGAAAAGCAAAATGGAAGAAAGGATTGGTACAACCATCATTATCACATCTTATTTCTCTCATCTCACCTGTCAGTGCAACCCAAATAAGTTTCTGAACGAAGGTTTTTTTCACCCACTAGGAAATGAATAATGACTTTCGCATGTTTGCCAACAAATTCAAACGAAACCTGCGCTGTCTGCCAGACAATCCTAGCCCAATCTATGTATACATTCTGTGGAGCTTTCATAAGGGCTGTTGCAAGTAGTTACAATTCGAACCGGTCGAGAGACTGTGATATTCAGTCTCTGTTTCATACATGTTTTCTAATAATTAGAATAATTTGTCCTCTATCAAATAAGCAGCGAAGAGGAGAAGTTAACAGTAAAGTTTGCAGTGCCTGAGCATGTAGAAGATGCTGTACGATATCAGATTCAGAACAGACGGGTGGAAAAATGAATGTATCAAGAGAGATATGAAAAGTTTTAGCGTTGAAGTGTAAAGAAGTTAAATAAAATGATTGTACAAAACATTGTGTTGAAGTGAAAAAAAAAAAAGAAAGAAGACGTTATGTTTTAGAAAATTCATTCATCTTATGAAGTCCGGTTGATATTGTTTTTTTTTTTTTTCAGTTTCGATTTTTCGTTCAGTTCGGTTGCGAAACATTTACAAGATTTTACGTCGATGACGCGGTATTGGATGAGGACCTCAGTGACTTCTGCACTTACTCTGATGTATCACACCGCTGTAAATTCGGATGAGGCAGCAAGGTGTACCGCCGTTAAAATATATTGTGTAACACAGCTGAAAAATGCAGGAACAGGGTGCAGTATTGATTCTGTGTCACGTGAAGTACTTCCACTCTTTGTACAATAAAAGTTTCAGATAATCGATGGTCTATTGGAGAATCTTACTTGGTTGAGCCATGTCAAAACATCTTGTAGGGCACCCTTTAGTTCACCAAAAACACTCCCACTAGCCATCCCCAGTAGTAAAATATTCTATAGATCAATTGTGAAGTCGCTCATGTTCGAGAAGAGTAATTGTCATCTTTAAGGAATTTTCCTGTATTTATTTCCACGTTAAAAATTCATCATAAGAATCAGTTTAAAGTGTATTCATTATATCGGGAAAAGTTTATTTTAAGAAATATTTTGGTTTGTTCACGTTTTGAAACACGCGATCAGGAAAGTAAAAATCTAAGATTTGAAATATCTTTGAACTGAGTAAAGCTACAGCTTAACTTTTATCACCGGCTATAGTCAGCGTTGTTCCGAGTAGTTTCATAGTAAAATTAACTAATTTGGCAAAGTTTAATTAGTGATTTTAATTAAGAGAAAAAAAATGAACTTTTTAACTAAAAGGAATACAATTGAGAAATACATAACAGTAGATAGCCTAAATTCAGACGATTACGAATATATAATGGTTTCGGTAGAAAAGCTTAAGCATTTGTCTGGTAATTAAGTTTTTAAACTAGATTTGCCGTTGATTGTTGATGAAGCGCGTAAAAATTCCGCCAACCGCTGACGTAGGAGACTTTAACGTTAAGCTTATAGGTACCCTTTTGGATTCTAAATTAAATTAAAACAGATATAACATGATCATAGGAAGCCCTTGTATAGATTGGAAGATAAACAATTCCACACTTTGGGAGATATTAATTAAAGAAAAAAGTTACTGACGTCATAGGCCATGGAAAGCTTATAAAAGGCCACGCAGTCACCATGACTTGTCTCATTATTTCACCGGAAAGTGATCGCGCAACTTCACGCTAGTTAGCGGGGCGAACTGCTCCGAGCGGTTGCGGATTTGGCAAACTCCAAGATGCCGTAGTAGAGTACTCACTAATGTTAGGGGGACTTAGTGAGTTTGTCTTCTCGTATGAATGTGCTTAACCTGTAATCTTCAATGAAACTGTTGTTTGATGCTTTATCGACGTATCTGGTACCGACAATATACAAGTGAACTTTATCAAGAATATAAGTATTGTTTTACTCTGAAACTGTGTCAAGTGACCTTATTTAAATTACCCTTTGCATTTGGGGTTTAATACGAATGCGTGGCGGCCGATTTCTAAATATTTAGGTACTAAATTCAGAGAGGCTACACGTGGTCAAGAACTTATTTGTTAATAGTTTAGGCAAAAGTGTTAAACCCCTAACGAACATTTACGCCTGACAATCTTTTACCATCATATCAAACACTAACGTGCTAATGTGTAGTAGCCTTAACCGCCAGTTTAAACACAGAGCGTTCAAAACAGCAATTCTTACCTCCAGTTCCTCTCTAGCGCCTTTGTTTCACGCCGTATTAGAGGTTGGCTGCCTTGCGTTAATGAGACGTGTGTTGGGGACCGTTGGCGAAACATTAATCACGGAGCTCGTGTGGCGGGAAATGGGAAACCGGGTGCGGAACCGCGAGCCAGATATTTCGCCGAATGCACAGCTAGCGGCTCTCTTCTTTCCTCTCGTTTTCTTACTCCCCTGTCTGGCCGCCCTCCTCCCTCCACACACACACGTATGTCGTCAGCCACTTGCGCTGTGCCTGCTACTCCGCTCTCAAAGCTGTTGATAAATATTCCCCTCATTCAGCCACCGCAGTCCGCCCAGCTGCCGCCTTTGTGGCTATGGAAATGGAGTTTTTAAAATGTGTCGAGTAATATTTCGCTATACAGCCGTGAATGGACGTTGTTTTGCAATGCCGGAAATTATAGTTTGGTGGCCGCGGGGCCGACGGCTGCGTATGCCCGCGTACGCAATGTTGGTACCACTGGCTGGACACTGCGCTTTTTGTGTCTGACCCGCGTTGTAGCAGCACTGCAGCTAGCAAATTAGACACATCCCTCGCGTGCAGTCAGTCGTGATCCCTGAAGGACGACGTCGAATGAATGGATAATAGCGTGGGTCTACATCGTTGTATGAGAGGCCTGTGTTTTCAGTAAGGGAAACAGAACACAGAATGACCATACAGGGACCTCCAAAAGGAGAGCTAGCTACTGTTGCACGATGTGGCAGCCTTTTTTAACTTCATCTTCCCGGCGCTGTTGCCACGATGTCTAGCGCTTCATGCTTCACATAACCGAAGGCTTTAGATTCGAGTCAGAGATTGGGCATGAGTAGTTTTACGTTCGTACTGTCTGTAATCAGAAATATTAAGCCAGCCATATAGGTGCGCGGGCCTTGCATTCGTAAGGACGTGAGTTCTAATCCACGTCCAAACATCCCGATTTTTGTTCCATGGATTAAGAAATAACCTCATCAAAAGGCCATGGCCGAATTCATTCGCGATCCTTGTTAACGCCCCTAATCCTCTCCCGACCCTAACTATCTTGACGTTGACGATCCTTAAAGGACCGAAGAAAAAACAATGGTAGCAGGGCTTATATCAATGAGTTATTAATATATTTTTTAAATCAGTTATAACATTTTTAGCCTGTTGTACGCGTGCAAAAGCAGAATGTCATATATTACTTCATTTAAAAAAAAGTAAAAGATAAATAATAGGAAAGATGGTAAAAGAAGATAGTGAACGACATGTCTTGTGCAGTGTCCAGGAAAACAGGTGACGTATTTTTCGAAGTGTGGTGTATGTACCTTGCACCCAAAATTTTTCGATTTTCTTTGTCTCTGCAAAATCTAAGAGTAATTCGAGCAATCACTTTCGATTTCAATTGCCTGCGGCTGGGTTTTCAAAATCCCCTCACTTTAGTATAACTACTTTCTTCACGAGCTCGTATTACCAATAGTTCTTAATTATCCAGAGTGAATTGAGACTAAATGGTTCCATTTACCCTGTAATCACTTTTTAGCACGAAATCTACAGTTACTTTGACGTCAGTTCAAAGGACTTATTGGGTTTGAGTACAGAATAGATATGAAACCTGGTTCTTACGTTTTACCTTCGTCGCCAAGTTGGTCAGATATGAAAAGAAAAGCAAGAATATGAGATATTTAATACGAGGATGACACAGTGGTACTACCGTCCTTTATCTAGATCTAGTACCCAATAATTTATCATCAGAACACTCCTTAAATTACTAACGTGGTGAAAAATGCCAACACTGAAACTTAAAATTGTTTCAACATAAAATCTGGTTTCTAAAACAATGTATCAATTACAGTTTTTTTTTAAAGGGATTTCTGTCAAGAAGAAATTAACAAAAGTAATGAGACAGTTAAAGCTCATATTTTGTTTTCTTAAGTGGAAAATAGTCATCTTAATATTAAACAACACATTTTACAAAACAACTCTAACGTAATTTAAATCCTATCATGCATGTATTGCTCGTCTCGTATATGAACTGGCTAGTTCAACCCCAAGCACTTTAGTTGATTTAAAATTTTACACTCTGATCCAACAAACTGCATTACGGCTTTTAGAATACAACATGCCGAAATATTACTTTTTCTCCGGCAATGACGAAAGCTTTTAACGGCTCAAAACGTTTTATCTGGTAATTAGTTTCATTATGAGGCCCTGATTGGCATTGATTTAAAGTAATATTAATAAAACAGAATGTCGCTATAGCTTTTATTTATAGATAATAACGAATTAATCGCTTTTACGGAACAGCATCAATAAAATGTTAGCACTCATCATTGTCTTTCTGAGAAATTTGATCATTATTATTTTTTTAACATATGCCTTTACGCATCGTCGACGTTGTGGTCATTATAGGTGGACAAGATCAGGGGGAAAGCAACGGGAAAAATTAGGGCCTTTTTATGGAACCATTCCGATAGAGTGATTTGGGGAAACCATGGAAAACCTAAATCTGGATAGCCGGGTGGGGATTTGAACTCGCATCCTGCGGAAAGCGAGGCCAGAGCATTACCACTCACATACCACGTTCCGTTTATTAATATTAATATTATATGAGTATAAAAACAGAATTTATAAAGGAAAAACAACGGAAATACTTAAGATTTCAATGTGAATGTTTTGTAACGCAACGACTCACAGAGGAAATGGAAGAATTCATCTGTGAATGAAGGCAAAATAATAACCGTTTTACATGTTTCATTGTGTGATCAACACAAAACGTACTATATCCCCTAGACGACAGCGTACAGTCCAATCCTGCCTTACAACAACCTCCTGATTCTTACAACAGCAACTCTCTCCCACAATAGGGCTTTAAAACGCTTATCCGCGTGAAAAAGTGAATTCATATCTCTACATCCATTGACTGACATTATGCCACCTGAGATGACTTTGCGATCATCGTCATCATCAGTGTCTTGCCATAAAGCAAGTTTCACTTGGCTGTTCTCCATGCTGTCCTATTTTCTTCCCTCCTCTTCATCTCCATGTAACTTCCGTGTCCTTTAATGTTATCTATAATCTTGTACCTCCTCTCAGTGTCAACGAAAAGGTTTACGATACATCGGTCCATATCAGCTTGGAATACGATGGCACTGGTAGCTACGATGCCAAATGTTTTATTAACGTAAACTTTTATTAACAAATGGAGATGAAAGCAAATCAATTCAGCTGCTACCTACATCAGGAGTAGCCACGGAACGCGAAGAAGGCTTCGTATTGTTCCTCATTTTTTACTCACTAGTTGGCCCAGCTTTTACTTTTTCTTCAAATTGTTCATCTTTGGATATATGCATCCTATTCATATGTTGTTTAAGCTTAGACACGTCAGCCTTGGGTGCAGGAAGTTTAGGTAGACACCGTTTTCATTCATAAATCAACTGTTCTCCCAGACTTGATTTAATTGCAACATAATTGTATGAATGTGGCCAAGGTTTTTTAAGATTCTCGTTGCTAGTGTTAGCATTGCTGCTTTCACTAACGGATTCAAGAGCTTCAGTTTTCATGACATAATCATTTAACGAATGCCGGTTCAAATTATTTCACTAACGAACACCAAACACATCCAACTAAAAAGTAAAATTTTCCTGGCAGTAAAAAAGTTAGATTATAAAAATATCTAAATCAATAACCGATCGAAGTAGAGCAGTGAGCGGCGGTTTGCAGACGTAAAATAGAAACGCTCCAAAACTCAAGCTTTCCTGCTCACATCCACGACATACCTAGCATAACAGTTGTATATGCGTCACACTCGCACATCGTGTTACCTAAGTCGTTCGGTCGAGCGTAGCGTGGCGTTCATTTCAAACAAACCAAATACATCAACTACCAATGTAACGGACTAAAGTTAACGGTAATTCAATTTAACGGAAGTTAAGAAAAATGTAAACGACTTTTTAGGTTAACTTTGAAGTTAAAGTTTTACAATTTTGTTAAATTCGTTAATTAACTGTTAACGGATTAACGTTTTTCTGTCCTGCTGTGCTTAACATATAATGCTTGGAAACATTGCAAGTTTAAAATCACAAAAATTCGGTATAAATAACTGTTGCTTTCCAGTTGAGTTTGTTTTTTATACACTTCCTTGCTAATTGTTAATGAGTTTCTCATCATTTTTAGATTCGTTAATATAGGGTATATATATTACCATTATGAGTTTATTAGATCCTATTCTTGAGCTGTAAAACAATTTGAATCACAAATTAGATTTCATGACCACAAAACATAAATTGATTTCACATTGCCTCCATGCTTTATTTTCCATACGGTTCAACTTATTTTCTTGTTAAGCTTATCTCTGATATCAGTTCCAGCATTCGTTTTGTCTGTGCGTTCCACTCGGTTGTCTGTACAAATTCATGAATAGATGAATCAGATATGTGTCGCTTATCATTTACATCCATTTGCTGCAACGCTGCAAGTGGCACCTTCATTAAAATTTGTTGTCACTCGTATCAGATTTTAAACAAATTAAAAGTGTTCTTTTATTAATTTGTTTTGTTTGACCAGTAATCCAGAGTAATTTTGTGCCACCCCACTGTTTGCAAACTTGTTATATAGACCCTCACACAACAGTATTTAATGATCAATTGCCTGCAACCTGTGGTTTAAATTTCACTGCTCCGGACGTAATAAAACAATTGAAAATATCAGTAAAATTTATTATGATTTGCGTGTCAATTATGATTCAAAAAATACGATTACAGTTGAGGATACAGACCAGGGACGAATGATTTAAAGTGCGAAAAATTTATGCAATTAAAATGTGCTCCGAATGGAGAAATACTGATACACAAAGGAAAAATCTGCAATTAAAATTTGATTTTGTGAATTTTTGTGGTTATTTTCCCAAATACTAACATTTACAAAATTGTATAAATTCAAAGATATTATAATGCTTTTACGTGAAGTGGAATTGAACTTTTAAAGTAAAGGATAAATTAATAATAAAATTCCATGGTTTACAAAATTTATGGAATAAAAAAATAATAATAATTCGTCGTATAAGAAAATGAACATACAGTAACAGAAATACAGCAGGTATTAACCAATAATAGTAAGGCGCAACTTTTTCTATCTCAAGAAACTTCTAGTCAAGAAACAAAGTTGTCTTCTGGCTTTCTATGGAAAACAACAAATTAAGTAACATTAAAAATAATAATGAAATCAGTAAGAATATTCTTTATTTGTAAGAATTGAACAACTCATTATGTCAACGAGGTAGGTCCATTTTGGAGAACGTAATTGTCAAGTAATACTTTTTCCTGCCTAATTTTGGAATTACAACTCCATATGCTTATTGATCTAATGTACTATGGGAACACTATGGAAACAGCGTCAAATATTCTGACAATAAATCGAGACTATTTGGAAAGTACTGTTTAAGAATTGACCAGGAGGTCAAACAGTCATGGATCATTAAATACAAACTATTCTTAGACCAGCATTCAAAATATTACTGCAGGAATTACCGCTTAGAATACATACTGCAACTTCTCACTTCTTGCCTCATTCGTAAGGTCGAATCAAAAATATCATGACATGAACTACGTACACCAATACTAGTTGCCACAATAAATAACCCTCACTCACATAGTATTTCAAGAGAGATTAGAAGGAATAAATTATGGAGCAGAAAATATCTGTGGCAGCAATGACACGGAAGGAAATCTACTAATAAACTGACATCCATTACATTTATTATATATTTTTACTCATTAGTGAGTAACTTAAACAGATTAAGATTCATGTCACTGCTTATAAATATGTGGTAAGAAGATAAAAGTGTTCTCCGGTATCGTGATAATTATGATGAAATTTTATTATTATTATTTAATTGCAATGGAGCACAGGCTCCGGTGGCAATTTCCCTACACACCCATCTTCCCCTATCCTACACCCACCTACATTTGCCCTCTACAAATTTTATCTTTAAATTCTTTCAAAGTTTTCGGTAAATTATTCATCATTTCTCTTGGTAACTCATTCCAATCCCTGACACCCTTACCTAAAAAAGAGAATCTTCCCACACCCTTGTGCCAGAAATCGAGTGCCAGCTTGTGGTCATGGTCATCTTTTCCCTTCCATGCACTACTTTTCATACCTATTGCAATATCTTTCCATGCCTCATCGCCAGTATATGCCCTGTTCACTCCCATGACCCTCCTCATCCTCCTCCTGTCTTGCAATGAACGCCATTCCAGCTCCCTTATCATATCCATCACTGATTGCATTCTGCGATAATTTCCAGAAACAAATCTGGCAGCCCTTTTTCGCACCCTCTCCAACTCCTGTATTTGATACGTAAAATGAGGGTCCCCTACTACACTCCCATATTCGAGCTATGGTCTGACCAAAGTTTTGTTACCCAATTCCTTTTATTTCCAAACTAGCAGTTACCCGCAACTTCGTCCGTTTCAAAGAGTGTCATGGTATAAATGCTTTTGTTATTATTCACAAAAAAATCTCCCTTTGGGTTGAAAATATGGTCAACTGCTTCCTTGGCTTTTACTCTTTAATTAAAAGTGTACCTCAAAGCCGGGGCAAGGTAACAAAGATGTAATTCGTGCCGAAAGATAAGGTTACACACATTACTCAATGAGAGGCAATTGACG